>CM022707.1:9456342-10136342 GCA_012295165.1 Asparagus setaceus
TTGGTACATAGATTTGGTTGTTAGGTGTGCGCGATAAAGACACCCATTACTCATGCTAAATGGACCCATACTACCAAGTCTTCCTACATTCCTAATAGCTAACCTAAACTCCTGTCATGAGCAATCTGTTGTGTCATACCCCCTTCGAGCACTATAATATATGACATTCCTTGCGATTTGACATTGTTATCCACATTAAGACCATCTTTGGAAGTTGCTTAGAGCGACCTTTTCCTGCTAACATTTCACGAGGTGGATCACATGTACTAGAGCCAATCTTTCCCAACAGGAGATGGCTTCCAAGATTATGATAAGATAAAATAGAAGGCAAAAAAATTCCCTAATAAAATATCTTAATTGAGGTTGGCTCCATGTTGAGTCTCTAGGATAATCTTCTACTTTCATCTGTCTGCTTCACATAGAAGATTGTAATGGTGAAGTACAAATCTTTAAAACATATGTTAGAAGGAGGGATCATTATAAACTCAAAATTGTAGAAAACATAATAGAGATGGCTTTCAATACCAGATATCAAGCTTTGTGTTTCCTACCTTTGTGAATTAGAAGATAGGGTTGTTTCCTAGAAACCACTTTAAGGCACGGTCGGTCATTCTATAGAAACCACATTTCATTGTCAATTTATACGTAAACCACCTTTAAACATTTTTTTTTCAATCAACCACTTGGGCCCACTTTTTAGTTAAATTTTTTTGGTAATTGACCCCATCTAACCTCAATTAAGGATCATCTCGCTAATATACTTGGTATTTGACGACTAATCATTATAACAAAACTGAAAAACTTGACTTAAAAGTGAGTCCAGATGGTTGATTGAAACAAAAAACCATTTAAAGGTGGTTTACGTACAAATTGACAATCAAAGGTGGTTTGTATAGAATGACCGTATTTTAAAGGTGCATTCTATGAAAAAACCCTAGAAGATATTGCAAAGTGTGCTTCAAATTAAACATATGATATATGAGGTTCTCAAAAAGGCCCATGTTCATGCCATGCTATAAATTCCTACCAGATACTGGCCGCAGCAAGGCCAATGGCATCTTCATCTACTTTTCTGATTTCCAAACCCAGCCATCAGGAATAGGAGAAAAGGAGCAACAAGCTTCCTACCAAAAGATTTATATGCCAACGAACATTTATAGTCAACGGGTAACAGCTCCAACAAAGTCCTACCAAGTCTACGTTACTGCATGATATCCTCCACAGTAACAGATTACACTGGTTTGTCAACTACATAGCTTCTTTTCCAACTATGTACTTTGCAGGCTTACTCATCAGATAATATAAAATAGAAAGAAAAAGAGCACTCTTCTACTATCTTATCTATAGCACATTGACTAATGAACGCAGGTGGAAATAGTAAAAAAGGATATGGTAGTTACTAATCTATCTGAGATGGCATGTAGCTGAGCTGGCTGGAAAACGAAGGATTTGTTTACCCAATCGCCAAATTTGGGATAAAAGCTCTATTGTTGTTGGTGCTTTGATGTTGTGTTTGTATAGGGAAACACATTCTAAATCCTGTAAGTGCTTATGACCTAGAACAAAAAAATGTGTTTAGAAAAAAGAAATGGATAGTTAGTCATTTAACAGTAAAATAGTCTTTTTCTCATCTTAACCCTGAATTGCTCATAACTATAATCATTGATATGGAGTAAACTATGGAGCATGACTAACTTCTTAATACCGTAATCATCAGCATGGACTCATGGAGCATGACTGAAAGACGAGAAAGTTGAATGAAACAATGTGTGCCTATTTCACATGATTTTACCAGCAATTTCAATGAAGCGGAGGTTGTAAGCCAGATTACTTTTTGCAGTTTTCTGCATTTCCAGATATGACCACCAAATACAACATGTTTTAATTTTTTTTTTAAAATAATAATTCAACATGTAAAACACAGCGACTATATGAAGAAAACTAAAGATCGCATCTTCCTTGAATTTGGGCTGAAGTACAATGAAGAATAAGAGTCATGCGCAATAAATTACTTAACAAATTATGTTTTGAAAGAAAGTTAAGTGATCAACAATGGAGAAATCAAGTTATAACTAGATGCCAAACAATATTAGTAAAGTAACTACCGTTTACAATAATTGCTCCTCCGTCTAACAGGACGAAATTGTTTAGCAAATGAGGTTGAATTTTGCTCTATATAATTAGACGAAAACGGTTAGGAAATAAGGTTGAAATTTACTCTATACAATTAGACGAAAACAGAAGGAAGGTTATAAACTCATAATTACCTGAGATTGCTGGATGCCGGTTAGTTCCTTGCAGAAATCGCTTAAATGTTGATGGTATGAAGGTCGGACATATGTTTGAAAGCAAGATTCCAATTCCCCAGTCATGCAATTAACTATAACAGATGGGAATTCAATGATCTCTTGAGGATGTGGATTCCTCTCCTTGTCACAAGTTGCTTCAAAATCAATAACCACAAAATAGTGGAAGTCTTGAAACTGAAATTCATGTGGAAAACTATGATAAAGCATCTTGAAGGGCATATAATGAACTCTGTTGTCCACAGGATAGGGGAATTCTCTATTCATCGAATAGAAATGAGTTCCAAAGTTAGTCCACTGGCCTTGCTGAAGTGCATGACCATCAGGATAGAAGTTATGCCACATACAAAATTCTTGTTGATAGAATGGTCTGCTGTAGCCTTGATTTGAAGGTGTAGGAGCCTCTCTATTCGACGAATTTTCTGATTCTGTGTTTATTGAATTTCTATGCAGTTCATCTCCATTCTCAGAAAACCCTTCTTTAGAAGTTTCCTGAAATTTGTATTTAAATGCCTCGGTTATGAGGCATCCTGAGGATGCCTCAAAGCTTCTTTGCATTGCTTCTGCATTTAAAAGGAAACATACAAATTTCAGTTGAGCATTAAGCATTTATGCTTAATGAGTCAACTTCCACAACAAGGTCTTATTGCAAAATTTAAAAAAATGCAAGCAAATAAACCCTTGACTTAAAATTGCTAAAAATAATTTATTAGAAAACAGCTCATACAGTAAATTAAGATGATGATTTCACATATAATATTACTAGACAATAGGATAAGCAATTCCCCAGATTATTGTCGAGAGAAGTCTTTTAAGAAACAAGGTAAGGAGACCATGCCTCCTAGTATATATGATAGCTGCAACTCTACAAGTTACTCGTCACAAATTACATTATCTAATACACCGATGCATATAGCCCAGGTTCATTAAATATTTAAGGCCTCAGACCCTATTCGCCCCCTAAACTATTAGATTTATCCCTTCTTACCCACTGAACTATTTTTATTCCCTACATGCCCCCCTAAACTATTGAATTTGTTCCTTGGTTGCCCCCAGAACAATTTTTTGTCTCGCCTTGCCCTCTAAACTGTCAAGTCCTTGCTTACTCCCAGAACTATCAAATTCAGTACCTACTTACCACTTATGTTTATGACTTTGAGGGTTTTGTAAATGGGTTTATGAGAGAAAAATGATTGTTCAGGGGTAAGATGGGACTCAAACTAATTTGAGGGGGCAAGCAAGCAACAACTTCAATAGTATAGGGCGAATGTAGGGACTAAAAATAGTTAAGAGGGTAAGATGGGACAAAAATAATAGTTTAGGGGACAAGTAGAGACCGGAGCCAACATTTAATGAGATCAAATGCCCCTTAAAATAGACTGAGGGAAAAAAGGCAATAGGTGAGCTGAGGATCAACTGCTGATAAGAAAATAGAAGATACAAACCAAAGACAGAAACTATAAAACAAATGCTATCCTTGAAACATTCTTAACAATGTACACCAGAAATCTTCTTGAGCATCTAGAAGAACGAGAATAGTAAAGAAAGTCAGTCAGAATTTGCTTGAAACTCTAAGAAATATATCATACAAGGGACTTTATAGTCGTGTCTAATTTTCCAGATCATCTATAATTATAAAATATATCTATACCATTATTTGAGACATTTCTTACACATCAGAGAGATTAATTATTTTTCGCTTCGCATGCATGTGCATACACACATGGGGCGCACTTTCACACACATATACATGTTTGTATTATATATATGCATGCATGCAAGGTGTTGGAGCTTTTTCTTCCACCTTGGAAGAACCATCCAGGAACATGTTTTGAGGAGACAATTTTGAACTTAAAGGCAGAATAATTTGTATTGCTACGAAGAAAGAACTATATCGTAGTTACATTAGCTCATTTTGCGAATATGAGATGTCAATCGACCATAAAGATTCCTGCTTTAAAAGCTGTTTAACAAAAAACAAAAATATTTACAAAGTTATATCGTCATGCTACGAACAACCAGGATGCAAATGAGATCATGGACTCTAATCTCATCTTACATAGACAATTATAAGTGGATTGGGATGTTAAAACATTTCTTCCCAAAATACCCTCTAAAACACATACATTCGTACATAAAACACAACCGCACATACATTTTTTTTGAGAAGAATGTACATACATACATATATACATACATGAACAACCCCTTCAAACCATAGTTACATGGTTCGAAGTACGTAGCGGGTCGTCGTACGCATTCGGGTACGGAATTCGAGACTTTGAAATTTTGGATTCGACGGGGGTAGCTTGCTTCGGTACACAAGTTCGATACATGATACGATGTAATACTTTTTGGTTACGCTTACCATTTTTCAAGGTGTATGGTAGAAATTAGAAACTAGAAAACTAATTATGCATTTCAATATTTTTTTTATATAAAACAGTTCAATACTTCATTTTTAAAATTTTTGAATACATAAGACTAAAAACATTAAATATTAGATAGCCTCTTAATAAATTTCTGATAACTTATTGTCTTTTTTCAACATATATTTCAGTTAAAAAAATAGAGATCTAGAATTAGTTAATAGCTTTGGAGAACTTCCACTTACTAAAGAATACTTCAATATATTATCGAAACATATAAAAAAAATTATTGCGCATGTGCACGGAAATAGACATGTAAATCAACTTTTGTCATCGCATACTTTGTAAGCGACACGCTAATTTTGGGGAACCAATTCGTGTATCGGAGGGAATCGGTTCGTAAATATACCGGGAATCGGTTCGTATGAACTGTACGACAGTTCGAGTGGTGGTCCAGGGAATCACGCAACTATGCTTCAAACGCTTCTCATAATTATTCATCAGTTTCATAACCCCCTATTAACCCTCCTTAATACCTCTATTAATAGCAAATTAAACTCCACCCTACCAAATCCCTATCACCTATAACCTCTCTGCAATCGCTTTTATATACTATCCCCCTCTCAAAGCACCCCACAACAACTCAGTAAATCCATCAAACAATCACCTCAACATCCTTACATTTGGGTAATTATATATGAAGTTTATCTTTTTCATCAATGACTGACATTTCCACATATTCTTTTTGGTTTTTGGTACGTAAATATTGTTGATTATGATCTTTGTTTTTGTTATTGAAGCTATGGCAGTCACTTGGGATTGGAATTACCGAACATGTCAAGGTGATGGCCTCAAAAATGTTGGGTTATGATTCATGAATGAATGTAAATGAATGACTATATGAAGTTCATTGATCCCTATAATACTTTTCTTACTTTCTGACTAATTTCCCCTGATAATCAATTATTGATTTCAATTTCATGAATGTATTATCATTTATTGATCGCTTAGACCGTTCTCAGCTTCTGCAATCAAGAAATCAGTCACAGGAATTAGTTCAAAGATGGCTCCAATAGAATCCTTGATTGTTCTTAATTTTGTTTATCTTTTCAATTATTTGTCTCGATTTTAAGATGATTTTTTTGATCCCTGACTTTGTGCAGCCTGAAGATGTGAGAAAACTCAAGGTGCAAAATGGTTTTATTAGTAAAGTTTATTATTGTTTACAAATATCATAATGTTTTTATAACACATGGAATAATTCACTGAAAACCCTCAAAACCTATGTGTGACTAAGATGTCCCTTTACGAGTAACACATCATAATTTGTAGGAGTTATTTGATTATCTGGATGTTATATGAACAATCATGTTATTAAGATGTTCCCACTCTCAAATTTTATCTTCATCTGCTTCCTTTCTAAATTTTCTAATACGTTACCATGAATAGGTTTGGTTCTATTTCTATTTCTTAATTTAACATTTAAGTACAACCTATTCCGTGTAACTTATACGATCTTAATTTATTAGCATAATTACATGCTATAGAACTATAATGGCTAAAATACCAAATTGGCCTATAAAGTGGCACACTTAAGCCACTTTGGCCTAAAAACTGACTCAGGCGATTTTTTAGCCTATAAAGTTACAATTCGGCGACCTTTTAGCATTTCCGTCACCGGAACTTCACCTAACGGCTAAAGAAAGGCTCGTGACCGCACGTGATCATCAAAAACAAACGGGAAACTAACGTGACACGAATTAATGTGTTGGGCGGGATAATAACTACCCTAATTGAGATGGGGAAAAACTGAAGGGGAGAGATCCGAATCAATCCGAATTCTCAAACCGAAATTGAGATCGAGAAGACGAAGCCATCTCAAAAAGGAAGACGAAGCAAAGATTCGAAGTTGGCTGAGAGCATTACGGCGAAGAGAAGTAGAATTGAAGTGAGGGTCATTCTCGTGGTCCACAAAGGTGAGTTTAAATTATGGAAATTTATGGTTTTATGTGTAATTAAGGGATGGGTAATGAAGACTCAAAGTTGGAGACTCATTTAGAAGTTAGGTTTTGTTTAAGGGCAAAGTCATTTGGTCATTTAGAAGTTAGGGTTTATTTAAAGGGCAAAGTCATTTGGTCATTTAGAACGTAAAGTTCATGCCTTTTTAATTATTTTTTCAATTTTGAACAGATGAGTGGGACTTTCATGATGAAATTTAGACATGGGGGTGAAGAAGTATTTGGTGAGGGTGATACTGTCGACTATATTGGAGGAAATTTCAATGTTGAATTCATTGAGAAAGATGCATTTTCATTACCTCTGCTTAGACAAAGGCTAGAAAGCTATGGGTACAGCAACGTGCTCTTCATGTATTATTCCTTACCAGGTCTGGGGGGGTTTGAGGAAATTAAAGACACATGTTGAACTGTTTGAAATGCTTGAGCAAGCCAATAAAGATAGGGTGGTAGAGATATTTGCTGATCACAGATTGATGTACCTGTTGAGGTAACCTTACCATTGGAGAGTGTTGGTGCACCATCATCATCTATCCAAAATCAAGCAGAATCTGCTAAAAATCCTAAACCAACTCAAACCACTCCCAAAAGAACTAAGAAACTAGTGTCAAGGAAAAAGATTACACCTAGAAGGAAATCCCAAATTGGCATGCAATCTCCTAGTCCACCACATGAAAATCCAGATCCTATTCCACCAAAGGACTTCTCAAATCCAATGTTTGATGAGTTAAGTGGTCAAGCTACTGTGGTTGAAGAAGTTGATGAACTTGATGTGAGTGCTCAAGTCAGTGCAGAGGAAAATCAAGATGGAGAAACAAATATGAATGCAAATGCTGGATATGCTAGTGAGAAGTCAGTTGAATCCTTTGATAGTCTAGCTCAAGAGGCTTTACACAGTGACAATGATGAGTTATTTGAAGGCAAAGAAATAAAAAGCTTTTTGCTAATGTAAAGATTAAAATTGCTGTTGAAGTTGGGGTGTTATTATCAAACAAAGGTGAAGGTCCTCACAGGAGGGTTAAAATGCACATTGCATGTGAAAGTAGTAATGCACCAAGGCAGACAACAGATGCACCACATGAGACACAGAGTGCTGCACCGCTTGAGGAACAAAATGATGCACCACCAAATACACCTCCAACTGTGTCAACTGATGCTCCAAATGAGACACCTAATGCACCTCCTACTATATCAACTGATGCACCAAGAGCAGAGGGCGGTGATAAGAGGTTGAACTTCAAAGGTACAAGAGGTAAAGGAGTTATTCCTAAAAAAATAAATGGTCAGATGCTTGGACATCATATGAAGGGGGGTATCAATCTGAAGAAAGAGCCAGTGATGATGAGGGAGCCATAGAGGACAGTGATGAAGATGAAATTGTGAAAAAAAAGAAAAGGAAAAGGATGGAGAATGTAAATTATAAATGGTTCAATGAGGATAATGACATGAGGACAGTTTACTTTGAAGAGGGGTTGAAGTTCACATCTAGGAACACACTGAAAGAGGCAATTCTAAACTATTCTCTTCAGAACCATTATGACTTGGTGTAAGTTAAAAATGACAATAAGCAACTATCAGTCTCATGTGCACACTGTCATTGGCAATTGAATGCAGGACCAGATAGGACACATCAGGGCTCATGGCAAATTAAAAGCATACACCTACATCATACTTGTAGCAGAACTTTTAAAAATAGACTAATTACAGAGCTGTGGTTAGCCCATGAGTATCTTGATAAGATTTTAAGGAATCCAAAGTTTAGGCCAGTGGATATGAAAGAGGACATGGTTGCTAATTATCAGGTCAATGTTTGTTTAAGGAAATGTCAAAGAGCTAAAGAGAGGGCCTTAAATGCTGTGGAGGGCTTGATGAAAAAGCAGTATGGTTTGTTGAGACCATATATGAGAGAGTTATGTAGGTCTAATCCAAATACTACATGTGTGTTAAAGGTTATAGATGCAGAGGATGGTTAGCCAGCTACCTTTCTTAGATTCTATGTGTCATTTGATATCATGAAGAGTACATTTGCACACACATGTAGGAGAATATTTGGTGTTGATGGTTGTTTCCTAAAACATGCTTGTGGAGGACAATTATTGAGTGCTGTTGGTAGAGATGGAAATAACCAAATGTGGCCTATTGCATGGGCAGTTGTAGAGGGAGAGACAAAGGCTTCATGGCAGTGGTTTCTAAGAGTGCTAAGTACTGATTTGCACATGGGTAGTGGTGAAGGTTGGACTGTCATCTCTGATTAACAAAAGGTAAACTAATTATCTGACATTGACATTTGCTTTGAGTTCTGTTTTTTTTATACTTTTTCTGACATGCTACTTGTCTTAACATGTATTGTAGGGATTGGTACCAGCTATCCATGAGGAGTGGCCAGATATTGAGCATAGACAATGTGTTAAGCACATTTATTCAAATTGGAGAAAGATTCACACGAGTAGATCACTACAAAGACAAGTTTGGAAGTGTGTCAAAGTGACCACTATGGGAGAGTTTGCAAAGGAAACTAAAATCCTTAAATCAATTTCAAATCAGGCATATGAGGATTTCATGTCAAGGGATCCTATCACTTTCTGTAAGTCTCACTTTAAAACCCATAGCAAATGTGATGTGGTGGATAATAACATGGCTGAAACTTTCAATTCTTTTATTCTGGTGGCAAGATATAAGCCAATAATATCCATGCTAGAAGATATAAGATTGGCATTGATGGATAGGATGCAACAAAAGATGAAACTGCATGAGAGATTTCACCTAATAAGTAACATAGCTCCTAGAATATATAAAAAGTTACAAGAGGCATATGAAGAGCAAAAAAATTGTGAGATTCATTGGAGTGGGACTGATGAAGAGAGAGGGTTTGAAGTTAAACATGGGGGTATCAGCCATGATGTGAGTTTGGCAGATATGACGTGCACTTGTAGGGTGTGGGATTTGACTGGGATACCCTGCGTACAAGCTATCAGTGCACTATTGCTCATGAGGAAACAACCTGAAGCTTATGTGTCAGATTACTATGCACATGACACCTATTTGGTAACCTATCTTAAGCTACTAAACCCTGTTGAAGGTAGTAAATTCTGGGATATGGAGGGAGAGGATATGGTCTTGCCTCCTAACATTGCTAAAAAGAAGCTAGGCAGGCCCAAAACTGCTAGGAGAAGAGATACTAATGAAGAAAGAAAGAAATCTGGTAAGGCATCAAGAGCAGGAGTCCCTACCAAGTGCTCTAACTGTCATCAAATTGGACATACAAGGAGGAACTGCTCTATACCAAGACAAACTGCTACACAAGTAAGTGGCATGCACATTTTTAAATTGTTACATCAGTCAATTATGTATTATATGTGCATCTTTTATTGACATTTCAGGCATCACAAGCAACTGAAGAAGCTTCAACTCAATCAGCTAGAATTGGAAGACCAAAAGGAAGAAAAAATAGAATTAGCCAATTACAGGAAAACACAACAAATGAAGGTATCCCTTTACCAGCTGCATTAATAAGAGAGAGTAGAGCCAGAAGAAATAGAAATTTACAGCAAAGAGGACATGTTGGAGGCAATGGTGATGAAGGAAATTCACAAGGCACAGGAAGGGGTGGAATAAGAGGCAGAGGAAGAGGTAGAAGCAATGCATCAAGGATACCTGAAGGTTATGGCATATGGCAAGGAAATGATGGTCAAATGGCATATAGAGCTTCAGCTGAAACAGCTGCCAGAATCATTCACACTCCATTACAAAATGATTCCCAAGTGATAGAGTAAAAGTTAGGTTGCATATTGCTTGTAATTTTGTAAACTTTGAAAGATAGTGACACACATGTATTATATTTTGCAAGCTTTGTCTAACTTATATGTATGTGGGAGTATATTTTGGGGGCTGAAAGTATTCCATGTACATGATTTTTGGTGATGTCACTGAATTCTCAATATTGCAATGATAATCTGAATAATGTGTATGTGACATTCTCGATTATGAATACTGATTGTAATTTATTGACAGGATGATGATGAACATAGTGTACATGCCTAGATTTTGAATAAAACTTGCATGTACATGGTGTGGACATGCCCAGTTTTTGAATAAAACATGCATCATGTACATAGTGTACATGCCCAGATTTTGAATAAAACTTGCATATACATGCCTAGATTTTGAACCAAACATGCACGACACCAAACACTTTCACACATTCAGATAAATACTTCCAAACAAACCTGATCAAGATTAATCTTTCATTTGATCAAAATATCCATTACATAAGTCAAATTCCTTTCTCAGGAATCAGATACAAATACATTACACCCATCAAATAACATATTAACTTACCATATTCTAACAACATACAAACCTAAGTACAGTGCAAGCAAAGTAAATAACCAAATAACCCTAAACAACATCTTCATCTTCATGTTCAGTGACTGAATTTCATCTTCCATCAAAGATCTTTCACTTCTTAGTTTTACCCTCTCTTGCAAACATGTCTCAGTTTCACCATTACACAAATCAAACTCCTCTTTCATCTTGGCAATTTTTTGATGACAGTCCCTTAGCTCCAATTCACATCCTTCAATTATGTCATGATTTATCTTCAACGTGCTCCTCAGTTCACTGATTTCTTCTCTTAGCAATGGAATTAACTTAGAAGCAGCAGGACACATAGGTGCGTCAAACCACTCCCACATCCTACAACCGCCCCTCTGATAACAAAGAAAAGAAGGGAAAAAATCTTATAATCATTTCTAAATGTGCAACTGAAATTTTTTTTAACTTACACTGTACTTTGAGCAACGATAGAACCTACGTCCTGGATTCTCATTTGTCATAGACGTGTATACCTCGCACTCCAATCCACACCGGCAAATTTTCACACTACAATTCTTAGCAGCTTCATTCCACCGTCGTATGCACGATAATCTGTTGAAACCATGGGCATACCTCACATCACTATTGCCGGAGCGTGAACTGGAGCTTGAAGACAACATGAGTTCTTGCAGTGAGATCAAATTCTGCCCAATTTCAGAAAATCGATCCAATTTAGAGTTTCCCACTTCAAAAGCCCTAATTTCATCCCCAATTTGATTCCCCTATCAGCTAATTGCCCATTGCCATGTCATCAAATTCGTGCCACGTCAGTTTCCCGTTTGTTTTTGACGATCACGTGCGGCCACGAGCTTTTTTTAGCCGTTAGGTGAAGTTCCGGTGACGAAAATGCCAAAAGGTCGCCGAATTGTAACTTTATAGGCCAAAAAATCGCCTGAGTCAGTTTTTAGGCCAAAGTGGTTTAAGTGTGTCACTTTATAGGCCAATTTGGTATTTTAGCCGTATTTTATTTATTCTTGAAACAAATATTCACATAAATACAACCTATTCTACGAACAAGGTTCTCTGTCGTCATTGCCGCTGATGCTAAACATTGCATTAAAGAATTGGTTTAGCTTCCAGATCCAATTGGGAAATGACATTAGGAGTAAATCTTATGGTCTATGAGTTATTCCCTAAAGTTATGAAGGGACAATTTGAATAGTTGAGGGAAAAAATGGGGCATGAAGCCATTTTAGAATAAAAGGATATTTAGTGCAATTCATCTTTAAAAAAAACATCTCATTAAGCCATTCCCTGACAGACCATTAATACATAAGATCAAATATAGAGTTTATTTAAGTGAATCAAGCAATATTTTAAATGTTGGATGTTGGGGACATGTCGGACGCCTAAAATCCATGTTGGATTGCGAAAATCAGAAAATATCGGGGATATGTAGTAAAATATCGGATTGCCATATTAGATGGTGTGCATATATATAATATAATGCCCTAAATGCAACCTAAACATACTTGATAAAAATCTATAGTCTAAACATACAAAATGCAAGTAACATATGATGTTTAAGATTATTAACTAATTCTAGAAACTTGCTTCTTGATCACAAGAGAAAGAAAGCGAGAGTGAGAGAGAGAGAGAGAGAGAGAGAGAGAGGGAGGCCCTATTACCCTTCATCGTTGAAAACACAATCCAAAGTCGAAATTTGGCAGCGAACGCTTAGTTGACTTCACCCTGGAGAGGAAGTGAAGGAGAAGGAACGAAGCAAATTATTTTTAAAGCATAATTTTGCCCTAAACTTGGCTATCGGGTACTTTTAATTGGAATTGTAACAATTAGATAATTATTCTCAGATTTTGGGTTCTAAACCCAAGCATGAAATAGTAAGGTTTTAAAAATCAGCATATAGGCAGATATTTAGAGGCCGACATGTTTCGACATGTCCTGAGATTTATCCTCAAAACGCCATACGACTTCAAAAACATGATATCGTGGTGTTAGTGCTCCCAAAGCTACATGTAAGCCGCATGTCTGTCATGCCGGCCGCCATTTAAAACCTTGGATGTATAATATTGTACGCATATTTTGATAAAGGGTTTTTCACAAAAACCACCTTTAAAATGGGTTGAGATTACAAAAAGCACCTTTCAAGTTTAATTTATACAGAAACCACCTTTAAAGAGGTTTTCGGTTGCAATCAACCACACAGTGTTATTAATGTGCAAGGCGCAATTCAGGGACCTTTACGCATACATGCGCAAGGCGCAACACGATGCGCGCGCTCGAGTGAAGCGAGGCGCACACCGCACACATAATTTTACAAGATAGATAATGAAGCACAAAAAAACATTTTTATGAATTTTCACATAAAAAATATATCCAGATAAATAAATCTACTAAAAATCACAATATAAGGTTTTAATTCCTAATGCTAACACATCTCACATAGTAGCAAAGTTCACAATTCTCCAAATTAAAAGTAAAATCAAGATTAATATCGAAGCAAACTTAAATACTAAACGAGGATTAGTTAAGGTTCTCAATCGAGCTACCAAAAAGCATAATGGGTTTATTTTGCTTTTACGGATATGGGTTATCGAGCATAAAGGCCCGAGTAAATTGTTAAAGAACAAAAGGTTAGATCTTACATGCACCCTGCTGAAAGCGCATGGTGCTTGCAAGGTGCAAAAAGCGGTACTGCATTAGATGTAAGCGCTTTGCCATTGTCCCACATTGCACGGCCATGAGACACGGTTAGGCACACGCCTTAAATAGAACTGCAACCACCTTGACCAATTTTTTGTGGAAATTTCAATTGAAATCTCCAAAATAACCTTTAAAATACATGTGTTAGGAACATGACATATATGATTAACCAATGTTGACATATTTTTCAGTGTATTTTTCGAAGGTATTTTAGGGGTTTAACCCAAAAATAGGTCCAGGTGGTTGATTGAAAACTGAACTCCCTTTAAAGGTGGTTTTTGTATAAATAGAACTTGAAGGGTTGTTCTTGTATTTTCATCCAATTTTAAAGGTGGTATTTGTGAAATGGAACTTGAAGGGTTGTTCTTGTATTTTCATCCAATTTTAAAGGTGGTATTTGTGAAAAACCCTTTGATAAACAATAAGTAGTTATATTAAATTGAAAAGAAATTTCTATTTCTTTCTATAAAATCTTTTTCCCAAAAAGAAAAGAAAATAGAATTTCTAAGAATCTATTGAATACTTTTAATAAATAATATTTTTCCTATTCTAATTACATCATTTATCAAAGTATTTTGCAAATTAAGTTGAACCTAGAGATCAAATGTAGGAAAAGTGTCCAAATCTTGAGTGATTCCCAATTAAAATTTAATATTTTCATAATTAAATCTACTTTCAATTTTCAAACTATGATAGGTCAATATTCAATTGAAATACAATTTTCTTGTGCTCGATTTTATTTCTAAACTTTAAACTCATCACTAACAGTTTAAGCATGACATTATAAATACACTTTTACCTAGGATCCTTACGAAGTTCTTCTACGGAAAATACTAAAAGTCGATCCACATAAAATATAAGACAAAATTCAATCAATCTCTATTCATAAATGATGATGGTTTATGTTTCAATTGGAACCTACATTGATTTCCCCTCAAAATAATGAAAATGAATTTAGTAGGCCTCATGTTGATAGTTAATCGTAGATAGATATTCTCTAATGTTGATCATACACTTTTGTGGTAGTTAAATTTTGTTAATTAAAAATTACCTGTTTAACTAAGACCATGCAGAGATTTGAGTTACACCAAATGGAGATGGACAATGAGTGTTTTATCAGTGAGTTTGATATATAACCTCAAAAAAAATACGAATTTATTAATTAGCCGCTACTAAGTACTTTTCCTCAGCCTATATGAAGTACATGGGCATGTGTTCATAATAGGTGGCATCATTTCTCTTAAATAGGGCCCACATGAAATATTGGTGTTCTAATAATAATAATACGGTTAAATGCACAATTATTATTTTTAGAAATTGCTTTTAGGGTGGAAACGAACCAAATAATTAATAAACGATTCGGTTATTATTCGTCAAGATATTCGGTCATATTCGATTCGATAGTTCATTTAATAATAAATGAATATTTTTAGTATTCGGTGCATAAGCGAATAGAATTTGACCAGAGGTATATTCGATTCGTTTGATTATTAAATATTCATTTATGTTTTTCTACATCTAGATTATTATATTGTGTTATCTTTTACGTGCATAAGTTGATAAATATTGCTATTTATAAGTATTAATTATATTAATAATTTATAAGCGTACACTATAATAATTCTTATATTGAAATATCATAATAACAATTAAGTAAAACATTATAGAAAATAAATAAAAAGACTTCAAACATAGAGTTTGAAGTCAACACCTCATGGTTGAGGATCTTGTGACTTAACAAGTATGCTATTGAGATATTCGTGAACATTTGACAAATATTCGTCTAATTAACGAACCAAATTTGAATACCCTTTCCCTATTCGACACGAATTCGAGTTCGACTTCGAATTCGTGAAAATTAACCGAATACGAATATGAATATCATGGTATTCGCTTCGATTTGGTTCGTTTCCACCCCTATTGCTTTTTAACTTTTTATAAAGCAATTTAATGTTTTAATATAAGAATTTAGTAACAAGTACGTACACACGCGTGCAAGATACTAGTATACGTCAAGTAAGCTTATCTATACAGCTTTCTAATGAGCAAACAGGCTAGGTATTATTTTGGTTCTTTAAAAGAAAGTATATATTTAACCCTAGTTATAGCGCATTTGGATTTAATTTGAATGAAAAGAGAAAAAGTCGTATGCCTCTTCTTAGTCAAGAAAATGGTCCAACCCCAAGCTAACATATACTCAAACCATTCAGTTTACCCTATGGTCAGGACTAATTTTAATTAGCTCTTTCTGAAATGCAATCATATGCTCTTTGCCACTCCACTACTCTTCAAGCACTTAACTCCTCTTTCCCATGTTTGATGATGACAAGCTACAATATTTCCAACTCTTCACTAACAATTGCAATCTAATTATTTCCCTCTCCGTTGGTCGCTCTACTTTGCCAAGGAACAGCAACCATGAGATTGAGAGAACTCAACACCATAAACAACTTCAACGGAGGGTCATGACAGCAATGGAGCGATGACCGCAATAAGGAAGTAGAGGCACCAGCAATGGCGCAAAGACCAAATTAGTGGACCTAATGCTAAGAGGAGAGAACTCTACAATCTAATTAAATTCAAAAGTTCTAGCTACGAAGTAGGAATCCCTCCTTTCACTCATGTCATTTTCTTAAACCTTGGAACTAGAAGAGAAATTCAGACTCTATCTCCCCGTCAAACAGTTACACAATAACCAATGAAAGAAAAATGTTGAGAATTATAGATTTGAAATTTACAAAGCATTCTTAGCCAAGGTTAAATGCAATACATAAGCACCCTCCAGCCTATAACATCGGTATAATGGTACATGTCAATGCCTCACTCATGTGTATTAATTGATATCTCACAAAGATAAGCATCAGCCCATATGATGTTTCTGAGTGATATCAATGTTACGAGGAAAATGTCTGTGTTTTGACACTATATCAGCTCATATTTGGACTATTGTCTAAAGAAAGGTCAACCCAGATCGTTCAAGTAGCAGCCTATATGTTATATATCGGGTTTGGATGTATCGGGTTCGGAGGAGATACAAGGTTTTAAATTTTTAAGCCCAATATTCATCTTCTCTATCAGTGTTTTGATTTAGGACAGAAAAACAAACAAGGGTAACGTTATAAGGTATAAATGGTTTCAGATTCTACATTGGGAACTCAAACCCAAACCTACTTAATACTTTTTGAATTGGATCACACGTATTCAATTTAATTAGGTTATGCGTTTTGGGTTTCTAGCTCAATTCTATAAAAATGAGAAATGTGATGTATTAGTTGCAGGCTTGTATTCAAATTCAACGTAAGAGTGTGAACAATATGTTACTATATATAATATTCGCGTTAGTTACTATAGTCTGAACATGTTTATGGATTCGATTCTCAGTAGCATATCAGTCATTTTCTTATCCATCAAAACAAAAGTGAACATTTGGAGATTTTTATTCATTTAAAACATAACTTACAAGAAGT
The DNA here is from genome assembly GCA_012295165.1 of Asparagus setaceus. Classification (NCBI taxonomy): domain Eukaryota; kingdom Viridiplantae; phylum Streptophyta; class Magnoliopsida; order Asparagales; family Asparagaceae; genus Asparagus; species Asparagus setaceus. Next base: position 9,473,538 of record CM022707.1, read on the forward strand.
GGTAATCAGAGGATGTGATGTTGTTAATACACATGCCCCATATGTGCAATAAAAAATGGTTATAAAAGTATCGTCGGGTAATTTTATTACTAAACATTACAATTGTAAACTAAATAAAAGGCAATCCCAATTGAACTTTTTTTTGGTAACAAATATGTTACATAAGAGGTCTGTATCAATATATGTTACTATATCTTCATGTGTATTATACATTTATACTAAGAATTGGATATTCTTTAGATTTGGTTACTAATCGGATAAAAAGCTAGGAAGAAAAATATATTTACATTTGAATCACGTTTTTGGACAAATCTTTAAAATATTCAAAAAAATGGCAAATTGTAACATAAATACATTAGGCTAAGCGACATTTGATTGCATCCCCTTTAGATAATTTAGTTGCAAAAGGTTTATTTGCATCCATACCTTATCTGATTGAGGCTTTAACCGGATAAGGATTGAACCAAGGTGGGGTTGGTCCAAAGATAACCTAGTTCAGGGCCCTTTTTTTTTTTACTAATGAACTAATCTAATCTCGTTGCTCGTACAAGATTTTGCCAAACGCATTTTAAACCCTTAACCAAGTTAGTGCTATTATCATGGTTAGCAGGTGAGTTGCCAAACAGCCCAAGTATATGTTGATGTATTCCCCTTTCTAGCATTATGGTTTAAACTACACATGCTCAATATTATTTTACCTTAGTATGTCCACAATATACTGATGTCCAAATTATTTTTCATATTTATTAAATGATGCACCGATGTTCTATCAACCCACACCATTTAACTGCACTTGTGCAACCTCAACAACACTATGGCAACATAAGAACGGTGGTTCTCACGAAAGAGTCAACAATTCCAAACTCAACCAAACTGGAACTACAAATGCCTAAACAATAAGAACCCAAACCCCTTGCAAACACAATTGACTCCTCATTTAGTCATTGTGCGACTAAGTGAACCCTAACATATCACTACACTTCTGGAGTCTTGACGTCGATGCTGGACGGTCGTGCACTAGTCTAGGCCCAGTCGAACACTGCAATACTCGAGTTGGCTTTAATATCATCAGTAAGGGACTTGGCAGAACTCGCCTACAAGCTAGCAATTAGTGGGACATTACCCAAATCCCATATAAACCCACAATTGACTCTCCATTTGTCAATGTGGTACTAAAAGGACCCTAACAAAAAGTTTCACAAACATTTCCCTAATCTTGACGATAAGCACGCCGCAACGCAAAGCAATCAATCAAAACATTCAAATGCTCCAAAACCTACCAAAAATCCTTACACTTGCAATCCACTACATAAACCACCAACAACTACCCTACCTATCCCAATATCAAAACTTTCCTCATTATACATACAATTCCCCTCAAATTACCATCAAATCACAAGAATAAGTTACAAATTAAAAGATCTGAATTAAATAAAGGGAGAAAAGGAAACCCTAACCTCTATGTCCTCTGTCGATCATCATCATCTTGAAGGGAGCGATCGTTGTGATTCATGTAGATCCAATCCCATTCCCCGATCTTCAAACAAAATGAAATCTGTAAGAAATTAGGGAATTGAAACCGACGAATTTAAAATCGAGATTTTTTATTTTTATCTATTTTTATTTTTATTTTTCGCTAACTTACACGTGATTCGAGCGCTCGAGAGCGAGAATGGGGATGACAGCTTGCTTTCTTTCATTGATATAGCTATACTTTCTGACAGGTGGGACCCACTAATTTTACATTCGTGTCATTTTGTGATCGGCTGCGATGGTGTTTGGTGTTAAGGGAATATTTATTTGGCATTGTTTGGTGGGGCTCAATGTTGAGATTTCGGATGTGATATATCATGCAAAGATTTTGCTTTAAATTTTTTTAAAAAAAAAAAAAACTTGCGTGAGGATTGTGGATATTTGGAATTTGGAGAGAATTTGAGTTCCTTTTTACTCGTAACACCTCTCTTTGCACTACCTTAATAACAACCATCACTGTAACAAGAATTATAATTTAGGAAATAACCTCGCGACACATTTTTGTGCAGCACAAATGGATAGCAACACAATTCAAAAGTGTAGGTAGAACATGTGCGGAGAGAATCTTTCCACACATGTAACAATGTGTAGTAAAAATCGTGACATATATATGTACCGAGAGTTGCAACACTTTTTCTGGTGATTTCCACTCATATATCACCGCTAACACATATTTCAGTCGATTTCCACTCATATATCACTGTTTCTTATTTCCACCCGTCCATTTCTAATCACTTCGATATCAATATTTCTTGGTGTGAGCTCAGGATTGGCACAAGTTTGGCTCCTCGCGATCATATTTGTGAAGCAATTAAGATTGAAGCGGAGGCCTTTCGTGATCACAAGTTTCGTGTTTCTAGGCGGGAGGCAAACAATGTTGTTAATAGGTTAGCTCAATGGGGTCTAGTAATGAAACTCTAAAATCTTGGTTTAGTGTGCACCCTGATTTTATTGTTTTGGAGTTGAGTTCGGATGTACTTGGTATGTCTTCTTCAATGAAATTATAAATTTACCCTCAAAAAAAGATATCAATATTTCTGTTCGGAAGAAAGAGTAAGTTAAGAACGAGTAATGTCTCTCCATGGCTTTGTTTTATCTAGTTATCTGACAACATCAATCCAGCATATGTAAGCCCATTCCATTCCTCGCAGCCGAGCGATGTGGGACTAAAACTAAAAATGGAAACGAGCGTCTTAATGGTGTATGACTTGACCACGGAGGACGCTGCCAACTTCGACAGCAACAATAGCAACGGTGTGGGACTAAAGCTAATTTTTTTATTATATTTTATTTTAATTTGAATCTCACGACAAAAACAAGTGTTGAAACTTGCGATATTTTTTTTTTGGCTAAATAGCACTTAAATACCTTATAATTTCTCTTCATTAGCATTTATATACCCTCGGTTATATTTCATAGCATTTATATACCGTTAGTTGATCAAAATTTGCAAGTTAATACCCTATATTTTACAAGCGTTAAAGTTTTCATCCGAAAGTTTTCATATAATATTCATATGTTAATTTTAGAGCTTTTAACTATTAATATTGATTAAATTACTATTAAACCTACCCAAATTCTAATTTAAATGTATCATAATTGTATTTTTAAAAAATTAAGAAAGATTTAACAATACATTCAACAAACTTATTAGAGAGAAAGTTATAAGATTACCATATAAATATTAAATGGGAACTTTTGAATAAAAATTTTTACGTTTGCAAGATATAGGGTATTAACGTGTCAATTTTGACCAACTCAGGGTATCTAAATGCTACGAAATACAACTGAGGGTATATAAGTGCTAAGAAAGTGAAACTATAAGGTATTTAAATGCCATTTAGCCTTTTTTTTATTTATTCTGCAGCCTCTTTTCAACATATTGCCATTTTAACCACACACAGCACTTATGTAGAGAAAATTGTGTTGCTAGTTGCAAATTTTAATGTAGTGATCCAATCACATCTCAGCTCTAGTCTCCTACACCCTATATCACATGCGATTTGCAAGACGTAAAAGAAAATCCTAACTCTGCTTTGTTTGTCAAGCAACTCTTCACCCCACCCAACCAAGCACCTCTTGCATTTCTAATTGGGTTGCCTACTCCTGCACAGCTCGACTCAATCTTTATAGCTCTGTCATTGTTAAGCTTCACCCAACCTTGAACCAGCTTAATCTACTTGATCATTTTAATCTTACTTCCTCCAGTCCTTCATTTATTATTATTACTAGTGTTTTAGCCCGTTCTAAGCACGGTCTCACTGCAATTTATCTATATTTCGTTGCTTTTCAATCACTTTTATCTGAATATAACTTTTAATATCTAACGACTCACCCCCCCTTCGAAACACGTGAATCTCACTCTCACACACCCCCAATGAGGTTAAATAACATGTATCCGCCTGTAAATAACGATATTAAACAACTTATATAAAAACTATAATTAAAATTAATATCATTCAAGCTAAATTTTCATAATAAATGAATAAAATGTAGAATATCCTAAATAAAACTTGAATGAAATTAAAATATAAGATAGTTTAATATTCCAAAATATTATTCGCAAATGATGCGTCACTAAAAAAAGTTCTCAAGCAATGACACAGTCATAAGATTTAATAAGTAAAATACAAAGAAGAGCTATAATAATTTGTAATTAATTTTTCTCCGTCTTCATCCTCTTCTTGAAAGTTGAAAGTTCTAGTTCTTATCCCATTTTTGCAAAATAAAAACATGTTTATATACTAAATTTAACAAATAAAAATTACATATAAAAATTAATTACTTTATAAATAAACTAACCTGATTGCATCCTTATTTTTCCACTGGTTGTAGGAGGGGTTTTGAATGCAGAAGAGTCAAGTGTAGCAATAGACGAAACATCTAAAATCTTTTTATTGCCTTTGCTATTAATGGTGGATATCGGTCTGGATAAGTCAGTAGTTAATTCCATAGATTCATTATCAACAATATCATCCTCATTCAATTCAATTGGTTTTCATCTTGTGATAATAATACATTTGTCTTAGAACAACATGTTAATGATTTAATTTTAAAATGATGAAACTAATAAAATAATTTAAAAATAAAAACTACAAATTCAAATTAATACGACAAATTTCAAAATTAAAAAACCACGAATAAAAATACATTTTTATAAATTTTATATAAAATGAATTTTCACAACTATTTAAAAATACAAAATTCCAATTAAAATTCGAAATTTAAAATCTAAATAATTTTAAGAATTATTTAAAAATAAAAATAATAAATTCTAATTAACACCACAAATTTTGAAATTAGAAAACCACGAATAAAAATAAAATTTTAGAACTATATAAAAATAAAAATTCAAATTGATTTAAGGATTTATTAATCTCGTAATTACTATTTTTAAATATTTTTCAAAATAAAATATTTCAAAAATGCTATTAAATTTCGAAATAATTTGAAAATTGCTAATATGATCTAAATTTATCAATTTAATTAAAGTTAGAAATTTTTTCATTACTTTTCTTAAATTAGGAATCTATTATATATAAATTTGGTAACATATATATGGTAATTTGAAATTGTTTCAAATTTTGGTAATTTTAATTTCATAATTAGTATTAAATATTGGTATAAAATTAATTTTCACAACTATCTAAAAATACAAAATTCAAATTAAAATTTGGAATTCCAAAACTAAATAACATCAAAAATAATAATTTTTTATAACTATTTAAAAATAAAAAGTAGAAAATTTAAATTAGTTTAGGCATTTATTAATCTCACTAGTATCTTGTACGTGCGTTGCACGTAGATTATTGACCTCTTATCTGAATCGAGATCACAATTGATACAGTCAAAATGAAAGATAAATAAATCCATTATAGTCTCATAATGGATATTTACTCAAAAGAAAGGGCTGACTTTAAGTTTCAATATATCAATAAAAATTGCTTTAAATTGACTCAATTTGATGCAAATTCTCAAAATTCTATTGAATTATAGATGAACACACTTAACTTTTCCGTCCGAATGAGTTTTTGGGTTGAGCTTTGATTGTATAATTGTAGGATTTGGCTTAGCATGTGATTTGTTAGATTGAAGAGCATAAATGTGTAAATTTTTAGTGTAAATTTGGTAGCTTTGAACTGAGCTTTCTAGGCTAACTCTTGGCTGATCATATGAAAAGAAGTTGAAAATGAATGTGCATTTAGTAAGATAAAAGACCAAATTTCACTATGCACATTTGTAAGAGAGAGAGTCCAAGAGAATTAGGCATATGTATGTGTATCTATGTACATGAGAAAAAAATAAAACAAAATTGACTCAAAGTTATGGGAAAATGAGGAGGAACATAATTAGTAAGAGATTGTGAGTAATTAGTAAGGATTAAAGATATTGAAAGAGTTAATTAATGGTGGGGCTTAATGGGTAGAGATTTAATGAGTGATTGATGAGAGGTTTTGAATAAGAAGCGCATATTAATAAGTAGGCTATAATTGCAATATGAAGCACAAGATTTACTTAAGGGTAAGAACTATTACAGAATAATATATCACAATGACACAATAGTTGAAAAATAGGCCACAATATACATCTGGGAACAGCAAAATTGCTCACGTACAAAATCTAATAAATGTCTTCCATAACCCAGGAAAAACTAAAAACAATCGCCTATAAGAGTTTACTTATGATTAGATATTGAAATTCCAAACATCTAAAGGATACATTGGCAGTCCATAAAGAAAAAGAAAGTTACTTCACATTGCTGTATGAGTCTCATGGCAAATAAACTAATATTTAAATGATTATCTTCTGACAGTGAGACATTGTCATATATTAGTTGAGTCTGTTTCAGCGGTTATCGACTCAACATTGGGTCGCGATGGGGAGCCACGGGGTTCATGGTGAGCCGGCATGAGGACGACAGCACATCAATGCCAAGGACGATGATGGATAATAGAGAACAGGCCGCGACCATGACTACCGTTAGGAAGTGTATAGATGCCGCTGGCGTACAAGAGAGAGCAAAGGCGCAATCACGGTGACGATACTCCAGACCAGGAGCTTCTGATCATCGTTGCTAAAGTTTGGTGTGGATTTTCTTTAAGATATTATTGCCTCCCTTTTGTTTCTCTGTCTATCATTTTGTGAGTGGCGATGAGTTATATAAAGAAGAGAGATATATGTAAGAGATCATGGGATAAGTGGTAATTAATAAAATTGGTTTTAACTCATGAGTAGTGGGGTAGTGGGTAGTGGATGAGCCGGTGATAAATGGGTCTTTGATTAGGTGGATGAGGTAATGAGAGAAGTTATGATTTGATCAAACAATGTGACATATGTATAATTCATATTTTAAGCAATCCATACCTAGATTAATTGTAAATAATGTTATCACTTCACCAAGTCATTAGATTGAACCTGCACAATCTATGTGTGTGTGTGTGTGTGCGTTTTTCCTTACCTTTAATGATTTATTTTTTTCAACAATATTGTAAATACTTATTTTTATTATAAATCATATAATATTTATATATTTAAAATAGATATATCTAGCTATAGTAAATAATAATTATACTATAGTTTAAAAATATTACTAAATATTATGTGTCCTTAATTAATTAATTAATTAATTTGATTTAATAAGATTGGGGGTTATAAGAAGAATTTGAGGAGGTATAATTTATGTATGTATGTATATGAATGTGTTTGATTGATTTAAAAGATTTGATGAGAGTATGGTGTATGTATGCATGTATGTGTTTTATGGATGCATGCATGTGTTTTGGAGGGCATTTCGGAAAGAAATGTTTTAACATGGCAACCCACTTTTATAATAGTACTAGTATAGTGCGATGCGTTGCACGTGGACCTACTTGTTTTATGTTATAAAATATTTTATGCAATTAGATATATAATTTATGGAAAAGTTTAATTTTGGATGTAATTATGACAAACCTTGAGGACTTATTTATAATTTTCTCATCATTAATTTTGGATGCAATTAGATCAAAAGTTTAATTTTGGAGGACTTATTTATAAAAATTTGAGGTTTATTCTATATATTTTACTAATTTCTGGCATTTTTATAAAATTGAGGATTTTCTATAAAAATTGGCAAATTTTGGAATACTCAAAAGACTCTATTCCATTTTTAAAATCTAAAAGATAGTCTTATTTACTTATAATTTAAGATAATGTATGTCATTAAATTTTATAGATACTCTGATTTTATTTATAAATTCGGAATATAATTTTAGTATTAAGTTGGGTAAATAAAATATTTATTGTAAAATATAAGTTTACTGATTTTTTACTGATATGCAAATTTTAGTATGGTGCACATCACTTCAAGCTACATGAATCTCCCGACTCACATTCAAAAATACAATTTTGATGAGGAATCACCGATCACTATGGTCAAAATTTGTTGCCACAAAAGTTCACAGAGCTCATCATCAAACAAAATGCTGAGTTGGGTACTCATGCTCATATCCATTATAATCATAATACAACCTCTCCCCCTTTGCAATATCTCTCGCTGCAATCAACAGAACCCTGCACTCTCCATCCAAATTAAACCTCAGACACTTCACATTCTGCTTCTTCCTCCCATCCCTGAATCAAAACCAACAAAATTTTCATCAGAACCAATTTTCTTTGAACAAAAAAAATTGTAAATTATCGCATATAATCAAACTTACGGTGTATAGTTGTTGATTCCATTGATGAATCTTGCTATATTGCTGCGCTTATCAGGGCAAATCACAAGACTCTTTGATGGGTCTTTCGCTGATAGCAGCGTCATCATGCTGTCTCCATCGTCGTGCTCTCTGTTGCTCAAGAAATCAACATCTCCAACGTATTCAGTGATGATTGTTAAATCTTTGATGAACCTATCAGCCTCAACTGTGAACCTGCTCGCATCAAAATTCAATCTTTAAAATGCCCAAATCCAGAATTCAACAGAAAAACCAAGTAATAATCAGTAAGAAAGAACTAACCCCTCTTTAGTGTCGAATACGGCCATTAGAGGAGGGCATTCTCCTATCTCCATAATCTTCTTGCATAAGTTCAGAGCTTCAGCATCCTCTTTACACATTACCTAATTTAATCAAAAGCCCATTAACTCAAAATTTATTACAATTGAAGAAGATAATTAGTTGACTGATTAATTTTACCTGCATTCCTCCATGTTCAAGATGAGGAGAGTTAGCGGACCTCGGAGCCATTCCATCGACATAGCCGGAGGCTGAAATTTTATTGTTATTTATAATAATTTGGTGGGAGAGGAATAGTTGTAACGTTTTTTTATCATTAGTGCAAATAAATTTATATTTAGTGTACCAAGAGTTAGTGGAAGAGTGTTATGAGTGGGTGTTTATGAAAAATTAATGGCAATTAATTGGGAGGTTATGAAAAATTGTATGTATGTCTTCATGTATGTATGCATGGATGTGCAAGCAATGGGAAGGTTATGAAAATTTGAGCATGTAAGTATCTCTATGTATGTATGAATGGATGTGTTGGGGGGCATTTCGGGAAGAAATGTTTTAACATGGCAACCCACTTTTATAATAGTATTAGATTAGATAATTACTACTTTAAAATAATTTGAAAATTAAACTTTTCAAAAATGCTATTAAATTCAAATTAATTTGAAAATTTGGAATATGATCAAAATTTAGAAATTTAATTAAAGTTAGATATTTTTCAATCAATTTACTTAAATTAGGAATCTATTATATATAAATTTGGTAACTTATATATGGTAATTTGAATTTTTTAAAATTTTGGTATTTTTAAAGTTCCATAATTAGTATTAAATTTAGTATAAAATGAATTTTTGTCACTATCTAAAAAGGAGAAATTTTTAAAATAGACCTTTTTGAAATAGTATAAGCAAAATCGACCCTTTCATGATAATATTAGCAAAATCAACCTTTTTTTGGTCAGCCGACCAAAAAGAAGTCCATTTCGCAAAAATCAACTTCTAAATTACACGGGACTACTAGTCCCGTGTAATTAGGAAGCGCTAATTTCGCCTCTCTCTTCACGAGTCCACCAACCGCAGTAATCACTCGTTCCTCTCTCTCCCTCTAACCATTCCGTGCACTATCACCTTGCCCCAAACTTATTCTCTCTCTTTTCCTCCGACTGTCAAAAAAACAAAAATGGAGACTACCGTCATTAAACCACAATCTCCACTATACGCAGTGGTGACCGGAGACAACAAGGGCATCGGCCTCGCCACCGTCTGCCTCCTCGCGCAGCGCTGGGTCTCCGTCGTCCTCGCCGCCCGCTATCCCGCCCTCAGCATCGCGCCTGCCGAGTCGCTCCGTCGAGACTTCGGCCTCGACAACGTCGTCCCTCACCAGCTCGACATCCGAGACCCTTCCAGCGTCGAAGCCCTAGATCGGTTCGTCAAGGGTCGATTCGGGAAGCTCGATATCTTTGTCAACAATGCCGAAGCCTCTGGGCTCGTTGTCGATGAGGAGAAGTTCAGGTTCTCAACATTGATCCTGAAGTTTGGGTAAAAAATGCTAGCTTTTTTATCTTGAATTTCAAAAAAAGTAATTTTGACCATTAATGGATGGACCGTTAGTTAAACCAAATCTCACAGTTTTTGAGAGTGGAAAAGATGAAAATAGAGAAAACGTATATACTTTGATTACCTAAGAACTAAGACACAGGACTAGCAGTCCCGTGCAAATTGTTTTGTTAATGAGCTGATTAATTACACTAATTACATGGGACTACTAGTCCCGTGTAATTAAACAAAATCGACCATTTTCTACCAACGTGGGCAAAAAACGATCGATTTTGCTAATTTTTTGCAGGTTAGGTCGATTTTGCTTATTTTGTTAAAGAAAAGGTCCATTTTAAAAATTTCTCCATCTAAAAATACCAAATTGCAATTAAAAATTTCAAATTAAAAGACTAAATAATTTCAAAAAGAAATTTTAGAATTATTTAAAAATAAAAAACTATAAATTCAAATTAATACCACAAATTTTGAAATTAAAAATCACAAATAAAAATATTTTTATAAATTTGGTATAAAATTAATTTTCACAACTATCAAAAAATACAGAATTATAATTAAAATTTGAAATTCAAAAACTAAATAATTTCAAAAAGAAAGTTTCAGAATTATTTACAAATAAAAAATATAAATTCAAATTAATACCCCAAATTTTGAAATTTAAAACCATGAATAAAATTTTTTAGAACTATTTGAAAAATAGAAAATTCAAATTAATTTAAGCATTTATTAATCTCATAATTGCTATTTTAAATAATTTTAAAAATTAAATTATTTCAGAAATGAGATTAAATTCGAAATAATTTGAATTTTTTCAAATTTTGGTATAAAATAAATTTTTATGACGATCTAAAAATACAAAATTCAAATTAAAATTTGGTAATTCCAAAATAAAAATTTCAAAAATAAATAATTTCAAGAACTATTTAACAATTAGAAAGTAGAAAATACAAATTAATTTATGCATTTATTAATCTCATAATTACTACTTTAAAATAATTTCGAAATTAAATTTTTCAAAAATATAATTAAATTCGAAATAATTTGAAAAATGGGAAGATGATCAAAATTTGGAAATTTAATTAAATTTAGATTTTTGTCCATTAAATTACTTAAATTAGGAATCTATTATACATAAATTTGGTAACTTATATATGGTAATTTGGAAAATTTTTAAATTTTGGTATTTTTTAGTTTCATAATTAGTATTAAATTTGGTATAAAATGAAAATTTTCCATTATTTGAAAAATACCAAATTGTAATTAAAAATGTTAAATTTAAAATCTAAATAATTTCAAAAAGAGAAATTTTCAGAATTATATTAAAATAAAATAACTATAAATTCAAATTAATTCAAAAATTTCAAAATTAAAATACAACAAATTAATAATATTTTTATAAATTTAGTATAAAATTAATTTTGCAACTATCTAAAAATACAAAATTCCAATTAAAATTGGAAACTCAAAACCAAAATCATTTCAAAAACAAGAAATTGTACGAATTATTTAAAAATAAAAATTATGAATTCAAATTAACACCACAAGTTTTGAAATTAAAAACCAAGAATAAAAATAAATTTTTAGAACTATTTAAAAATAAAAAATAGAAAATTCAAATTAATTAAAGCATTTACTAATCTCATAATTACTATTTTTAAAATATTTTCTAAATTAAATTATTTCAAAATGCTATTAAATTTGAAATAATTTGAAAAAGCAAATATTACCTAAATTAAAGTTAGATATTTTTCCATTAATTTTCTTAAATTGGAAATCTATTATACATGAATTTGGTAACATAGATATGGTAATTTAAAATTTGTTTCATATTTTGATACTTTTAATTTCATAATTAGTATTAAAATTTCGTATAAAAATGAATTTTCACAATTATCTATAAAATAAAAATTCAAATTAAAATTTGGGAATTCCAAAACTAAATAATTTCAAAACATAAATTTTAAGAACTATTTAAAAATTAAAAAATAAGAAATTCAAATTAATTTTGGCATTTATTAATCTCATAAATACTACTTTAAATTAATTTCAATATTAAACTTTTTCAAATATGCTATTAAATTCAAAATAATTTGAAAAATGGGAATATAATCTACATTTGGAAATTTAATTAAAGTTAGGTATTTTCCATTAATTTACTTAATGTAGGAATCTACTATACATTTATCTTACTTTAAATAAAATATATTAGTTTCAATATTTTTCTTTTAAATTAATAAAGAATTGACGGAGTTAAAAAAACTTAAAATATTTAAAAATCTATTTATTATAAAACACCAAAATTGTAACAGAATTGTTGTAAACATATTTTTGAACATATTTCCAAACAAACTGAAAATCAATATCTAAAAATTTATATATAAACTGAATGTTTTTGTAAAAATAGAAAATATAAAAATTCAAAAGAGTTTTCAATTATTATAAATTTCATTTAATATAATTTTTGTTTAATGGAAAAATAATTTATTAAAATATGGCTTAAATACTAATTTTAACAATTAGAAAAATAAAATAACTATTTACTTAATTTTACCATAATTATCTGTCTTATTATATGTAATTATTTTCTATAAAATCTGATCAACATATATTTTATATAATTAGTTAAAACAATTAAATAAATATGATCATAAGAAATTAGTAAATAAGTACCATAATTTAAACCTCCTAAATTCAGTTTGATAACAATACATTAAATAAACAAATAAATATTAATATAATAAATCAGCAACTAAATTGTTAGTTTCAATTTAATAATAATATTTTAAATAACTTAATAAATAAAATAGTTAATTTTAAATCATATAAATTACTGATTCATAAAATGTTAAATAAATAAGTAAATAAAAATAAATAATATTATTTTACATTCATAATATTATATTAAATAATCAAATCATTGTGAAAATAATATACATTAAATGCATAGTTTATTTTAAATATGAATATATTCATTAGTTAATTTTAAAATAATAATAATTATATTGCTTTACTAAATAATAATTAAATTTTTAAAATATTTTTCATTATAAAACTATTATGCTATAAAATCAAATTATAAAAAATTAAAAATTTTAACCTTTATATATATAGATCATGTTGCTGACTAACAAATAATTCTATATATAAATTCTACAAAATTTTTAAAAAATATTAATGTAACATAAAATTTTAATTAAATTATTAAATAAATAATAATATAATTTTATTTTTTAATTATATATTAAATAAGTTAATTTAAGAAATCTCGTTAGTTATTCAGAATACGTTTTATTTGGAATTCAAGAAATTTTTAAAATCAAGAAAACCATGATATTTTGCATACAAACAATATTAAATTTGGTAAAAAATAAATTTTCGTAACAATCTTTAAAAATAAAAATTAAAATTAAATTTCAAATGCCAGAACAAAATAATTTGAAAACAGAAAAACTAAGAACGAAGTTAATTTTTAATTTTTAGAAATATTTAAAAATAAAAACATTATAAATTCAAACTAATACCACAAATTTTGAAAATTAAAACCATGAATAAAAATAAATTTGTAGAACTTTTTAAAAATAAAAATTGAAATTAATTTAGGCATTTATTAATCTCATAATTACCACTTTAAAATAATTTGAAAATTAAATTATTTATAAAATGCTATTAAATTCAAAATAATTTGAAAAATGGAAATATGATCAAAATTTGGAAACTTAATTAAAGTTAGATATTTATCCATTAATTTACTTAAATTAGTAATCTATTATACAAAAATTTGGTAACATTTAAATGGTAATTTGAACTTTTTCAAATTTTGGTATTTTTTAGTTTTATAATTAGCATTAAATTTGTTATAAAATGAATTTTGCCACTAACTAAAAATAGAAAATTACAATTAAAAATTAAAATTTAAAAACTAAATAATTTTAAACAAAGAAAAGTTCCAAATTATTTAAAAATAAAACGGCAAATTAAAATTAAAACAAAAATTTTCAAAATTAAAAACCACGAATAAAAATAAATTTTAATAAATTTGATATAAAATGAATTTTACAACTATTTAAAAAACAAAATTACAAATAAAATTCGAAATTTAAAAACTAAATAATTTCAAAAATAAATTTTAAGAATTATATAAAAATAAAAATAAAAATTCAAATTAACAGCACAAATATTCAAATTAAAAACCACGAATAAAGAAAAATTTTAGAATTTTTTTAAAAATTAAAATTAATTTAAGCATTTATTAATTTAGTAATTACTATTTATAAATAGTTTTTAAATAAATTATTTCAAAAATGCTATTAAATTTCAAGTAATTTAAAAATGCCAATATGATCTAAATTTATCAATTTAATTAAAGTTAGAAACTTTTTCATTAATTTTCTTAAATTAGGAATCAATTATATATAAATTTGGTAAAATATATAAGGTAATTTGAAATTTTTCCAATTTTGGTAAATTTTCATTTCATAATTAGTATTAAATATTGGTATAAAAATGAATTTTCACATATATCTAAAAATACAATATTCACATTGAAATTTATAGTTCCAAAACTAAATAATTTCAAAAAATAATGTTTTAGAACTATTTAAAAATAAAAAGGTGAAAATTAAATTAATTTAGGCATTTATTGATCTCATAATTACCACTTTAAAATAATTTTGAAAATTAAATTTTTTCAAAAATGCTATTAAAATCAAATTAATTTGAAAAATTGGAAAATAGAAATTCGTTCGGAAACTATTATTATGAATGTTTTTAATAAACACAAATTTTTTAAAACAAATATTAAAAGACAAAATATTACAACAATATATTTTTGGAAAATTATCAAATAAGATATGATACTAATAATTAACTACCTAAAACAAATTTAACTATTTTAGTGAAAAATCTTACTTTAAATGTAATATATTAATTTCAGTAAATTTCTTTTAAATTAATTAAGAATTGAATGGAATAAAAAATCTAAAAATATTTTAAAATATTTTTATTTTAAAAATCAAAATTGTAATTGAAATTATTGTAAACATATTTATTGAAAATATTTTAAAACAAAATGAAAATAAATATATAAAATATTTTCCAAAACCCAAAATCAATATATAATCTAAAACATTATATGAAAACCGAATTTAATTAATATAATAATATAGTTTTGATGTAAAAATATTTTATGAAAATATTTGCAAACAAACTGAAAATCAATATCTAAAACTTTATCTAAACATATTTTTATTTTGAAAACCAAAATTTTAACTGAAATTTTTGTAAAAATAATTTATAAAAATATTTTAAAAACCAAAAATCAATATCTAATCTAAAAAGTATATGAAAACCGAAATTAATTAATATAATAATTATATAATTATTTATGTATAAATAGTTTTGAAAATATTTTCAAACAAACTGAAAATCAATATCTAAAAATTTATCTAAACATATTGTTATTTTAAAAACCGTAATTATAACTGAGTTTTTGTAAAAATAATTTCAAAATTATTTCAAAAATGCTATTAAATTTCGAAGTAATTTAAAAATGCCAATATGATCTAAATTTATCAATTTAATTAAAGTTAGAAACTTTTTCATTAATTTTCTTAAATTAGGAATCAATTATATATAAATTTGGTAAAATATATAAGGTAATTTGAAATTTTTCCAATTTTGGTAAATTTTCATTTCATAATTAGTATTAAATATTGGTATAAAAATGAATTTTCACATATATCTAAAAATACAATATTCACATTGAAATTTATAGTTCCAAAACTAAATAATTTCAAAAATAATGTTTTAGAACTATTTAAAAATAAAAAGGTGAAAATTAAATTAATTTAGGCATTTATTGATCTCATAATTACCACTTTAAAATAATTTTGAAAATTAAATTTTTTCAAAAATGCTATTAAAATCAAATTAATTTGAAAAATTGGAAAATAGAAATTCGTTCGGAAACTATTATTATGAATGTTTTTAATAAACACAAATTTTTTAAAACAAATATTAAAAGACAAAATATTACAACAATATATTTTTGGAAAATTATCAAATAAGATATGATACTAATAATTAACTACCTAAAACAAATTTAACTATTTTAGTGAAAAATCTTACTTTAAATGTAATATATTAATTTCAGTAAATTTCTTTTAAATTAATTAAGAATTGAATGGAATAAAAAATCTAAAAATATTTTAAAATATTTTTATTTTAAAAATCAAAATTGTAATTGAAATTATTGTAAACATATTTATTGAAAATATTTTAAAACAAAATGAAAATAAATATATAAAATATTTTCCAAAACCCAAAAATCAATATATAATCTAAAACATTATATGAAAACCGAATTTAATTAATATAATAATATAGTTTTGATGTAAAAATATTTTATGAAAATATTTGCAAACAAACTGAAAATCAATATCTAAAACTTTATCTAAACATATTTTTATTTTGAAAAACCAAAATTTTAACTGAAATTTTTGTAAAAATAATTTATAAAAATATTTTAAAAACCAAAAATCAATATCTAATCTAAAAAGTATATGAAAACCGAAATTAATTAATATAATAATTATATAATTATTTATGTATAAATAGTTTTGAAAATATTTTCAAACAAACTGAAAATCAATATCTAAAAATTTATCTAAACATATTGTTATTTTAAAAACCGTAATTATAACTGAGTTTTTGTAAAAATAATTTTCAAAATTATTTTCAAAAATCAAAACCAACATCTAATCTAAAAATTATATGAAAACAAAAATTAATTAATATAATAATTATGTAATTTTTGTTGTAAAATTATTTTATGAAAATATTTTTAAACAAACTAAAAATCAATATCTAAAAATTTATCTAAACATATTTTTATTTTAAAAACCGAAATTATAACTGAATGTTTTGTAAAAATAATTTGCAAAAATTATTGTCAAAAACCGAAAATCAATATATAATCTAAAAATTATATGAAAATCGAAATTAATTAATATAATAATTATATAATTATTGATGTAAAAATATTTTATGAAAATATTTTCAAACAAACTGAAAATCAATATTTAAAAGTTTATCTAAACATATTTTTATCTTAAAAACCGAAATTATAACTAAAATTTTTGTAAAAATAATTTTTAAAAGTTATTTTCAAAACCCAAAATCTATATCTAATCTAAAAATTAGATTAAAACCGAAATTAATTAATATAATAATTATATAATTTTTGTTATAAAAATATTTTTGAAAATATTTTCAAGCAAACTAAAAATCAATATCTAAAAATTTATCTAAACGTATTTTTATTTTAAAAACCGAAATTATAACTGAATATTTTTAAAAATAATGTTCAAATTTTATTTTCAAGAAAACTGAAAATCAATATCTAATCTAAAAATTATATGAAAACTGAAAATAATTTTTATAATAATAATATAATTATTGGTTTTCACTGCACTCAAAAATACAAAATAATGCAAATATTCGAAAATATAATGACAAATTATATTTTCAAATGTAAAATCGAAATATAACAACAATTAATATTCAAAAATGATAAAATCCGAAATATGACAACTAAAATATTAAAAATCAAAATTTTTCACCAAAAATAATTAATTACCTCGTTTGACTATTCCCGATTATGGATAATGCAGATGAATGATATGATTGGAGTTGATCACTGCACTCAATAAAAATATAAATGAAATTACGTAAGCTTCTGAAAATATAAAAACATTTATTATTGAAAATGTGAAATAACAAAAATAATATACAAAAATATAAAAATCTGAAATATAACAACTAAATTTTTAAAAATCAAAATTATTTCACCAAAATTTAATTATTTACCTCGTTTAATGTATCCGTTGCAAGCTCACTCTTCAAAAACGTAGATCGCTTACCTATAACATCAAAAATAATCGAAATCCAAAATATAACAACAAATAATGTAAAATTTAGTTTTCAAATCATAAAATATTACAAACTAAAATTTATCGGAAAAGATTTGTAAATGAACATTTTATTCATTTTTTCAATTCAATTGGCCAAAATGGAGATGATAAATTTCGGTTTTGCTTAAATGGAAAAGATTTTTGCAACAATAAATTCGGTAGTAATATATTTCGGTTATACTAAATATCCGAAATTTGCCATATATTTCGGTTTTGCTTAAATGAAAAGATATTTGGTTAAATAAATTAGGTAGATTTCCCTAAATTTCAGTTTAGCTTTAAATTTAAAAAAGATATTAGGTAGACATAAATTAGATAGTTATATATTTTCAAAATTCAGATTTCCCATATAAATCGAATTTACCATATAAGTTAGATTTTCAAATATATTACATATCCGAAATTGTTAAAACTATTTCGGTTCTTGTTATTATGGAAATATTTTGTTTTGATAAGATTTGAATTTCGGATTTTTGAACGGTTAATAACAAATTTTGAAATTGTTTTTAAAATGGAAGGCTAAGATCAGTGTCCACGTGTCAAAATAATTTGTGAAGGAGGAATCCTATGTGGCAAACTCTTGTGAGTTTTGAGGTCATTTGGTTTTGCTTTAGTGTATACCCTAGTAAAAGATTTTTTGTTGCTAACTTCAAAGAAAAAAAGGTAACTACAAATGATTAAAAGGACCTCTTGGCATTATGTTAAAATCTTGCTAAAAAGTTCTTGAGTTTCGGCTGATATCTATTAGTGCTTTATCATGAATCAGCTGATGGTGAAGAGTGACGACATAGGTCCGCTCCTCTTCCCACGGGTTGCTTCCATCGAAATCATCCTTAGATATTAACGGTACAAACTCTTTCTCTTAGTTTATAATATACTTTTGATAGGGCATCTTGCCTTATTCTTACTTTTTTTTAAAAAGTGAAACTCAAAGAGGGGGAAAATTTTTATTGCTCCACTACCCTTTCAAATTGCCTTCCAGTCAAGAAGCTAAATCTCGAAAGAAGAAATTACTAACTATTGAGATGAATATTAGATTTTATTATGATTGATACAAATTCCTTGTAATTGGTCGTTTCCTTATTGTATTTACCATATAAGGCCTTATTATATATATATATATCATATATATATATATATATATATATATATATATATATATATATATATATATATATATATATATATATATATATATATATATATATATATATATATATATATATATATACATATATATATATATATATATATATATACATATATATATATATATACATATATATATATATATATATATATATACATATATATATATATACATGTATATATATATATACATATATATATATATATATATATATATATATATATATATATATATATATATATATATATATATATACATATATATATATACATATATATATATATATATATATATATATATATATATATATATATATATATATATATATATATATATATATATATATATATATATATATATATAACCTTTGTAAATCAAATTCATCAATGAGATAATTATTAAATTCCAATTTGGTATCAGAGCAGAACAATTCTCTTTTTTTTCCCTTGGCCGTGAACCCTAGCTCCCTACGCCGCCTAATGGGTTCCCCTGTGACGCCCTTTTCCTCCTCCTCTGCAACCTCCGATCCCTGTATGGTTAACTTTGACCCTCCTCCTCCTGTTGTTCAGAATGTCCATCGTTATCTCACCATCAAGCTTACCCCACACAACTACCTCTATTGGCATACCTCACCCCATACCTGACTAGCCAGAAGCTTATCAGATTTGTTGATGGATCGCGTCCTTCCCCTCCACCCCTGGTGACTCCTGCAAACTCTTCCACCTCGCAGGTTAATCCCGATTTTCTTCTCTGGGAACAAACCGATCAACATGTTATCACGATTCTCCTCTCTTCCTTGACTGAGGAGGTTTTCTCTATGATTATTGGGAAAAAGACATTTGCGGCGATTTGGGCTGCCTTGGAACAGGCGTATGCCTCTGCTTCTCAAACCAGAATCTTGACTCTTCATGAAGAACTTCACGAACTCCGACAGAAAGGTGACTCTGTCACGGCCTATCTCCATCGTGCTAAGAAGATCGCGGACTCTCTTGCCGCAATCAGCCATCCTCTTACGACCGAGCAACTCAATATGCACATCTTCAAGGGCCTTCGTCTGGAGTTTGGTGATCTCAAGACCTCTCTCACTGTTCGCAAAGAACCGGTATCATTTGAAGATCTTAACTCCCTGCTTCTTACTCATGAGTTCATCCACAAGAACGATGCCCCGAGTACCGGTGGTCCGCTGGCCTTTTACTCCGCCACAGGTCTAGAATCTTCCCCTGGCCAAGGCGCACCCCTGCAGCCTCCTCCCTCTCTTGGATTCACGCCCACACAGCTGGCCTATCTCCAAGGCCTTGGTCACGCCACCACGGGCAGCGGCAATGGCAGCACCGGCTTCAACACCGGGCAGAACAGTGGTGGAGGTGGCTTCCAACCCTCGGCAGCCTGGAGTGTCGGCCCAACCCATCAGTTTGGGCCTCAATAGGGTGGCGGACAGCAGTTCAACAATCAACGTGGCGGTGGTCATGGTAAATATCGACGCGGTAGTCACGGTCGTGGTCATAACTTTGGCAGTGGTTCGGGGGTTCGTTGTCAGATTTGCCAAGGCTTCAACCACACCGCGCTCCAGTGTTTTCAGTGAGGAGTCATTGGACCTCAGCCCATAGTTCACTATACTCAGGCGCATCCAGAGTCGTCTCAGCAATCCAACGCATCCCTCTGGTATCCGGATACGGGGGCTACCAACCATGTGACTCCCGACATTGCTGGCCTTGATCACTCGGAGGCCTACCAAGGTACTGACACACTTCACATTGGTAATAGTAAAGGATTTCGTATTGCACGTATTGGTTCATCTATTTTACGTACACTGTCCTCTAAATTTAGCATGCCTAATATTTTACACGTTCCTTCACTCTCGAAAGCCTTATTATCCGTTCGTCAATTTACTGCTGATAATAATATTTTCTTTGAATTTCACCCCAATTTTTTTGTTGTGAGGGATCAAGTTACCAAACAGCCCCTCCTTACTTTTCGCGGTAAAAGTCGGTTTTGTATTCATTGCTCTGTTGAATTTGTTTACAGCTTCGTTGGCCTACAACAAGATTCAAAAGAAAATTTGCCTTTTATTTAAGGCTTACAATGAAAATCAAAAAATTACAACTTTTATCCTTTTGAACAAACACGAGGATCTCTATTTTCCGGGATCCTCGCTTGCGTGGGTTCTTTGCCTGTGCCGGGGACTTTTTATTCGTCCGTGGACCACCGCGCAATTCAGATCCTGGTAGAAACCCGGGTTCTGAAACTACAGACGTGAAGGGGGCTCGTTTCACGAAGGAAACGAAGCACCTGAGGGGATCACACTCACGAAGGAGAGGATCGCCTGCGGGGATCGCACTCACGAAGGAGAGAATCGCCGGAGCGGGTGAGATCTACTAGGAGAAATCACAGCGCTATCCCCAAAGGGTGATCTGTAGTCCTGACCCGGATTTGCTTACCTCGCAATCGTAGATCTGACGTCGACCGAACTCGTGCTCGCCGGTGCTCGGAACGGTGCGTTGACGACTCGTAGATCTCGCGAGAGCTCTCTCCAAAAACCTCAATCCAACCTAAAATCCAACCCCTAGACCTGAGCACCCCCTGTGCTATTTATAGGCAACTGAAAAAAGGGGGGGGGTATTCATTGGCCAGCCGGACACTGTTTGGTGTCCGGGCCTTGGCCGGACACTAAATGTGTCCGGGCCTTGGCCGGACACCATTTGTGTCCGGTTTCGCCGGCGCGAGGTTCGCCACACCGCGAGGTTCGCCGAAGGCGAGGTTCGCCGTGGCGCGAGGTTCGCGAAGGTTCGCCAAAAGGTGAGGTTCGCCACAATGAACCGAGGTTCGCCAAAATGAACCGAGGTTCGCCAAAATGAACCGAGGCTCACCAATCGCGAGGTTCGCCGTAAGGCGAGGTTCGCCAAAAGGTGAGGTTCGCCACAATGAACCGAGGTTCGCCAAAATGAACCGAGGCTCACCAATCGCGAGGTTCGCCGTGGCGCGAGGTTCGCCGTGGCGCGAGGTTCGCCGTAAGGCGAGGTTCGCCGGCGCGAGGTTCGCCGGCGCGAGGTTCGCCACACCGCGAGGTTCGCCGTGGCGCGAGGTTCGCCGGCGCGAGGTTCGCCACACTGCGAGGTTCGCCAGAAGGCGAGGTTCGCCAGAAGTGCGAGGTTCGCGAGAAGGTTCGCCAAAAGGTGAGGTTCGCCACAATGAACCGAGGTTCGCCACACTGCGAGGTTCGCCGTGGCGCGAGGTTCGCGAGAAGGTTCGCCAAAAGGTGAGGTTCGCCACAATGAACCGAGGTTCGCCACACTGCGAGGTTCGCCAGAAGTGCGAGGTTCGCCAGAAGGTTCGCCAAAAGGCGAGGTTCGCCACACTGCGAGGTTCGCCGGCGCGAGGTTCGCGAAGGTTCGCCAAAATGAACCGAGGCTCACCAATCGCGAGGTTCGCCAAACCGCGAGGTTCGCCGTGGCGCGAGGTTCGCCGTGGCGCGAGGTTCGCCAAAAGGTGAGGTTCGCCACACCGCGAGGTTCGCCGGCGCGAGGTTCGCCCAAAAGTGCGAGGTTCGCCAGAAGGCGAGTTTCGCCAGAAGGCGAGGTTCGCCAAAATGAACCGAGGCTCACCAATCTGCGAGGTTCGCCAGAAGGAACCGAGGTTCGCCAAACTGCGAGGTTCGCCAGAAGGCGAGGTTCGCCAAAATGAACCGAGGCTCGCCAAACTGCGAGGTTCGCCAGAAGGAACCGAGGTTCGCCAAACTGAACCGAGGCTCGCCAAACTGCGAGGTTCGCCAGAAGGAACCGAGGTTCGCCAAACTGCGAGGTTCGCCAGAACGCGAGGTTCACCGAAATGAACCGAGGTTCGCCAAGTGAACACGAGGCTCGCCAAACTGCGAGGTTCGCCAGAAGGCGAGGTTCGCCGGCCAAGTTGGCCGAGGTGCGCCGTTTTCGTCGTTTCCCATCGTTTTCTCGGTCTTCCGGGCTTAGTTTTCTCCTGATGATGTCGCCCTTGTGTCAGAGCTCAAATGGCTCGTTTGCATTTGACGGATTAAGCGGAGTTGATTCCGTCTCGTCGGCGTTTGAGTTTAGTCAACTCGCCTCATCGAACTTCGTCGCCGGGTTTCTTCCACGGTACGTCGTTTCGTTGATTTGTACACCTTGCTGACCCACTTCACGTGTTCGTGGACTCGCTTTACGCGTTTTGCGGTGTCGGTTTGTCGAATGGATCGTCGGTTGTCAACCCACCGTCACGAGTCTCGTTCGGGTACTGATAAGCAATTTTTATCGCCTACACTTACCGGCCCGAGTGAAAATGGACTTTATTCGCTTCGTATTTCCCCTTTCCGTTCAATAACTCCTGTTGCGTTTTCGGCTGAACGTGCCTCGCTTGTAATTTGGCATCGTCGGTTAGGTCATCCGCATGGACGGTTGCTTAGGTCTATGATTAATAAGAATGCACTTCCCTGTTCCTCTAGTTCGGTTGATTACTTTTGTAATGACTGTCAATTAGGGAAATCGTCGAAGTTGTCTCTTTCTCTGTCTCGATATACTAGTAGTTCGATTTTGGAACTTGTTTTTAGCGATGTTTGGGGACCTGCCCCAATTTTATCTAGTGATGGTCATAAATATTTTATTATTTTTGTTGATCACTTCTCGAAGTATATCTGGTTTTATCCTCTTTATAAAAAGTCTGATGTGTTTGGTACTTTTCCCAAATTTGTTTCTATGGTTGAACGTCAATTTGGTACTAAATTAAAATCAGTTCAAACTGATTGGGTGGGTGAATTTCGCAAACTCACAGACTATTTTTCTTAATTGGGTATTGTGCATCGCATTTCGCGTCCTCATACCCATGAACAAAATGGAATGGTTGAATGTCGCAACCATCACATCGTTGAGACTGGCCTTTCCCTTTTGGCTCATTCGGGTGTTTCGTACAAATTTTGGCACTTTGCCTTTGACAGCGCGGTTTACTTAATTAATCGTATGCCCTCAAAAGTGTCTTTTTCAAAATCTCCCTTTGAGTGTATTTTCCACAAAATTCCAGATTATTTATTTCTCAAAGTTTTTGGGTGTCTTTGCTTTCCTTACCTTAGACCCTATAAGTCTCATAAAATGGATTTTCGGTCATCCCCGTGCATTCTTCTTGGTTATAGTCCTAATCACCATGGCTATCGGTGTCTTGACCCTAGTACGGAAAAATTGTATATTGCGAGGCATGTGAGATTTGATGAGCACACCTTTCCGTTTCGCTGTCCCATACCCAAACCTTCCCCTCCCGAACACACTATATTGCCCGGCCTTTGTCCCCCACGGACTGTTCCGGTCCAGCTACCCTCCTCCTCGGTCCAGCAGTCCGAGGCCCCTTCCTCTCCTCCTTCGACTCCTGATGGGTAATAAATGATTACCTCCTAGAGTTGCAAGTATACAACCTTGATCAAGTTATAGTATAAAAGATTATCGATCCCACGAGGAACGGGAAGTAGGAAGAGTTTTGTTCAAGTTTTGGTTCTCAAATTATGCGCGCGATAATTAGGAGTTATTCAAATAAAATGAAAGTGAGAAAATGGTGAAAGTGGTGGTGAAGAGGCTAGAGAGAGTGGTTGTGGATTATGTGCAAAAGAGGAGAAAATAAAGTTGAGAATGTGGTTGTGGTTATATGCACATAATAACAAAACTAGGTTTGAGATTATATGCACATGGAGGAATATGAGATTGAGAGAGAAGTAAAATCAATGAAATCAAGAATCAAGAATAAAGGAAAATAACAAATAAAATGAAAAGCAAGGATAAGAGGAAAATAAAGAAGGTAAAGTATGGAGGATTAATTAAAGATATGAGGAATCTAGAGTAGATCCACTTAGCTTATCTCAATCTCACAAGAATGAGTTGGATTTGTTAGCTAGTTTCAAACAATCTCTAGGATCCCACAAATATTAGCTCCACACTTAGAAAAGGGTAATTCCCTAGAGGGTTCTAGCCTCAAGGTGAATTAAAGAAAAGAAAAATCTATTCTAGAAAGTAAATACAAGAATTAAATATATTGCATGAAAGTAAATTGCATGAAAGTAAATTGCATGAAATTAAATTGCATGAAAGTAAATCTAAGCTACAAAGCAATTAAATGAACAAGAAAAAATAAAAAGAAATAAAAGGAAAACCAACAACTCTGATCTTAATCTAATCCTCCTTTTGGTCCTTGGATTAGAAGAAGAGAAAGGAAATTGAAGGGTGAAAAATTTCATTTATTGTGTAATAAAAGTTACAATTTTGAAAGGTCTTCTCAATTAAGAGTAACCCTCCTCTCTAAATGGAGTTTTACAAAATATTTCACACTCAAAACCCTCAAGATTCACCCCTATTTATAGCCCAACGGAGTTGATGTGAACCATTGGATCAAACTTAGCCAAAAGGAAGAGAAATCCACCATTAATCTGAATTGCTAGAACCGATCGGTTGGTCGATCGGTTAGCCAACCGGTATTAATCGGTTGGCCAACCGGTTGGTCAACCGATTGGTTCCCAACCAATTTGTCTTCTCTTGATTTTTCTTCACGAATTTCTCTTGGATCAATTTGGTATCTTGGGCCTTTGTTTGTCTTCGATTTGGGCTTCAAAATTGGTAGAAATTGAGAATTTGAGTCATTTGGGCTTTTATTCATTAATACTTTATTAGCCCGCAAAATAAGATAAAAATGATTATTAGTAATATCGTTATTCATATAACATAGGTAATAAGGGTATAAAATGTAATTAAAATGTGATAATCAAATACCCCCACACCTAAACTTTTGCTAGTCCTCTAGCAAAGAAAATAAAAAGAAAACCTAACTCACTTTCGAGGAATCGCGGTTGTATTTAGCGCATACAACAAGCCTTTAAACCCCAGGTTACCCTAGTGGACGAGTTGTAGTCTCGTGATGGTTTGCGATAAATATACCCACAAAATTCAGTCAACTTGCCAATTTAAAGAAGTTAATAAAATAATTAATTCATTTGATATCTTCAAACATTCCAATTGAAGTTGGTTAATACTCAAGAAAACGTTTTATCATAACTCCAATGTAATTTTCTTAAGAAAATCCTTCCATTATAGTAATACAAAACCAAGTTTAACTCAAAAATTTAATTTAAAAGTTTTGAAAAGAACATGCTAACTCTTTGTTTTAAACAAACTTCAAGTCTTTTAATCCATTTAATTTTTCAAGAACATATACAAATATAACTATATATAAAAACATGATTAGGATGACACTTTTTTTTTTAACTCTTTATTCCTTGGTGGTTTTATTCTTTTAATCGGGCTTTCTAAGTGACCATTTAGCGAGTTTTGGGCCAATGAATCCTAACCCAATTGGGCTTAGGTCATTAAGCATAGAAATACTCCTCGGGCTTAATTACTCAGTCAACTTAGGCTTAGTAAAATAGAACCACCAATGATTTTAAGAGAAATTTTCTTCTTTTATTAAGTTAGTATAATATATATATGTGTATATGTATATATATTCTGAACAATATTTGGATCAAGACAACTTGAAAAATTATTTTCAACTCTAAGTTAGGCATGCAAAATTTCATTACTTTAATTAAAAATCTAAGTTAAAACTTAAGTAAAGTATACTACTTTGAAAATTATTTCTTAAGAAATTTATTTGGAGTTGTCATAAAAGGTAAACTTGAGTATAGAATTAACTAAGGATTAGAATACTTAATTTTATCAAATAGATCAATTATTAATCAACTCTATTAAGTTGGCAAGTGACTTTTTTTTGAACTACAAACTAAGAAACAAAAGGGATTACTAAAAAGTAATTAAAAATTACTAAAATACTAACTAAAAAAATACTAAAAAGAAAGCAAAGTAAAAAAAATACGCTTAAAATTAGACTACTAGTTCCAAAATACCCCCACACCTAGACTTTGCATTGTCCTCAAGGCAAATACTACCATAAAGTCCAAAGCATCATAGTATATGAGTACATGCCATAATAAAAGTCTAATCTTTGGAAAAAGAAATACATAAGAACATCCCTCATGATCATCATCCCCATCATCAGTCTCTGTAGCCTCCATGTCCTCATCATCATTGTCCTTTGCCAATATCCTCCCCTCCTCTGGTGGCGGTGGTGGTGGTGGGGGTGGGACCTGCTATGATGGAGGAGGAGAAGGAGGCTGATAAAATGGAGGAGGTGCAGATCCTGGACGCATCTCGTGTAAGGCTGAAACGATGTAATCCAGCTGGGATGCAATCCTAGCATGATCTGATCTGTACTGGACCTGGAAAAGATGGAATCCCGTCTCTAGAGTATAAAGGCGATCACCGAATGTCTAGGGTGTCCACTCAGATGGTGCATCATCGGTGGAGGAGGTGGTGCGGATGGGCTGGTGGTGGTGCGTGAAGAAGTAGCGACATCGGACTCCTTTCCTCTGGCGGCAATACTTTTCTTCACGGTGTCGGCGATCAAAGGGCTCACCGCCACTAGAGAATCTGTAGAATATCTGGGACACCTCCTGATTCACAAATCCGTGTGATAAGAAAGGGATAGACCAGTTGTACCTTCTGCCTGTACAGCTGGCTCAAGTAGTCCCTAGCACTAGTCGTGGTACCCCCTAGCATCCTAAATATGGCGTCGGCTACATTGAAGCTGACCGGTCGCAATCAATCTTGTAGGGCGAGTGTGGTGGTGATGGTGGAATATGAGGAGCTTGGGTATAAATCAAATTTAAGGAAGAGGTTCAGAAGAATGAACTCTTTCTTAAGTAGACCAGAGTTAAGTATCCGGCCCCTCGGTGCTTTGTAATAAAGAGATAATCCACCATCTGAGTGAAGCTCTCAGAACCTACCTCTAGCTCAGTATAAGTTCTGACAAAATCTGGGCACCCTCTAGGTGGCTTGGGGAGCTTTAAGATCTTTTGTATGAGTCTCGGTGTGATGGTAATCGGAATTCCCCTGATAAGAACATGAGCTGTGTTTTCATCTGACCTATCCCACGAGGCATAGAACTCTCTGACTATGGTGGTGTTGGCCAGTTCAGGTTTCCTCACCATAAGGGACTCAATTCCAGCCATTCTGAAAATTTCAATTATGGGGTGGAAATCGAAAAGCTTGTTTGTGTTGAATCCTCTCTCGAAGTGGATCGGTAGAGAAGCAAAAGAGAGAGAGGATTCTGCAGTTCTTTGTCGTTTACCAGAAGCCATTATCTTGAATGACAAGAGTATGATGTTAAATTAGTCAATGAGGTTGTAAATTTGCAAGAATTTTCAAGTTTTTAGGGTTCAATTTGCAAAATCGGGTTTACGGACACCATCGGTTGGCCAACCGATTGGCCAATCGCATAATAACCGACGGTTCGTCGCCGAGGCTTAACCGACGGTGGAATTTCTCAATTCTTGTTACAAACTTGTTTCAAATGGATTCAAACTCGTTTATTAACATTCCAGACAGGTTATCTCAACCAATTACACCCAAAAAAATAGAAAATTTCAGAAAAATTGAGAAATTAGGGTTTCGGGTTTATACCTTTGATTTGGTGAGATTTGTGTGTAAATTTATTGTAAGATCGTCGTCGAGCGGACCCTAATCCCGTTAGCTTCAATTTGAAGTGAAAAATTGACGAAGAAAACCGACTTTGGAGAGAATTGGAGAGAGAGAGATCGTTTTTTTCTTTTCTTTTTTTTTTCCTCGTTTTCTGACTTCCAACCGGTTGGGGAACCGGTTGGGGGGTTTTTAAATTTTTTTTAATTTTTATTTTTATTTTTATTTTTTTATTTGTTATTTATTTATTTATTTAATAGTGGGTTGGGCCTAATGGGCTTTTTTTTAAGGGCCTATATTAATGGGTCAAGAGAAAGAAGAGAGAAAAAATGTTATATATAGGCTATGTAATATGTACCCTTTACTTATTTTATATATATATATATATATATATATATATATATATATATATATATATATATATATATATATATATATATATATATATATATATATATATATATATATATATATATATATATATATATATATATATATATATATATATATATATATATATATATATATATATATATATATATATATATATATATATAAATTTTATTTAAATGTTTTTTTAACTACATATAGTGTGGTTCATGAAGCACCAACACCTCCTCTTCTCCGAGTGTAGAAAATTCTAAAAATGGTTTTAACCGTTGACCATTAACCTTGAGAATATGACCATTTTTAGGATTTTCTATCTCGATAGCCCCGTGTGAGAAAACTTGCTTAACAAAATACGGACCCGTCCATCTTGATCTCAATTTTCCAGGAAAAAGATGTAATCTTGAGTTGTAGAGTAAAACTTTTTGTCCCGGTGTGAAGTTCTTAGTAAAATTGAATTATCGTGAAAAATCTTAGTTTTTCTTTGTAATTTTTGAGTTTATATATGCATCGTTTCGAATTTCTTCTAACTCATTCAATTGGAGAATTCTTATTTTTCTCTAGAGTCTAAATCAAGATTCAAGCTGTTTAATAGCCCACATCATTTCGGTGTTCTAGCTCAACTGTAAATGACAAGCTTTTCCAAACACAAGTCTCAGACGGTGACATCTCCAAATTTGTCTTGAATGCTGTACGGTATGCCCATAGAGCGTCACACAATTTAACGGACCAATCTTTTCTGTTATGATTAACGGTTTTCTCTAAGATTTGTTTGATTTGTCTGTTTGTGACCTCTACTTGACCACTGGTTTGGGGGTGATAAGGAGTCGATAATTTGTGTGTGATCGAATATTTCCTCATCAAAGCCTCAAAAGAACGGTTACAAAAGTGTGTACCGTTGTCGCTAATGATTGCTCGGGGCACTCCAAACCGGGCAAAAACATTCTCCTTCAGAAACTTGACAATAACCTTGTTGTCATTAGTCTTACAAGCAACCACTTCAACCCATTTTGACATGTATTCTACGGCTACTAGAATGTAGATATTTCCAAAAGAATTTGGAAATGGTCCCATGAAATCGATACCCCACAAATCAAAGAGTTCAACGGTTAAGATGGGTTGTAGGGGCATCATATTTCTTCTAGTAATTTTTCCTAAGAGTTGACAACGGTCTGGGTTTTGCAAAACTCATAAGAATCTTTGAGCGAGTTGGCCAATATAGCCCACACCGGAGAATTTTCTCATTTGTTTTCTCGAGCCAAAGTGGCCCCACAAGCTTGTTCGTGACAAAATGACGTAACACTCCTAATTTCTTCACTTGGAATGCACCTCCTAAAGATCCGATCAGACAATACTTGAACAGATACGGATCATCCCAAGAGAAGTATCTTGCCCGGGAAAGAAATGGGATCTATCTGTTTAGACCAATGAGAGGGATCGTTTCGTGACTAAGTAGTTTACAATATCAGCAAACCACGGAACAGATTGGACTTGTAGGAGTTGTTCATCTGGGAAATGTTCATTGATTGGAACTGTTGATGTATATAATCACAGTCACTAATCTCGGTGTGAGCTTAGCTTGAGGTTGAAGATGACAGGGATCCGCTCACTCCCCCGAATACCTAGCTCTGAGTTGGGCTGTTCTTCCCCCCTGCACAGGTAGAAGCTCGTGAGAGGACGGGGCTTGGCTCCCCCGTTGTACCTCCGACGATCAAGTCAGTATTTTGAGCTTGAGTGGAGAAGAAAATGAACAGTAAGAGTTCTTAATTCAAGAGTGCAGGGGGAGAGAAAAAATGGCTTACCCCCGTATTGAGAATAGCTCCTTTTCTATGTAGGAATGAGAGAGGGCAGTTTGGTCATTTCAGCATTAGTTTTACACATGTCAGATTATATGTGGAAAGAGTCACCATTGATTTGATGTGAGGTATGGGGAATGGCTACAAAAGCCATGTGGTCAGCACAGCGCCATTAATTGTGATGTTGACTTGTTGTTGGCGCGGGGCTCAAGGCCAACAATTACAGCAGGAAGTACTGTAGACTGTTACTGTAGCAAGTCGTCCAAATATCAGAAGGTGCATTTCATCAGAGTAGGACGACCGAGGACCCTTTCGCCGCGTCGGTAGAATCTTGTAGTACCCGTTACTATAGCGGTCGGTAGAATCTTGTAGTACCCGTTACTATAGCGGTCGGTAGAATCTTGTAGTACCCGTTACTATAGCGGTCGGTAGAATCTTGTAGTACCCGTTACTATAGCGGTCGGTAGAATCTTGTAGTACCCGTTACTATAGCGGTCGGTAGAATCTTGTAGTACCCGTTACTATAGCGGTCGGTAGAATCTTGTAGTACCCGTTACTATAGCGGTCGGTAGAATCTTGTAGTACCCGTTACTATAGCGGTCGGTAGAATCTTGTAGTACCCGTTACTATAGCGGTCGGTAGAATCTTGTAGTACCCGTTACTATAGCGGTCGGTAGAATCTTGTAGTACCCGTTACTATAGCGGTCGGTAGAATCTTGTAGTACCCGTTACTATAGCGGTCGGTAGAATCTTGTAGTACCCGTTACTATAGCGGTCGGTAGAATCTTGTAGTACCCGTTACTATAGCGGTCGGTAGAATCTTGTAGTACCCGTTACTATAGCGGTCGGTAGAATCTTGTAGTACCCGTTACTATAGCGGTCGGTAGAATCTTGTAGTACCCGTTACTATAGCGGTCGGTAGAATCTTGTAGTACCCGTTACTATAGCGGTCGGTAGAATCTTGTAGTACCCGTTACTATAGCGGTCGGTAGAATCTTGTAGTACCCGTTACTATAGCGGTCGGTAGAATCTTGTAGTACCCGTTACTATAGCGGTCGGTAGAATCTTGTAGTACCCGTTACTATAGCGGTCGGTAGAATCTTGTAGTACCCGTTACTATAGCGGTCGGTAGAATCTTGTAGTACCCGTTACTATAGCGGTCGGTAGAATCTTGTAGTACCCGTTACTATAGCGGTCGGTAGAATCTTGTAGTACCCGTTACTATAGCGGTCGGTAGAATCTTGTAGTACCCGTTACTATAGCGGTCGGTAGAATCTTGTAGTACCCGTTACTATAGCGGTCGGTAGAATCTTGTAGTACCCGTTACTATAGCGGTCGGTAGAATCTTGTAGTACCCGTTACTATAGCGGTCGGTAGAATCTTGTAGTACCCGTTACTATAGCGGTCGGTAGAATCTTGTAGTACCCGTTACTATAGCGGTCGGTAGAATCTTGTAGTACCCGTTACTATAGCGGTCGGAGATATCAGAAAGCGCATCTGCCATCGTAGCAACGACCGAAGAGGGCCGAACAATCAGAGCCGGCCGGGCGGACCGCTGCCTCGGAGTTATCAGAAGGGCTATTCATCAGCAACCGAGAGGTCGATCAGAAAGTGATCACCGCTGCGGGTAGCCGAAAGCACTTGTGAGGGCGAGAGATCCCTTCGCCTTGAGTTCGCTTTCGGTGAGATTTAGTGCGTGTCGATTTTCATACGTGGATTAATAAAAATCTTTTGGGGTACCAACAGAACGATTGAAGTTGGTGCGCTCGAGTCTAGAAAGATGATGCACTCTGAGTTTTACGCTCCTCTTTGTCAAGAATTTGGATATCAAACTCTTGAAGTAGCAGGATCCATCGAATGAGCCGAGCTTTAGCATCTTTCTTGGTCAAAAGATACTTAAGTGCGGCATGATCGTGAAGACTTTGGTCAAAGAACCAATGAGGTAGGACCTGAATTTTTCTAAGGCAAAACTTCTGACTAAAACTCTTTCTCCGTGACGAGTAATTCAACCGGCATCATTCGAGTTCTACGGCATAGTAGATCACATGTGGTTTCCCTTCAATTCGTTGTCCTAAGACAGACCAATTATGAGTCGGATGCATCACACATCAGTTCAAAGGGTAAGGTCCACGGTGGATGAATGATAAGGGTCGTGTCACCTTTTTTCAGATACTCAAAAGCTTTGAAGCACTCAGGGGAGAAGTCAAATGGTGTTTCCTTGGATAAGAGATTGGTCAAAGGTCTAGCAATTTTGCTAAAATCTTTGATGAAACGTCGATAAAATCCGGCATGGCCAAGAAATGATCTAACATCTTTGACGTTCTTAGGAGGAGGAAGATTAGAAATGAGATCTACCTTAGCTTTGTCTACTTCGATACCCTTATTTGAAACTACATGCCCTAAGACAATGCCGTGTTTGACCATGAAGTGACATTTCTCCCAGTTGAGAGTTAGATTTTTCTCCCTACATCGCGACATGACCAGTTTAAGATGATGCAGACATTCCGAGAATGAGTCACCGAAAATGGAAAAATCATCCATGAAGATCTCTAGGAAACGCTCTACCATGTCGGAGAAAATACTAATCATACACCGTTGGAACGTGGCGGGTGCGTTACATAGCCCAAAAGGCATGCGTCGATAAGCAAAGGTTCCATATGGGCATGTAAAGGTGGTTTTCTCCTGATCTTCCGGGGCAATGGGAATCTGATTGTATCCTGAATATCCATCCAAGAAACAATAGAATTCGTGACCAGCTAAACGTTCTAACATTTGATCAATGAACGGAAGGGGGAAGTGATCTATCCGGGTAGCCAAATTGAGTTTTCTATAGTCTATACGCATCGCCATCCGCTTTGGATTCGAAAGGGAATCAACTCATCAGCATCGTTTTGGATCACGGTGATCCCAGATTTTTTCGGAACTACTTGGACCGGACTTACCCAAGAACCATCGGAAATGGGATAAATGATCCCATGGTCAAGACATTTTAGAATGTCTTTCCTAACAGCTTCTTTCATTACCGGGTTTAACCTACGTTGAGGATCTCTAGTAGGTTTGGCATCGTCTATCAAATGGATTCTGTTGCACAATTGTTGGACTAATCCCTTTGATATCAGCCATGGTCCATCCAATAGCTTCCTATTCTCTTAAAACAGCTTAAGAGGGCTTCCTTTGACCGGTGTCAAATCGAAGAAATGATGACTGTAGACTCTCATTCTCTCCTAAGTAGGCATACTCAAGATTTTCTGCAAAGGTTTGAGCTCTAACTTAGGGGTTCCTCAATGGATGGGCTGTTGAGTTCGAGGCTCTATATCCAAGGGTTCACGTTGCCAGCCAATTGCAGAAACATGATCAATCGGCGGATCTATCCTAATTTCACCATTGAAAGTCTCCTCCAAGACTAAGTCAGAAAAACAAAGATCTGACTCATACTCTCCCTCTTGTTGCTCACTGGAAATTCCCTGAATGAAGTTCACCTCTATGGGTTGATCAGATGGATCACTGGGTTGTTTTCCTAAGCTGAAAATGTTGAGATCAACAGTCATATTCCCAAAAGATAACTTCATTTGACCAGTTCTACAATTGATCAAAGCATTTGAGGTTGCTAAGAACGGTCTACCTAAGATAACCGGGATTTGACCTTTGAGATTGGAAATGGGCTGTGTTTCCAAGACAATGAAATCAACAGGAAAAATAAACTCTCCAACTTTGATCAAAACATCCTCTACCTCTCCCTTCGGAATTTTTATGGATCTATCAGCTAATTGTAGGGTGCATCTTGTTGGTTTAAGTTCTCCTACACCTAGCTGTTGATAGACTGAATAGGGAAGAAGGTTTACACTAGCTCCTAAGTCTAAGAGTGCCTTATCAATGTGGGTATTTCCTATAACACATGGAATAGTGGGACAACCAGGATCCTTATATTTTAAGGGCATAGGATTCGAAAACATTTCACTGAGGTTGGCAGCTAAAAAGACCTTCTTAGGAACATTGGTGGTTCTCTTCTTAGTGCATAAGTCTTTTAAGAATTTTGCATAAGAAGGAATTTGTTCAATTGCGTCTAAAAGAGGGATGTTGACCTTGACTGTTTGAAAGTTTCTAGGATTTTCTACCCGAGAGAGTGTTTCCTAGGTCTAAGTCTATCTGGAAAGGGAGCAATGGGCTTGTACCTATCTAAATTAGGCTCAGTTTTGGTTTCAGTTTCGTGGTCATCAGATGGAGTTGTTTCATCAGAAGGATTGTGTTGGACAGGAGAAGGAGTTTGATCTGGTGGCATTCTAACTTGGTTATCTATTTGCTTCCCGTGACGCAACGCGTGAACTGCATTTATTTGAGTGGTTGATTTGGGCTTGATCCAGTGTCCCTAGGGTTGACAACAGGTTGACTTGGAAATTTTCCTTTCTCTCTTTCACTCACGGCATTGGCTAGTTGCCCAAGTTGGGTTTCTAACCTAGCGATGGCTTGAGTGTTCGAGTTGAGCACTTGGCCGGTTGTTTGCATGAAGGAATTTAGAGTGTTGGATGATTGGGTCAACATGTTAGTGGTTTGTGTAGAAGCTTTAATCATAGCCTCTAATCCCTTTCTAAAACACTAAGGCGCTTGTCATGATCGAACTTCGGAGGATTTATTGTTTGATGATGAGGAGGATCTTTGGTTTGGAAAAGGCAGATTAGATTGTGGAAAATTATTTGGTGTGTTGAATGGAATTGTGTTTCCCCTAGGAAATTATTGGTTTGAAGTGGGAGTGATGTTTTGATTTGCAGAGTAGTTACCCTGGTTCCATGCAAAATTAGGATGATTTCTCCATCCCGGATTGTAGGTTGAAGAAAATGGATCATTTCTAGGACGCTGGAATGCAGCATTCATCTGTTCTAGTGATTGAGTGTTTCCTAAGAGGGGACATTCCTCTGAAACATGGGTTGGAGAAAGACAATTATGACAACCTGGGGCAGAAACTTGATTGATTTGTGATGGAGCTCGTTCTTTGATTTCCAAGGCTTCTAACCTACGCAGGATTGTAGCCATCTTTGCTTCAGAGGCTATGTTTGACTCTAAGGAAAGACCACTAGGTTTAGATTGGGAAACTGATGAAATTCTATCATCACAATGTTCCCACTTCATGGTTTTTTCGGATAAACTTTCTAAGAAATCCCAAGCTTCATCGGCATTTTTCTTCATGAAATCCCCTTGACACATAGATTCTAAGGACGTTTTTGAAGAATAATCCAATCCCTCATAGATAATTTGGCATAGTCGCCATTTTTCTAGACCATGGTGAGGATATTGAATAAGAAGATCCTTAAATTTATCAAAATACTTCCAAAATGATTCTCCCGGAATAATTTTAAAATTCATGATGCTGTTTCTAAGCTTAACCGTTTTGTGGATAGGAAATTTTTTCAGAAAACGGTGACAAATTCTCCCCAAGTTGAGATAGAATCTGTGGGTAAGCTATACAGCCATTTCTTGGCTTTGTCCTTAAGAGCAAAAGGAATAAATCGAAGCTTGATCGCATCCTCAGATAAGTCCTTCATTTTAATCATAAGACAAACTTCTTCAAATTCGGAGATACAAATATATGCGTCTTCAGATTCTACTCCTAGGAATTTTGGAAGCATGTTTATGAAATGCGGTCGAAGCTCAAAATTAGTTCCATTGACATCGGGGAGCTTAATGCAAGAGGGGATTGCATTCCTAGTTGGATAACACACATCTTGAAGAATAGGTGAATTAAGATTAGCCATTTCTTCAAAAATTGGTTCGAAATGGATTAAGCGATTGGTATTATCCCTAATCCAAACTTGCATACACCAAAATCAATTCTCTCTTTTTTTTTTTAAAAAAAAAAATTTTAAGAAAAACACAAGTTAGTTTTATTTATTTTTTTTTATAAGAAAAAGAAAACTAAAAGACTAAAAAGATGATGAGAAAAGAAAAAAAAATAAGGAAAAACTAACTAAAAACAAATCAAGGCAATCACTTTTCAATCACCCTAACTCTAGGGTTAAGCCTAAACTTGACTTAGACCAGCTCCTAACCAAAAATTTCCTTAATGAAAAGATCAAAGTTTACTTGGGTAATTAGCTAGGTAAGGATAGTACTAGAGGGAGATCAAAGATCAATTAAGTACCTCTTTTCTTGCGGAGCGCCTTACGCAACCCCTAAACCTTGCCTTAGACACCAATTAATCCAAATAAACTTGGACCGATTCACTTAAGGATTTCTTGTTCCTTAATGAGCTCGAATCCTTAGGGGCCAACGTCTAATCAATTTTTAAGAGGCTTGGGTATGTGTAGTGAGGAATTAGTGATTTTTGGGCTAAGGAAAGGGTGATGAAATCCCTCACCTTATCTTGATTAATGGGTTTTGCCCTTAAGATATTTTCAAGTGTGTGCCAAATCAAGATGCTCAAATCACTCGGTGAATTCCTACTATTATATGAAATGCAACCCTAAGAATTAAAAGCAACTAAAAAGGATGCAAAAATAAAAATCTTTTAATTTTTTTATTATGGTCGACAATCAAAGAAATGAAGTTTATTAGGGTCGACAAGGGTAAATTTTTTTTTTTATTTCTATTTTTTAAAATTTTTTTTATCCTAATTGTCTCTAATGTGAATGAACTATCTAAAGGATGGAATTGAGAATACTAGAAAGAAGAGTTACCCACGCAATCGCTATCCAAAGCCTCGTTGGAGGCAATTCTTCAATCTTGAGTCTTCAACTCTTGATCTTCAAGCTCCAAGTTCCTACACAAAAGAAAACACACAAAATAAGGAACCAAAGTTAATCAAAATCCTACTTATGCACCGCTCCTCGGCAACGGCGCCAAAAACTTGATGGGTAATAAATGATTACCTCCTAGAGTTGCAAGTATACAACCTTGATCAAGTTATAGTATAAAAGATTATCGATCCCACAAGGAACGGGAAGTAGGAAGAGTTTTGTTCAAGTTTTGGTTCTCAAATTATGCGCGCGATAATTAGGAGTTATTCAAATAAAATGAAAGTGAGAAAATGGTGAAAGTGGTGGTGAAGAGGCTAGAGAGAGTGGTTGTGGATTATGTGCAAAAGAGGAGAAAATAAAGTTGAGAATGTGGTTGTGGTTATATGCACATAATAACAAAACTAGGTTTGAGATTATATGCACATGGAGGGAATATGAGATTGAGAGAGAAGTAAAAATCAATGAAATCAAGAATCAAGTATAAAGGAAAATAACAAACAAATGAAAAGCAAGGATAAGAGGAAAATAAAGAAGGTAAAGTATGGAGGATTAATTAAAGATATGAGGAATCTAGAGTAGATCCACTTAGCTTATCTCAATCTCACAAGAATGAGTTGGATTTGTTAGCTAGTTTCAAACAATCTCTAGGGATCCCACAAATATTAGCTCCACACTTAGAAAAGGGTAATTCCCTAGAGGGTTCTAGCCTCAAGGTGAATTAAAGAAAAGAAAAATCTATTCTAGAAAGTAAATACAAGAATTAAATATATTGCATGAAAGTAAATTGCATGAAAGTAAATTGCATGAAATTAAATTGCATGAAAGTAAATCTAAGCTACAAAGCAATTAAATGAACAAGAAAAAAATGAAAAAGAAATAAAAGGAAAACCAACAACTCTGATCTTAATCTAATCCTCCTTTGGTCCTTGGATTAGAAGAAGAGAAAGGAAATTGAAGGGGTGAAAAATTTCATTTATTGTGTAACAAAGTTACAATTTTGGAAGGTCTTCTCAATTAAGAGTAACCCTCCTCTCCAAATGGAGTTTTACAAAATATTTCACACTCAAAACCCTCAAAGATTCACCCCTATTTATAGCCCAACGGAGTTGATGTGAACCATTGGATCAAACTTAGCCAAAAGGAAGAGAAATCCACCATTAACTGAATTGCTAGAATCGATCGGTTGGCCGATCGGTTAGCCAACCGGTTAGCCAATCGGTTGGCCAACCGGTTGGTCAACCGATTGGTTCCCAACCGAATTTGTCTTCTCTTGATTTTTCTTCACGAATTTCTCTTGGATCAATTTGGTATCTTGGGCCTTTGTTTGTCTTCAGATTTGGGCTTCAAAAATTGGTAGAAATTCAGAGAATTTGAGTCATTTGGGCTTTTATTCATTAATACTTTATTAGCCTGCAAAATAAGATAAAAATGAGATCAACTCCCCTGTCGTCAAATAGCTCCACACCCTTGTCCCCTACCCCGATACGAGTCGGCCTATCGACTAAATCTCACCCCATGCAACTTCGTCCGAATTCGAAACCTAAAATCCTTTTCTCTCTATCGGCCCCCCTTAGCACGGTGTCCCCCACTAGTAATGATGATGAGCCAACGTCCTTTGCTATTGTTAATAATTTGTGTTCAGTGGCGCAGGGCTATGGCTGATGAGTACGAGGCCCTTCTTTGGAATGGCACTTGGACTCTAGTCCCGTTTACGGATTCTATAAATGTTGTAGATTGCAGGTGGGTCTATAGGATCAAACGGAAGGCTGACGGCTCCATTGAGCGCTATAAGGCGCGCCTGGTTGCAAAGGGGTTCCATCAACAACCGGGTCTTGACTTCGAGGAGACGTTTAGTCCGGTGGTCAAGCCGACGACCATCTGGACTGTTCTTTCTCTTGCTGTCTTGCAGGGTTAGCCACTTTGCCAACTAGACGTTCAGAACGCCTTCCTCCATGGGTCCCTTACTGAGATCGTCTACATGTCTCAACCTCCGGGGTTCGCTGATCCATCTCGATCCGATCATGTCTGCCGTCTTCACCGATCTATTTATGGCCTGAAACAGGCCCCTTGAGCCTGGTTCCATCGTTTGTCACAGGCTTTGGTGGCAAATGGATTTGTTGGCTCGAAGACCGACTCCTCTCTCTTCATATATG
This sequence comes from Asparagus setaceus, assembly GCA_012295165.1. Classification (NCBI taxonomy): domain Eukaryota; kingdom Viridiplantae; phylum Streptophyta; class Magnoliopsida; order Asparagales; family Asparagaceae; genus Asparagus; species Asparagus setaceus. Next base: position 9,513,306 of record CM022707.1, read on the forward strand.
CCCATGGTACAACTAAACTATTTATTTTAGTTTATGTTGATGATATTATTGTCACTGGTAACAGCTCGGACCGTATTGTGTCATCTCCTCTCTCTCCACGCAGTTCTCGCTCAAGGACTTGGGTTCTCTTCATTACTTTCTTGGTATTGAGGTCGTTCCCTATGGCTTCGATCTTTTTTTGTCCCAATAGAAGTACATCCTTGATATTCTCCGACGAGCAGGCCTTTCAGATGCTAAACCAGTGTCCACTCCTCTGTCAACTTCCATGGTGCTCTCTAAGGGATCTGGCTCACTCTTCTCGGATCCTACCAAGTATCGTCAGATTGTTGGTGCCCTTCAGTATGTCACGCTTACTCGTCTCGATCTTGCCTTCGCTGTCAACAAGGTCTGCCAATTCATGCACCAGCCTTCTAATGATCACTGGATGGCCGTTAAACGGATCCTCTGGTACCTTCATGGCACCTCCTCCCACGGCCTATTCATCCGCCGAGACTCTCCATTCTCGCGTGAGGCCTATTGTGACTTTGATTGGGCGGGATGTCCGGATGACCGTCGCTCCACTGGTGGTTTCGCTATTTTTCTTGGCACCAATCTCATCTCCTGGACCTCCCGCAAACAGCGCACTGTATCCCGGTCCTCCACTGAGTCTGAATATAAGGCTCTTGCCGACACCGCTGCCGAGCTCACATGGCTACAGTCCCTCTTTCGGGAACTTGGTATCTCTCTCCACTCTTCTCCTACTCTCTGGTGCGATAACCTTGGGGCCACCTATCTATCGACCAATCCGGTGTTTTATGCTCGCACTAAGCATGTGGAAATTAATTTCCACTTTGTTCGAGAGAAGGTAGCCCGTAATGATTTACAAGTTCAGTTTATCTCCACTCATGACCAGCTGGCCGATATTCTCACTAAGGCGCTTCCGTCTCAGCGTTTCGATTTTTTGCGGTCCAAGCTTCAGGTTGTTTCCCGTCCTTAGCTTGCGGGGGAGTATTGAGATGAATATTAGATTTGATTATGATTGATACAAATTCCTTGTAATTAGCCCTTTTCTTATTGTATTTACCATATAAGGTCCTTTCCTTTTTGTGTTTACCATATAGGGCTAGGCTGTACATCTATACATTGAACCTTTTGTAAATAAAATTCATCAATGAGATAATTATCAAATTCCAATTCTAACACTTTGATGGTCGGAGAATGAACATCCGAACTACTCTTGAATATTAATTTTTCCTCGTGATGTGCATCTGTGTCTCCTCTTTTGATACTTTTTGACACATAAGACCCACTAATTAATTTTATATATTTGGCAGTTCAAAATCTATAACAGTACTAGTGCTTGGTGTTGAGGGTTTTGAAGGAAGATTCTTAGGTTTTTGGTGGGATAATTTTTTTATAATAAAAGTTAACCAAGTTAATTAGTAGTTATTTATAAAATGCTACCAACAAAGGCTAATTTTTAAAAATTTATGCTTTCTAATTACCCAAGAACTTGGGAACCTATCTGGGATTGGCCATATCGGGTAATATAATCAGAATTTTAAAGAACGATTAACTTTCACAAAGTTTACCAACTCTTTTAATAAAATGTTAACTTTGTCGATCTTTGTAATATAATATTAAAATTGGTCTTTTTAAAAACAATCTTTTGGGCTTAATGTTGAGGTTATGGATGCTATATCGCATAAAAATTTGGCAGATAAAAGATTGATCTGTGAATTGTCTATATTTTGAATTTCGAAGAAATCTTCAGTTCTTTTGTATTTTTATTGAGGCTTTTAGTTTTAAATTTTGATTTTTTGTTTATTTATTAGTGAGATGTTGTAAAAGAAACTATTAGATAAAAGGTTTAGCAACTAGGATGATTTGATATTAATTTTTCCTATAAATTAGGATGTTGGATATGAGACCAAAAACCTTTTGAAGGATTAATATGATCGGTGTAGATGTCTCCAAATAAACTGTGATCACTCTAGGATTATGGACATATACCACATGTTATGTTTTACTGAGGTAATAAAATTAAGTTAAATTGTTAGGATATTATCCTGAAAAGTACAAAAAGGTCTTTTAAAATAAATATGTATTGTAGTATTTATAAACGAAATTATAGTATTATTCAAGACTTATAAACGAAATTGTAGTATTGTAGTATTTATAAACGAAATTATAGTGTTTATAAATTATAGTATTGTAGTATTTATAAACGAAATTATAGTACAAAAAGGTCTTTTAAAATATATATTGTAGTATTTATAAACGAAATTATAGTATTATTCAAGACTTAATGTTGTAGTTTGAGAATTATCTATATTCTTTTGTGATGTGTTCACAAGATGATTTGCAATCCATATATAAATAATTGTACATGTAATAAAGTTATCGTGCACATGAAAGGTCTTTTAAAATAAATATTTATTGTAGTATTTATAAACGAAATTATAGTATTATTCAAGACTTAATGTTGTAGTTTGAGAATTATCTATATTCTTTTGTGATGTGTTCACAAGATGATTTGCAATCCATATATAAATAATTGTACATGTAATAAAGTTATCGTGCACATGAATCAATTGCAAATAATATTTATACATAATTCTCACTACTTGATCTTTAAAAATCATTATAATATAGATTTCATTCCCAAAACTTTCTTAAGATCATTCTATCATCAACATAGATTGGTAGTTTTTCTCTCTCTCTCTCTCTCTCTCTCTCTCTCTCTCTCTCTCTCTCTCTCTCTCTCTCTCTCTCTCTCTCTCTCTCTCTCTCTCTCTCTCTCTCTCTCTCTCTCTCTCTCTCTCTCTCTCTCTCTCTCTCTCTCTCTCTCTCTCTCTCTCTCTCTCTCTCTCTCTCTCTCTCTCTCTCTCTCTCTCTCTCTCTCTCTCTCTCTCTCTCTCTCTCTCTCTCTCTCTCTCTCTCTCTCTCTCTCTCTCTCTCTCTCTCTCTCTCTCTCTCTCTCTCTCTCTCTCTCTCTCTCTCTCTCTCTCTCTCTCTCTCTCTCTCTCTCTCTCTCTCTCTCTCTCTCTCTCTCTCTCTCTCTCTCTCTCTCTCTCTCTCTCTCTCTCTCTCTCTCTCTCTCTCTCTCTCTCTCTCTCTCTCTCTCTCTCTCTCTCTCTCTCTCTCTCTCTCTCTCTCTCTCTCTCTCTCTCTCTCTCTCTCTCTCTCTCTCTCTCTCTCTCTCTCTCTCTCTCTCTCTCTCTCTCTCTCTCTCTCTCTCTCTCTCTCTCTCTCTCTCTCTCTCTCTCTCTCTCTCTCTCTCTCTCTCTCTCTCTCTCTCTCTCTCTCTCTCTCTCTCTCTCTCTCTCTCTCTCTCTCTCTCTCTCTCTCTCTCTCTCTCTCTCTCTCTCTCTCTCTCTCTCTCTCTCTCTCTCTCTCTCTCTCTCTCTCTCTCTCTCTCTCTCTCTCTCTCTCTCTCTCTCTCTCTCTCTCTCTCTCTCTCTCTCTCTCTCTCTCTCTCTCTCTCTCTCTCTCTCTCTCTCTCTCTCTCTCTCTCTCTCTCTCTCTCTCTCTCTCTCTCTCTCTCTCTCTCTCTCTCTCTCTCTCTCTCTCTCTCTCTCTCTCTCTCTCTCTCTCTCTCTCTCTCTCTCTCTCTCTCTCTCTCTCTCTCTCTCTCTCTCTCTCTCTCTCTCTCTCTCTCTCTCTCTCTCTCTCTCTCTCTCTCTCTCTCTCTCTCTCTCTCTCTCTCTCTCTCTCTCTCTCTCTCTCTCTCTCTCTCTCTCTCTCTCTCTCTCTCTCTCTCTCTCTCTCTCTCTCTCTCTCTCTCTCTCTCTCTCTCTCTCTCTCTCTCTCTCTCTCTCTCTCTCTCTCTCTCTCTCTCTCTCTCTCTCTCTCTCTCTCTCTCTCTCTCTCTCTCTCTCTCTCTCTCTCTCTCTCTCTCTCTCTCTCTCTCTCTCTCTCTCTCTCTCTCTCTCTCTCTCTCTCTCTCTCTCTCTCTCTCTCTCTCTCTCTCTCTCTCTCTCTCTCTCTCTCTCTCTCTCTCTCTCTCTCTCTCTCTCTCTCTCTCTCTCTCTCTCTCTCTCTCTCTCTCTCTCTCTCTCTCTCTCTCTCTCTCTCTCTCTCTCTCTCTCTCTCTCTCTCTCTCTCTCTCTCTCTCTCTCTCTCTCTCTCTCTCTCTCTCTCTCTCTCTCTCTCTCTCTCTCTATATATATATATATATATATATATATATATATATATATATATATATATATATATATATATATATATATATAAACTTAACAAAGGAAATACCCTTAACAAAACTAGATGGAAGAATACAATTTAACAGATCATAAAATTTGGGGTGAAACTCTTGTTGTGCTATTATTATTGACAATACTTAGGGAGTGTTTGGCAACTTAGGCCAAAACTGGTTTTAAGTGTTATACCCACCTATCCAGGCCAGGAATAAACTAGGGGGGCCTGGTCCAGCTCTGGCCTGGATAAGTGGGCAAAAGATGAACTAAAAAGCAGGGCCAAAGCTGGTCCAACTCTTTTCCAAACAAGAAACACTCAAAAACTGGGTCAGGATGGCCCAGCTCTTTTCCACACAAGAAACACCCACAAACTGGGCCAGGACTAGACCTGGCCCAGTTTTTTGGGTTTGCCAAACACTCCCTTACTCTTGAAAAGAATACATCAAATAAAACATCCTCTTTTTTTCTTCAGAGCATTAGAGTCATAATATTAAGATTTGGGGTAAAAATATGAAACAAAATTTTAAAAATGATATTGTACTTATTTGCTTCAAATCTATAATTAAATAATTATTGTTTTAGGTAATCGCTAATTTGAAATGCTTATATAAAAGTATAAACAATTGTCATATCTTGCCATCATAGTTTTCTTCATATATAGTTTAAACTTCACAGAAAGTATTAGATATTTAGCCATTGTGGCATATACTCGCTGACACGTGGCCTGAAGTAGGCCTAAGTTTTGGGCCTATACCTCTATAACCTGTACCCAATAACCAATCACACAGTGAGCACATGCTACAGTCTGAGACCTATTAGTGCACTATTACTTGTTAGAGAAAGGTTCTTTTTGTTAAAAGAAATGGATCTTACGAAAGTAGAGAGAGAGAGAGAGAGAGAGAGAGAGGAAAAAAACGAAAGAAAATTTCAATCGTTAAGAAGAAGAATAAGGTTCGACCTCTTGTTCTCTCATTTAAATCCTTTTATAGAGAAAATGTTAGAAGAATTTGAAGAAGTATGTGAAAGTGACAAAAACAAAAATGAAAAATGAGGTTGAATGTGGAGAGATACATGTTGTCAGTTGATAGATAGAGTTAACTTGGAGACCATTTCATATTTTCTTTTTATCATTCATATTTTATTTTTGAATTTTTTTTTGCTGATTGTTATTGGAATTGAGGTGCTCTTTTCAATTTGTCCCTTTTAGTGTCAAAACTAAAAAGATGAACCTTTTTTTGTACTGTTGAACAAATTATTATTCATGCATAACGTCCTTACTACGAAGTAAGACGTTATAATAAACATCTCATCAATAGGTATAAATTCTGAACGCTAGAGACCGGTGATAGGAGGGTAACTCAGAACAGTGGGGTCATAGGTTATTTTGCTCAAGAATGTTTTTCAAGTACAAGAGACCAGAACCTAGTTCTAATTGACATACTATATTATGGTCAATTAGAAGACATTGTGGAGGTAATCTATGGTTTTAGTAAACAAAAATAATGCAGTTATAAGATGTTTAAGATTCGGTGGTGTCCTACAAAAATGCAAAAGGACCATTATGGGTTTACACTTGTTAATCTCGACAAAGAAATATATCTAGATGAGAAATTCGTTTTTGCAGAACAAGCGGATCAGTGCTTCTTTGTGAAAGACCCGAATGTCATGATTGATTGGGTGGTTCTGTACAAGGAGCCAAGATCCGTTGTTCTTCCTAATGACAGTAAAAAAATATTGAGAAAAATAAAGATAATTGCAATGAACCAATTGGGTCATCTGATGATGTTTGGCAAGACTTCTCCTACACATAAAATGTGGCGCTTGATATGACTGATCCTGATACTCAAACCGACATTCCGAATCTTATTACAAGCGGAGCCTCTGGCTCAAATGAGCAAATAAATAGGAGACAAACAATAGCAAATATACTCAGATGATCTCGTGGAAAATAAAATTAAAAGAGTTAACATATAGAATATCCAACCTGATTGCATCTTTGTTTTGGCGTTGCTTGTAGGTGGTGTTTTCAATGCAGACGTATCAAGTGTAGCAATAGGTAATATATCTAATATCTTCTTTTTTTCCCCTTACTATTAATGGTCGATATGGGTGTAGATATGTCTGGATTTAATTTAACAGATTGATTATGAATGATACCATCCTGATTCATTTCATTTGCATTTTCGCTTTGTGATAATAGTACATTTCTTTTAGAATAACACAAACATGATTTTATTTTTAAAACTTTGAGGGTGTTTTTACAAATTTTAAATTTAAAGGGGCTGTTAGAAATTTTTAGATTTCATTGAAAGTTTAGAAATTTCAATATTTCAAACTTTGAGGGTGTTTTTACAAATTTTAAATTTAAAGGGGCTGTTAGAAATTTTTAGATTTCATGTGTTGTTTGTAGGTTTTGAAATTTCAGGGTGGTTTTGTAATTCTAAACCCTTGATGGTGTTTTTCTCATTTTTAAAACTTTGAGGGTGTTTTTACAAATTTTAAATTTAAAGGGGCTGTTAGAAATTTTTAGATTTCATTGAAAGTTTAGAAATTTCAATATTTCAAACTTTGAGGGTGTTTTTACAAATTTTAAATTTAAAGGGGCTGTTAGAAATTTTTAGATTTCATGTGTTGTTTGTAGGTTTTGAAATTTCAGGGTGGTTTTGTAATTCTAAACCCTTGATGGTGTTTTTCTCATTTTTAAAACTTTGAGGGTGTTTTTACAAATTTTAAATTTAAAGGGGCTGTTAGAAATTTTTAGATTTCATTGAAAGTTTAGAAATTTCAATATTTCAAACTTTGAGGGTGTTTTTACAAATTTTAAATTTAAAGGGGCTGTTAGAAATTTTTAGATTTCATTGAAAGTTTAGAAATTTCAATATTTCAAACTTTGAGGGTGTTTTTACAAATTTTAAATTTAAAGGGGCTGTTAGAAATTTTTAGATTTCATTGAAAGTTTAGAAATTTCAATATTTCAAACTTTGAGGGTGTCTTTTTGTAAATTTTAAATTTAAAGGGGCTGTTAGAAATTTTTAGATTTCATTGAAAGTTTAGAAATTTCAATATTTCAAACTTTGAGGGTGTCTTTTTGTAAATTTTAAATTTAAAGGGGCTGTTAGAAATTTTTAGATTTCATGTGTTGTTTGTAGGTTTTGAAATTTCAGGGTGGTTTTGTAATTCTAAACCCTTGAGGGTTTTTTCGTATTTTTTAAAACTTTAAGGGTGTCTTTTTGTAAATTTTAAATTTATAGGGACTGCTAGAAAATATCCAAATTTGATGTGTCATTTGCAAGTTTAGAAAATTCCAAGTATTTTCTATAATTTTAAACTCTTGAGGTTTTTATTTGTAATTTTTAAACTATGATGGTGTTTTTCTCATTTTTAAAACTTTGAGGGTGTTTTTACAAATTTTAAATTTAAAGGGGCTGTTAGAAATTTTAGATTTCATGTGTTGTTTGTAGGTTTTGAAATTTCAGGGTGGTTTTGTAATTCTAAACCCTTGATGGTGTTTTTCTCATTTTTAAAACTTTGAGGGTGTTTTTACAAATTTTTATTGTATAGGGGACTGCTGGAAATTTACAAATTTCATGTGTCATTTGTAAGTTTAGAAAACTTTGAGATTTTTTTGTAATTTTGGACTCTTGATGGTGTTATTTGTAATTTTTAAACTATGATGGTGTTTTTCTCATTTTTAAAACTTTGAGGGTGTTTTTACAAATTTTAAATTTAAAGGGGCTGTTAGAAATTTTAGATTTCATGTGTTGTTTGTAGGTTTTCAAATTTCAGGGTGATTTTTGTAATTCTAAACCCTTGATGGTGTTTTTCTCATTTTTTAAAACTTTGAGGGTGTTTTTACAAATTTTAAATTTAAAGGGGGCTGTTAGAAATTTTTAGATTTCATGCGTCATTTGTAAGTTTAGAAAATTCTGAGAGTTTTTTACAATTTTGAACTCTTGAGGGTGTTTTACCAAATTTTTAAATATTGAGGGTGTTTCTGCAAAATTTAAATTTATGGGGGGAAATTTTTAGATTTCATTGAAAGTTTAGAAATTTCAATATTTCAAACTTTGAGGGTTTTTTTTACAATTCTTTAAAACTTTGAGGTTGTTTTTTCTAAATTTCAAATTTAGAGGGGGCTGCTGAATTTGATATGTCATTTGTGAGTTTGTAAAAAGTCCTCTGAAAGTTTGCAGAAAGTCTTTGAAAAGTTTGCAAAAAGTCCCTAAAAAGTTTGCAGAGAGCTCCTTACAAGTTTGTAGAAAACCCCTAAACTTTTGTAGAAAGCCCCTTAAAAGTTTGCAGAATGCTCCCTAAAATTTTACAGAAAGCTATCATAAGTTTGCTAAAAACCCCCTAAACGTACTCACAATTCAGGATCCGACGCTTAGTAACTTATTATTTGACACGACCTGCAGTTTTCTTTTTTATTTTGCTGTGCCCATCCCTTTTTTCGATTTTGTAAATTGCCGTCCAACTCTACGGGGCCCTCCCTTCAGTTGCATCCAAACTACAAGCCCTCAAATCCAAAGTTGACATCGCGGGGATCCGAAGGCAGCGCTATGGACTCACCGCTGCAGGTAGAGGGTCGAACGAAGATGAGTTCAACCCCGTTAGGTACATTACTCGTGTTTACAGGGTTGATGGATGTGCATAAGGAGAGGGTTGAAAATATGTTATTTAATGACGCTGCGCGTCAGCGCAGCCTGATTGCCGTGGTTGTTCCCCGGGAAGAAGAAGGCAGAACTACTACCACCGTCGTCAGGGATGTCTACGAGAGCCCAAATATTGCTGGTCGCTTCACCTGCCGCGCATTGATCGAGGCCCCGGAGACGGAGGATATTGAGAATGTTCTAAGGATGCTGATCAAACAAGTATTTGTTAGATTTAAATCTAATTAAATCTATTTGTGGGCACATATGTTACATTAATGTGTAGTGCTATCTCTCAGGCTAACCCACTAAAGTGATCAATCAAGTTGGGTTAATGGGTATTTAAATAAATTATGGGCTAAATGTGCAGATACCAGGTTGTAATTACAATTTGATGAGGGGCCAAATTGTAAAAGTGCAACACCTATATATATGGGGTTATGGACTCAAGTCGAACCTCGCCGTTCGAACTCAAGTCGAACCTCGCCGTTCGAACTCAAGTCGAACCTCGCCGTTCGAACTCAAGTCGAACCTCGCCGTTCGAACTCAAGTCGAACCTCGCCGTTCGAACTCAAGTCGAACCTCGCCGTTCGAACTCAAGTCGAACCTCGCCGTTCGAACTCAAGTCGAACCTCGCCGTTCGAACTCAAGTCGAACCTCGCCGTTCGAACTCAAGTCGAACCTCGCCGTTCGAACTCAAGTCGAACCTCGCCGTTCGAACTCAAGTCGAACCTCGCCGTTCGAACTCAAGTCGAACCTCGCCGTTCGAACTCAAGTCGAACCTCGCCGTTCGAACTCAAGTCGAACCTCGCCGTTCGAACTCAAGTCGAACCTCGCCGTTCGAACTCAAGTCGAACCTCGCCGTTCGAACTCAAGTCGAACCTCGCCGTTCGAACTCAAGTCGAACCTCGCCGTTCGAACTCAAGTCGAACCTCGCCGTTCGAACTCAAGTCGAACCTCGCCGTTCGAACTCAAGTCGAACCTCGCCGTTCGAACTCAAGTCGAACCTCGCCGTTCGAACTCAAGTCGAACCTCGCCGTTCGAACTCAAGTCGAACCTCGCCGTTCGAACTCAAGTCGAACCTCGCCGTTCGAACTCAAGTCGAACCTCGCCGTTCGAACTCAAGTCGAACCTCGCCGTTCGAACTCAAGTCGAACCTCGCCGTTCGAACTCAAGTCGAACCTCGCCGTTCGAACTCAAGTCGAACCTCGCCGTTCGAACTCAAGTCGAACCTCGCCGTTCGAACTCAAGTCGAACCTCGCCGTTCGAACTCAAGTCGAACCTCGCCGTTCGAACTCAAGTCGAACCTCGCCGTTCGAACTCAAGTCGAACCTCGCCGTTCGAACTCAAGTCGAACCTCGCCGTTCGAACTCAAGTCGAACCTCGCCGTTCGAACTCAAGTCGAACCTCGCCGTTCGAACTCAAGTCGAACCTCGCCGTTCGAACTCAAGTCGAACCTCGCCGTTCGAACTCAAGTCGAACCTCGCCGTTCGAACTCAAGTCGAACCTCGCCGTTCGAACTCAAGTCGAACCTCGCCGTTCGAACTCAAGTCGAACCTCGCCGTTCGAACTCAAGTCGAACCTCGCCGTTCGAACTCAAGTCGAACCTCGCCGTTCGAACTCAAGTCGAACCTCGCCGTTCGAACTCAAGTCGAACCTCGCCGTTCGAACTCAAGTCGAACCTCGCCGTTCGAACTCAAGTCGAACCTCGCCGTTCGAACTCAAGTCGAACCTCGCCGTTCGAACTCAAGTCGAACCTCGCCGTTCGAACTCAAGTCGAACCTCGCCGTTCGAACTCAAGTCGAACCTCGCCGTTCGAACTCAAGTCGAACCTCGCCGTTCGAACTCAAGTCGAACCTCGCCGTTCGAACTCAAGTCGAACCTCGCCGTTCGAACTCAAGTCGAACCTCGCCGTTCGAACTCAAGTCGAACCTCGCCGTTCGAACTCAAGTCGAACCTCGCCGTTCGAACTCAAGTCGAACCTCGCCGTTCGAACTCAAGTCGAACCTCGCCGTTCGAACTCAAGTCGAACCTCGCCGTTCGAACTCAAGTCGAACCTCGCCGTTCGAACTCAAGTCGAACCTCGCCGTTCGAACTCAAGTCGAACCTCGCCGTTCGAACTCAAGTCGAACCTCGCCGTTCGAACTCAAGTCGAACCTCGCCGTTCGAACTCAAGTCGAACCTCGCCGTTCGAACTCAAGTCGAACCTCGCCGTTCGAACTCAAGTCGAACCTCGCCGTTCGAACTCAAGTCGAACCTCGCCGTTCGAACTCAAGTCGAACCTCGCCGTTCGAACTCAAGTCGAACCTCGCCGTTCGAACTCAAGTCGAACCTCGCCGTTCGAACTCAAGTCGAACCTCGCCGTTCGAACTCAAGTCGAACCTCGCCGTTCGAACTCAAGTCGAACCTCGCCGTTCGAACTCAAGTCGAACCTCGCCGTTCGAACTCAAGTCGAACCTCGCCGTTCGAACTCAAGTCGAACCTCGCCGTTCGAACTCAAGTCGAACCTCGCCGTTCGAACTCAAGTCGAACCTCGCCGTTCGAACTCAAGTCGAACCTCGCCGTTCGAACTCAAGTCGAACCTCGCCGTTCGAACTCAAGTCGAACCTCGCCGTTCGAACTCAAGTCGAACCTCGCCGTTCGAACTCAAGTCGAACCTCGCCGTTCGAACTCAAGTCGAACCTCGCCGTTCGAACTCAAGTCGAACCTCGCCGTTCGAACTCAAGTCGAACCTCGCCGTTCGAACTCAAGTCGAACCTCGCCGTTCGAACTCAAGTCGAACCTCGCCGTTCGAACTCAAGTCGAACCTCGCCGTTCGAACTCAAGTCGAACCTCGCCGTTCGAACTCAAGTCGAACCTCGCCGTTCGAACTCAAGTCGAACCTCGCCGTTCGAACTCAAGTCGAACCTCGCCGTTCGAACTCAAGTCGAACCTCGCCGTTCGAACTCAAGTCGAACCTCGCCGTTCGAACTCAAGTCGAACCTCGCCGTTCGAACTCAAGTCGAACCTCGCCGTTCGAACTCAAGTCGAACCTCGCCGTTCGAACTCAAGTCGAACCTCGCCGTTCGAACTCAAGTCGAACCTCGCCGTTCGAACTCAAGTCGAACCTCGCCGTTCGAACTCAAGTCGAACCTCGCCGTTCGAACTCAAGTCGAACCTCGCCGTTCGAACTCAAGTCGAACCTCGCCGTTCGAACTCAAGTCGAACCTCGCCGTTCGAACTCAAGTCGAACCTCGCCGTTCGAACTCAAGTCGAACCTCGCCGTTCGAACTCAAGTCGAACCTCGCCGTTCGAACTCAAGTCGAACCTCGCCGTTCGAACTCAAGTCGAACCTCGCCGTTCGAACTCAAGTCGAACCTCGCCGTTCGAACTCAAGTCGAACCTCGCCGTTCGAACTCAAGTCGAACCTCGCCGTTCGAACTCAAGTCGAACCTCGCCGTTCGAACTCAAGTCGAACCTCGCCGTTCGAACTCAAGTCGAACCTCGCCGTTCGAACTCAAGTCGAACCTCGCCGTTCGAACTCAAGTCGAACCTCGCCGTTCGAACTCAAGTCGAACCTCGCCGTTCGAACTCAAGTCGAACCTCGCCGTTCGAACTCAAGTCGAACCTCGCCGTTCGAACTCAAGTCGAACCTCGCCGTTCGAACTCAAGTCGAACCTCGCCGTTCGAACTCAAGTCGAACCTCGCCGTTCGAACTCAAGTCGAACCTCGCCGTTCGAACTCAAGTCGAACCTCGCCGTTCGAACTCAAGTCGAACCTCGCCGTTCGAACTCAAGTCGAACCTCGCCGTTCGAACTCAAGTCGAACCTCGCCGTTCGAACTCAAGTCGAACCTCGCCGTTCGAACTCAAGTCGAACCTCGCCGTTCGAACTCAAGTCGAACCTCGCCGTTCGAACTCAAGTCGAACCTCGCCGTTCGAACTCAAGTCGAACCTCGCCGTTCGAACTCAAGTCGAACCTCGCCGTTCGAACTCAAGTCGAACCTCGCCGTTCGAACTCAAGTCGAACCTCGCCGTTCGAACTCAAGTCGAACCTCGCCGTTCGAACTCAAGTCGAACCTCGCCGTTCGAACTCAAGTCGAACCTCGCCGTTCGAACTCAAGTCGAACCTCGCCGTTCGAACTCAAGTCGAACCTCGCCGTTCGAACTCAAGTCGAACCTCGCCGTTCGAACTCAAGTCGAACCTCGCCGTTCGAACTCAAGTCGAACCTCGCCGTTCGAACTCAAGTCGAACCTCGCTCAACCTCAAGTCGAACCTCGTGTTCAAACTCAAGTCGAACCTCGCCGTTCGAACTCAAGTCGAACCTCGCTCAACCTCAAGTCGAACCTCGCCGTTCGAACTCAAGTCGAACCTCGCCGTTCGAACTCAAGTCGAACCTCGCCGTTCGAACTCAAGTCGAACCTCGCTCAACCTCAAGTCGAACCTCGCCGTTCGAACTCAAGTCGAACCTCGCCGTTCGAACTCAAGTCGAACCTCGCCGTTCGAACTCAAGTCGAACCTCGCCGTTCGAACTCAAGTCGAACCTCGCTCAACCTCAAGTCGAACCTCGCCGTTCGAACTCAAGTCGAACCTCGCTCAACCTCAAGTCGAACCTCGCCGTTCGAACTCAAGTCGAACCTCGCTCAACCTCAAGTCGAACCTCGCCGTTCGAACTCAAGTCGAACCTCGCTCAACCTCAAGTCGAACCTCGCTCAACCTCAAGTCGAACCTCGCCGTTCGAACTCAAGTCGAACCTCGCTCAACCTCAAGTCGAACCTCGCTCAACCTCAAGTCGAACCTCGCCGTTCGAACTCAAGTCGAACCTCGCCGTTCGAACTCAAGTCGAACCTCGCCGTTCGAACTCAAGTCGAACCTCGCCGTTCGAACTCAAGTCGAACCTCGCCGTTCGAACTCAAGTCGAACCTCGCCGTTCGAACTCAAGTCGAACCTCGCCGTTCGAACTCAAGTCGAACCTCGCCGTTCGAACTCAAGTCGAACCTCGCCGTTCGAACTCAAGTCGAACCTCGCCGTTCGAACTCAAGTCGAACCTCGCCGTTCGAACTCAAGTCGAACCTCGCCGTTCGAACTCAAGTCGAACCTCGCCGTTCGAACTCAAGTCGAACCTCGCCGTTCGAACTCAAGTCGAACCTCGCCGTTCGAACTCAAGTCGAACCTCGCTCAACCTCAAGTCGAACCTCGGGTTCTCACTTCGGTCGAACCTCGTGTTCAAACTCAAGTCGAACCTCGCTCAACCTCAAGTCGAACCTCGGGTTCTCACTTCGGTCGAACCTCGTGTTCAAACTCAAGTCGAACCTCGCTCAACCTCAAGTCGAACCTCGGGTTCTCACTTCGGTCGAACCTCGTGTTCAAACTCAAGTCGAACCTCGCCGTTCGAACTCAAGTCGAACCTCGCTCAACTCAAGTCGAACCTCGGGTTCTCACTTCGGTCGAACCTCGTGTTCAAACTCAAGTCGAACCTCGCCGTTCGAACTCAAGTCGAACCTCGCCGTTCGAACTCAAGTCGAACCTCGCCGTTCGAACTCAAGTCGAACCTCGCCGTTCGAACTCAAGTCGAACCTCGCCGTTCGAACTCAAGTCGAACCTCGCCGTTCGAACTCAAGTCGAACCTCGCCGTTCGAACTCAAGTCGAACCTCGCCGTTCGAACTCAAGTCGAACCTCGCCGTTCGAACTCAAGTCGAACCTCGCCGTTCGAACTCAAGTCGAACCTCGTGTTCAAACTCAAGTCGAACCTCGCCGTTCGAACTCAAGTCGAACCTCGCCGTTCGAACTCAAGTCGAACCTCGCCGTTCGAACTCAAGTCGAACCTCGCCGTTCGAACTCAAGTCGAACCTCGCTCAACCTCAAGTCGAACCTCGCTCAACCTCAAGTCGAACCTCGCTCAACCTCAAGTCGAACCTCGCCGTTCGAACTCAAGTCGAACCTCGCCGTTCGAACTCAAGTCGAACCTCGCCGTTCGAACTCAAGTCGAACCTCGCTCAACCTCAAGTCGAACCTCACGCTTGAACTAAAACAAACCCCGTGTTCGCTCTCAACGTGAACCTTGGGTTCAATTCGGATGAATTTCAAATTTGGGATTAATTGAATCACTCAAATAATCCATTAAGTCTTTTGGGCCTTTATTTCTTATGGGTCCATCTATGGTTGATTAAAATGGAGAAATCTATTTTAATTGTTTAATTTGGGAGTGAATCAATTATTTAATTCAAATAACACAAAGGCATTAAGGTCGCTTTTATTCTAAATGATTAATTGAAACAAGATGTTGCCAAAGTAACCTCTCCCGTAGATTGTTCATGAGGGATATTAGATGTTTGTGTGGATGTTTTCGAGTAATTATTTAATCGCCCAAAGGAAGATTAATAATTATGTAGACTACATACACATCTGCGAAGATAAATGCGACAATTATAAGGTTTACATGTGGATAATGAATCAATCCAAAGATAGGTTCATTATTTGACATGCTATTGTCGATGTTTGATCATTGCAACAAGATATCACTTGCGCTAATATTACCGTCCAAAGACTTGATATTAATGTTGCACAAGATATCTTGGATGGGGATATGTCATTATTTGAATATTATTGATTACTAACTACAGCTATTAATGTGAAATCTTTTGTTTATTTCAGCTAATGCATCCGGCCGTGATCAATTTCTCGCTAACATCAACTCAATTTCCATGCTAAATGGGACTAATTTCAAGGTTTGGAAAGAGAACATTTTAATTGTTCTTGGTCGCATGGATCTAGACCTTGCATTAAGAATCGAACAACCCCAACCTCTCATCAGGAAAGCACTCGATGCAAAGAAGGAGTATGAGAGGTGGGAGCGCTCAAATCGCATGAGTCTCATGATCATCAAGCTGCATTCTGAAGCCTTTAGGGGCAATGTAATCCGGGATTACTAAAGCCAAAAATTTCCTTGCCGAATTGAGAAGCGCTTTTGCTAAAACGATATAGAAACAAGCACGCTTTTAGCTCGCTTGATTTCAATGAAGTATAAGGGCAAAGGAAATATCCGGAGTACATTATGGAAATGTCTCACATTGCTTCAAACTTAAGGCACTAAAACTCGATCTTTGTGACGAAGTTACTAGTGCATCGGTTCTCATTGCCTCTTCTTGCACAATTTAATCAATTTAAGGTCGGTTATAACGTCAAAAGGAGAAATGGACTCGAATGAGCTCATTTCATACCGTGGTGCAAGAAGAAGACAGATTGAAGCAAGATAAGACCGAAAGTGCTCATTTGGCTTATGCCCCTAAGGATAAGGGCAAGAAAAGAAAGGATGATAAAGAAGTCGCTAAGGGTCCAGCCGTAAGAAACAACATAAGGATGATCGTGGTTGTTTCTTTTGCAACAAACCGACACGTAAAGAAGGATTGTACCAAATATCACCGGCGTGTCAAAAAGTGCGTTCCTTACTTTGATCCGCTCGAGGTTAATTTAGTCTCAGCATCTAGAAACACTTGGTGGTTAGATTCGGCTTCTACTACTCACATAAGTGTTTCTATGCGTGGTTGCCCGAGCTACCAAAGCCAAGTGATGGTGAAAGACACATCTTTGTGGGCGATGGACAATCGGTAGATGTGGAAGCAATTGGGCACTTTAGGTTATTGTTAGAACCGGTTCCTATTTGGATTTGAAAGATACTTTTGTAGTCCCGCCTTTAGACGAATTTGGTTTCTATTCCTTTATTGGACAAATCAGTTATTATTGTTCATTTGGAAATAACCGTGCTAGCTTATCTTTAAAGTCAAATATTGTGGGAACCGGTTTCTTGAGTACTTTTGATAACCTATATTTGCTTGATACAGTTGCTTCTTATAATGAAACCCCGAATGTGGAATCACGTGGTACTAAACGTAAATTAAATAAGGAAAATTCAAGATCATTATGGCACAAGCTTGGGTCATATCTCAAAAGGTAGAGTTGAGCGCCTTGTGTCCGATGGTATTTTGGATTCCCTTGATTTTACGTGACTTTGATGTATGCATTGATCAGATCAAGGGAAAACAGACTAAAGTTAAGAGATTAGGTGCCAATGATCTTCGTGACGCCTTAGAATTGATACATACGATGTTCGCGGTAAAAGTTGGGATGATTGTCATTGATTTGAACTTGCTTACAAACTTCACCAAACAAATTCAAAGAGAAATATCGCTTTTATTTTAAGGCTTACAATGAAAATCAAAAAGATTACAACTTTTATCCTTAGAACAAACACGAGGATCTCTCTATATCGGATCCTCGCTATGCGGGTTCTTTGCCCGTGTCGGGACTTATTGTGTCCGTGGACCACCGCAATCCCGATCCGTAGAGACCCGGTTCGAACTACAGATAAAGGCTCGCTTCACGAAGGAAACGGTTACCGAGGGGATCACACTCACGAAGGAGAGGATCACGAGCGGTGAGATCTACTAGGAGAAATCACAGCTATCCCCGAGATTAAGACGGCTTAATCTAGAGGGTATCTCAGAGTTCGACCAATTCGCTTACCTTTGCTTATAGATCCGACGCCGATCGACTTGAGCTCGCCGGTGCTCGAACCGCAAGGCCGAGATCTCGCGAGGGCTCTTCAAGTCCGCCAAAATCCAAGCCAAAATCCCAAAATCCGACCGTCCAAGTCCAAAATCCCCGTCCAAGTGCCTCTCGAAGATGACACCCCCTATTTATACAAAATGGAGGTGGCTCTACCAAAGTGGCCGAGCCACCTCGCCAAGTTGGTCGAGGTGGCTCTACCAAAGTGGTCGAGCCTCCTACCAAGTTGGTCGAGGTGGCTCTACCAAAGTGGCCGAGCCACCTCGCCAAGTTGGTCGAGGTGGCTCTACCAAAGTGGCCGAGCCACCTCGCCAAGTTGGTCGAGGTGGCTCTACCAAAGTGGCCGAGCCACCTCGCCAAGTTGGTCGAGGTGGCTCTACCAAAGTGGCCGAGCCACCTTGGCCACTTTGGCCGAGGTTTACCGCCTTTTATGCGGCGCTCGCCGCTTCGCCGCTTCTCCGCCGATTCTTTTGGTCTTCCGGCTTGGTTTTGCCCCTGATGTTGCCGCTGTGTTTGAGTCCGTGCCCGATCAACTTTCGTGAGCTCAAACAGTTCGCTTGCATCGACGGACTAAGTATGGTTGATTCCGCCTCATCGACGCTTGAGTTTAATCAACTCGCACGCCGCTTCATTGGCTCAGACGCCTTGCCGACTCACTTCATGTGCTCGCCGACTCGCTTCACGCATTTTGCGGCGTGATGCGCTTTGGCGACGCCGATTTGTCGAATGGATCGCCGGTTGTCAACCCACCGCCACGAAGTTTCGCTCGCACCGATAAGCAATTTTTATGCCTACAGATACCCTCCAAAGCCGCCTCGCCTCGATTCTTGATGAGTCCGATGCTTTGGACATGATGGTTCCCGCCTTCACCGGCCGAGGGTCCCAAAAGATAGCTTCAAATCTTCGATTCTTTCAGATCATCCAGCTTCTTTGTAGGATTCCCGATAAGATCACGGTGCTGCATTTATTGTCCGACCGCTTGTTATCTTGATTCAAGCCGGTGGGTGAGTTTTGTTTGTAACTCGTGTCGGTTGGTCGTTGTTTGACTAACCATCGATTTTTGACTTCTCCGTATGTCGGCGAACTCCTTGTTGGCAACGCTGGTCGTGGTCGAATACATGGAACTTCATAACCATCACTCGCTAATTCCTCCATCATGACGGTGTTGTTGGTTTAACTACAGCGGAGGATATGATTATCCGATGTCAACATGACCTTCACTCGCCGATTATTCCTCTCTTGGAGATTATGGTGGAGGAAATTAAGGGTTACCGAAGTTATCCTTAAGAATATGGGTTTATTCTCCGTGAACTCCTCGCTGAAATTTTGGAAACAGCTTTATACCGTAATCCTAGTTGAGTAGGATTAGGCGACGCTGCTGATCGGCCGATGCATTCGCGATGATCGAAGTTATCCCTAAGAATATTTTTGTGAAAATATTCTTCCGAACTTCTCGATAAATTAGGAAACAGCTTTATACTGTAATCCTAGTTGAGTAGGATTAGGCGACGCTGCTGATCGGCCGATGCATCCGCACGATCGAAGTTATCCCTAAGAATATTTTTGTGAAAATATTCTTCCTGAACTTCTCGATAAATTGGGAAACAGCTTATACTGTAATCCTAGTTGGAGTAGGATTAGGCGACGCGCTGATCGGCGCCGATGCAATCCGCATCGATCGAAGTTATCCCTAAGAATATTTCTTGTGAGAATATTCTTCCGAACTTCGACAAATTAGGAAACAGCTTTATACTGTAATCCTAGTTGGAGTAGGATTAGCGACGCTGCTGATCGGCCGATGCAATCCGCGACGATCGAAGTTATCCCTAAGAATATTTCTTGTGAGAATATTCTTCCGAACTTCTCGACAAATTAGGAAACATTTATACCGTAATCCTAGTGGAGTAGGATTAGGCGACGCTGATCGGCCGATGCATCCAAGACGATCGAAGTTATCCCTAAGAATATTTTTGTGAAAATATTCTTCCGAACTTCTCGACAAATTAGGAAACAGCTTATACTGTAATCCTAGTTGGAGTAGGATTAGCGACGCTGATCGGCCGATGCATCCGCACGATCGAAGTTATCCCTAAGAATATTTTTGTGAAAATATTCTTCCTGAACTTCTCGACAAATTAGGAAACATTTATACCGTAATCCTAGTTGGAGTAGGATTGGGCGACGCTGATCGGCCGATGCAATCCGCACGATCGAAGTTATCCCTAAGAATATTTTTGTGAAAATATTCTTCCTGAACTTCGATAAATTAGGAAACAGCTTTATACTGTAATCCTAGTTGAGTAGGATTAGCGACGCTGCTGATCGGCGCCGATGCAATCCGCATCGATCGAAGTTATCCCTAAGAATATTTTTGTGAGAATATTCTTCCGAACTTCGACAAATTAGGAAACAGCTTTATACCGTAATCCTAGTTGAGTAGGATTAGCGACGCTGATCGGCCGATGCAATCCGCGACGATCGAAGTTATCCCTAAGAATATTTTTGTGAAAATATTCTTCCGAACTTCGATAAATTAGGAAACAGCTTATACCGTAATCCTAGTTGGAGTAGGATTAGGCGACGCGCTGATCGGCGCCGATGCATCCGCGACGATCGAAGTTATCCTTAAGAATATGGGTTTATTCTCCGTGAACTCCTCGCTGAAATTTTGGAAACAGCTTTATACTGTAATCCTAGTTGAGTAGGATTAGGCGACGCTGATCGGCCGATGCAATTCGTGAGGTGTTATCTTGCCAATAAACCTTCGAGTCTTTCCCAATATAGCGGAAGAATTAGGAGCCAATTAACGGACTGATTTGGCGCTGGTCATTGGCGCTGCCGGCGCTGGGCGCCGCCGGTTCTGCATCGGATTGTGTAGCCTTTTGACACTTTATTTGCTGATCTTACACCGTATCCGACTCTATTCGCCTTCTTTGCGCTTCCGATGTCGCCGGAAGATCACGCTGCTTCGAGGAGTCGATCAACTCGCGACGGCGCTGCGGAATGCACGCCCTTCTTTCGGTGGTGCGCCATCATATTCTCGCATATATGCGTTGTATCCCCGCTTCGCTCTCCTTTGTGAGGCGATTGGGAAGAGCCGAGATTCTCCTTTGTGGGGACCGACGCTTCAGATTGCGTACTCTCGCTATGACCCCGCTTCGCTCTCCTTTGTGAGGCGATTGGGAAGAGCCGAGATTCTCCTTCGTGGAGGATTGAGGCTTCAAAGATCACCCGCCTCGATGTTTTAACGGAGCGATTTCACATCAGATTTCGCCAGAGAACGGATATATATTGTCGCTTTGTTTACACGACTATATTTATCGCTCTCCCGCATTTAATACGGTGAAATCGTTGCATTCGCTATAAGGTCGTGACTCGATCTCATGGGTTTCGAAGAGTTCTACGCCTTATACCGCTTCCTTTTTCAAGATATTCCTCCTAAATGATCTGTTAACCCTTTATTCTCTTGTGGTAGGCGGATGTCTGATGATTATTCGCCTACTTCAAGGCTCCAAATGTCAAGTCTCGATTCTCAAGGTCATCCGAGAAGGCCTTTTTCCACCGAGGAAGCGAACCGCAATGAGGCTTAACACTCGCATGAAGAAACCCGCAAGCCCGAGCCTACTATCATAATTTCGATGACGAAGTTTGAGGGATCGCTTCCATCATCCGCTTCCACCGCCTTTACGCCTCTTGGCCGAAACCAGATTTCCGACCCTTCGAGTATAGGGCGGGTGGAGGCCCTGTGTTAATCTTGACGGACCACTTCCACGGATTCAACCTATTGCCGAGATTGCCCCGCCAAAAATCACTGCCTCGACTCCAGCCTGCGGATGGGTCTCCTTCACCGTTGGAGAATAGTTTGAAACAGCGATCTCTATTATCGAGGTTAGATGGGCTTAATTCTATGGTCTTCGCCCATTCATATTGAGTATCTTGGAGGAAATTCAAAGATGTTGGTGGCCCTCGCCTAGTTAATCGCTAGAGCAAAGCTCACTAGTCGGCTAACTCTTGCATACCGTGTGGAGGATTTAGCCTTTTGAATCATGCGATGAGGTGATACGACTCGCCGACGGCTCGGATCAAGGCTTCTCGTGAACGCTGCCAGCGAGAGGAAAATATCGAGCAAGAGATCATATTTTGAACTCATATGAGCGACATTGCCGCTGCGCCAGAAGATAAACTTGTACCACACCCATGTCGAACGCATGTGAATCGACTGCTCAAGGGGAGAAGACGCTGAAGGATTTCACGCGGAGTGCACCGTGAGTCCGTGATGTCACCGAACGTGGGAAGAGCCGAATCCTCCTTTGTGGGGACCGACGCCAGATTGTGCACGCTCGCTATGACCCCGCCGTTTCTCCTTTGTGAGGCGATTGGGAAGAGCCGAATCCTCCTTTGTGGGGACCGACGCCAGATTGTGCACGCTCGCTATGACCCCGCCGTTTCTCCTTTGTGAGGCGATTGGGAAGAGCCGAATCCTCCTTTGTGGGGACCGACGCCAGATTGTGCACGCTCGCTATGACCCCGCCGTTTCTCCTTTGTGAGGCGATTGGGAAGAGCCGAATCCTCCTTTGTGGGGACCGACGCCAGATTGTGCACGCTCGCTATGACCCCGCCGTTTCTCCTTTGTGAGGCGATTGGGAAGAGCCGAATCCTCCTTTGTGGGGACCGACGCCAGATTGTGCACGCTCGCTATGACCCCGCCGTTTCTCCTTTGTGAGGCGATTGGGAAGAGCCGAATCCTCCTTTGTGGGGACCGACGCCAGATTGTGCACGCTCGCTATGACCCCGCCGTTTCTCCTTTGTGAGGCGATTGGGAAGAGCCGAATCCTCCTTTGTGGGGACCGACGCCAGATTGTGCACGCTCGCTATGACCCCGCCGTTTCTCCTTTGTGAGGCGATTGGGAAGAGCCGAATCCTCCTTTGTGGGGACCGACGCCAGATTGTGCACGCTCGCTATGACCCCGCCGTTTCTCCTTTGTGAGGCGATTGGGAAGAGCCGAATCCTCCTTTGTGGGGACCGACGCCAGATTGTGCACGCTCGCTATGACCCCGCCGTTTCTCCTTTGTGAGGCGATTGGGAAGAGCCGAATCCTCCTTTGTGGGGACCGACGCCAGATTGTGCACGCTCGCTATGACCCCGCCGTTTCTCCTTTGTGAGGCGATTGGGAAGAGCCGAGATTCTCCTTCGTGGAGGATTGAGGCTTCAAAGATCACCCGCCTCGATGTTTTAACGGAGCGATTTCATACCGCATTTTGCTTTCAGAGAACGGATATATATTGTCGCTTTGTTTACACGACTATATTTATCGCTCTCCCGCATTTAATACGGTGAAATCGTTGCATTCGCTATAAGGTCGCGGACTCGATCTCATGGGTTTCGAGAAGAGTTCTACGCCTTATACCGCTTCCTTTTTCAAGATATTCCTCCTAAATGATCTGTTAACCCTTTGTTCTCTTGTGGTAGGCGGATGTTCATGACTATTCGCCTATTTCAAGGCTCCAAATGTCAAGTCTCGATTCTTAAGGTCATCCGAGAAGGCCTTTTTCCACCGAGGAAGCGAACCGCAATGAGGCTTAACACTCGCATGAAGAAACCCGCAAGCCCGAGCCTACTATCATAATTTCTGATGACGAAGTTTGAGGGATCGCTTCCATCATCCGCTTCCACCGCCTCCCTTACAGCCTTGGCCGAAACCAGATTTCCGACCCTTCGAGTATAGGGCGGGTGGAGGCCCTGTGTTAATCTTGACGACCACTTCCACGATTCAACCTATTGCCGAGATTGCCCCGCCAAAAATCACTGCCTCGACTCCAGCCTGCGGATGGGTCTCCTTCACCGTTGGAGAATAGTTTGAAACAGCGATCTCTATTATCGAGGTTAGATGGGCTTAATTCTATGGTCTTCGCCCATTCATATTGAGTATCTTGGAGGAAATTCAAAGATGTTGGTGGCCCTCGCCTAGTTAATCGCTAGAGCAAAGCTCACTAGCCGGCTAACTCTTGCATACCGTGTGGAGGATTTAGCCTTTTGAATCATGCGATGAGGTGATACGACTCGCCGACGGCTCGGATCAAGGCTTCTCGTGAACGCTGCCGCGAGAGGAAAATATCGAGCAAGAGATCATATTTTCGAACTCATATGAGCGACATTGCCGCTGCGCCAGAAGATAAACTTGTACCACACCCATGTCGAACGCATGTGAATCGACTGCTCAAGGGGAGAAGACGCTGAAGGATTTCACGCGGAGTGCACCAGAGTCCAGGATGTCACTGAACGTGAGAAGCAAGTCCTCGAGGCGATGCGTCGGGAACATGCGGCTGCTATTGCCGCGAATTCTGAAGAGGAACTTGAGAAGGAAGCCAAGGCTCGGGTTCGAGCGATCCAGAGGAAAATTAGCCGCCAAGGCCGACCTTGCTTCCTTCACATTACCGATTGCGCCAATGAAGTCCGATGTGTCATGAGACTTTTCTCGTTTCTTTGTTCACCGTGTCGCTACGATTTTTATTTAGATGTATTATCATAACTTTGCTTGAATCAATTGTATCGACGATTGTAGCTCCTTCTATATTTGCTTCAAATGAATAAGATCCATCCCTTTCACTATTTATTATGATTCTTTTACTTCGTCAGAAATAATTAACCATAATACTTATAGGATTTTTGGCAAACCCTCACCATCAACGGGTTTGATGAGCCTTTACCAACTACCGCTTGAGTTGGGCTAGCATGTAGATTATCTAAACCGCTCTACACACAACGTTGTGCTAAAAGAATGAAACTCTCTTAGACTTAATGCTACGATGTTGAATAATGAGGCTTCGCCTTTTTGTGGGAAGACTAACCCGCAACGCTGCGGTGAGGCGCTGGCTTTATCCCTTCTTAGGCTTCGGACTAAATACCCCGTAATCGAACTCGTGTCTTCTTCAATCGAAAAGACTAAACCGCAACGCTGCAGGAGGCGCTGGCTTTATCCCTTCTTAGGCTTCGGATCTAAATACCCTTAATCAACTCGTGTCTTCAATCGAAAAGACTAAACCGCAACGCTGTGAGGCGCTGGCTTTATCCCTTCTTAGGCTTCGATAAAATGCCCTTAATCAACTCGTGTCTTCAATCGAAAAGACTAAACCGCAACGCTGTGAGGCGCTGGCTTTATCCTTCTTAGGCTTCGATAAAATACCCCGTAATCGAACTCGTGTCTTCAATCGGAGAAAGACTAAACCGCAACGCTGCAGGAGGCGCTGGCTTTATCCCTTCTTAGGCTTCGATAAAATGCCCTTAATCGAACTCGTGTCTTCAATCTAAAAGACTAAACCGCAACGCTGCAGGAGGCGCTGGCTTTATCCCTTCTTAGGCTTCGGACTAAATACCCCGTAATCGAACTCGTGTCTTCAATCGAAAAGACTAAACCGCAACGCTGTGAGGCGCTGGCTTTATCCCTTCTTAGGCTTCGGACTAAATACCCCGTAATCAACTCGTGTCTTCTTCAATCTAAAAGACTAAACCGCAACGCTGCAGGAGGCGCTGGCTTTATCCCTTCTTAGGCTTCGGACTAAATACCCCGTAATCAACTCGTGTCTTCTTCAATCGAAAAGACTAAACCGCAACGCTGCAGGAGGCGCTGGCTTTATCCTTCTTAGGCTTCGGATAAAATGCCCTTAATCAACTCGTGTCTTCAATCTAAAAGACTAAACCGCAACGCTGCGGTGAGGCGCTGGCTTTATCCTTCTTAGGCTTCGGATAAAATACCCTTAATCAACTCGTGTCTTCAATCGAAAAGACTAAACCGCAACGCTGTGAGGCGCTGGCTTTATCCTTCTTAGGCTTCGGACTAAATACCCCGTAATCGAACTCGTGTCTTCAATCTAAAAGACTAAACCGCAACGCTGTGAGGCGCTGGCTTTATCCTTCTTAGGCTTCGATAAAATACCCCGTAATCGAACTCGTGTCTTCTTCAATCTGAGAAAGACTAAACCGCAACGCTGTGAGGCGCTGGCTTTATCCCTTCTTAGGCTTCGATAAAATACCCCGTAATCGAACTCGTGTCTTCTTCAATCGGAGAAAGACTAAACCGCAACGCGGTGAGGCGCTGGCTTTATCCCTTCTTAGGCTTCGGATAAAATGCCCCGTAATCGAACTCGTGTCTTCTTCAATCGGAGAAAGACTAAACCGCAACGCTGTGAGGCGCTGGCTTTATCCCTTCTTAGGCTTCGGATAAAATGCCCCGTAATCAACTCGTGTCTTCTTCAATCGGAGAAAGACTAAACCGCAACGCTGCGGTGAGGCGCTGGCTTTATCCCTTCTTAGGCTTCGATAAAATGCCCCAAGATGAACCTTGGTGTCTTCTTCAATCGGAGAAAGACTAAACCGCAACGCTGCGGTGAGGCGCTGGCTTTATCCCTTCTTAGGCTTCGGATAAAATGCCCCGTAATCGAACTCGTGTCTTCTTCAATCGGAGAAAGACTAAACCGCAACGCTGTGAGGCGCTGGCTTTATCCTTCTTAGGCTTCGGATAAAATGCCCTTAATCGAACTCGTGTCTTCTTCAATCGGAGAAAGACTAAACCGCAACGCTGCAGGAGGCGCTGGCTTTATCCTTCTTAGGCTTCTCGATAAAATACCCCGTAATCAACTCGTGTCTTCTTCAATCGAAAAGACTAAACCGCAACGCTGCAGGAGGCGCTGGCTTTATCCCTTCTTAGGCTTCGATAAAATACCCCAAGATCTAACCTTGGTGTCTTCTTCAATCGGAGAAAGACTAAACCGCAACGCTGTGAGGCGCTGGCTTTATCCTTCTTAGGCTTCGATAAAATGCCCTTAATCGAACTCGTGTCTTCTTCAATCGGAAAGACTAAACCGCAACGCTGTGAGGCGCTGGCTTTATCCTTCTTAGGCTTCGATAAAATGCCCCAAGATGAACCTTGGTGTCTTCTTCAATCGAAAAGACTCGTGTGACCTTCACGGACAACCTGTCCGAAAATCCCAAGATACCTTCACGCTACCTAAGATGAAGATGGAACTAAGAGTGGGATCTCCACTGAGAACCGAAGAGACTCGTGACCTTCACGGACAACCTGTCCGAAAATCCCAAGATACCTTCACGCTACCTAAGATAAGAGGGGAACTAAGAGTGGGATCTCCACTCCGAGAACCGAAGAGACTCGTGACCTTCACCGGACAACCCGGTCTCGAAAATCCCTACAAGATACCTTCACGGGCTACCTAAGATAAGAGGTGGAACTAAGAGTGGGATCTCCACCGAGAACCGAAGAGACTCGTGACCTTCACGGACAACCCGGTCCGAAAATCCCTACAAGATACCTTCACCGGCGCTACCTAAGATGAAGATGGAACTAAGAGTGGATCTCCACCGAGAACCGAAAAGACTCAGCGACCTTCACGGACAACCCGGTTCGAAAATCCCTACAAGATACCTTCACGGGCTACCTAAGATGAAGATGGAACTAAGAGTGGGATCTCCACTCCGAGAACCGAAAAGACTCGTGACCTTCACGGACAACCTGGTCCGAAAATCCCACAAGATACCTTCACGCTACCTAAGATGAAGATGGAACTAAGAGTGGGATCTCCACCAGAACCGAAGAGACTCAGTGACCTTCACCGGACAACCTGGTTCGAAAATCCCTACAAGATACCTTCACCGGCTACCTAAGATGAAGATGGAACTAAGAGGGATCTCCACTCCGAGAACCGAAGAGGCTCGTGACCTTCACCGGACAACCTGGTTCGAAAATCCCTACAAGATACCTTCACCGGGCTACCTAAGATGAAGATGGAACTAAGAGTGGGATCTCCACCGAGAACCGAAGAGACTCAGTGACCTTCACGGACAACCCGGTTCGAAAATCCCTACAAGATACCTTCACGGCTACCTAAGATGAAGATGGAACTAAGAGGATCTCCACCGAGAACCGAAGAGACTCGTGACCTTCACGGACAACCCGGTTCTGAAAATCCCTACAAGATACCTTCACCGGCGCTACCGAGATGAAAGGTGAAACCCTTCCGCTTGACACTAAAAGGATTTTACGCTTGGAGAGGAAGGATTTTATATTCTCTCTCCAAAGGTGAAAGGAATTTTGAGTGGGCCTCTTGTTCATAGAAGGAATCAAGAGGGATTTTGGTAATGTACCGTAAAATTTGTAGACCCACCGCCAAGGAATTTGATCGGTGGGGAAATTATGATGGAGGACAAATCTAGGGTTATCCTCGCGAAAAGTGGGTGAAACATCCCACGAGGAACTTCCCGTCGAACGGGTTATCCCAAGATACTATGGGTAGTATTTCTTCAGAACTTCCCATTTATCTAAGATTAATTGCCTGGCCGCCATTTTGGGTAATTAGGCGATATGCACCATTGAGTAAACCGCTTCTATTACAAACGGCCCTCCCATTTAGGTTCGAATTTACCTTTCTTTTGGAAGTGAGGATTATCGGTCGCCGAGCAAATGAGGACCAAATCTCCTTCTAAAGGTTCTCTCGTCGAACTTTCTTGTTGAAAGCCTTCACATCCTAGCTTGGTAGAACTCAATGCATTGTTGAGCCTCCAGCGCTTCTCATCTAACATCTCAAGCTCTTCGAGACGCTTTTGATGTTGTTCTTCTGGCCGCCATCTCGCTGAAAGGGCTGGCGCGGCGACGGATCTCGATCTCCAACGGAGAATCGCCGCACCGTGAAACCGTGGAGTACGGGTCTCCGCTTGCGGCGCATCACAGCGATACGCCTGCAGGGCTTCTCCGAAGTTTATCATCCCAGCCTCGCTTGTTACTTTTCACAAGCTTCGGCTGTAATTTTGATAATCGCCTTGTTGAATGCCTCGCTAATCCATTTGCCGCCGGATTATAAGCCGCTGACGACATCTTGTATCTTGAATTTCTCGCAAAACCCGATGAAGGAATTGCCGATGAATTGGGGACCGCTGTCATGCACGATCCGTTTGGGACACCATGTCGATAAATGACATGGTGTTTGATAAATTTGACGACGGTACTCGCCTTTGACTTCTTTTAGCGGATTGCTTCACCACTTGGAGAAGTAATCGGTGATCGCTAGAATAAACCGACGCTTTGACCGACGGAGGAAAATGGGACCTACAACGCCCATTCCCCATGTCTCAATGGCCGTGATGTGGTCAAGGATGCAACCGCCAGAGGTCGATGCATATAATTCGCGGAATTTGACACGCGGCATTTCCGAGCCGCATCGACCGCCATTAATCATTGTTGGCCGGCAGCCCATTCTCCTCGATTCGATCAGAGCTTGGGACCAGCCGGTGTGCACCACATTCACCTTCGTGCTTCCCGAAGGACCTCTTCGCCTCTTTGTTTGAGAGGCATCGGAGTAAAGACCATCGCACTCGACGATATAACATCCGGTTTCCGTGTCATAAAAGAATCTTGAGCTCTTCGCCGATTGACTCTCTCCTCACGCCTTCCTAATGCCATGTAAGACATAGTCGATGATAGGAAAGCCAATCTCGGCTCCAACTTGGTTTGGGTCGCATGTACTTCTTTGGTAACTACCCCTTATCTTCTTGTGCCTCATCGTATAATGGTACGAAGAGTTGGTGAGTCCCGACCGTAACTAGTTGCTCGGTCTCTAAGGTTGTGCTAACGACACGCCTAACGCCGCCAGCATCCGCATAAGCGCTTTGGAGGCGCTGGATATATTCGATGAAAAACTCTTCAATGAGTCCGCTATTTCAACAGCCTATCCGATGATAGGGATTAGATCCGATTCTCGACTTCAGAGTCACCACGAACCCGCTTAACTATCAATTGCGAATCGCCAGACGCTTCGAGATATTCGACCCCAGCTCCTTGGCGAAACTAAGTCCAATAAGTAGCGTTGTATTCGCTACGCTATTGGAACAGGTTCGTGAGTGAATAAGCACGGGCATGACATGATTCCTGGGAAATCAAGACAACTCCGACTCCAAATGAGATTTTAGAACATCCGGGCACTTGCCACATTGGTAGCTCGAGAGGTCTGGCCAAAATACAATCGCCATATTTGTTGGTGCGATGTAGTGTTGACTTCTTGAACTTCATCCGAAGATCATCATATAGCTCAACCGCATCCGCTGTCGGGCCGGGTACCAAGAGATCACAAATCGCTTGTCCTTTGACCGACTTCGTTGTTTGAAGTGCAAGTCATATTGGGACAAGAGTAAGGCCCATTTCGCCAAACGCCAACTCATTGAGGCCGGCCGGGTCATAAATATTCGACCGGATTTACGCTAGAGATAACATAAATCGCCCGTCCGACTAAATAGTGTCGATTTTTCAATCGCTAACACTAATGCAAGGCACCGCTTCACCATTGATATCGAGACTCAAAGACCACTAATGTTCGCCGTAATACATCGCCGCTCGCGGACCGCCGCCGCCGCCTTGCGCGAGTAAAGCGCTTAACGAAAGTGATCCGCTGCCTTGACGAGATCAAAACGGTTTTCCATCGCGTGCAACAAGAACAGAGGTTTAGCGAGATACGACTTGATCTCTTCAATGCCTTCGGCAAAGGCCGCCCCAAATATATGACACGCTCTTCTTGTTCAACTTGGAGAACGGCCGGCACTTCCTGATAGGTTCGATATGAACCGCCGGATGTACGCCAATCGCCCTTGTAACCCCTCGAAGTTCTCTCGATTTCTGAGGTTGCAACTCTTGAATTGCCTTCACTTTGTCGATCGACGTGGATGCCCTTATTTGTGACGACAAAGCCGAGGAACTTGCCACTAGACATCCCAAGGAAGGATTTGGCGTGGTTCATCTTTAGTTGATGAGTTCGCATGAGTTCAATACCGCTCTAAGATCTTTGATGTGATCTCCTTTGTCACGCTTTTCACGCACCAAATCGCCGACGTAGCATTCGACCGCTTTCCCAAGATGATCCCGAAAATCTCCGCCATTGCTCGCCGGTATGTTGCGCCGCATTTTGAGGCCGAACGGCATGACCGTAGCAATATATGCCGATGGGCTGCTCAACGCCGTGTTTACGCCATCGGGTACATCTTGATTTGATTATACCCCAAAAGCCATCCATAAAGGACATTCTTTCAAATCCACACGTGTTGTCAACTATGACATCGTGATTGGAAGAGGAAAGTCATCTTTCGCAAGCCGCTGAGGTCTCTCAGAGTCCATACGCATCCTAATCGACCCATTTTTCTTCATGACCGACTATATTCGCCACCCAATCCGGATGTTGAATTTCCTTGATGAATCCCGATTCTATGAGTTTCTTCACTTCACAACAATTGCCTCCAATATTTGTGGATCTAAACCGCCTTTGCCGTTGCTTGACAGTTTGACATCCGCTTTGATGTTGAGGCGATGTGTTGCCACATTAGGGTCGAAGTCCCGCATGTCCTCGTGAACTCCGTGCTAATACATCGATATACTCCCCGATTAGGGCAATCAACTCTTCCTTTCTTCCAAGGGAGAGTATTGCTGATGTTTATGAGTTTAGGATGCTCTTCATCACCCATATTAACTGACTACCTCGCCCTTAGTGGGGGTTCTCTTTGTTCGAACCTATCCCCAAACCGCTTCGAGTTGATGGATCCATGGGTCTTCCCATGTTGGCATGTCTTCATCACTCTCAACAAGAGCGTGATCGACCGTAGCCATATTTGACATCAAAGCCTTGAAAGCTTCTCCGAGGCTAGTGTCGTAATCCCAAGCCGATGAATCGCATTTAATGTTCGCCTCCCTCATTGGGTGGATTATTATCAATCACCATGAGCATTCATCTTCGAGGAGGATTCGTATCCCAACCCTCTCGCTGGTCATATCGCCTTTGAGACTCGATCTTCTTGGCATTTTGTTGCCAAGCCTATCAAAGAGCGACGCTTCTTCGAGTGGCTTGGTGCGCTACATTCGACAACACCGCCTCGATAGTTTGAGAACACGGACAATGCGTGTTCAATTCGGGAACTTCTTCGAGATTTACTGCACTCCCCAAAGACGATAGTACAACTCATCGGCATGAATGCCGAGCAACCCTTCGTGTGTTGGTATGACTTCTCGTATAACGCCATCGCCGCCGATGAAAACGCCTCCTTCGAGGATGAGTCACATTATCGAGGTTCCAAGAGTCACTAATCTCAACGCTCGCTTTGCGAGCCGAAGTTTCGACGGCTCTCGAACTTCGATCCAATTCCGGAGAGCAGCCTACAGAATCTTCTTATCACGGTTGAGGTGGGTGCGACCGCACTGTGAGTGACCCGACTTCCTTAACGGGCCCAATCGCTCTTTGATCGAATTTTACCTCGATCATCATGCAATGAGCCGAGGTGCTCCAAAGCCGCTTTCTTGCTCGGGATACGCCAACAGATTGACCGGCGAGCACGAGCCGATGGACATTTGGATGAAATCACGGAGGTGTGATCTTCTTTGAATCAAGTCACCCCATGGCGCCGAGCCTTAGCCGACCGCTTTGAGGTGGTCGATTCTTGACTAACGTTTTGGCCTTCGTCCAATCGTTGTTCCGGATTTCGACTCCAAACTTGGCGCATTTTCGGCGCTTCTTGTCCACTTCTCCCTTCTTCTACATCCGCCTCCCGAACTAGAGCCCGTGTGTGCGAGTAATGCACTACCGATACGTTCTTCAAGTGTTGATCGGTTCCGCTTGACGCGAACCAATCATTTGTTGGCGGCTTGGAGGAGTTGCCGCACCTATTGATGAGGTTCTTGACCTCTCCTCGACTTCAGATCCACTTTGTAGCGACACCGCCGATCGATTCCGTGGCCTTGGCTAACTCACGCCGAGAGTCAAGACGCCATCAGCGGTGATCTCCTCGCGAGATCCGGCGATCTTGGATGCCGGAAGGATGCCATTTGGTGCAACTTCGCAACGGCGGAGTTAAGATCCTCGCCTTTAAAGTTCCGGAGCCGAGGACAAATGGATCTTTCTTGCACGGAGATCCTTCCGATTTGTGGGGAGGACGACTTGGACAAGGACGATAGTATGATACTCACAAATGAACCCGGATCAACTTGATTCGTTGACTTCGCTGAGCGAATTATTACCCCCACGCAGAAGTTTTCGGCGTCCCGCTTAGCCTAAGTAGCTGGCGGGGTCAAGGGGCCCTTTATGGTCCGGCACCGAAAATTTTTTTCCTATCCGCCCTGAGGCCTTTGACTTCTTCTTCGACCGATCCGATCCGCTGGTTATTTACACGACGGCTTCTTAATTGAAGCCGCTGGCTCCCACCGTGGTCGCCAGCCTTGTTCGCGTAAAAGTTGGGATGATTGTCATTGATTTGAACTTGCTTACAAACTTCACCAAACAAATTCAAAGAGAAATATCGCTTTTATTTTAAGGCTTACAATGAAAATCAAAAAGATTACAACTTTTATCCTTAGAACAAACACGAGGATCTCTCGCTATATCGGATCCTCGCTATGCGGGTTCTTTGCCCGTGTCGGGACTTATTGTGTCCGTGGACCACCGCAATCCCGATCCGTAGAGACCCGGTTCGAACTACAGATGTAAAGGCTCGCTTCACGAAGGAAACGGTTACCGGGGTCCACCTCTACCAAGTTGGTCGAGGTGGCTCTACCAAAGTGGCCGAGCCACCTCGCCAAGTTGGTCGAGGTGGCTCTACCAAAGTGGCCGAGCCACCTCGCCAAGTTGGTCGAGGTGGCTCTACCAAAGTGGCCGAGCCACCTACCAAGTTGGTCGAGGTGGCTCTACCAAAGTGGCCGAGCCACCTCGCCAAGTTGGTCGAGGTGGCTCTACCAAAGTGGCCGAGCCACCTCGCCAAGTTGGTCGAGGTGGCTCTACCAAAGTGGCCGAGCCACCTCGCCAAGTTGGTCGAGGTGGCTCTACCAAAGTGGCCGAGCCACCTCGCCAAGTTGGTCGAGGTGGCTCTACCAAAGTGGCCGAGCCACCTCGCCAAGTTGGTCGAGGTGGCTCTACCAAAGTGGCCGAGCCACCTCGCCAAGTTGGTCGAGGTGGCTCTACCAAAGTGGCCGAGCCACCTCGCCAAGTTGGTCGAGGTGGCTCTACCAAAGTGGCCGAGCCACCTCGCCAAGTTGGTCGAGGTGGCTCTACCAAAGTGGCCGAGCCACCTCGCCAAGTTGGTCGAGGTGGCTCTACCAAAGTGGCCGAGCCACCTCGCCAAGTTGGTCGAGGTGGCTCTACCAAAGTGGCCGAGCCACCTCGCCAAGTTGGTCGAGGTGGCTCTACCAAAGTGGCCGAGCCACCTCGCCAAGTTGGTCGAGGTGGCTCTACCAAAGTGGCCGAGCCACCTCGCCAAGTTGGTCGAGGTGGCTCTACCAAAGTGGCCGAGCCACCTCGCCAAGTTGGTCGAGGTGGCTCTACCAAAGTGGCCGAGCCACCTCGCCAAGTTGGTCGAGGTGGCTCTACCAAAGTGGCCGAGCCACCTCGCCAAGTTGGTCGAGGTGGCTCTACCAAAGTGGCCGAGCCACCTCGCCAAGTTGGTCGAGGTGGCTCTACCAAAGTGGCCGAGCCACCTCGCCAAGTTGGTCGAGGTGGCTCTACCAAAGTGGCCGAGCCACCTCGCCAAGTTGGTCGAGGTGGCTCTACCAAAGTGGCCGAGCCACCTCGCCAAGTTGGTCGAGGTGGCTCTACCAAAGTGGCCGAGCCACCTCGCCAAGTTGGTCGAGGTGGCTCTACCAAAGTGGCCGAGCCACCTCGCCAAGTTGGTCGAGGTGGCTCTACCAAAGTGGCCGAGCCACCTCGCCAAGTTGGTCGAGGTGGCTCTACCAAAGTGGCCGAGCCACCTCGCCAAGTTGGTCGAGGTGGCTCTACCAAAGTGGCCGAGCCACCTCGCCAAGTTGGTCGAGGTGGCTCTACCAAAGTGGCCGAGCCACCTCGCCAAGTTGGTCGAGGTGGCTCTACCAAAGTGGCCGAGCCACCTCGCCAAGTTGGTCGAGGTGGCTCTACCAAAGTGGCCGAGCCACCTCGCCAAGTTGGTCGAGGTGGCTCTACCAAAGTGGCCGAGCCACCTACCAAGTTGGTCGAGGTGGCTCTACCAAAGTGGTCGAGGTGGCTCTACCAAAGTGGCCGAGCCACCTCGCCAAGTTGGTCGAGGTGGCTCTACCAAAGTGGCCGAGCCACCTTGGCCACTTTGGCCGAGGTTTACGCGGCGCCGCCTTGGCGGGCAGCCCGCCGCTTTTCAAGCCTCATTTATCTTTGGTCTTCCCGCTTGGTTTTGCCCCTGATGTTGCCGCTGTGTTTGAGTCCGCGTCCGATCAACTTTCGTGAGCTCAAACAGTTCGCTTGCATCGACGGACTAAGTATGGTTGATTCCGCCTCATCGACGCTTGAGTTTAATCAACTCGCACGCCGCTTCATTGGCTCAGACGCCTTGCCGACTCACTTCATGTGCTCGCCGACCGCTTCACGCTGCTTTGG
Organism: Asparagus setaceus; assembly: GCA_012295165.1. NCBI lineage: Eukaryota > Viridiplantae > Streptophyta > Magnoliopsida > Asparagales > Asparagaceae > Asparagus > Asparagus setaceus. The sequence goes on from CM022707.1 coordinate 9,548,086, forward strand.
CGGCGTGATGCATTTTGGCGACGCCGGTTTGTCGAATGGATCGCCGGTTGTCAACCCACCGCCACGAAGTTTCGCTCGCATCGATAAGCAATTTTTATGCCTACAATAGATATTTGTGGGCCATTCCTACCAAGATCCTCGAATGGTCAATAATATTTTATATCATTCATAGACGATACTCACGCTATGGGTACCTATATCTCATTAAAGAAAAATCGAAGTCTCGGACGATTCAAAGCTTTTAAGGCCGGTTGAGAACCAACTCAATAAAAGATTAAAACCGCTAGATCTCGATCGCGGTGGTGAGTACTACTACAGATATGATGGTTCGTGAACAACGCCCGTGACCATTTGCTAGATACCTAGAGGAATTCGGTATCGCCTCACAAGACACCATGCCGTGATCACCTAGCATGAATGGTGTAGCCGAAAGACTAAACAGACTCTTAAGGATATGGTAAGAAGTATGATTGCTCATTCTTCTTTACCGTGAGTCACTGGGAGAAGCACTAAAGACCGCAGCCTACATTCTTAACAGAGTACCAAGTAAAGCAGCTTGCTAAAACACCTTATGAGCTTTGGACTGGTCGAAGCCCAGCCTAAAGCACTTACATATTTGGGGATGTCCAACAGGAAAGGCCTTATAGGCCAAATGAAAAGAAATTGACTCCAAAACAGCTTAGCAGCCTACTTTATTGGGTATTCTCAACGATCCGTGGGCTATAAGTTTTATGATCCCACACTCGTGAATATTTTTGAGACGGAACAAAGAACATTCTTTGAGGATGTTGAGTTTGGGGAGAAATAAGGTTAGAGACATTGCCTTTGAGAAGGAATTGGCTTTAAATCTAATCCATACCATTTCTCGACAATATTCAAGTACCTATACCTGTATTGTTCAAGAAATGAACTGAACCTCAAGAAGGCAATATTGAACAACTCCCTGCTCCTTAAGAACAAACTCAACAACCTCAAGAACCGCCATTAAGGAGATCCACGAGAAAGGAGAAATGCTATTCGATGATTATATTGTATTTCTTCAAGAACATGAGGAAAGTAATAGAATGATGGAAGATGATCCAATCAACTTCCTTCGTGCCATGAAAAGTTCTAACTCTCAAAAGTGGATTGATGCCATAAATGAGGAGTACAAGTCTATGCAAGACAATAAGGTTTGGGAACTTGTTCCATTGCCGAAGGTGCAAAACCAATTGGTTGTAAATGGATATTTAAAACCAAGCCGATGCAAATGGTAATGTGGAAAAGTATAAAGCACGCCTTGTAGCTAAAGGCTATACTCGTAAGGAAGGCATTGACTATACGTAGACTTTCTCTCCTGCTTCATCGAAAGACTCTTTCGTGACTATCATGGCACTTGTTGCTCATTTCAATCTTGAGTTACATCAAATGGATGTTAAGATCGCATTTCAATGGAGACATTGATGAGATGATCTATATGGTACAACTGTAAAACTTTGTGTCGAGACCCAAAGAATATGGTTTGTAAACTAAGGAAATCCATTTATGGACTCAAGCAAGCTCCTCGCCAATGGTACCACAAGTTTCAATAAATAATTATCTCGCTTGGTTTTGAGATGAATATTGTTGATGATTGTGTATATCAAAAATTCAAGGGGAGTAAGTATATTTTTCTCGTTCTCAGATGTGGATGACATTTTGCTTGCCACTAATGATATAGGCTTGTTGCATCTAAACCAAGAGATTTCTATCAAAGAATTTTGAGATGAAAGATCTTGGGGACGCTTCTTTATATTAGGAATCCGTGATACATCGAGATCGCTCTCGAGGTATACTTGGATTATCACAAAAGAGCTATATCGATAAAGTACTCAAAAGGTTTGGCATGCAAGATTGCGCACTGTGAAACCCCGCTGCTAAAGGAGATAAATTCACCAATCGCCCTAAAAGTAATCTTGAAATTCAGAAATGCGTAAGATTCCCTATGCTTCACCGTAGGGAGTCTAATGTATGCTCGTGTATGTACGCCACCGGATATTGCGCACATTGTTGGTATGTTAGGCGATACTTAAGCAACCCCGTATGGATCATTGGATAGCAAAAAGGGTTATGAGGTATCTTCAAAACAAAAGATTATATGCTCACATACGTGAAATCGTAACAGCTTGAGGTCATTGGGTACTCGATTCTCGATTTTGCCGATGCCAAGATAGCGTAAAGTCTACATCGTGCTACATTTATATGTTAGCGTGAGGAGCTATATCATGGAAAAGTGTCAAACAGACACTTGTAGCTTCCTCCACTATGGCGCAGAATTTGTAGCTTGCTATGAGGCATCCAATCATGGAATATGGTTGCTAAATTTTATCATCGGATCAGACATTCGAAAATATTGAAAGACCACTAAAGTTATTTTGTGATAATAAATCAGCAAGAATGTATTTCAATAACAACAGAGCTCAACTAAGTCAAAACATATTGACATTAAGTTCCTAGTTGTGAAAGAACGGTACAGAGTGGTCGATATCCATAAAGCATATTGGGACAAACTCCATGATAGCCGATCCTCTTACTAAAGGATTACCACCCAAGGTCTTTCATGAGCACACCGCCATATGGGTGTTGTAATATTTGAGGATATCATGTTTTAGTGGGAGGTGTGATTTTATTGCTTTATGAGAATTTCAGATAAATTTATGTTCTGTTATTTTCTCGATCGTAATAAAGTATTCTGATTATACACTCGCTACATTATGGTTGAGGATGACCTCACTAAAGTTTAAGGTAGGACCAGCTGAAAATAGACATGCATGCATCACATTGCATGTAATTTTCATGTCGCACATCCATGATTGATCTATGTCATTTGATCAGATTAGTATATGTGACCATTGATGGGTTTAGTCACGATAAATGTGACGATCTAATCGCTTTGATCCTATATTGATATAGTTGATGGACTAGATTGTTTGGAAATACCCTTATTAGTGATAGCAATTTTGAGCTCATAAGGTTATACACATTTTAAGGAAACATATGGTGCCCAAGTGGGAGATTGTTAGATTTAAATCTAATTAAATCTATTTGTGGGCACATATGTTACATTAATGTGTAGTGCTATCTCAAAGCAACCCACTAAAGTGATCAATCAAGTTGGGTTAATGGGTATTTAAATAAATTATGGGCTAAATGTGCAGATACCAGGTTATAATTATAATTTGATGAGGGGCCAAATTGTAAAAGTGCAACACCTATATATATGGGGTTATGGTCCCTAATCTAGGGTTAACACAAGAATTCTCATCTCTTTTACCCCCATCTAAAAAGAGATCTAAGGAAGAGAAGAAGCCCTAAGATTAGAAGATCCATCAACCCACTCAAGATCCAAATCATGGATTCAGGTATTGCTTCCGCACATATGATGTTTATCTCTTTGGATTAATCATGTTTAAGATCCTTCAGATCTAACAGTATTTCCTTCTCCTCCCGACGATCATGACACGATGGGGCGGGAAGAACTCGCGGACAAGCTCCGCAACCATCTGAAGGAGAAGAAATACCTGATTGTTTTTGATAATCTATGGGACTTCGACTTATTGAGGTTCTTAGAATCTGTATTGCCTAAAAATGACTTGGGAAGCAGAATATTGATATCATCATTTCACGAACGGAGCGTAAATGAGGGTACCACTGACTATCAAGTGCCTGTCCGTATCCACAATACCGTCAAGAAATTATCTAACAAACAATCCAAGAAGTTTTTCTGCAAGCTTATGTTTGACGGTCCTGGTCATCTTTGTCCAAATTATCTCGAGGAAGTGTCTACAGATATAGTACGTAGATGCAGCGGTCGCCGAAAGGCCATCGTGTCCATTGCTCGTGTGCTGGCTCGCAGGCCGAACAGAACCAAACCAGAATGGGAGGAGACTCTGAAGAGCTTTGGAACGGAGCTGGATTACAACCTAAGCCTTCCTCGATCGTTGATGCGGTTCAACGCACACGCGGGAAGTTTATATCACCCGAGAGAAGCCTTTGATATTCCCGCTTCACTTAAGGAAACAAGAATAGAAAGTAAAATATCCCAACAAAGTGAGATATCTACTCTTCCTCTCAATAGTACTAGGACTCAATCAAGGGAACCTACAAACAATAGCAAATTCACAAAGAAAACAAGAAAGACACAAGATTTACGTGGTTCTAAGAAATTGCCTACGCCCACGGGAGGGGTGAGGGAGATTTGACTATAAAGAACACCGACGACTTGTACAATCCACAAGCTCGCCCCAAAGAAAAACTTTGATTTTACCCAAGAGAAATTGACCTCTCTTGTAGAATCTCTCCAAGCTTTTTCTCTCTAGTCAGCCACCAAAAAGCCCTAGCTTTTCTCCCTTTTCTTCACTTTTCTCCACACCAATAACTCCTAGATTTTAGTCCTTTATTTATAGGAAAATAAAGAACTATATCCTTTACAATTGGCCGATGTGGGACTAAAAATTTGGTTTTTTTTCTTCTTCATGTCACATGAAAGAGAACGGGCCGAGTTGAGATGCATCCCACGGGTGGCCCCCACCCACGGGATGTCCCCCACGCTCACAATTCTCCACCTCGCACATCATTTGATAAACCTCAAATTTTGACTAACACCGAAGAACACCGCTAACATTACCGAGAGATCTCCATCACCAAACCAGCTAATCCAACAAGGCCACTATACCGCTGGCCGCCACGCATCTCCACCGATCAAGCTAACCGTAGTTCTCAGAATTGCTCTCCATATAGTCTCCACTCACCCCATCACCGCCAAGGACCATGCCCTCTGGGCATCAACACGGTTGATATGAAGCAAGTTCAAGCAATGCTTAAACTTGCTACCGTGACCACCTTAGTTAACATGTTCAGGGATTCTCATTCGTGTACCTTCATGAGAGAAATATCGCCTTCCTCTATGACATCTCGCATCTAAATGATACCGACATCGATATGCTTGGTACGAGCATGATGAACTTGATTCTTCGCCAAGTGAATCGCGACTCGACCGCCGCACCACAAGTTCACGCTCTCCGCCAATCCCCAAATCATCTAGAAGACCCCACGCCCACAATGCTTCCTTCACTCCTCCGCCATGGCCATGTACTCTACCAGAGTAGAAAGTGCCATCAGAGCTCGCAACATCGACGCCAACTAACCGGAGCCCCATGTATCCCGAATACATAACCAGAGTAGATCGCCGCCTATCTAGATCGCCTCGCGATAATCGAGTCCACAAACCCATCAACTGACATGTTTCACCACCAAAACACGTGACCTGACAACTGCACTTTAAGTACTCAGACTCCACTTCATCGCTTCCCCAGTTTTTCCTGATTCGCCATGAATCTATCGACCACACCGACCACCAGGAAATATCCGGGCGTACACACCATTGCGCATATTGCCGCTAACCGCATCTAGCATAGGGAACACGCCCATATGCCTTCTCTTCCACAGTGGGAGATTGTTTACCGTAAAGTCTAAAGTGTGGAGCCAATGGAGTCACCACCGACTTAGCACTTTGCATCCCGAACCTCGCGACACCCGCCTATGTAGCCCTTCCGACTCAAGAACAATCGCCGGTTCACCCGCTCTCTTCTTATTTCCATACCCAGTATTTTCCTAACAGCGCCCATGTCCTTCATCTCAAACTCTTCATCAAGTTGAGATTTCAGCCTATCTATCTCCACCCTGCTCTTAGAAGCAATAAGCATGTCATCCACATACAAAAGGAGATAGATATAATTACCTCTACGGCTTCCAATGTAAACGCAACAATCATAGTCGCCGAAAACCCATGCTTCAGCATGAAGGAGTCAAATCGCTTGTACCACTGTCGGGGAGATTGCTTCAATCCATACAATGACTTCTTCAAACGACACACATGATCCTCCTTGTCCTCAACCTTGTAGCCCTCAGGTTGATGCATGTAGATCTCTTCATCCAAGTCTCCGTGCAAGAAGGCCGCTTTAACATCGAAGTTGTTCCACCAAGATCACCGTGAGCAACAATACTCAATAGCACTAATAGAAGTGTGTTTCACCACCGAGAAAATATCTCATTGTAATCCACACCCTCTCTTTGTGTAAACCCCTTAGCCACTAGCCTTGCCTTGTACCTTGTACCACCGAAGCTCAAAGATCTTCTTTCTTTTATACACCCACTTACAACCAATAGTTTTTCTTCCTACTGCAATGGGACCACCTCCCATGTTTGTTCTTCCAAGAGATTCCATCTCTTCCTCCATCGCAGCCCAACCAACTCTCACTATCCTTGTCCCTAATAGCTTCCTTGAAAGAGACCGCTCGCCCTCCTCCACCGAGAGCGATTCAACCAAATTAACCTGCCCATAGTGCTTCAGGTTGATCAGCCCCTTCAGACCGCTTGTATGCTCGCTTTGGTCTAGTGGAAGCTAAACTATCCTCGAGCCGCTATTATTGTAGTGCCCGTATTCTCCTCACAACCTCCTCCCCGCCAAGCTCATCATCTACCCGACTTCCCACTTGAACACCCACTAGAACCTAGTTGGTCTTTAGGTTCTATTTCAATAACCCGAGACTTAGAAGTCTCATCACCCTAACACCATCATCCTTGGACTTCTAGCAATCATGGATTTCTCATCAAATGTAACATCCCCGCTGATCACTTAACTTCGAATCTTCCGTACACCAAAGGCGATAGCCTTTTACTTCTTCGTGATATCCCAAGAATATTGCCTTTCGCCTCGCTGCTTTCCCACGCTGACGGATAGTAGGCGTACATCCAAAATTCCGAGCCTATCATAATCGTGATGTTCTCGACCACACCCTATAGGTGTATCACCATCCAATGTCGAATGTGGTGAACGGTTCACAATGTAACAAGTCAGAAGCCACCGCCGCCCACCATTCGCTCCAATCCAACAGATGATCGCGATACTCATTGCTTTCTCCCCGCAATGTTCGGTTCAAATACCCCATTCTCGCTGGTGTTGACTCGACCGGCCCGTCGAACAATTCCTCCTCGATCACGTAACTCCTTGAAAGTACCATCTCAGATACTCTATACCGCTATCGATCTCGTCTTCAATTTCTTTTCCGCTCGTTTCAACCATTGCTCTCCACTTCTTGAATGTCTCAACACCTCATTCTTATGCTTCGTAAAATAAATCCAAGCATACCTCAAATAGTCATCTATGAACGACATAATATCCGAACCACCCTTAGAAGTGGTCTCGAGCCGACCCCAAACATCCGTGTGCACATAATCTAGTATCCCTCTGCTCTTAGACTTGCTTCTAAATCAACCTCGTGGTGACTTTCCATACACACAATCCTCGCAAAAATCCATGCTAGGTTCCTTCAGATTCTTCACAGACTGCTCATGTAAAGCCTGATGATTGTCATTGATTTGAACTTGCTTACGCCTTCTTTGGCCTACAACGAAATTCAAAAAGAAATGCCTTTTATTTTAAGGCGCATAATGAAAATCAAAAATTACAACTTCTTCCCGAGTGAACAAACGCCGGATCTCGCTATATCGGATCCTCGCTATGGGTTCTTTGCCCGTGTCGGGACTTATTGTGTCCGTGGACCACCGCAATTCGATCCGTGGAGACCCGGTTCAAACTACAGATAAAGGCTCGCTTCACGAAGGAAACGGTTACCGAGGGGATCACACTCACGGCGAGAGGATCGCCGAGCGGTGAGATCTACTAGGAGAAATCACAGCTATCCCCGAGATTAAGACGGCTTAATCTAGAGGGTATCTCAGAGTTCGACCAATTCGCTACCTTTTGCTTATAGATCCGACGCCGATCGACTTGAGCTCGCCGGTGCTCGAACCGCAAGGTCAGATCTCGCGAGGGCTCTTCAAGTCCGCCAAAATCCAAGAAAATCCCCAAAAATCCGACCTTATCACCAAAATCCAAACCTCCTTGAAGTGAGGAGAACCCCCATTTATAGCATAGGGTAGCGCCTGGCTCGGCCACTTGGTCGAGCACTCACCAAGTTGGTCGAGGTGGCTCGCCATGGTGGTCGAGCCACTTCGCCACTTGCCGAGGTAACTCGCCAAGTTGGTCGAGGTGGCTCGCCATGGTGGTCGAGCCACTTCGCCACTTGCCGAGGTAACTCGCCAAGTTGGCCGAGGCGCCGCCGCTTTTTTCCGCCGCTTCGCCGCTTTCCTCGACTTGGCTTTCTCCCGACTTAGATTCCGCCTCAGATTTGATTCCGGACTAATTTTGGTTCGCTCCGCTCAACGGTCTCGAACTGATCGTCCATTCAAGTCCGGCGAACCGTGCTTTAGACGCCGCGGGTTCGCCGCCGAAGTTCGCCTTTAACGATCCGACGCCCGTGATCATTCGATGGGTTGTCATTCGCCGACTTCGCCACGAAGTTGGTTTCGGATCTTGTAAGTATTTTTCAACGCCACAGATATTCTCCAAAGCCGCCTCGCCTCAATTTTAATGAGTCCGATGCTTTGACATGATGGTTCCCGCCTTCACGGCCGAGGGTCCCAAAAGATATCTTCAAGTCTTCGATTCTTTCAGATCATCCAGCTTCTTTGTAGGATTCCTCGATAAGATCACGGTGCTGCATTTATTGTCCGACCGCTTGTTATCTTGATTCAAGCCGTGGGTGAGTTTTGTTTGTAACTCGTGGTCGGTTGGTCGTTGTTTGACTAACCATCGACTTTTGACTTCTCCATATGTCGGCTAACCTTTGTTGGCTACACATTGGTCAGGTCGAGTACATGGAATTTCATAACCCTTACTCGGCTAATTCCTTCATCATCACGTGTTGTTGGTTTAACTACAGCGGAGGATATGATTATCCTGTCAACATGACTTTCACTCTTCATCGATTATCCCTCTCTTGGAGATTATGATGGAGGACATTAAGGGTTACCGAAGTTATCCTTAAGAATATGGATTTATTCTCCAGAACTCCTCGCTGAAATTTTGGAAATAGTTTATACCGTAATCCTAGTTGAGTAGGATTGGGCGACGCTGATCGGCCGATGCAATTCGCATGATCGAAGTTATCCCTAAGAATATTTTTGTGAAAATATTCTTCCGAACTTCTCGATAAATTAGGAAACAGCTTTATACCGTAATCCTAGTTGAGTAGGATTGGGCGACGCTGATCGGCCGATGCAATCCAAGACGATCGAAGTTATCCCTAAGAATATTTCTGTGAGAATATTCTTCCGAACTTCTACAAATTAGGAAACAGTTTATACCGTAATCCTAGTGGAGTAGGATTGGGCGACGCTGCTGATCGGGTGTCGATGCAATCCAAGACGATCGAAGTTATCCCTAAGAATATTTCTTGTGAGAATATTCTTCCTGAACTTCACAAATTAGGAAACAGTTTATACCGTAATCCTAGTTGAGTAGGATTGGGCGACGCTGATTGGTGTCGATGCAATCCAAGACGATCGAAGTTATCCCTAAGAATATTTTTGTGAGAATATTCTTCCGAACTTCACAAATTAGGAAACAGCTTTATACTGTAATCCTAGTTGGAGTAGGATTGGGCGACGCTGCTGATCGGGTGTCGATGCAATCCGCGACGATCGAAGTTATCCCTAAGAATATTTCTGTGAGAATATTCTTCCTGAACTTCGACAAATTAGGAAACAGTTTATACTGTAATCCTAGTTGAGTAGGATTGGGCGACGCTGCTGATCGGCGCCGATAGAATTCATGAGGTGTTATCCTCAATAAACCTTCTAATCTTTCCCAATATAGCGGAGGAATTAGGAGCCAATTAACGGACTGATTTGGCGCCATCTTGACATTCAAACAAGATTCCAATTAGGACTCCTAATTAGGGGCTGATTAGAGTCCTAATTGGAATTGATTTGGGCTCCAATTAGAATTCCTACTTCTTGCCAAATAGGAGTCCTTGTTCAAAGAGGATTGGGTGCATGTGGGGTTGTTATAAATACCCACAAAGCTTCTTTCTTGCTGACCTAGGCCGCCCCTTTGCTCTCTTCCTCTTGTTTTCATCTCGCCTCGCCGTCTCATCTCCTTCAATCAACAAGGTATGCATACGAGAGCCTCACGAGTCCTTTTTCTTCTTTTTCTTCTCTCTTTTCTTTGTGTATGCAGGTGATGAAAACCACGAGGGGAGAAGGACGAGGCCACGGTCGGCGGCCATAGCGGCGGGCGCGGGCGACGCCTACAAGCCCAATACTGGCCAATACAAGGTCGCGTTAGCGCCAATACTACATTGCTGGCGCAGTTAAGGGCCATAAATAGCTACCGCTGGCCATACTAAATACGCTGCCGTTACATACATATGCAAGGCCCGCAAATGGCCGCCGGGCGCCAGCCAAGGGCGACGTCCTTTGTGAGGCGATTGAAGAGCCGAGATTCTCCTTCGTGAGGATTGAGGCTTCAAATTGTGCACGCTCGCTATGACCCCGCTTCGTTTCTCCTTTGTGAGGCGATTGGGAAGAGCCGAGATTCTCCTTCGTGAGGATTGAGGCTTCAAATTGTGCACGCTCGCTATGACCCCGCTTCGTTTCTCCTTTGTGAGGCGATTGAAGAGCCGAGATTCTCCTTCGTGAGGATTGAGGCTTCAAATTGTGCACGCTCGCTATGACCCCGCTTCGTTTCTCCTTTGTGAGGCGATTGAAGAGCCGAGATTCTCCTTCGTGGAGGATTGAGGCTTCAAATTGTGCACGCTCGCTATGACCCCGCTTCGCTCTCCTTTGTGAGGCGATTGGGAAGAGCCGAGATTCTCCTTCGTGAGGATTGAGGCTTCAAATTGTGCACGCTCGCTATGACCCCGCTTCGCTCTCCTTTGTGAGGCGATTGGGAAGAGCCGAGATTCTCCTTCGTGAGGATTGAGGCTTCAAATTGTGCACGCTCGCTATGACCCCGCTTCGCTCTCCTTTGTGAGGCGATTGAAGAGCCGAGATTCTCCTTCGTGGAGGATTGAGGCTTCAAATTGTGCACGCTCGCTATGACCCCGCTTCGTTTCTCCTTTGTGAGGCGATTGAAGAGCCGAGATTCTCCTTCGTGAGGATTGAGGCTTCAAATTGTGCACGCTCGCTATGACCCCGCTTCGTTTCTCCTTTGTGAGGCGATTGAAGAGCCGAGATTCTCCTTCGTGAGGATTGAGGCTTCAAATTGTGCACGCTCGCTATGACCCCGCTTCGCTCTCCTTTGTGAGGCGATTGAAGAGCCGAGATTCTCCTTCGTGGAGGATTGAGGCTTCAAATTGTGCACGCTCGCTATGACCCCGCTTCGTTTCTCCTTTGTGAGGCGATTGAAGAGCCGAGATTCTCCTTCGTGGAGGATTGAGGCTTCAAATTGTGCACGCTCGCTATGACCCCGCTTCGCTCTCCTTTGTGAGGCGATTGAAGAGCCGAGATTCTCCTTCGTGAGGATTGAGGCTTCAAATTGTGCACGCTCGCTATGACCCCGCTTCGCTCTCCTTTGTGAGGCGATTGAAGAGCCGAGATTCTCCTTCGTGAGGATTGAGGCTTCAAATTGTGCACGCTCGCTATGACCCCGCTTCGCTCTCCTTTGTGAGGCGATTGAAGAGCCGAGATTCTCCTTCGTGAGGATTGAGGCTTCAAATTGTGCACGCTCGCTATGACCCCGCTTCGTTTCTCCTTTGTGAGGCGATTGGGAAGAGCCGAGATTCTCCTTCGTGGAGGATTGAGGCTTCAAATTGTGCACGCTCGCTATGACCCCGCTTCGCTCTCCTTTGTGAGGCGATTGGGAAGAGCCGAGATTCTCCTTCGTGAGGATTGAGGCTTCAAATTGTGCACGCTCGCTATGACCCCGCTTCGTTTCTCCTTTGTGAGGCGATTGAAGAGCCGAGATTCTCCTTCGTGGAGGATTGAGGCTTCAAATTGTGCACGCTCGCTATGACCCCGCTTCGTTTCTCCTTTGTGAGGCGATTGAAGAGCCGAGATTCTCCTTCGTGGAGGATTGAGGCTTCAAATTGTGCACGCTCGCTATGACCCCGCTTCGCTCTCCTTTGTGAGGCGATTGGGAAGAGCCGAGATTCTCCTTCGTGAGGATTGAGGCTTCAAATTGTGCACGCTCGCTATGACCCCGCTTCGCTCTCCTTTGTGAGGCGATTGAAGAGCCGAGATTCTCCTTCGTGAGGATTGAGGCTTCAAATTGTGCACGCTCGCTATGACCCCGCTTCGCTCTCCTTTGTGAGGCGATTGGGAAGAGCCGAGATTCTCCTTCGTGAGGATTGAGGCTTCAAATTGTGCACGCTCGCTATGACCCCGCTTCGTTTCTCCTTTGTGAGGCGATTGAAGAGCCGAGATTCTCCTTCGTGAGGATTGAGGCTTCAAATTGTGCACGCTCGCTATGACCCCGCTTCGTTTCTCCTTTGTGAGGCGATTGGGAAGAGCCGAGATTCTCCTTCGTGGAGGATTGAGGCTTCAAATTGTGCACGCTCGCTATGACCCCGCTTCGCTCTCCTTTGTGAGGCGATTGGGAAGAGCCGAGATTCTCCTTCGTGAGGATTGAGGCTTCAAAGATCACCCGCCTCGATGTTTTAACGGAGCGATTTCACACCGCATTTCGCCTCAGAACGGAATATATTGCCGCTAGATTACGCTGCTATATTTATCGCTCTCCCGTATTTAATACGGATGAAATCGCCATACCTGCTATAAGGTCGTGACTCAATCTATGTAAGATGAATTCAACGCCATTTACTAACCGAGTATTTTCTCGATTTCGCTGATTATTCCTGAGCTTTTCCACTTACGCGGTCGATGGACGCCATAGTGACTATTATTCCATGTGTGATGATCCCGCGATTTTTATCTCGCCGATTTGCGACATCACCGAGACGATCCAGTCAGATTTGAGGGGAGTTCCCGCTTCTCCGACGATTGGTCGATGCGCCGCCAGAAGGGACACCACCATCAACCTTTGCGAAAGACAGATTATCTATTCGGCGACTCGCTTAAGGATCCTGATACGCCTCTTATCGAGAGTGAGAGGTGGTTGAACAAAGACGACGGAGGCCCCTTGTATATTCCCCGGATACCTCGTCAACTCTCATTGACCGACCTTAGACACCATGCCGGACACGCCGTATGTCATGGCGCCCGACCGAGGAGCATGATCATATTCATTGTGGGTTTATTACCCGCCAGCTCGTTCCGGTTCCAACAGAATCGCCATCGGCCTTCACCTCGGGTTGTAGGGTCGACACACCGCCTGATGAGCTTTTGTTCCTCGCCGACTTTGAAGAATCGCTTTGCTAAATTGGGGCGAGATGCCGCCGCCCAGCCATAGATTCTTCTACCGGGTACACTCGCCAAGTAAGCACCGGTGGGTCGCCGACCGCTACGCCCTCACCGATGGGATGGAGAACTTCGTGTTTGCGGTCTCAGATTCACGATTCGTACACCATGTATGGCCTTCCAATCAGTGCCAACCATTTCTTCACCTTATTCGAAGCTTTATAATCCGATTCAATACGCTTTTCACTAAACATGGCGAAGTCAGTTGGCTTTGCATGAGATGTACCAGATTTCGTGTCTACCCATGGGGAAGATGCTATATCGAGTACTTTCCTCCAATCGAACCGAGCCACAAGGAACGCACCATCGTTATAAGACTTTATGGGATCTCACTTGTCATTACCATATAGCTCGCCCAATCAACCTTTGCGCTTAAGAGGAAATCGCAGTGAGTCCAAGCAGCTCGCCAATTACTTGTTCCAAAGATTTGGAGGACAACTGGCGAGGAAATATGTGAACTATCACCGCCACTCCTTCAAGGTTAATGAACTGATCGAGAAGTCCGAGGCTAACTCTTATACACTCAGCCACGCCAAAGAAGGCTTTCCTTCAGTGGACCAAGTTTGCACCTTTCGTGGCATGCGGTGAAGCCTATCCAACCGACAACTCTTCTAGCGTGCTATCTTGCACCGCTCAAGAAGTGTGTGGTTCCATATCAACTGATGATGCTTTACCTTTGGAGGTCCTTTATCCCGCAGCTCAACTCGCCCACAAGAAGGAACTCTCTCCTTCCTGATGGTGGCCAGATTCACCGTGGATTGCGCATATAGTTCGAAGCATCGTGAGAAAGGACGAGCCATCATCACGCATCCCTTCCGTCCGGTAGAGCTCCCATATACCTATTTGATGACCTGGTTGGTCCTTCATCGCCCGACATGATGTCGCACCGGTTCCACAGATTCGCCTACTCCTTTCTTACAGCTTGGTAGAGGATTGCGATGGAAGGGCGTGGTTTTGCAGAGATCAAGAAACGATGCATTCACAAAGGGTGGATCTTTTCCGATGTTTTCCTCGATTCTCCGGGTCAATATGGTGAGTCCTTGGTCGACGAGGAGGTGCCGAAGACACAGCAGACTTCACTTAACATTGGCTATTTCAACTGGTTAGTGAATATCAGGCCAGGGTATCTCACCTTCCGAGTAAGTGAGGAATGCTTCATTGAGCCTTATTTTCCTCGCCGCTTTGCTCGCCAGCTCGTTACGCACCAACTTTATGTTGGGAACCCGAACCGACACCTGCACTGAGGTGGACTTGTGGATGGCCTTCGAGCATGGTTGTGGAGCCGCCATGGGTGTACCGGTGCTAGGTTCGGGCCTCCCGAGCTCGACCGCCACCGAGTCGACATTCCTTCATTGTAGTTGGCTATTAGTAGCCAACGAACCAGTCCCTGTGAGGGCCATCTCAGATCTGGTAGCCGAAGCATCGTTGCGAGCCGATACTCAAACGCTCGCAGATACTGCTCAAGCTCAGAGGAAGCGCCGCCAATCTTATCGACCGAGTGAGGCTGAGGAGGAATTCCACAACTCTGACGCTGCTACTTTAGGAGAGGACCAAGCGGAGGCTGCAGCTCATGAGAAGGACCTCGGTACCTTCTCCTTTTCCCTTTCGCTTTCATCCTTTCCATTAGATTTCTCATCCAATTGAATTTTCGTGAAAATCATTGAAGAGGAAGAATTTCACCCTCTCAAGGGTTAAACGAAGAGGTTAGCCCATAAGAATTACGTGAATCCTCGGTCCTTTGATATAGACTTGACCAGTAATGTTCCAGTCGGTGACGGAGGTAATAATTCACCGTGATGAAATCTGAAATTTCGACTTTTGAAGACTGACATTTCTCCGTTCGCATGCAGGGGGTTCTAAGGATTATGATCCCGCTTTGATTTTGCTCACCACAATTTTGCCGAGCCCAGCTCGCCATGCCGAGCCAAGTTTTACTCAACAAATGTATGGAGCTATGGCGAAGAGGCCGATGTAGGACCTGATCCGGCGGACCCGGGTACATCTAACATCGATAATTCCTCTTCTGGGTGGCGAATGCGAAAATGGAATGACTCGGGATTTGTACCCCCACTAATTGCCTCTTTGCTTTTTGTTCTTTTAGAGAGATTGCAGGAGACAAATGCACAAGCCGAGACTAGGCAAGCTAACTCCACTATAGGAGGTATGTAGCTTTACCTAGTGTTTGCCTTAATTGCATTCGCCTTCCTAATGCCTTCTTTTTCAGAATTCTCCATGGAAGATTTCGTGGATCTCGTTTATATGGCAACACTTCCATGGATGACTTGCTACGCTTGGTCACAAGATGGAGATACCCTTGGTGAGGATTTACCCGGCTACTATCCCCGAAGAAGGTATGAACTTTCTTCGATTAATTATAGGACCACCGCTTGGCCAATACCACTATAATTAAAAGAGGCCGAGACATTCCATTTGTGCAAATGGGTACCCCTCTTTCCGCCGCCGTAATCGCCTACCACAAATAATCGCTGAGATAGATGAGCACACCGAGGGCTCACCGCTGACAAAGATCCCAAATGATAGATACGCCTCGTAGACTCGCTAGCCTCCGGCTACAATCAAGGAGACGGTAAGGGTCTTTAGCCAAATAAGCTACCATTCCTTTACTAAAAATCCTAAAGTCCTCTTTTTCTTCAGGCAGAGCCTACATCTCGACTCCATGATCCGGGCGAGCGCTGATGCCGGATGAAGATCCATCCCATCTTATTATCCGCTTGGAAATACGCCATTCTTTCTTTGGTGAACACCGCGGATCGAAAAGGTCCTTCATGGCGGCTTTCTTCATCGGGCCGCACCACCGCTGATCCCCTGATGGCTTTGAAAAGGAGAGGATAATACCGCCGTGGGAGAGCTCCATGCCGAGGAAGATAGGATGGGCAATTTGAGCCGCCAAGGCCAACAAGGAAGAAGCCCTCACCGCTATGCCTAGGGAGCTTGATCCGTCGGGCGTAAACCGGCCGAGCTCGAGGAGGCAACCATGAAGACACCAACACCGATGAGGAGTCCTTCGTAGCCGAAGCATCGCTATGAGCCGATACTCAAACGCCGCAGATGCCGCCAAGCTCGAGGAAGCGCCAATCTTATCGACCGAGTGAGGCCGAGGAGGAATTCCACAACTCGACGCCGCTACTTTAGGAGAGGACCAAGCTGAGGTCGCAGCTCATGAGAAGGACCTCGTATTCTCCTTTTCCCTTTCGCTTTCTCATCCTTTCCATTAGATTTCTCATCCAATTGAATTTTCGTGAAAATCATTGAAGAGGAAGAATTTCACCCTCTCAAGGGTTAAACGAAGAGGTTAGCCCATAAGAATTACGTGAATCCTCGGTCCTTTGATATAGACTTGACCAAGAATGTTCCAAATGGTGACGGAGGTAATAATTCACCGTGATGAAATCTGAAATTTCACTTTGAAGACCGACATTTCTCCGCTCGCATGCGGGGTTCTAGGATTATGATCCCGCTTTGATTTTGCTCACCACAATTTTGCCGAGCCCAGCTCGCCATGCTGAGCCAAGTTTTACTCAACAAATGTATGGAGCTATGGCGGAGGAGGCCGATGTAGGACCTGATCCGCGGACCCGTGTACATCTAACATCGATAATTCCTCTTCCGGGTGGCTAATGCAGAATGGAATGACTCGATTTGTACCCCACTAATTGCCTCTTTGCTTTTTGTTCTTTTAGAGAGATTGCAGGAGACAAATGCACAAGCCGAGACTAGGCAAGCTAACTCCACTATAGGAGGTATGTAGCTTTACCTATTGTTTGCCTTAATTGCATTCGCCTTCCTAATGCCTTCTTTTTCGTAATTCTCCATGGAAGATTTCGTGGATCTCGTTTATATGGCAACACTTCCATGGATGACTTGCTACGCTTGGTCACAAGATGGAGATACCCTTGGTGAGGATTTACCCAAGCTACTATCCCCGAAGAAGGTATGAACTTTCTTCGACATTATAGGACCACCGCTTGGCCAATACCACTATAATTAAAAGAGGCCGAGACATTCCATTTGTGCAAATGGGTACCCCTCTTTCCGCCGCCGTAATCGCCTACCACAAATAATCGCTGAGATAGATGAGCACACCGAGGGCTCACCGCTGACAAAGATCCCAAATGATAGATACGCCTCGTAGACTCGCTAGCCTCCGGCTACAATCAAGGAGACGGTAAGGGTCTTTAGCCAAATAAGCTACCATTCCTTTACTAAAAATCCTAAAGTCCTCTTTTCTTCTCAGGCAGAGCCTACATCTCGACTCCATGATCCGGCGAGAGCGCTGATGCCGGATGAAGATCCATCCCATCTTATTATCCGCTTGGAAATACGCCATTCTTTCTTTGGTGAACACCGTGGATCGAAAAGGTCCTTCATGGCGGCTTTCTTCATCGCCGCACCACCGCTGATCCCCTGATGGCTTTGATACGGATATGGGTTACCCCGAAATGGCTCAGCCATTGTTGATGACCTCGCCATCCGAGGGAAAGCTTCAGACCGCAAGAACTACGGCAGCCGGGCTTCTCATACATAGCCGCCATACCGACTCGCTTAGAGGCATGGCGCGATGCTCGTGGTTTTACCGGCTCAAGTCCGTGATGCGTAAAGACCGCCACATCAGCTCGGCTGTTGTTGCCGACATATTCTTCCTTAAGCCACATCCGTGACCGATATTGTGGCGAAAAGGAGAGGATAATACCGCCGTGGGAGAGCTCCATGCCGAGGAAGATAGGATGGGCAATTTGAGCCGCCAAGGCCAACAAGGAAGAAGCCCTCACCGCTATGCCTAGGGAGCTTGATCCGTCGGGCGTAAACCGGCCGAGCTCGAGGAGGCAACCATGAAGACACCAACACCGATGAGGAGTCCTTCAGAGCCGAAGTTGTGAAGAACTCCACCAGCTTACAATGGTGAAGTGTCTCACCAACAACAAATCCTTTGTCATAGACTTGATGTTTAAATAGTTGTAGCTCCTTTTATATTTAAATGAATAAGATTTATTCCTTTCATTATTTATTATGATTCTTTTACTTCACGTAAATAATTAACCATAATACTTATAGGATTTTTGGCAAACCCTCACCATCAACGGGTTTGATTAGCCTTTACCAACCACCGCTTGAGTTGGGCTAGCGTATGGATTATCGTGATCCGCTCAAGACGCGGACGCTGTGCTAAAAGAATGAAACTCTTCTAGACTTGTTGCTATGATATTGAATACATAGGCTTCAGACTTTTACCGCAAGAGACCACCCGCAACGCTGTTACACGTAGACTCATCCCTTCTTAGGCTTCGGATGAAATACCCTTAATCAACTCGTGTCTTCTTCAATCGGAGAAAGACTAAACCGCAACGCTGCGGTGAGGCGCTGGCTTTATCCCTTCTTAGGCTTCGGATGAAATACCCTTAATCAACTCGTGTCTTCTTCAATCGAAAAGACTAAACCGCAACGCTGCGGTGAGGCGCTGGCTTTATCCCTTCTTAGGCTTCGGATGAAATACCCTTAATCGAACTCGTGTCTTCTTCAATCTAAAAGACTAAACCGCAACGCTGCGGTGAGGCGCTGGCTTTATCCCTTCTTAGGCTTCGGATGAAATACCCTTAATCGAACTCGTGTCTTCTTCAATCGAAAAGACTAAACCGCAACGCTGTTACACGTAGACTCATCCCTTCTTAGGCTTCGATAAAATGCCCCAAGATGAACCTTGGTGTCTTCTTCAATCGGAGAAAGACTAAACCGCAACGCTGCGGTGAGGCGCTGGCTTTATCCCTTCTTAGGCTTCGGATAAAATGCCCCAAGATGAACCTTGGTGTCTTCTTCAATCGGAGAAAGACTAAACCGCAACGCTGCGGTGAGGCGCTGGCTTTATCCCTTCTTAGGCTTCGGATGAAATACCCTTAATCGAACTCGTGTCTTCTTCAATCGGAGAAAGACTAAACCGCAACGCTGCGGTGAGGCGCTGGCTTTATCCCTTCTTAGGCTTCGGATGAAATACCCTTAATCGAACTCGTGTCTTCTTCAATCGAAAAGACTCGTGACCTTCACGGACAACCCGGTCCGAAAATCCCTACAAGATACCTTCACCGGCGCTACCTAAGATGAAGATGGAACTAAGAGTGGGATCTCCACCGAGAACCGAAAAGACTCAGTGACCTTCACGGACAACCCGGTCCGAAAATCCCTACAAGATACCTTCACCGGCGCTACCTAAGATGAAGATGGAACTAAGAGTGGGATCTCCACCGAGAACCGAAAAGACTCGTGACCTTCACGGACAACCCGGTCCGAAAATCCCTACAAGATACCTTCACCGGCGCTACCTAAGATGAAGATGGAACTAAGAGTGGGATCTCCACCGAGAACCGAAAAGACTCGTGACCTTCACGGACAACCCGGTCCGAAAATCCCTACAAGATACCTTCACCGGCGCTACCTAAGATGAAGATGGAACTAAGAGTGGGATCTCCACCGAGAACCGAAAAGACTCAGTGACCTTCACGGACAACCCGGTCCGAAAATCCCTACAAGATACCTTCACCGGCGCTACCTAAGATGAAGATGGAACTAAGAGTGGGATCTCCACCGAGAACCGAAAAGACTCAGTGACCTTCACGGACAACCCGGTTCGAAAATCCCTACAAGATACCTTCACCGGCGCTACCTAAGATGAAGATGGAACTAAGAGTGGGATCTCCACCGAGAACCTAAAAGACTCGTGACCTTCACGGACAACCTGGTCTGAAAATCCCTACAAGATACCTTCACGGCGCTACCTAAGATGAAGATGGAACTAAGAGGGATCTCCACCGAGAACCTAAAAGACTCGTGACCTTCACCGGACAACCCGGTCCGAAAATCCCTACAAGATACCTTCACCGGCTACCTAAGATGAAGATGGAAAGAACCCTCCGCTTATCACGAAGGGGTCTTACGCTTGGAGAGGAAGAATTTTATATTCTATCTCCCACAGAAAAGGGATTTTGATTGGGGCCTCTTGTTCATAGACGGAATCAAGAGGAGATTTTGGTAATGTACCGTAGGTTTGTAGGCCCACCGCCAAGGAATTTGATCGGTGGGGAAATTATGATGGAGGATAAATCTAGGGTTATCCTCAAGGGAAGTGGGTAACACATCCACAAGGAACTTCCCGCTGAACGGGTTATCCCAAGATACCTTCACGGGCGCTACCTAAGATGAAGATGGAACTAAGAGGATCTCCACCGAGAACCTAAAAGACTCAGTGACCTTCACGGACAACCTGGTTCGAAAATCCCTACAAGATACCTTCACCGGCGCTACCTAAGATGAAGATGGAACTAAGAGGGATCTCCACCGAGAACCTAAAAGACTCGTGACCTTCACCGGACAACCCGGTTCGAAAATCCCTACAAGATACCTTCACGGGCGCTACCTAAGATGAAGATGGAACTAAGAGGATCTCCACCGAGAACCGAAAAGACTCAGTGACCTTCACGGACAACCTGGTTCGAAAATCCCTACAAGATACCTTCACCGGCGCTACCTAAGATGAAGATGGAACTAAGAGGATCTCCACCGAGAACCTAAAAGACTCGTGTGACCTTCACGGACAACCTGGTTCGAAAATCCCTACAAGATACCTTCACGGGCGCTACCTAAGATGAAGATGGAACTAAGAGGATCTCCACCGAGAACCTAAAAGACTCGTGACCTTCACCGACAACCCGGTCTGAAAATCCCTACAAGATACCTTCACGGGCGCTACCTAAGATGAAGATGGAACTAAGAGTGGATCTCCACCGAGAACCGAAAAGACTCGTGACCTTCACCGACAACCCGGTCTGAAAATCCCTACAAGATACCTTCACGGGCGCTACCTAAGATGAAGATGGAACTAAGAGTGGGATCTCCACCGAGAACCGAAAAGACTCGTGACCTTCACGGACAACCTGGTTCGAAAATCCCTACAAGATACCTTCACCGGCGCTACCTAAGATGAAGATGGAACTAAGAGGATCTCCACCGAGAACCTAAAAGACTCGTGACCTTCACGGACAACCCGGTTCGAAAATCCCTACAAGATACCTTCACCGGCGCTACCTAAGATGAAGATGGAACTAAGAGGATCTCCACCGAGAACCGAAAAGACTCGTGACCTTCACGGACAACCCGGTCTGAAAATCCCTACAAGATACCTTCACCGGCGCTACCTAAGATGAAGATGGAACTAAGAGTGGGATCTCCACCGAGAACCGAAAAGACTCGTGACCTTCACGGACAACCTGGTTCGAAAATCCCTACAAGATACCTTCACCGGCGCTACCTAAGATGAAGATGGAACTAAGAGTGGGATCTCCACTCCGAGAACCGAAAAGACTCGTGACCTTCACGGACAACCTGGTTCGAAAATCCCTACAAGATACCTTCACGGGCGCTACCTAAGATGAAGATGGAACTAAGAGTGGATCTCCACCGAGAACCGAAAAGACTCGTGTGACCTTCACGGACAACCCGGTCCGAAAATCCCTACAAGATACCTTCACCGGCGCTACCTAAGATGAAGATGGAACTAAGAGGATCTCCACCGAGAACCGAAAAGACTCGTGACCTTCACGGACAACCTGGTTCGAAAATCCCTACAAGATACCTTCACCGGCGCTACCTAAGATGAAGATGGAACTAAGAGGATCTCCACCGAGAACCTAAAAGACTCAGTGACCTTCACCGGACAACCCGGTCTGAAAATCCCTACAAGATACCTTCACCGGCGCTACCTAAGATGAAGATGGAACTAAGAGGATCTCCACCGAGAACCGAAAAGACTCGTGACCTTCACGGACAACCCGGTCCGAAAATCCCTACAAGATACCTTCACGGGCGCTACCTAAGATGAAGATGGAACTAAGAGGATCTCCACCGAGAACCTAAAAGACTCGTGACCTTCACGGACAACCCGGTCCGAAAATCCCTACAAGATACCTTCACCGGCGCTACCTAAGATGAAGATGGAACTAAGAGGATCTCCACCGAGAACCGAAAAGACTCGTGACCTTCACGGACAACCTGGTTCGAAAATCCCTACAAGATACCTTCACGGGCGCTACCTAAGATGAAGATGGAACTAAGAGGATCTCCACCGAGAACCGAAAAGACTCGTGACCTTCACGGACAACCTGGTTCGAAAATCCCTACAAGATACCTTCACCGGACAACCCGGTTCGAAAATCCCTACAAGATACCTTCACGGGCGCTACCTAAGATGAAGATGGAACTAAGAGTGGGATCTCCACCGAACCGAAAAGACTAAACCGCAACGCTGCGGTGAGGCGCTGGCTTTATCCCTTCTTAGGCTTCGGATAAAATGCCCTTAATCAACTCGTGTCTTCTTCAATCGGAGAAAGACTAAACCCAAGAACGCTGGAGGCGCTGGATATATTCGATGAAAAACTCTTCAATGAGTCCGCTATTTCAACAGCCTACCGATGATAGGGGACTGATCGGTTCCTAACTTCAGAGTCACCACGGACTTGCTTAACTATCAATTGTGAATCACCATACGCCGAGATACTTGACCCAGCTCCTTGGTAAACTAAGTCCAATAAGTAGCGCATTGTATTCAGCTACGCTATTAGAGCAAGGTTCGAGTGAATAAGCACGGGCATGACATGATTCCTGGGAAACTAAGACAACCCCGACTCGGCGGAAATCTTAGAACATCCGGGGCACTTGCCACATTGGTAGCTCGAGAGGTTCACAAAATATAATCGCCATATTTGTTGGTGCGATGTAGTGTTGACTTTGAACTTCATCCGAAGATCATCATATAGCTCAACCGCCCGCGTCGGGCCGGGTACCAAGAGATCGCAAATCGCTTGTCCTTTGACCGACT
This sequence comes from Asparagus setaceus, assembly GCA_012295165.1. Classification (NCBI taxonomy): domain Eukaryota; kingdom Viridiplantae; phylum Streptophyta; class Magnoliopsida; order Asparagales; family Asparagaceae; genus Asparagus; species Asparagus setaceus. Next base: position 9,571,247 of record CM022707.1, read on the forward strand.
TCTCTGTTTGAAGTGTAAGTCATATTGGGACAAGAGCAAGGCCCATTTCGCAAAACCCGATGAAGGAATTGCCGATGAATTGGGGACCGCTATCATGCACGATCCGTTTGGGACACCATGTCGATAAATGACATGGTGTTTGATAAATTTGACGACGGTACTCGCTTTCACTTCTTTTAGCGGATTGCTTCACCACTTGGAGAAGTAGTCGGTGATCGCTAGAATAAACCGACGCTTTGACCGACGGAGGAAAATGGGACCTACAACGCCCATTCCCCATGTCTCAATGGCCGTGATGTGGCCGGGATGCAACCGCCAGAGGCCGATGCATATAATTCGCGGAATTTGACACGCTGCGGCATTTCCGAGCCGCATCGACCGCCATTAATCATTTTGGCCGGCAGCCCATTCTCCCGATTCGATCAGAGCTTGGGACCAGCCGGTGTGCACCACATTCACCTTCGTGCTTCCCGAAGGACCTCTCCGCCTCTTTGTTTGAGAGGCATCGAGCAAAGACCATCGCACTTCTACGATATAACATCCGGGTCTCGTGGTCGTAAAGAATCTTGAGCTCTTCACGGATTGACTCTTCTCCTCACGCCTTGTGGCGTAATGCCATGTAAGACGAATCGATGATAGGAAAGCCAATCTCGGCTCCAACTTGGTTTGGGTTGCATGTACTTCTTTGGTAACTACCCCTTATCTTCTTGTGTCTCATCGTATAATGGTACGAAGAGTTGGTGAGTCCCGACCGTAACTAGTTGCTCGGTCTCTAAGGTTGTGCTAACGACACGCCTAACGCCGCCAGCAGCATCCGCATAAGCGCTTTGGAGGCGCTGGATATATTCGATGAAAAACTCTTCAATGAGTCCGCTATTTCAACAGCCTATCCGATGATAGGGGATTAGATCCGATTCCTAACTTCAGAGTCACCACGACTTGCTTAACTATCAATTGTGAATCACCATACGCCGAGATACTTGACCCCAGCTCCTTGGCGAAACTAAGTCCAATAAGTAGCGCATTGTATTCGCCACGCTATTAGAGCAAGGTTCGAGTGAATAAGCACGGGCATGACATGATTCCCTGGGAAACTAAGACAACCCCGACCGGAAATCTTAGAACATCCGGGCACTTGCCACATTGGTAGCTCGAGAGGTTCACAAAATATAATCGCCATATTTGTTGGTGCGATGTAGTGTTGACTTCTTGAACTTCATCCGAAGATCATCATATAGCTCAACCGCATCCGCTGTCGGCCGGGTACCAAGAGATCACAAATCGCTTGTCCTTTGACCGACTTCGTTGTTTGAAGTGTAAGTCATATTGGGACAAGAGCAAGGCCCATTTCGCCAAACGCCAACTCATCGAGGCCGGCCGGTCATAAATATCCGGACCGGATTTACGCTAGAGATAACATAAATCGCCTCGTCCGACTAAATAGTGCCGCATTTTCTCAATCGCTAACACTAATGCAAGGCACCGCTTCACCATTGATATCGAGACTCAAAGACCACTAATGTTCGCCTGTAATACATCGCCGCTCGCGGACCGCCGCCGCCGCCTTGCGCGAGTAAAGCGCTTAACGAGTGATCCGCTGCCTTGACGAGATCAAAACGGTTTTCCATCGCGTGCAACAAGAACAGAGGTTTAGCGAGATACGATTTGATCTCTTCAAACGCTCGACAGTGTCGCCCCAAATAAACGACACACCCTTCTTGTTCAACTTGGAGAACGGTTGGCACTTCCTGATAGGTTCGATATGAACCGCCGGATGTACGCCAATCGCCCTTGTAACCCCTCGAAGTTCTCTCGATTTCTGAGGTTGCAACTCTTGAATTGCCTTCACTTTGTCGATCGACGTGGATTCCTTTGTCGGTGACGACGGCCGAGGAACTTGCCACCGACATCCCAAGGAAGGATTTGGCAGGTTCATCTTTAGCCGATGAGTCCGCATGAGTTCAATACCGCTCTAAGATCTTTGATGTGATCTCCTTTGTCACGCTTTTCACGCACCAAATCGCCGACGTAGCATTCGACCTTTTCCCAAGATGATCCCGAAAATCTCCGCCATTGCTCTCGGTATGTTGCGCCAAGATTTTGAGGCCGAACGGCATGACCGTAGCAATATATGCCGATGGGCTGCTCAACGCCGTGTTTACGCCATCGGGTACATCTTGATTTGATTATACCCAAAAGCCATCCATAAAGGACATTCTTTCAAATCCACACGGTTGTCAACTATGACATCGTGATTGGAAGAGGAAAGTCATCTTTCGCAAGCCGCTGAGGTCTCTCAGAGTCGCATACGCATCCTAATCGACCCATTTTTCTTCATGACCGACTATATTCGCCACCCAATCCGGATGTTGAATTTCCTTGATGAATCCCGATTCTATGAGTTTCTTCACTTCGCCAACAATTGCCTCCAATATTTGTGGATCTAAACCGCCTTTGCCGTTGCTTGACAGTTTGACATCCGCCTTTGATGTTGAGGCGATGTGTTGCCACATTAGGGTCGAAGTCCCCGCATGTCCTCGTAACTCCGTGCTAATACATCGATATACTCCCCGATTAGGGCAATCAACTCTTCCTTTCTTCCAAGGGAGAGTATTGCTGATGTTTATGAGTTTAGGATGCTCTTCATCACCCATATTAACCTCGACTACCTCATCCTTAGTGGGGGTTCTCTTTGTTCAACCTATCCCCAAACCGCTCTTGAGTTGATGGATCCATGGGTCTTCCCATGTTGGCATGTCTTCATCACTCTCAACAAGAGTGTGATCGATCGTAGCCATATTTGACATTAAAGCCTTGAAAGCTTCTCCGAGGTCGGTGTCAAAATCCCAAGTCAAGAGTCGACGAATGTCCGCTCTCACCGGTGGATTATTATCAATCACCATGAGCATTCATCTTCCGAGGAGGATTCAGATCCCAATCCCTTCTAAATGCATAGTAATTATCCGCTTTCCTCTTGGGACATATGCCGCTTAGGAGGGGTTCGAGGGCCTCGTCCAAACATAGACCTTCCCTCGTGTCAAGTCATACCCCCATCTCTTCATGATACCTGTTTCGACTATATCGAAATGTGTGGAGGATAGGCCCATCGTCATCTTCATCTTCTTCTAAGAAATGATTCGCTGGAACCGTGATCTCCTTTTCCGTAAACCAAGTCTTTTCACTACTTGATCTTCGGGATGACGAGTGTCGCCCCAAATAAACGACACACCCTTCTTGTTCAACCTCGAGAACGGTTGGCACTTCCTGATAGGTTCGATATGAACCGCCGGATGTACGCCAATCGCCCTTGTAACCCCCGAAGTTCTCTCGATTTCTAGGAGGTTGCAACTCTTGAATTGCCTTCACTTTGTCGATCGACGTGGATTCCTTTGTCTGCGACGACGGCCGGTGAACTTGCCACCGACATCCCAAGGAAGGATTTGGCAGGTTCATCTTTAGCCGATGAGTCCGCATGAGTTCAATACCGCTCTAAGATCTTCGATGTGATCTCCTTTTCCGTGAAACCAAGTCTTTCTCACTACTTGATCTTCGGGATGACGAGTGTCGCCCCAAATAAACGACACACCCTTCTTGTTCAACCTCGAGAACGGTTGGCACTTCCTGATAGGTTCGATATGAACCGCCGGATGTACGCCAATCGCCCTTGTAACCCCCGAAGTTCTCTCGATTTCTAGGAGGTTGCAACTCTTGAATTGCCTTCACTTTGTCGATCGACGTGGATTCCTTTGTCTGCGACGACGGCCGGTGAACTTGCCACCGACATCCCAAGGAAGGATTTGGCAGGTTCATCTTTAGCCGATGAGTCCGCATGAGTTCAATACCGCTCTAAGATCTTCGATGTGATCTCCTTTTCCGTAAACCAAGTCTTTCTCACTACTTGATCTTCGGGATGACGAGTGTCGCCCCAAATAAACGACACACCCTTCTTGTTCAACCTCGAGAACGGTTGGCACTTCCTGATAGGTTCGATATGAACCGCCGGATGTACGCCAATCGCCCTTGTAACCCCCGAAGTTCTCTCGATTTCTAGGAGGTTGCAACTCTTGAATTGCCTTCACTTTGTCGATCGACGTGGATTCCTTTGTCTGCGACGACGGCCGGTGAACTTGCCACCGACATCCCAAGGAAGGATTTGGCAGGTTCATCTTTAGCCGATGAGTCCGCATGAGTTCAATACCGCTCTAAGATCTTCGATGTGATCTCCTTTTCCGTAAACCAAGTCTTTCTCACTACTTGATCTTCGGGATGACGAAAGTGCCGCCCCAAAGGAGTCTCGAACCGCTTTTGTGTAAAGCAATATGACCGAAGTTGGCGTGTGCAACTCGATCGTTGTATAAACCTCGCCATCACATCATTCAAAAACAGAGGATACTCTAAATCGCCATTTATTGATTCATCGGCAATTTGCCAATTACAATGTTCATCCGACGATTCTTCATCGCCAAGATTGATTACAAGGGGTACAATGTCATTTAAAACAAAACCTCCACTATAACCAAGCCCGCTTCGTGACGCCTTCTTCACCGCTGTCCGCATCTTTGGGCCGATGATTCGCCGACTCATTACCGTAGAGGAGAGAATCGCTGAAATAATTCTCCATCCCCTTAAACGGTTGTTTGTCCGCACCACCGCCTTGACTCATTATTCGTGTCTACATATTTGAGACATCGATGAAGAGTAGACGGACTATAACGCTATTGTGGATCCAAGGTCGACCCAACAATAAGTTATAGGAAGTCTCGCCAATCACATAGCAAGTGACTTCGACTTTAAGTCCCCATTTGGCACTTAATCCGATTTTACCAAGTGGGCGGACCCACCGGTGTTAAATCCGTAGATCATTGTGCCGCTGATGCTAGCTTGTCGGGTGGATTCCAAGGTGATACATGAGGCTAGGGCATGATGCTCACAATGAACCCGGATCGACTTGGATCCTGCTAACTTCGCTAGAACCAATATACCCGTGAAGTATAGCGCCTATCGTGCTTGGAATTCCTCGCCCGCATATCCTCCTTTGTAAAAGTGATGCGGGAAGTGTTTAGTCGCAAGATTGATTGTTGGGCCGACTTTTCCGACTCGCCTAACTGGGTGAGGAAGACTTCAATCGGCGAGGGCTTCTTGAAGAGCTTCTCTCGCCTCTTTGACAACCGCAAAGAACTCATAGAGAGTGATCCTGCGGGATATTGGCTAATTGGGCCATGACGCCGGCTGTATGGAGAGTTCGGTTCCCGCTTATCTCTTCCAATCGGGCGACCGAATCGAGATCGCCGGAGTTGAACTTCATGCGCCGCTTTGTTGTAGCTTTGGCGCCACTTGTCAAGGCGCTTTCTCTCAGGCGAGTGAGGGGATTTGTTGGTACCCCCACCGAGCCGCCTGGCATTAGGGTCGGGATTTCGGTACTTGTATTTGTACTCGTCCACTCGGTGGCGCTGGCTTCGTGTTCCTTCTGACACCGGAATGTTACCACTTGTTCATCGTTTTCCTCCAGAATTGCGGAAGTAGCATGGCATGCCTTTCCCTTCTGCTTCGGCTTTTTCTTCAACGAAGAAGAGGCTACCCATTGCTCATCTTCAAGTAGGTTCGTGGACCCACAAGACTTCGCCATTCGGGTCAGATAATGATACAAGTCCTTTCTCGGCGCTGTTTGTGTGGGTCGCCATTTACCGCCTTCACCGCAACTTTGACCACCGGTTCAGTTCAAACCATGTCAACGGCACCGACCAAACTTATGGATACCGTGATTCGCCCGACCTTCTTTCTTTGGACGGCTTCATAGTAATGACCCCTACATCAATTAAAGCCCGATTTTGTCCTTAAGGTCAAACAGATTTAGTGGGTGATGAACTACCCTATGGTACGCAAGATCTTGGGTCATTCGTCTTCATCGCCTCCTCTTGATTCTCGAATCGGAGGGAGCTTGATCTTGTTATTTTCCACAAGATATTTGAAGAGACCGGAATCTCGCCGCCCCTAAAGGAATAGGACTTCGAATCTCGCTCTAAGGCCTTCGCTTTTGTGGCCCAGTTGCCACGCTGATTGTGCCTCTGCGCGCGCCTGTTGCGCCGCCAGCATCGCTGCCGGGCGGGTTGAGTTGAACGCTTGTTCGCGAACCGCCGCCTTGGCTTGTTTCTTTTCCTTTGCCGCTGGACAAAGTTACGCCGGAGCTTCCGCTGTCTACCGACCTCTCTCGCTTTTTCCTTTTGAGGAACCTTTCGCTTGTTTCCACGAACCTTCAAGTCCTTCCACGTTATAGACGGTGCTGTCCCCATTGCTCGAAAGCACGCCTATCGACAAGTTGTTGTGGCAGGTCCGAGGATGAACTCCTCCGCTATTGATCCCGACAGCTCATTGCCTTGTTCCGAATCGCTTGACAAAGATATCCACGGTTTCTCCGCTTTTCGCTTCGCCGAGCAATGTCCCGATCGATACCTCGTATCGCCATCAAAGAAATTGGTAAGGAAGCTAGACTCCATGTCGCCCTAGCCGTGAATGCTCCCCGCTTGAGACGGCGGTACCATTCGGCGCCCCACGGTGGTACCAACGAATGACCGAACCATCGTGGGTTCGCCGTAAATAACTCCGAGGTGTGACTTGAAATAAATCAAGTGTCGCCGGGGAACCCTTCCGTCAAATGGTGTGAAGTTTATTAAGTTAAACTTTGACGGTATGGGATTGATTCCCATTCCCTGTATGGGCAAGGAATACCGTTTCTTTACTTCTTGAGCGGAAATCAATGAGTTGATTTTGCTCTCCAAGTCTTTGATCTTCTCGCCTGAGCAACAACATCCATGTTTTGCCGCGGGGTTCGTGAGGGTTATCATCCTCTTGTGCTTCCTCCCGATCCGAATCGCTATCATCTTCATCGACGCTGACGCTACCGACTCGATTCACCTTGATGTTTTGTCGTGGCTTGATCTGTTGGTCGCATTTCTCTCATCGTCGCATGGCCAACTCCATTTCTAACTTGAAGTTTTCCGTTGTTTATTCAACGCCTGCCTAGCATTTTGGCCACTTGATCTCAGATCGATCATAAGCATTTCGGGGCTCCTTCACTAGATACAAGATGATCGAGGCGACATGGCCAATATCCGACGATCATCCTCCGCGGTATCCCTTCAAGTTTATCGATTCGACCGCTTGATAGTCCCGACCGCAAACGAAGTTAGCCGCTATGATGCTGAATAGCCCGTGACAATGGTTCTTTGTTGGTCATATTATTAGTGACCTCCGCAATTCATCTTCGACGCCATCCTTCAGCGGAATCGCCTTGACCTAGGTCTTGACGTGTCGGTGCTAAGTCTTCCTGGAGTTTCTTGCGGCAATTGCACTCCGAGCACCGCTTTGATGAGCTTAGAGCACAAACATGATTGTGACGGTGGAGCTCTTCGAGCCTTCTTCGTACCCCGCGCGTAATATAACTCATCGGCATGAGTGCCGAGCAACTCATCGTGTGTTGGCACGATCTCTAAAACGCCCTCATCGCCGATGAAAACGCCTCCTTCCGAGGACGGGTCAATCCATCGAAACTTCCGAAAGTGACTCGCTTTGACTTCCGCTGCGGAGTGTGAAGTCTCGCCAGACTTCTGACTTCGATTTTCAATCCGATAGGAGAGGCCGCAGAATCTTCTTGTCCTTGTTGGAACGGGTGCGACCTCCCCGCATGAGGAGTGACCCGTGATTCTCTTCGAGGACCGAGACGATCCTTGATAGTTGGTTTGGTGGTGGTGACGGAGTTGGCTTCACCATCGATTCGATGCGACGCTTTGACTTTGAGGCCTGGACTTGGACTTTGGCCGAAGTTTAGCACTGCCGTCTTGGCTTAGCGCCGGGGCCGAAGTGGAATATTGGCAATCTTAGCTTTTGAAGCCGCGTACCGGGTTGGAGCACCGTTAGATTTGGGCCTCCAAATCGGTGGTATGTTACGCTTCTTTACTACCTCCTTCTTCAATTCACGAGCTTGCACCAAAGCTTCGTGCGTACAAGTGCAGCGGCTTTCGAATCGTTCACGGCGTGGGCGGTTCCGTTTGACACGGATCCACTCGCTGGTCGACCGCCGGATGGACCGCCGATCACTTGAGGTCAAGCCTCCGCGAGTTTGATCTTAGATCCGCCAGAAGGACCCCATCCATGGATTGCATGGCCTTGGCAAGTTTGCGCCATGCTTTGTCGCCGCTTTGGCGAAGCTCGCTTGAGAGTGCGCGCCATCGACGCTCATCTCGCACCATCCGACTTCGGCCGAGGGGATTTTTAGCCTGCGGCGGCGAGGTTGGATCGCCGTCTGGGGCTCTACATCGGAGGCCCATCGGGTTCTCCTTGCAGCCGAGACCTTCTTGGAGCGGCGGGGAACTGATCTCGAGGAGGGTGAGGATAGGTACTCGAACTTCTCCTAGTCGAACTCAAACTCGACCTCTTCCTCCACCGATAGGAATCCGCTGGCGCACGACGACCTCCGATTCGAGGCCGGTGGCTCCCATCGTGGTCGCCAGCCTTGTTCGCGTAAAAGTCGGGATGATTGTCATTGATTTGAACTTGCTTACGCCTTCTTTGGCCTACAACGAATTCAAAAGAAATGCCTTTTATTTTAAGGCGCATAATGAAAAATCAAAAATTACAACTTCTTCCCTGAGTGAACAAACGCCGGATCTCGTTATATCGGATCCTCGCTATGGGTTCTTTGCCCGTGTCGGGACTTATTGTGTCCGTGGACCACCGCGCAATTCGATCCGTGGAGACCCGGGTTCGAACTACAGATAAAGGCTCGCTTCACAAGGAAACGGTTACCGAGGGGATCACACTCACGAAGGAGAGGATCGCCGAGCGGTGAGATCTACTAGGAGAAATCACAGCTATCCCCGAGATTAAGACGGCTTAATCTAGAGGGTATCTCAGAGTTCGACCAATTCGTTACCTTTGCTTATAGATCCGACGCCGACCGACTTGAGCTCACGGCTGCTCGAACCGCATCGTAGATCTCGCGAGGGCTCTTCAGAAGTCCGCCAAAATCCAAGAAAATCCCCAAAAATCCGACCTTATCACCAAAATCCAGCCTCCTTGAAGTGAGGAGAACCCCCCCTATTTATAGCATAGGGGTGTGGCGGCGGCGCCGTAGTTGGCGAGGTGGCTCCGACCATGGTGGCGAGCTACCTGACCACAGCTGAGCACCTCGTAAGTTGGCGAGGTGGCTCGACCATTATTGGTAGAAACCACTTGCCACTGGTAGAGGTAACTTCGACAAGTTGGCGGCGCCCGCTTCTTCTTTCGCCGTTTAATGCGTTTTCGACTCTTGGCTTTCTCCGACTTAGATTCCGCCTCAGATTTGATTCCGGACTAATTCTTGGTTCGTTCGGTTCAGCGGTCTCGAAATCCGATCGTCCATTCAAGTCCGGTTTAAACCGTGTTTGACGCCGGGTTCGCCGCCGAAGTTCGCCTTAACGATTCGACGCTCAGATCATTCGATGGGTTGTCATTCACGACTCGCCACGAAGTTGGTTTCGGGATCTTGTAAGTATTTTTCAACGCCTACAAGACCCTCTTTACCAAGCGTAACTAGACCTTCTCTCGACATATGCCCAAGCCGCCTATGCCATAACCGTGTGCTCACATGGGTCTCCACCACTTCCTTCGCTTCCAACCGCTGCATCTCCCCGCCACCGCCGTATTCGAGAGTATATAAATTACCGTGACGAATACCCTTCATCACTATAAGGGAACCCCAACAACCTTCTTTACTCCGTTTTTCGTAACAATTTTGCAACCGCCGGAGTCCAATGCACTAACCGAGATAAGATTCTTCCGCAAGTCGGAACATGCCTCACATCCGCCAAGGTTCGAACCACTCCATCATGCATCTTGATTTTGATATTACCTAGCCCCACCGCTTACAAGCATGGTTGTTCCCCATCTCTGGTTCCACCATCAATGCCTCGTAGGTAGTAAACCACTTCCTATTTGGACACATGTGGTAAGAGCAACCGAATCAAGTATCCACTTCCGGAGATATCCTCGCCACCCGTGACGACATAGCACTCCTTATCGCCCCTTCCTCAAACGTAGCTCGCTTCTTCCTTGCCCTCTCTTCTCTCGGTCGCCAGCTTGGCATGATAAAAGTCGGGATGATTGTCATTGATTTGAACTTGCTTACGCCTTCTTTGGCCTACAACGAAATTCAAAAGAAATGCCTTTTATTTTAAGGCGCATAATGAAAAATCAAAAATTACAACTTCTTCTGAGTGAACAAACGCCGGATCTGTTATATCGATCCTCGCTTGCGTGGGTTCTTTACTGTCGTGCAGGGGACTTATTGTGTCCGTGGACCACCGCGCAATTCGATCCGTGGAGACCCGGTTCGAACTACAGATAAAGGGGCTCGTTTCACGAAGGAAACGGTTACCGAGGGATCACACTCACGAAGGAGAGGATCGCCGAGCGGGTGAGATCTACTAGGAGAAATCACGCTATCCCCGAGATTAAGACGAAGCTTAATCTAGAGGGTATCTCAGAGTTCGACCAATTCGGTTACCTTTGCTTATAGATCCGACGCCGACCGACTTGAGCTCACGGCTGCTCGAACCGCATCGTAGATCTCGCGAGGGCTCTTCGAAGTCCGCCAAAATCCAAGAAAATCCCCAAAATCCGACCTTATCACCAAAATCCACCTCCTTGAAGTGAGGAGAACCCCCTATTTATAGCATAGGGGGTGGCGGCTCGGCCAAGTTGGCGAGGTGGCTCGAACCATTGGTCGAGCCACTTCGCCACTTGCCGAGGTAACTCGCCAAGTTGGCCGAGGTGGTTTCGCCATTGTGGTCGAGCCACTTCGCCACTTGCCGAGGTAACTCGCCAAGTTGGCCGAGGCGCACCGCTTCTTTTCGCCGTTTGATGCGTTTTCGACTCTTGGCTTTCTCCGGACTTAGATTCCGTCGTATTTGATTAGGGACTAATTCTTGGTTCGTTCGGTTCAGCGGTCTCGAAATCCGATCGTCCATTCAAGTCCGGTTTAAACCGTGCTTGTGACGCCAGGTTCGCCGCCGAAGTTCGCCTTTAACGATTCGACGCTCAGATCATTCGATGGGTTGTCATTCGCCGACTTCATCACGAAGTTGGTTTCGGGATCTTGTAAGTATTTTTCAACGCCACAAGACCTCTCTTTACCAAGCGTAACTAGACCTTCTCTCGACATATGCCCAAGCCGCCTATGCCATAACCGTGTGCTCACATGGGTCTCCACCACTTCCTTCAGCCCAACCGCTGCATCTCCCCGCCACCGCCGCATTCGAGAGTATATAAATTACCGTGGACGAATACCCTTCATCACTATAAGGGAACCCCAACAACCTTCTTTACTCCGTTTTCGTAACAATTTTGCAACCGCCGGAGTCCAATGCACTAACCGAGATAAGATTCTTCCGCAAGTCGGGAACATGCCTCACATCCGCCAAGGTTCGAACCACTCCATCATGCATCTTGATTTTGATATTACCTAGCCCCACCGCTTACAAGCATGGTTGTTCCCCATCAATACGGTTCCACCATCAATGCCTCTCAGGTAGTAAACCACTTCCTATTTGGACACATGTGGTAAGAGCAACCGAATCAAGTATCCACTTCCGGAGATATCCTCGCCACCGCGGACGACATAGCACTCCTTATCGCCCCTTCCTCCAAACGTAGCTCGCCTCTTCCTTGCCCTCTCTTCTCTCGGTCTTGTTGTTGTTGTTCTTCTTTCCACCTACTCTCTTATTTGACACCGACCTTGAAATGCCCAACTTCACCGCATTTGAAACACGATTTTCCCGCAAGAGGTCTCGATGATCTAGACTTTCCTCCCTTGCCTTTTCCTCGCTCATTGCTCCTTCCTCTAGCAAACAATCCTCGCTTGTTCTTTGTTACCACCAAGAGTCATGTCACGGTTGCAATCTTCCAAGGTCATCCGCTAGAAGCGCCGTTCTAGTCTCATCCATCTTCAAATTGTCTCCTACAAGCATTAGTGTTTGCACCAGGTTCTCATAAGACTTCTACAGAGACGTATAGTAGAAGCTACCGATCCTCATCTACAACTTTCACATCTATGTCTTTCAAGTCCGATATGATCCTATCAAACTTGTTGATGTATTCCCTGATTGATGAGCCCTCCTCCATCTTGCAAGTATACAATTTGGATTTTAAATAGATCCGGTTCGTTAGACTCTTCGTCATGAAGGTACTTTCTAACCGACCACCGCATGGCGTTTCCTCTCCATCTACCAAGAAAGCTACATCCCTTTCAAGGCATAGGATAATCGACGCCGTGCTTCCAGATCCAAATCCTCCCAATCCTCATCGACATATCCTTGTGCTTCTTCTCTTTCCACCAAAGCCTTGTGCAATTTTTGCGAAATCGGTGAGTTTTTCATCTCAGATCCTCCAATAGGAAAAATCATTCTTCCCATTGAACTTTTCAATCTCGAATTTTCCTACTTTGACCGATTCATCGTAGACGCCATTCTCCGCTTGTATAACCGCTCTCGAATTACCGAGCACCACCTCGCACAAGCTACACCACTTCCGACCGAATAACAATTTCCGATACCATTGTTGGGTTCAACGCACCGCGACGCCGCTTAAGCGATATCACCCGAGAAGCCTTTGATATTCCCGCTTCACGAAGGAAACAAGAATAGAAAGTAAAATATCCCAACAAAGTGAGATATCTACTCTTCTCTCTCAACGATCAGGGTGAATCGAGGAACCTGAAACAATAGCAAATTAGCGACAAAGCGGTAAAACCATGAATTCGTGGTTCGGCAAAATTACTCACGTCCGCGGGGAGGGTGAGATTTATTATAAAAACAGAAGCGAAACATGCTGATCCAAGGCTCGTCCGAAGAAAAAGCTTTGATTTTCTTGAGAATTGTTCTCTCTCGTAGAATCTGTTCTCTTTTTCTCTCTAGCCAAAAGTTCTTTTCTTCACTTTTCTCCACACCAATAACCCTAGATTTTAGTCCTTTATTTATAAGAAAATAAAGAACTATATCCTTTACAATTGGCCGATGTGGGACTAAAAAATTCGGTTTTTTTTTTTCTTCTTCGCGGTCGCGCACAGGAAAGAGAACGGGGGGGGGCTGAGTTGAGATGCATCCCACGTGGGTGGCCCCCACCCACGTGGGATGTCCCCCCACGTTCACACTGACAGTGGAATCCAGAGCCTCTCTTTCAATTATAGTGATCTGCCTTATCCTGTCAAAATTTGCTTCTTGTATCTGCAGAAATTTATTGATAGGAAATATCCTGACACCCCACGCGTCAAGTTAAATCGCAAGTTCCTCGAGAGGCTATGGATTGCGGAAGGGCTTGTCACAAACTTCCGTGAAACAAATGCGGAGGACATAGCAATGTATTATTTCGAGGAGCTCGTTGATAGGTCCTTGGTCATCGCAGATCCTCTTCGAGTAAATATTTTTTATCTGCATCGTGACATGGGCAAACTATTCTCATCGCTTGAGAAGAGTCACAGAACCCAGAAGCAAGGTGTATTCCGAATTACAGTCACCGGAAAGGACATCCCAAACAGCAAGGATCTATCAATTATCAGGTCACTCACCATGTTCGGAAAGGAAACACCAGCATCATTCATCTCTCCCTCAATGAGAATGTTGCGGGTGTTGGATTTGAATGGCTGCGATTCCTTGAACAATACTCACCTCAAGATTATAATGAAATTTTACCTTCTGCGCTACTTACTTCTGAGGAACACCAAGGTGACTAAGCTCCCAAAGTCCTTGCAAAATCTTAAACACCTTGAATTCCTTGATGTCAGAACCGATCACGAAGTGGAAATACCAGAAACAGTGGTGAAGCTTGAGAACCTGCATTTTCTTCGCGGAAAGTTGCTTGTGGGCAGACTCGAAAGATGGCAATACCTCCAGGAATTGGCAGATGTGAATGTACAAAGATGTAGCAACGATTTCCTCAAGGTGCTGCAACAGCTGACCACACTGCAGAAGTTAGGATGCCACAACTTCAACCCAGAAGACAGCAAGGAGAATTGGGTCAAGGCTCTCGAACAGATGAAATACATTTATTCTCTGTCACTCAAATCTGTGACCGATTTGGATTTTCTCGATGGTGTCTCTGATCCTGATTCATTTTTATATCTGGATACCCTCATACTACACGGCAAGCTTACAACACTGCCTCACTGGATTAATAAGTCGCCATTGCTCAAACTAAAGCTTGTTGGAAGTTGTCTAGGTGATGATGCTATCAGAACAATCAAACACATGGACAAATTAACCAACCTTAAGCTACTTGATGACGCCTACAGGGGAGGGTCTTTGTGTTTCGACGCAGAAGGATTAAGTAGTCTCAAGAAGCTGTCTCTCAAGTCCTTGACTCTGAGATCATTGAGTTTCCAAGAAGGAGGAGTGCCTAATCTTGAGATACTTCATATTGAAGATCGCAAAGAATCAATGAAAAGTTGTATAGGGGATGAAGTTATAAAAGCAATTGGAAGGATGTCCAGTTTGATCAAGCTTAAGTTAGTTGGTGATGCCTACAATGGAGAGTGTTTGTGTTTCGACGAAGGATTCTTTAGTCTCAAGGTGCTTTATCTCAAGTCCATGCCTCTGGGATCATTGAGTTTCCAAGAACGAGCAATGCTTAATCTTGAAGAACTTCATATTGAAGATTGCAAAGAGCCAACATCAGGGAGAATTACCATTTCAGGGATACAGAGCTTGGGTAGACTAGAAAAACTCTACATCAAAAGGATGCACCCTGCAGATAAGGATGCAGTACTAGGCCAAGCAAGAGAGAACTCGAACAGCCCCGTGGTGGACTACGATGAGTAAATTTGATAGTATTTACTGTACCCCAATGTGTTATTTCCTTACCCTTCTCTTCTCCTAGTTTTGCATCATGCATCAATCAGTACCTTTTAGTTTCTCCACATTCCCGTTCTCGACATTTTCCAATATTTTTACCCTCTAGAGTTTCTGTCCAGAAATGGCACGTATTCTGTATAAAACTTCGCAGTTTCTGAGTGTTCCAATTCCACATGTCGTACCATCAAGAACAAGGAAGGACCTCTTCTCCTTCAAACTATTGCAGAGTTGTTCCTGAAGATGATCAATTCCCGCTTTCGAGCAATTCTTCGATCACATAACATGTTCGAGGGGTAAAGAATCAAAGTGATGTCAACAACGTTTGCGAAGTGATGTCAACATTAAAAAGACTTATCATTAGTCTCCGTCATGGCCGTCTGATGCATGATTGTTCGACTTTCAACATGTTATTAGCTTCTCTTCTGATGCTGCATTTGGATGTTACTCTTATTCGATTGATCCTTAGCTGATGTATTTTCACAATGTAATTATGTTTTTTTTAATGAAATAAATAAAAGTGAACTTATGTATCTTGGACACAGATTAAATCTATGGCTCTAGAATTTCTAAACAAAAGCTATTGTTGGCACATACTTAATTTGAGTTCCCAAAATCTTTTTACTCATCTTCGTATGTGGTGAAGTCAGGCTTATGCTAGGTGATTTAAGTTTAGCCCACAACACTGGGCCCGATTATTGGGATTGGGCTACACGTGTGGATGCGTTCAATCTAGTCTTGGCCCTTCCATTTGTATTGTAACTTTGCCTTGGGTCACTACAGCTTGGTTTGGTGGAGCGTTTGAGGAGGGAAGATGAGGTGAGGAAAGGTGCGATGAGGTGGAGAGATGGAGATCTCTATAAACTTTCAGGTTTGATTAGAGGGGAGGAGAAGGACGTGCTTATTTTTATAGTTCACTTTTTCTCTTCTCGTGTCCTTTCAATTTGGAAAGATTCTTTTCTTTCTAATTTTTTAGTTTATTTTGTGATATCCCTTTTCTGCCCTCCCTTCTCCTTACTCTACCTCTCTAAAAAAACCCTATCAAAGACAAATCTAATTTTTATCCCTCACCTCACCTCTCATTCCCTCCTACCGAACCAAGTCAAACTTTTACGTTATCTAGGTGACACTATTGTATATTCAGTAATGTAACCAAAGTGGTAAAACAAACTCAAACGTAATATTGCAGCTTATAACTCCCCTAAACTTTCCAATATTCCTAAAAATCCCCTATGTGCAAGTGACAAATAATTAGAATGTCCTTGAGAGATAAAAAAAATCCTCAATTTAGAGGAAAAATGACAAATGTATAACTTATGGTTTCTCCTTTCTCTAAAGAGAAGTTTGGCTATTTATTATTTACTAGCAAATACTCTCCGCGTGAAGCGGGGAAAGCAAAGAGTTCAAGCTCTGTAAAAATACATTTTGAACAGATTTTCGTTAAAAGATTTCATATCAATAGCCATAGCATAAAAGGGGATATTGAGAAGTCACCGCCAACGCCATGACAATTCTAAAAACTTCTATATAGTTTATCTCCACTCTATTTCTAGAACAAATAACTTCCACACAAATCTAGAATCTTCTTTAGTTTTCTCCTTAATCTCATGGTAAAATTAGATTAGTCTAGACCTTCACCATATCATGAGGTTTAGAGAAGTATCTAGAAAATTTTCTCCTCCGATCTTGTAGTCTTTAAATATGAGGGGATGGTCATGTAGTCGTTTGCACAAGTTGAGAGAACAAGTCCTGCCCACTAACAAGAGTTGTAAGAGAGTGTGAGTATAGGTAAGGTGTAGAGTTCTTGAGCATGAGAGACTTTTAAATACCAATCTCTTCTACTTTGATCAACAATTTGGTATCAAAGCCAACTTGTTTGAAAGCAATTCTAGACATCACGTTAAGAGGTGATACTACGGCTAAATAGTTATCAAGGATTAAGGGATCTCGGGAACATGGTTGGTGCAATGGAGAAGTTAAACAAGTATAACTACAAGAACTAGTGGACATGCATAAAGTCCTAACTTAAAGCATGCATCTAGGAAACGTAAATAACAAGTTTAGGATTACCAATTCAGATCTTTTCTGTAGGATTGTCACGCCTTTCTTGATCAATAGTCGGAGGGCGACCACACCGAGCATCCAGTGAGAAACCCCCATATATCACCCGGCGACTACCACATAAAGCACGAACTTGATCGGAGTAGAAGATGACGGTTTGTGAAGTTTTTTGGTATAATCTCACATTTTCCCATCATAAAATTCTATATTTATATATAACAGGCTTAGAGATAGAATCCTACACTTATTAGGATTATGAATATCATATCTCTTAGATAAGATATTATTCGCCCACTTATTTGGGTTTCAATCTCATAATAATAACCAACACATATTTATTCAATAAAATAAATAATTAGAGTATAAAAGTACAATAAAATATAGTGATCAAACACCCCACTCACCTAAACCTATGCTAAACCTCTATCAAAGAAAGAAAATAAAAATTAAAGAAAAGAAAAATCCTAACTCATTTTTATAGAAATTGCGGTTGTATTTAACACATATACCATGCCTTTAAACCCGTAGGTTATCCTAGAGGATGAGTTGTAGTCTCAAGACGGTTTGCGAAAATATATCTATAAAATTTGATCAACTTGCCAAATTTGAAGAAGTCAATATAAAATTAATTCACTTGATATCTTTAAATAATTTAATTAAATCTAGTTTTTACTCAAGAAAATGTTTGATTCATGACTCTAAAGTAAATTTTTAGAAAATCTTTTCATTATAGTTAATACAAAATGAAATCTAACTTTAAAACTTTTATTTAGAATTCGAAAGAACATGACTTTTGTTTCAATCAATTTCGATGCCTCTTGATCGATTTTATTTGCCAAGAATTCTCTTTTTTTTCTTTTTTTATATACCGTTCATTCCTTGGTGATTTTTCTACTTCTCGGGTTTTTCTAAGTGATCATGTAGTGAGTTTTGAGCTAATGATTCCCAATCCCAGTTGGGCTTAGGTCATTAAGTATAGAAATACTCCTCGAGTTTAATTGCTCATCAACATAGGCTTATTAAAATAGAATCACTTTAGGAATTCAAAATTTTGTTGGTGCCCATTTTAGCACTCTTCATAAAGTATTATTTTTAAAAATCTTAGCATTTATTAAGATAAAAAGGACTTGAGAAAATGAAATTCTCTAAGTTAAGTATGAAAAAATTTATTATTTCAAATAGAGTTATAAGTTAGAGTTATATTAGGTTATAATACTTTAAAAATTATTTCTCAAACATTTAAATAGAGTTTTTATAAAAGGCTAACTTAAGTATAAACTAAGTAAAAGCTAGAAAGCTTAAAAGTAATCAAGTAAATTATAAATTAATTATTAATCAATGTTATCCGATTGGCAAGTGACAATTTTTTAGAGGAAAAAGAAAAGATAAAAGAGAGGATAAATGAATTCAATAAAAGAGAAAAAAAGTCCTCACCCACACACTTAAATTTTGCATTGTCATCAATACAAACTTTATGTTGTAAAAGGCAAAGTAAATAGGAAATGAAGCAGTTACATTTATTCAATGATAAAAAAATCGCAATTACCTTCAATTTGGATGGATAAGAGGATGTAGCCAAAAAATTTCTCTCCCTCTTCTTTTCATTTTTTCTTTTTTCCAACAAACTTTATCTACTTTTTGTT
Source organism: Asparagus setaceus (assembly GCA_012295165.1). Lineage (NCBI taxonomy): Eukaryota > Viridiplantae > Streptophyta > Magnoliopsida > Asparagales > Asparagaceae > Asparagus > Asparagus setaceus. The sequence continues at coordinate 9,589,827 of CM022707.1, forward strand.
TTTTTTCAACAAAAGAAGTTTTCCAAACAAGAGAAAAGCAAATTCTTGATTGTCCTTGATGCAACCCAAAATAAAGAAGTATAAAATGATAAACTTTCAAAATGGTTCTCTTGGAATTATCCTATAAGATTGAATATTGTTCCTAAGCTTTAGCATTTTATGAATTAGGAAGAATTTTTCAGAAAATGGTGACAAATTCACCCCAAATGGAGATAGAATTTATAGAAAAGCTATACATTATAGAAAAGCTATACAACTATTTCTTAGCCTTATCTTTAAGAGAAAAGGGGACAAACCTGAGTCATGTTCATTGATTTTTATTACACACTTTATGCATATGAGAGACATCATAATAGTTAAGAGTCACTAAAGTCAACTGCAGGCTATCAAGTCTCGGCTCTGTTTGGAAGCTTAGATTTAGGTCTTGGATTTGAAATTTAGATAGGCCAAACCTAGATTCTTTGTTTGGGTCTACTTTTTTGGCCCAGATTTAAAAATCATGTTATTTGGCATGGGTGGCTTTTAAAGCCCAAATCATGTTATGTTCATATGGTGTGATTATAGTAGCCTGATCCCAACAATTATAGTTGTTCCATATTCTAAACAACTTCTCCGTATCATAATATTCTAGAACGAGAAAGGAAATCAACTTATACGCCATGTGTTTATCGTTCTGAGATTTGTTTACCTTGTGTCTATGAGTTGGGATGCATGAAAGAAATAATCCATCATCCATGTTATCTAAAAGGAAACTTTTCGGATATTATATGAACAAATCATATAAAATCAAAAGGACATGGACTAGTTCTAAGCTTTAAAGATATGATAGAATTAGGAAAACTGAGGTGGAAATTGTTTGAGATATTTACAAGGTTCTATTTTTCATTAGCCAGCATTTTTAATCACACGTGAGTTCTCTAATATGTGCATTGCAACTTGTATCTATTATTAGAGAATTGCTTGTGCAGCATACTAATTCCACTATTGTAAGTCATATATCTTTTGTATATTTGATATTTCTATTACACAACTTTCGCTAGAAATGTGAACTAGCATCTGGACGTGCCATCTTATAGTTTCAGATGCCTTTATACCAAATCAACAAACCTAAGTTGTTATATAGTCAATGCTGACTATATGAATACAAGTTGCAAAGATGCAACATGATTCTTATAACAAATGAATAACCATAATATTAATTGTATCAAATTCAAATAATTTTGTGGATTTGGTGATAGTAGGAGCTTTAAATCATAGTTGATGTGGAAATAAATATTTAGTATTCCCTATTTTGGGGACCTAGATCCTCACCAATGTCCTCGAGACAACAAGGAAAGAATCAAGGACGCAACATTACTCACTAGATTTTATTTATTTATTTATTTTTTGTTTAATTCACACCACATCTAAAATATCATGGATACAAATATCTTTAAGTTTGAAATTTTGAAATACAGCCATATGAATGAATACAAGTTTGACGTAGGTTAGTCAAAATGCAACACATTTTATTTTTTAAATTTGATTTTAAGTTTCTTTTTTTAGTCCAATTGGTCTTATTAAATTTTGGCATGAAACGAAAAATCAACTATATTTATGATGTGATTTATATTATAGAGTCTGATAAGTGGTAATAGTGAAGGATAATCAGATTTCACTGTGGATGAACCCTAGAAAGAATACATAACTGTTGGAAATTCAAAGTTTTAAGTGCTAACTGCAATTTGTCCAATCTAATATACATACATTAGAAGGACCATAATATATACCAATGTGAGAGCTTGTGAATTGATATGGATATTAATGCTGATCTTCTCATGCTTCTCTCTAAATTTCTACTAAGTGAGAATCTCTTTCTCCCTCTCTACAAACTATTCATTATCATTGCACCAATGACATCTCTTAACTTCTATAATTTATAAGTTAAATAATGAAATTAAAACATATTCATGAATGACATATAAATTCTATAAGTTTAGCATTAATATATTTATAATTAATGCTAAAAGTCAATATATAGATGCACGTACTTTTTTCTTTTCTTTTCCTTTTCCTCTTTTTTATTTTTTTTATTTTTGAGAATAAAGAATGAGACCTCAAACACTAAGATCCCAGCCACTAGCACTACTCAAAAGGTTTGGATATATAATAAGGAGCACACCCACAAATCAAGAGCGCACTCCTCTGATGCATCACAACATCATAGCTAAACAAGACCATAAAGTCTGATCACACTCTAAACAGCTGCTACAAAATATGTCCAACGATAAAAATATTATAATATAATACATTAACTATTTTACATATAATAACACAAAAGAGAAGAACACAAAGGGTCTTTATAGAATTATATTATTATTACTGGTCGAAAAATAAACGTGTATTGCTTTATGAGGGCCAGAAAGAATGAGAGAAACCACAACAATAAAGCAGGTCTAAAGTTGAGAAGAATAAGTTGATACCATATCATTTTGGGGATTTAAATATATTTTAATGTTATAAAATATTGGTAGTTAACTTATTGTTACTGAGTATGAACCTGAAGAGATCCAGCCGAAATGTGACTCTACTTATAGGATCATAGACATGTTTTTGTGGGTTCTTGGACAAGGTTGAAGTGTGCAGTATGTTATATACGATAAATATAGCCTATTTGCAAATTAAGTTAAATTCTGAAAAAAAAAAAAAAAAATAACGTGGGAGATGATAACTAAAGAAGAAAGCTTGATATTATTGATGATGATGGTTAAATTCTATTTGTATGTTAAGTTAAATTCTATCGAATGCCTTGGGTGCAGCATCATCAATGTGCATTGAACGACCATCGTAGATGAGGACGGTTGTGGTTGTCATCGTTGGTAGCACAATAGATGTGAAAAGGCGGTGGCACTGCACCATGATGGTGGAGTCATTGATGAGGCGATGGACCGTGATGGCAATGGAGTATTGTCAAACAATTGGCAGGTGTATTGTCAAACAATTGGCAGGTGTAAGAGGTTTGTTGGGTTGTGGTGGCGGAGTGGTAAAGCAGGCGGACAGTGGGGCCTGCGATGTCGAAGGGCATCGATGGTGTTTCTGTTGGAGGTTGTTGCCGGCGGTGGCCAACTTGTCATGGTGGTTGTTTTTGTGGGATATTTTGTCCAGGCATTGGCCATTGGATTTGGTTGAATAGGTGGAGGATTGGCTGCAGTTGTTGCTGAGATTGGGTGTAGATAGCTGTGAGGGTGAAGATCAGGAGAGTAGCTGTCAAGTGTGTTTAGGGGCAGACTTGTGGTGTGGAAGTTTGATTGGGGGATTATTTGGTGCAGATTGGTGGCGAGTGTTGATGTCTTTCGGCGTTGTGTCGCAGACGACAGTGGGGGTTTGGCGTTGGCAGCGTTGTGGTTGGTGTGGCTTGTTCTGGATCAAAGGCGAAGTATTGATTGGATGGCTTGAGGACGTCAGTGTTTGTGGAGCTCACCGGCGAGGAGAGTTGAACGTTAATGGTTTGGTCTGGATTGACGACGACGAAGATGTCAGCGGAGGTCGCGAGCTGGTCGAGCAGTGTTGAGTGCCTGGCAGTCGAGAGCACTGCAAGAGGTTGTCTCGATGGTCGAGGGTGGTGTCGTTGAGACAGCCAAGATAGTAAGAATGACCAGCAGCCGTGCAGGGAGCAGCGGCAGTGTTAGGATTCAGTAGGCCAAGTGGGCAGAGGCGTCGTCAAGGGTTAGGGTTTCACTAGCAGCTTGGTTGTGAGTAAGGTCGCAATGAGGGAAAGGAGTCGAAGCCGGTATCGAGGCCGTTGAGGAGAATTATGGAGTTTGCGGTGAAACACCCTCGGCGGCTCGAGATCGAGAAGAAAGAAAGAAGTCTCTCTCTAGGGCTAATAACAAGGCTTTGATACCATTATTATTATTATTTAAAGTATTGAAGAAGGCTTGATATTATTTGTTGTACCTCGAAAATTACTAAGTATATGACTTATAAGGCTGCCATGTGCCATGTTTAACTGGCCTACCTTCCCCAAATCTAAGAACCCGACCCAGGTATGCACATAGCTGACTTGTTTTTAGAGGTGCAGACCTGAGACAAAAGGAGTCTTCAGGTCGGTCTCACGACCCAGACCCAAGAAGAAAAGCGCCTTCATGCCGGGATCTACTCAAGGAGTCGAGAATTCCAAGACAAATGACGTCTTTCACTCGACTTCACTGTGGAATGTCTCGAATGACGAATTGACCTATCAGCTTCACCATGCTTTGCTATGTAGCCTAGTCGCCATGGCATTTAATGCATGGCTAGGTTCATTATGACTCGCGACTTCACCACTTCACTCCTCAAGATTAAACGCGAGGATGACTCGCTTGTTCTATGACCGACACATGTAAAGTATTATTTGATCAATCGCCACACTGACCCAGTCAAATTACCAAAAAGTCCTCCTCGGCTTCCTATAAATAGGAATGATTTCTGCTGCATGAAGGTACGAGCAATTTTGGCTATAAAATACTCTAAAACTAAATTAAGTATTTTGACCACTTAATCAAGAATCGACTTGAACATCGAGGGCCCATCGGAGAACCCAACTCCGATCCTCTAACTGTTATCAGGTGCGTGAATTTCGCTATGCCATAATCAACCATCAAAGAAGATAAAAGGACCCTTAACTCCTCCAAAACCATCATTACTCTCCAAATTAATCGACCGACATCAACATTATTGATGATGATGGTTAAATTCTATTTGTATGTTAAGTTAAATTCTATCGAATGCCTTGGGTGCAGCATCATCAATGTGCATTGAACGACCATCGTAGATGAGGGCGGTTGTGGTTGTCATCGTTGGTAGCACAATAGATGTGAAAAGGCGGTGGCACTGCACCATGATGGTGGAGTCATTGATGAGGCGATGGACCGTGATGGCAATGGAGTATTGTCAAACAATTGGCAGGTGTATTGTCAAACAATTGGCAGGTGTAAGAGGTTTGTTGGGTTGTGGTGGCGGAGTGGTAAAGCAGGCGGACAGTGGGGCCTGCGATGTCGAAGGGCATCGATGGTGTTTCTGTTGGAGGTTGTTGCGGCGGTGGCCAACTTGTCATGGTGGTTGTTTTTGTGGGATATTTTGTCCAGGCATTGGCCATTGGATTTGGTTGAATAGGTGGAGGATTGGCTGCAGTTGTTGCTGAGATTGGGTGTAGATAGCTGTGAGGGTGAAGATCAGGAGAGTAGCTGTCAAGTGTGTTTAGGGGCAGACTTGTGGTGTGGAAGTTTGATTGGGGGATTATTTGGTGCAGATTGGTGGCGAGTGTTGATGTCTTTCGGCGTTGTGTCGCAGACGACAGTGGGGGTTTGGCGTTGGCAGCGTTGTGGTTGGTGTGGCTTGTTCTGGATCAAAGGCGAAGTATTGATTGGATGGCTTGAGGACGTCAGTGTTTGTGGAGCTCACCGCGAGGAGAGTTGAACGTTAATGGTTTGGTCTGGATTGACGACGACGAAGATGTCAGCGGAGGTCGCGAGCTGGTCGAGCAGTGTTGAGTGCCTGGCAGTCGAGAGCACTGCAAGAGGTTGTCTCGATGGTCGAGGGTGGTGTCGTTGAGACAGCCAAGATAGTAAGAATGACCAGCAGCCGTGCAGGGAGCAGCGGCAGTGTTAGGATTCAGTAGGCCAAGTGGGCAGAGGCGTCGTCAAGGGTTAGGGTTTCACTAGCAGCTTGGTTGTGAGTAAGGTCGCAATGAGGGAAAGGAGTCGAAGCCGGTATCGAGGCCGTTGAGGAGAATTATGGAGTTTGCGGTGAAACACCCTCGGCGGCTCGAGATCGAGAAGAAAGAAAGAAGTCTCTCTCTAGGGCTAATAACAAGGCTTTGATACCATTATTATTATTATTTAAAGTATTGAAGAAGGCTTGATATTATTTGTTGTACCTCGAAAATTACTAAGTATAACAGACCCCCTTAAGGCTGCCATGTGCCATGTTTAACTGGCCTACCTTCCCCAAATCTAAGAACCCGACCCAGGTATGCACATAGCTGACTTGTTTTTAGAGGTGCAGACCTGAGACAAAAGGAGTCTTCAGGTCGGTCTCACGACCCAGACCCAAGAAGAAAAGCGCCTTCATGCCGGGATCTACTCAAGGAGTCGAGAATTCCAAGACAAATGACGTCTTTCACTCGACTTCACTGTGGAATGTCTCGAATGACGAATTGACCTATCAGCTTCACCATGCTTTGCTATGTAGCCTAGTCGCCATGGCATTTAATGCATGGCTAGGTTCATTATGACTCCTGCACTTCAGCCACCCCTGTCACTGTCGCATTAAACGCGAGGATGACTCGCTTGTTCTATGACCGACACATGTAAAGTATTATTTGATCAATCGCCACACTGACCCGGTCAAATTACCAAAAGTCCTCCTCGGCTTCTATAAATAGGAATGATTTCTGGCATGAAGGTACGAGCAATTTTGGCTATAAAATACTCTAAAACTAAATTAAGTATTTTGACCACTTAATCAGTAACTGACTTGAACATCAGAGGGCCCATCGGAGAACCCAACTCCGATCCTCTAACGGTGTTCTTGTGTGCGAGAATTTCGTTTGCGGCCATAATCAACCATCAAAGAAGATAAAAGGACCCTTAACTCCTCCAAAACCATCATTACTCTCCAAATTAACTGACTGACATCAACATTATTCATGATGATGGTTACATGCACTTATACTAATTAAAGACTAAATATGAAAAGTCCCAATAAAGACAGAAAATAAATGAGAAAATGAGGAAATGATATCCTTCCTAATACATGATTATATGCTACCTAATATAAAAGATATAATATCAAGAGAATATATACTACTATATTTAACAGGAGAAGCCTAATAAATAGGTAGAGTAAAATTGGTCCAAAATAAATAACTTAAGAATCCAAATTGACAGATATTTTCCTGTCGTTTTCTTATTTGCATTTTAATATAACAATGATGATGATCCAAATCAATAAAGTATAGTTATTTTAAAGTTTTCTTCAAATAAATCATGGAATTCTCTTGATGTTAGAAAGGAATACATGTCATACGCATTTGTTATTAGACATTATGGATTGTGTTTTGATTTTTCCACTTTAAACTCTCAATGAAAGCAGAACGAGCGCTATGTTCAATTATTAGTTATATATGAATTTAATTTAAGGAAGATTTCAAAATTTCAAATTATTTGATAGTATCGGAGATGAGTACAGAAAAGAGAGAAGAGAAAGAAAAACGAAAAGAATATCTAATAGCATAAGAGAGTTAAGCATATAGCTGCTTATCCTTGATACTCTTTTATTTCAAGATTTGATTAGCGAAAATTTCACCACAAGTAAAACAGAATAGATGAAACTATATTTAAATTTTGGTATCATAAACTTTTTCAAATTCTCTTTTATAAAATAGATTGTAAATTACTGATGCATTTACAATTTTCTTCTATATTTTGCAACATTTAGTATTTCACCCATGTGGTTTCAATTTTATTATTTAAAGTATTGAAGAAGGCTTGATATTATTTGTTGTACCTCGAAAATTACTAAGTATAACAGACCCCCTTAAGGCTGCCATGTGCCATGTTTAACTGGCCTACCTTCCCCAAATCTAAGAACCCGACCCAGGTATGCACATAGCTGACTTGTTTTAGAGTGCGGACACGAGACAAAGGAGTCTTCAGTCGGTCTCACGACCCAGACCCAAGAAGAAAAGCGCCTTCATGCCGGGATCTACTCAAGGAGTCGAGAATTCCAAGACAAATGACGTCTTTCACTCGACTTCACTGTGGAATGTCTCGAATGACGAATTGACCTATCGGCTTCACCATGCTTTGCTATGTAGCCTAGTCGCCATGGCATTTAATGCATGGCTAGGTTCATTATGACTCTGCATGACCACCCACATCCTTTGTCGCATTAAACGCGAGGATGACTCGCTTGTTCTATGACCGACACATGTAAAGTATTATTTGATCAATCGCCACACTGACCCAGTCAAATTACCAAAAAGTCCTCCTCGGCTTCCTATAAATAGGAATGATTTCTGCTGCATGAAGGTACGAGCAATTTTGGCTATAAAATACTCTAAAACTAAATTAAGTATTTTGACCACTTAATCAGTAACTGACTTGAACATCAGAGGGCCCATCGGAGAACCCAACTCCGATCCTCTAACGGTGTTACTGTGTGCAGGAATTTCTGTTTGCGGCCATAATCAACCATCAAAGAAGATAAAAGGACCCTTAACTCCTCCAAAACCATCATTACTCTCCAAATTAACTGACTGACATCAACATTATTCATGATGATGGTTACATGCACTTATACTAATTAAAGACTAAATATGAAAAGTCCCAATAAAGACAGAAAATAAATGAGAAAATGAGGAAATGATATCCTTCCTAATACATGATTATATGCTACCTAATATAAAAGATATAATATCAAGAGAATATATACTACTATATTTAACAGGAGAAGCCTAATAAATAGGTAGAGTAAAATTGGTCCAAAATAAATAACTTAAGAATCCAAATTGACAGATATTTTCCTGTCGTTTTCTTATTTGCATTTTAATATAACAATGATGATGATCCAAATCAATAAAGTATAGTTATTTTAAAGTTTTCTTCAAATAAATCATGGAATTCTCTTGATGTTAGAAAGGAATACATGTCATACGCATTTGTTATTAGACATTATGGATTGTGTTTTGATTTTTCCACTTTAAACTCTCAATGAAAGCAGAACGAGCGCTATGTTCAATTATTAGTTATATATGAATTTAATTTAAGGAAGATTTCAAAATTTCAAATTATTTGATAGTATCGGAGATGAGTACAGAAAAGAGAGAAAGAAAACGAAAAGAATATCTAATAGCATAAGAGAGTTAAGCATATAGCTGCTTATCCTTGATACTCTTTTATTTCAAGATTTGATTAGCGAAAATTTCACCACAAGTAAAACAGAATAGATGAAACTATATTTAAATTTTGGTATCATAAACTTTTTCAAATTCTCTTTTATAAAATAGATTGTAAATTACTGATGCATTTACAATTTTCTTCTATATTTTGCAACATTTAGTATTTCACCCATGTGGTTTCAATTTTATTTTTAATACAATTCAATCAAATAACGGTAGTAGCTTTTGTATCCAATATTTCTCATTAATACGTACGGTCTGAAAAATACAATTTTTTTCTCCTACTATAAGGAGAAATTTTTCAACCACTCATCTACATTTTGTCTAATCTCACTTTGCACATTATATACTAGCATAGATGTTTAATTTACATGCCATTATATATAATGAACACACAAAACTTCTCTCAAATGTTTTGCTTTAAATTCTTATTTTCTTCACTTTGAGCCACTTAGGTTTTTTAAACTTTTCTTTTCTATTTTTGTTCATGAAACAAATTCAAAACTTAAAACAAGTATGTCCACGTGCTTTGCACGTGGATTATACTAGTCTCTTTAAAGATATAGGATTAGAATGAACTCATTTTCACAACATTTGCATGCTAAATTGTTAATTTTCTCAATTGGCTTATTTTCACTTTGGTACCCCGAAACTTTACTCGTTCTTTCAATTTGATATCTCAAAGAATTTTTTTTAACACTTTGATGTCCAAAAGTTTCAATCCCATTTCACTTTGATAGTCCAGACAAGATTTAGATGTATATCGTGTTAAATTTATGTCACGTGCTTAGTAGTGATACCCTTGTACAATGCTATTGGAAACATTTGGTTGGTTGGATCTCTATCAACAGGGTAACATGGACCTAAATGTAAGACATATTTAATAGAAAATTATAAAGAAAACTTGGCGAGGGCATTAAAATGAAATAGAATTGAAACTTTGAGATATCAAAGTGTAAAAAAAATACTTTGAAGTATTAGAATGGTAAAATGAATAAACTTTGGGGTACCAAAATGAAAAGAAGCCTACTCCATCTTTTGATATCTATTGGTTCCGTCATTTATTCAGCAAAGAAGCCCAAGTGGTAAGCAAAGTCGTACTTGAAAAGGAAGAACAGCAGATCTAATGTCAACTTCATCACAGTAGAATAAAAACACTAAAGCATTTTGTTCTGGATCAAAATGGATCAACAATTTCTATAATAAAAGCAACCAAAAGCAACAACAACCAAAAAAAAATCAACTTTGCCAATAGCGATGAACGCAATGCCCTAATTTGGAAAAATAAATAAAAAAGAATCACGAATTTGGAACCAAAATATAGAATGAAGATGGAGATGAAAGAAAAACCACTAGGCCCCGATATTTTAACGAAATTAAGTAGATAGACACTGAAATTAGAATACAACCCAAATAATTAAAACTAAGTTGCAAATTCGTCACAATCCTAACGTTGTTACCCCTCCTTATTACTCTATTCAGAACTATGCTTTCTGAAACCCAAATGCCTTCTATTCATCACGATCCTAACGTTGTTACCCCTCCTTATTACTCTATTCAGAACTATTGCTGTTACCCCTCCTTGTTACCCAAATCAATAAAACTAAGTTGCAACCTCCTTATTACTCTATTCAGAACTATTGGTATAGTATGAAGCTTATAGCTAATTGAAGTTGCATATTTTATTAGATTCAAAGGAGTTTCCTGTTGATTTATTGCCGAAGGCATCTGGATGCCTTGATTATTGTATTCGTAGTGTTATGGTCAATTTACCCCTGCACCTCAAGTGGTGTTCAATGTTTAGGAGATTGCTTTTGCATTTTAAGTAACTTTATGGAGTTTTATTGGTTATTTATGTTGGGCGCGCGGACCGCGGAACCGTCGAGAGAAACCACCACAAACGATAGCAAAAAAAACACAATAAAAGAGTAAAGACACGAGATTTACGTGGTTCGCAAGTTGCCTACGCCCACGGGTAAGGAGGGGGGATTTTCACTAATAGAAAGAGAGAATACAAATTAGGGTTACAAGTTCTCTAAAGAAACCCTAAAAACAAACCTCTCAATCTCTCAAAAGATCTCCTCTCCAAAGATGCACCAAACTCTCTCAAAGGTCGCTCCAAAACGTGCTTGATTAACTTCCAAATAATCGGTTTAGGGTTATATATAAACTCTAAACGAACCGGGTTTAAAACCAAACCCGCCGACCGCTTGCATTAGTCGACTACTACATCATATTAGTCGACTACTACATCATATTAGTCGACTACTACATCATATTAGTCGACTACTACATCATATTAGTCGACTACTACATCATATTAGTCGACTACTACATCATATTAGTCGACTACTACATCATATTAGTCGACTACTACATCATATTAGTCGACTACAATACCTAGTAGTCGACTCTTGAACTGGCTGTCTTGTGCATGTTTTGTGCATGTTCTACAATTCTCCACCTCGTACATCATTTGATTCACCTCAAATTTTGGACGAACACCAAGAACACCAAGAACATCTAGAGAGATCACCATTAGCCAATCCAGCCAATCCAGCCACTACACCGCGACCGCTTCACGCACCTCCACCGATCAAGCTCACCGTAGTTCACCTCAAATCATCTCCACCTTACCCATTACTCGGGGCCATGCCCTCTTGGGCAAATCAACACGAAGGATATGAAGCAAGTCCAAGCAAAGTCGTACTTGAAAAGGAAGAACAGCAGATCTAATGTCAACTTCATCACAGTAGAATAAAACACTAAAGCATTTTGTTCTGGATCAAAATGGATCAACAATTTCTATAATAAAAGCAACCAAAAGCAACAACAACCAAAAAATCAACTTTGCCAATAGCGATGAACGCAATGCCCTAATTTGGAAAAATAAATAAAAAGAATCACGAATTTGGAACCAAAATATAGAATGAAGATGGAGATGAAAGAAAACCACTAGGCCCCGATATTTTAACGAAATTAAGTAGATAGACACTGAAATTAGAATACAACCCAAATAATTAAAACTAAGTTGCAAATTGTCACAATCCTAACGTTGTTACCCCTCCTTATTACTCTATTCAGAACTATGCTTTCAAACCCAAATGCCTTCTATTCATCACGATCCTAACGTTGTTACCCCTCCTTATTACTCTATTCAGAACTATTGCTGTTACCCCTCCTTGTTACCCAAATCAATAAAACTAAGTTGCAACCTCCTTATTACTCTATTCAGAACTATTGGTATAGTATGAAGCTTATAGCTAATTGAAGTTGCATATTTTATTAGATTCAAAGGAGTTTCCTGTTGATTTATTGCCGAAGGCATCTGGATGCCTTGATTATTGTATTCGTAGTGTTATGGTCAATTTACCCCTGCACCTCAAGTGGTGTTCAATGTTTAGGAGATTGCTTTTGCATTTTAAGTAACTTTATGGAGTTTTATTGGTTATTTATGTTGGGCGCGCGGACCGCGGAACCGTCGAGAGAAACCACCACAAACGATAGCAAAAAAAACACAATAAAAGAGTAAAGACACGAGATTTACGTGGTTCGGCAAGTTGCCTACGTCCACGGGGTAAGGAGGGGGGATTTTCACTAATAGAAAGAGAGAATACAAATTAGGGTTACAAGTTCTCTAAAGAAACCCTAAAAACAAACCTCTCAATCTCTCAAAAGATCTCCTCTCCAAAGATGCACCAAACTCTCTCAAAGGCTGCTCCAAAACGTGCTTGATTAACTTCCAAATAATCAGGTTTAGGGTTATATATAAACTCTAAACGAACCGGGTTTAAAACCAAACCCGCTTCGACTGCCAGATTAGTCGACTACTACATCATATTAGTCGACTACTTGCTCCTTACCAAAGATCGCTTCGCCTCACGCAGATTAGTCGACTACAATACGATTAGTCGACTACGCTCCTCCAACCAAAACTCGTTTCGTCTGGCTGAGATTAGTCGACTACAATACCTAGTAGTCGACTCTTGAACTGGCTGTCTTGTGCATGTTTTTGTGCATGTTCTACAATTCTCCACCTCGTACATCATTTGATTCACCTCAAATTTTGGACGAACACCCGAAGAACACCAAGAACATCTAGAGAGATCACCATTAGCCAATCCAGGCCAATCCAAATTGCCACTACACCGCGATCGCCACGCATCTCCACCGATCAAGCTCACCGTAGTTCACCTCAAATCATCTCCACCTTACCCATTACCAAGGGCCATGCCCTCTTGGGCAAATCAACACGAGCTGATATGAAGCAAGTCCAAGCAATGCTTAAACTTACTACCTGTGACCACCTTGGTTAACATGTCCGCTGGATTCTCATTCGTGTGCACCTTCATGAGAGAAATATCACCTTCCTCTATGACATCCCGCACAAAATGATACCTGACATCGATATGCTTGGTACGAGCATGATGAACTCGATTCTTCGCCAAGTGAATTGCACTCGACCGTCACACCACAAGTTCACGCTCGCCAATCCCCAAATCGCCTAGAAGACCCCACAACCACAATGCTTCCTTCACTCCCTCTGTCATGGCCATGTACTCGGCCTCGTAGTAGAAAGTGCCATCAGAGCTCGCAACATCGACGCCAACTAACCGAGCCCCATGTATCTTGAATACATAACCAGTAGTAGATCGTCGTCTATCTAGATCGCCCGCATAATCGAGTCCACAAACCCGCTAACGACATGTTTCTCCACCAAAACGGACCAGTATCAGCGGTACCCTTTAAGTACTGAGGACCCACTTCACCGCTTCCCGGCGCCTTTCCGGATTCGCCATGAATCTACCGACCACACTAACCGCCTGTGGAAATATCCGGCGTGTACACACCATTGCATACATTAAACCGCCAACCCACTAGCATAGGAACACGCTCCATGTGCCTTCTTCCGCCAGAGTGGGAGATTGATTACCGAAGCCTAAAGTGTGGAGCCAATGGAGTCACCACCGACTTAGCACTTTGCATCCCGAACCTCGCGATCACCCGCTCTATGTAGCCCTTCCGACTCAAGAACAATCGCCGATTACCGCTCTCTTCTAATCTCCATACCCGGATTTTCCTAGCAAAGACCCATGTCCTTCATCTCGAACTCTTCACCAAGTTGAGATTTCAACCTATCTATCTCCACCCTCGCTCTTAGAAGCAATAAGCATGTCATCCACATACAAAAGAAGATAGATAAAATTACCTCCATGAAGCTTCGAATGTAAACACAACAATCATGATCGCCATGAAAACCCATGCTTCAAAGATGAAGGAGTCAAATCGCTTGTACCACCGCCGGGAGATTGCTTTAATCCATACAAGGACTTCCTCAAACGACACACATGATTCTCCTTATCCTCAACCTTGTAGCCCTCGGGTTGATGCATGTAGATCTCTTCATCCAAGTCTCCGCAAGAAGGCTGTTTTAACATCGAGTTGATCCGACTCTAGATCGCCCGCATAATCGAGTCCACAAACCCGCTAACGACATGTTTCTCCACCAAAACACACTGACAATTGCACTTTAAGTACTGAGGACCCACTTCACTTTGCTTCGGTCGCCTTTCGGATTCGCCATGAATCTACCGACCACACTAACCGCTGTGAAATATCCGGCGTGTACACACCATTGCATACATTAAACCGCCAACCCACTAGCATAGGGAACACGCTCCATGTGCCTTCTCTTCCGCCAGAGTGGGAGATTGATTACCGAAGCCTAAAGTGTGGAGCCAATGGAGTCACCACCGACTTAGCACTTTGCATCCCGAACCTCGCGATCACCCGCTCTATGTAGCCCTTCCGACTCAAGAACAATCGCCGATTACCGCTCTCTTCTAATCTCCATACCGGTATTTTCCTAGCAAAGACCCATGTCCTTCATCTCGAACTCTTCACCAAGTTGAGATTTCAACCTATCTATCTCCACCCTCGCTCTTAGAAGCAATAAGCATGTCATCCACATACAAAAGAAGATAGATAAAATTACCTCCATGAAGCTTCGAATGTAAACACAACAATCATGATCGCCATGAAAACCCATGCTTCAAAGATGAAGGAGTCAAATCGCTTGTACCACCGCCGGGAGATTGCTTTAATCCATACGTTGACTTCCTCAAACGACACACATGATTCTCCTTATCCTCAACCTTGTAGCCCTCGGGTTGATGCATGTAGATCTCTTCATCCAAGTCTCCGTGCAAGAAGGCTGTTTTAACATCGAAGTTGATCCACTCAAAATCACCATAAGCAACAATACTCAATAGCACCGAATAGATGTGTGTTTCACCACCGGAGAAAATATCTCATTGTAATCCACACCCTCTTTACGTGCAAAACCCTTAGCCACTAGCCTCGCCTTGTATCTTACACCACCGAGCTCGAAGATCTTCCTTTCTTTTATACACCCACTTACAACCAATAGCTTTTCTTCCTACGGCAATGGGACCACCTCCCATGTTTGGTTCTTCCAAAGAGATTCCATCTCTTCCTCCATCGCACCAACCAACTCTCACTATCCTTGTCCCGAATAGCTTCCTTGAAGGAGACCGCTCGTCCTCCTCCACCAGAGTGCGATTCAACCATATTAGCCGCCCATAGTGCTTTAGGGGTTGATCACCCCGCCTTCAAGTATCGCTGTATGCTCGCTGGCCTAGTGGAAGCCAAATTATCCACGAGCCGCCGTTGTTGTAGTGCCTGTATTTTCTCGCTGAACCTCCTCCCCGCCAAGCTCATCATCTACCCGACTTCCCACTTGAGCACGATTAGAACCTAGTTGGTCTTTAGGTTCTATTTCAATAACCCGAGACTTAGAAGTCTCACCGCCATAACACCATCATCCTTGGGCCCTCGCAATCATGGATTTCTCATCAAAGGTAACATCCTGTGACCACGAACTTTGAATTTTTCGACACCAAAGGCGATAGCCTTTACGCCTTTGCATATCCCAAGAATATTGCCTTCTTGGCCCTCGCCAAGCTTTCCCTCGTTGACGGATAGTAGGCGTACATCCAAAATTCCGAGCCTATCATAATCTGCATGCTCTCGACCACACCCTATAGGGTGTATCACCATCCAATGTCGAATGTGGTGAACGGTTCACAATGTAACAAGTCAGTAGCCACCGCTTACGCCCACCATTCGTTGCCCAATCTCGCATAAGATCGCATACTCACGCTTTTCCCCGCAATGTTCGGTTCGGTCTCTCCGCGGACCCCATTCTCGCCGTGGTGTAGACTGTGTCGGTGTCGAACAATTCCTCCGATCACGTAACTCCTTGAAAGCACCATCGTATACTGCAGTTATCGGATCTCGGCGTCTTCAATTTCTTTCTGTCTGTTCTCAACCATTGTTCTCCACTTCTTGAATGTCTCAACACCTCATTCTTGTGCTTCGTAGTAAATCCAAGCATACCTAGAATAATCATCAATAAACGAGACATAATACACGGAACCACCCTTGAAGTTGTCCGAGCCGGACCCCAAACGTCCGTGTGCACATAATCTAGTATCCCTCTCGCTCTTAGACTTGCTGCTTAGAAACTTGACCCCGTGTGACTTTCCATACACACAATCCTCGCAAAAATCCATGTTTGGTTCTTCCAAAGAGATTCCATCTCTTCCTCCATCGCAGACCAACCAACTCTCACTATCCTTGTCCCGAATAGCTTCTTTGAAGGAGACCGGCTCGTCCTCCTCCACCGAGAGTGCGATTCAACCATATTAGCCGCCCATAGTGCTTTAGGGTTGATCAGCCCCGACTTCGATACGCAGCGTATGCTCGCTTTGGCCTAGTGGAAGCCAAATTATCCACAGAGCTGTTGTTGTAGTGCACGTGTATTTTCTGCTGAACCTCCTCCGCCAAGCTCATCATCTACGACTTCCCACTTGAGCACGATTAGAACCTAGTTGGTCTTTAGGTTCTATTTCAATAACCCGAGACTTAGAAGTCTCACCGGTCATAACACCATCATCCTTGGGCCCTCGCAATCATGGATTTCTCATCAAAGGTAACATCCTGTGACCACGAACTTTGAATTTTACGTACACCAAAGGCGATAGCCTTTTCGCCCTTGCATATCCCAAGAATATTGCCTTCTTGGCCCTCGCGTCAAGCTTTCCCTCGTTGGCGTGATAGTAGGCGGTACATCCAAAATTCGAGCCTATCATAATGCATGCTCTCGACCACACCCTATAGGGTGTATCACCATCCAATGTCGAATGTGGTGAACGGTTCACAATGTAACAAGTCAGAGCCACCGCTTCGCCCCACCATTCGCTGCCCAATCCTCGCATAAGATCGCATACTCACGCCTTTTCCGCAATGTTCGGTTCGGTCTCTCCGTGACCCCATTCTGGCGTGGTGTAGACTGTGTCGGTGTCGAACAATTCTCCTCGATCACGTAACTCCTTGAAAGCACCATCGTATACTGCATGCGTTATCGGATCTCGGCGTCTTCAATTTCTTTCTGTCTGTTCTCAACCATTGTTCTCCACTTCTTGAATGTCTCAACACCTCATTCTTGTGCTTGAGAAAGTAAATCCAAGCATACCTAGAATAATCATCAATAAACGAGACATAATACTCGAACCACCCTTTGAAGTTGTCCGAGCCGACCCCAAACGCCCGTGTGCACATAATCTAGTATCCTCTGCTCTTAGACTTCTTTGTTTAGAAACTTGACCTGTGTGACTTTCCATACACACAATCCTCGCAAAAATCCATGCTAGGTTCCTTGATTCTTGAGACCCTCTTTACCAAGAGAACTAGACCCTTCTCTCGACATATGCCCAAGCCGCCTATGCCATAACCGTGGTGCTCACATGGGTCTCCACCACTTCGCCGGTTCCAACGGCGCATCTCCTGTCACCGTCGTGCACGAGAGTATATAGATTACCGTGGCGAACACCCTTCATCACTACTAAGGAACCACGAACAACCTTCTTCACTCCGTTTTCCGTCACAATCCGCAACCACCGGAGTCCAAAGCACCAACCGAGATAAGATTCTTCCGCAAGTCGGGAACATGCCTCACATCCGCCAAGGTTCGAACCACTCCATCATGCATCTTGATTTTGATATTACCTAGCCCCACTGCTTTACAAGCATGGTTATTCCCCATCAATCTGAGTTCCCCATCAATGCCTCTCAGAGGTAGTAAACCACTTCCTATTTGGACACATATGGTAAGAGCAACCGTAATCAAGTATCCACTTCCGGAGATCTCCTCGCCACCGTGACGACATAGCATTCCTTATCGCTCCCTTCCTCAAACGTAGCTCGCTTCTTCCTTGCCCTCTCTCCTCTCGGTCTTGTTGTTATTCTTCTTTCCACCTACTCTCTTATTTGGACGATCGACTTTGAAATGCCCAGCTTCACCGCGACTTGAAACATCCTTTTCCCATAAGAGGTCTTGATTTAGATCTAGACTTTCCTCCCTTGCCTTTTCCTCGCTCATTGCTCCTTCCTCTTGCAAACAATCCTGCGCTTGTTCCTGTTACGCCGATGGCCATGTCACTAGTTGCGTCTTAGAAGATCGTCCGCTAGAAGTGCCGTTCTAGTCTCATCCATCTTCAGATTTTCTCCCACAAGCCTCGGTGTTTGCACGAGGTTCTCATAAGACTTCGCCAGACCCTCTTTACCAAGCGTAACTAGACCCTTCTCGACATATGCCCAAGCCGCCTATGCCATAACCGTGGTGCTCACATGGGTCTCCACCACTTCCTTCGCCTAACCACGTGATCTCCCCGTCAGTCGTGACTGAGAGTATAGATTACCGTGACGAACACCCTTCATCACTACTAAGGAACCACGAACAACCTTCTTCACTCCGTTTTCCGTCACAATCCGCAACCACCGGAGTCCAAAGCACCAACCGAGATAAGATTCTTCCGCAAGTCGGGAACATGCCTCACATCCGCCAAGGTTCGAACCACTCCATCATGCATCTTGATTTTGATATTACCTAGCCCCACTGCTTTACAAGCATGGTTATTCCCCATCAATACAGCCCCATCAATGCCTCTCAGAGGTAGTAAACCACTTCCTATTTGGACACATATGGTAAGAGCAACCGTAATCAAGTATCCACTTCCGGAGATCTCCTCGCCACCGTGACGACATAGCATTCCTTATCGCTCCCTTCCTCAAACGTAGCTCGCTTCTTCCTTGCCCTCTCTCCTCTCGGTCTTGTTGTTATTCTTCTTTCCACCTACTCTCTTATTTGACACCGACTTTGAAATGCCCAGCTTCACCGCGACTTGAAACATCCTTTTCCCCAAGAGGTCTTGATTTAGATCTAGACTTTCCTCCCTTGCCTTTTCCTCGCTCATTGCTCCTTCCTCTTGCAAACAATCCTGCGCTTGTTCCTGTTACGCCGATGGCCATGTCACTAGTTGCGCTTCTTCCAAGATCGTCCGCTAGAAGTGCCGTTCTAGTCTCATCCATCTTCAGATTTTCTCCCACAAGCCTCGGTGTTTGCACCAGGTTCTCATAAGACTTCGGCAGAGACGTAGTAGAAGCGCTCGATCCTCGCCTCCTACTTTAACATCTATGTCTTTCAACTGATATGATCCTATCAAACTTGTTGATGTGTTCCTGATTGATGAGCCCTCCTCCATCTTGCAAGTATACAATTTTGATTTTAAGTAGATCCGTTAGTTAGACTCTTCACATGAAGGTACCTCTAACTTCTTCCACATGTACCGTTTCTCTCCATCTACCAAGAAAGCTACATCCCTCTCAAGGCATAGGATAATCGACGCCGTGCTTCCGTGATCCAACTCCTCCCAATCCTCATCGACATATCCTTGTTCTTCTTCTCCTTTCCATCCAAAGTCTTGTGCAATTTTTGCGAAATTAGAAAGTTTTTCATCAGATCCTCCAATAGGAAAAATCGTTCTTCCCATTGAACTTTTCAATCTCGAATTTTCCCACTTTGATCGATTCATCGGTTGACGCCATCCTCTGCTTGTTCGTGAATCCGCTTTCTCAGAATCACCAACACCCCTTCAAATTAGAAATTACCCCACTTCCAATCAACAATAGCTCGATACCAATTGTTGGTAGCGGACCGCGGAACCGCCGAGAGAAACCACCACAAACGATAGCAAAAAACACAATAAAAGAGTAAAGACGAGATTTACGTGGTTCGGCAAGTTGCCTACGCCCACGGGTAAGGAGGGGGATTTTCACTAATAGAAAGAGAGAATACAAATTAGGGTTACAAGTTCTCTAAAGAAACCCTAAAACAAACCTCTCAATCTCTCAAAAGATCTCCTCTCCAAAGATGCACCAAACTCTCTCAAAGGTCGCTCCAAACGCTTGATTAACTTCCAAATAATCAGGTTTAGGGTTATATATAAACTCTAAACGAACCGGTTTAAAACCAAACCTGCCTCGACCGCTTGATTAGTCGACTACTACATCATATTAGTCGACTACTACATCATATTAGTCGACTACTACATCATATTAGTCGACTACTACATCATATTAGTCGACTACTACATCATATTAGTCGACTACTACATCATATTAGTCGACTACTACATCATATTAGTCGACTACTACATCATATTAGTCGACTACAATACCTAGTAGTCGACTACTGAACCTGAAAACTGTCTTGTGCATGTTTTTGTGCATGTTCTACAATTTATTATCTCTTTTTTTTATTCCAGTTCCTTTTTTATATGTATAACTGGGTGTAAACTTTGATCTGAATTGTGGCATGTACAATTCTAGGAAGAATTTGCCACATGGCTTGCAAAAGGGCATGTTGGAGGCCATACCAACTCGAGCACTAACACAGGTATGTAACTTGCTCTTAACATCATTAGTGACTATGTGCTTTGTAAAGTTCAGTAAAAATGATGACTTTGCTTATTATAGTCTCTTAGGAAATGATTTACCTTACTTATTCGTAAATATTGAGCAAGATATAGCTCCTTTTTTTAGGATTAAAGAAGAAGTCTTGACACAAGTGCGCTAAAGGCAACTTTTTTGAATCGTTATCTAAACTTGTTTGACAATCGAAATTGGGGATGGTTATGGAGTAGGACTCAAAAGTTGAGAAAGCTTAAAGATCGGCTGATAATCTTCTACAACTTTTAGCTACATGGTTACGGAAAGGGTAGGCTTTGTTCATATCTTTCCTTTGGACTGTAGGTGATGGGCAAAAACGAGTGTTTACCTTTTATAGTCGCAAGTGCACAACCATTGTCAAGTTATAATATTTAAGATTGTCGATCCCACGAGGAACGGGAAATAGGAAGTGTTTGATTCAAGTTCGGTTCTCAAATTATGCGTGACAATTAGGGTTTTATTCAAGAAAATATGATGAAGTGATGAGAGAGTGGATTTGGATTGTGTGTGAAAGGAATCACAATTAAAAAGATGAGAATTCAATAAGAGAGATGAAGGAATCTAGAATTGAATCCACTAGCTAACTCAAATTATAATCTATGAAAAATTCTCTTTTACCACATCTCATATTAGATTTATTAAGCATAAGATATCAAACCACTTAAGGAAAGCATAACTTATCAAATTATCACCTAATTGAAATTCAAACTCATGAAGAGAGTAATAACAAGATAATAATCCTAGAATTCATAAGCATAGCCTATCAAACCACTTAAGGAAAGCATAAACTATCAAATTCTTCTTCTATCGATTAGTTCTCTAGTTGATTAACCTAAACATGATCTTTTAAGCATAAGAGAGATGATTCATAAATACAAAAGAGATTAGACTAGTTTCATGCAACCTAGATCCCCACAAGAGTTTAGTTCAACATCTTGGGAAATTCAAACAAATAGAAAAGAAAAGAAAATAAAAAGAAAAGAAAAATTCTAAACTAATCTAACTACAAAGCAATTAAATCTAAACTACAAAAGCTATTAAATCTAAACTATAAAGCAAATAAATCTAAACTACAAAAGCTATTAAATCTAAACTACAAAGCAAATAAATAACAAGAAAGAAAAAGAAATAATAAAGAGAAATAAAGAAAAACCTGCAACTCATCATCATCAACTCATCCTCCTTTTGGTCCTTGAACAAGAAGAAGAAGATGGGATTGAAGGGGAGAAAATATTTATTTATTGAGGAAAAATTATTACAATGAAAGGTACTCTAAAACAAGAGCAACCCTTTCTCTCCAAAAGGAGTTTTACAAAATATTTCACACCTCTAAACCCTCAGATACTACCCCTATTTATACCCCAACGGAGTTGATGTGAACCATTGGATCAAACTTGGCCAAAAAGGAAGAGAAATCTTTCCTAAATTGAATCGTTGCCGACCAATCGGTCGACCGGTTAGCCAACCGGTTAGCCAACCGGTTAGCCAACCGGTTGGCCAACCGGTTGGTCAACCGATTGGTTCCCAACGGATTTTGTCTTTTCTTGATATTTTTGCACGAATTCTTCTTGGATTCCCTTGGTATCTTGGGCCTTCGTTTGTCTTCAGATTTGGGCTTCAACAATTGGTAGAAATTCAGAGAATTTGAGTCATTTGAGCTTTTATTCATTAATACTCCATTTATTCTGCAAAATAAGATAAAACATATTATTAGTAACATATTTATTGATATAAAATAGATAATGAGGTTATTTAAAATGTCATTAAAATGTGATTATCAAATACCCCACACCTAAACTTTTGCTAGTCCTCTAGCAAGGAAGAAAAATGAAAAGAAAGAAAAGAAAAATCCTAACTCACAGGAATCGCGGTTGTATTTAGCGATACAACAAGCCTTTAAACCCCTAGGTTACCCTAGTGGACGAGTTGTAGTCTCGTGAGGGTTTGCAGTGAATATACCCACAAAATTCACCAACTTGCCAATTTAAAGAAGCTAATTGAATAATTTAAAAATTCCACAAGTCGGTTAATACTCAAGAAAACGTTTTATCATGATTTCAAAGTAAAGTTCTTAAGAAAATCCTTCCATTGTAGTGATACAAAACCAAGTTTTTCTCAAAGATTTAATTCAAAAGTTTTGAAGGAAACATGCTAACTCTTTGTTTCAAACAATGTTCAAGTCTCTTAACCCATTTTGAAAAATCAAGAACATATACCGTTATTTCCATATATATAAAAACATGGTTAGTTTTTTTTTTTTTTTGGTAGTCTTGTTCTTTTAATCGGCTTTCTAAGTGACCATTTAGCGAGTTTTGGCCAATGAATCCCAACCCAATTGGGCTTAGGTCATTAAGCATAAAAATACTCCTCGGGCTTAATTACTCACCAACTTAGGCTTTAGTAACAAAGAACTACCGATGATTTTAAGAAATTTATTTGGTGCCCATTTTTCAGAC
This sequence comes from Asparagus setaceus, assembly GCA_012295165.1. Classification (NCBI taxonomy): domain Eukaryota; kingdom Viridiplantae; phylum Streptophyta; class Magnoliopsida; order Asparagales; family Asparagaceae; genus Asparagus; species Asparagus setaceus. The sequence goes on from CM022707.1 coordinate 9,613,074, forward strand.
TCTTTTGTTAAGTTAGTATAATATATATATGTGTATATGTATATATGTTCTGAAAAATATTTGGATTAATGCAACTTAAAGAATCATTTTCAACTCTAAGTTAAGCACGCAAAAATTTCACCACTCTGATTAAACATCCAAGTTAAACTTTAGTAAAGTATACCACTTTGAAAATCATTCTTTCGGAAATTTATTTAAAATTATCATAAAAGGTAAACTTGAGTGTATAACTAACTCAGGATTAGAAGACTATTAATCAACTCTATTAAGTTGGCAAGTGACAATTTTTTTTTTAAGAAAAAGAAAATGAAAATGAATAAGAAAAAGAAAATGAAAATGAAAAAATAAAAAATGACTAAAATACTGAGAAATTTGACTAAGTCCCACCCCCACACCTAAAATTTGCATTGTCCTCAATGTAAATGCGAAAGTAACATGGAGAAGAGTGGAAGCACTTACGATGTTCTGGATGACCCGAACAATCAAAAGAAAACCGTGATTTACCGCGGTAATGAGGTGGAGACGAAACCAATTGTTGTTGTTTTTTTTTTTTAAATTAATTTTTATTTTTTCCGTGATATGCACGTGATTTTCAAGATTTTTTTTTTTTTTTTGAATTACAGATAGTGTGGCTCATGGAGAACAAACACCTCCTCCTCGCCAAGTGTAGAAGATTCTAAAAAGGGTTTTAAACGTTGACCATTCACTTTGAAAACATGATCATTTTTAGGATCTTTAATCTCGATAGCCCCATGTGAGAAAACTTGAGTGACAATAAACGGTCCTGACCATCGTGATCTTAATTTACCAGGAAAAATGTGTAATCTTGAGTTGTAAAGTAAAACTTTTTGTCCTGGTGTGAAGTTTCTCCGTAATATTGAATTGTCGTGAAAAACCTTGGTTTTCTTTATAAATTTTGAATTTATATGTGCATCGCTTCAATTTCCTCTAACTCATTTAATTGAAGCATTCTCATTTTTCCCGCCAAGTCTAAATCAAGGTTAAGTTGTTTAATTGCCCACATTGCTCGGTGTTCTAACTCAATCGGTAAATGACAGCCTTTCCAAAACAAGTCTCAGACGGTGACATTTCTAACCGAGTTTTAAAGGCCGCTCGATATGCCCATAGAGCATCGCAGAGTTTTAAGGACCAATCCTTTCATGAGAAACCTGCTTTTTCAGAATTTGTTTGATCTCGCCTATTTGTGACCTCTACTTGACCACGGGTTTGAGGGTGATAAGGAGTTGACAGCTTGTGTGTGATCGAGTACTTCCTCATTAATGCCTCAAAGGAACGGTTGCGTAAATGTGTACCATTATCGCTAATTATTGCTCGGGGCACACCAAATCGTGAAAAATATTCTCCTTCGAAACCCAACAACAACCTTGTTATCATTAGTCTTGCACGCAACCGCTTCAACCCATTTCGACATATACTGCATGACCACTAGAATGTACATATTATCAAGGAATTTGGAAAAGGTCCCATGAAATCTATACCCCACAAATCAAAAAGTTCAACAGCTTAAAATGGGTTGTAAGGGCATCATATTTCTTCTAGTGATTTTACCTAAGAGTCGCATAACAACATGTGTTTTGCAAAACTCATAGGAATCTTTGAACACAGTTGGCCAATATAGCCCACACCGAGAATTTTTCGTTGCTTTTCTTGAGCCAAAGTGGCCCCCACATGCTTGCTCGTGGCAAAAGATAGAACACTCCTAGTTTCTTCATTTGGAATACACCTCCTAAAAATCGATCGTGACAAGATTTTAAACAGATATGGATCATCCCAAGAGAAGTATTTTACCCGAGAGAAAACGGATCTATCTTGTTTAGACCAATGAGAGGGAGCTGTTTCGTGACTAAATAATTGACAATATCGCAAATCATGGAACGATTGGATTTGTAGGAGTTGTTCGTCTGGAAAAAGTTCATTGATTGGGACATTTGATGTTGGTGCATTTGGAAGTCTAGAGAGATGATCCGCCACGTGGTTTTCTATGCCTTTTGTCAAGGATCGAATGTCAAACTCAAGTAGGAGAATCCATCTAATGAGCCGTGCTTTAGCATCCTTCTTGGTCAAAAGATACTTAAGTGCGTGATCTGTGAATACTTTGGTCAAAGACCGATGAGATAGGACCTGAATTTTTCTAAGGCAAAGACGACGACTAAAAATTCTTTTTCGCGATGTGAGTAATTTTGTTGAGCATCGCTTAGTGTCCTACGGCATAGTAGATTACATGCGATTTTCCATCAATACGTTGTCCTAGAACAAAGACCAATTGCGTAATCGATGCATCACACATTAATTCGAAGGGTAAGGTCCAATCTGGTGCATGAATGATCGGGGCTGTGGTTAGTTCTTTTTTCAGATAATCAAAAGCTTTGAGGCATTCAAGTGAGAATTCGAATGGCGTATCCTTAGCTAAGAGATTGGTCAAAGGTCTAGCAATGTTGCTAAAATTTTGATGAAACGCCTATAGAAACCAAAGATGACCAAGAAATGATCCGACATCCTTAACATTTTTGAGGGGAAGGTTCAAATAAGATCTACCTTAGCTTTGTCAACTTCGATACCCTATTGGAAATGACATGACCTAAGACAATGCCCTGTTTGACCATGAAATGACATTTCTCCCAATTAAGAGTCAGATTTTTCTCCCTACATCGTAATAGGACCAATCGAAGATGATTCAAACATTCTGAGAATGTGTCGCCAAAGATGGAAAAGTCGTCCATGAAAATTTCTAGAAAGCGTTCTACCATGTCAGAGAAGATACTAATCATGCAGCGTTGGAATGTGGCGGGTGCGTTACACAACCCAAAAGGCATGCGGCGATATGCAAAGGTTCCGTATGGGCATGTGAAAGTGGTTTTCTCCTGATCTTCTGGGGCAATGGGGATCTGATTATAACCTGAATATCCATCCAAGAAACAATAGAACTCATGTCCTGCTAGGCGTTCTAACATTTGGTCTATGAAAGGAAGCGGGAAGTGATCTTTCCGGGTAGCTAAGTTGAGTTTTCTATAGTCAATGCAGACTCGCCAACCGGTTTGGATTCGAGTGGGAATTAGTTCATTAGCATTATTTTGGATCACGGTGATCCCAGATTTTTTCGGAACTACTTGGACCGGACTTACCCAGGAACTATCTGAAATGGGATAAATGATCCCATGATCGAGACATTTCAGAATGTCTTTCCTAACAGCCTCTTTTATTACTGGGTTTAACCTACGTTGAGGATCTCTAGTAGGTTTGGCATCATCAATCAAGTGGATTCGGTGTTGAACAATGGTTGGACTAATCCCTTGATATCGCCATGGTCCATCCAATGGCTTCCTATTCTCTTAAACCGCTAAGAGGGCTTCCTTCTGAACAGGTGTCAATTTTGAAGAGATGATGACAGGCAGACTCTCATTCTCCCCTAAGTAGGCATACTCAAGATTTTCGGGTAATGGTTTGAGCTCTAACTTAGGGGGTTCCTCGATGGAAGGGCGAAGTTGAGTTCGAGGCTCGATTTCTAATGGCTCGCGTTGCCAGCTGATTTCAGAGACATGATTGATTGGTGAATCTAGTCCTATATCGTCGTCGAAAGTTTCCTCCATGACTAGGTCAGAAAAACAGATGTCGGAACTACACTCCTCTTCTTGTTGCTCACTGGAAATACCCTGAATGAAGTTTACTTCTAAGGGTTGATCAGATGGATCACAGGGTTGTCTTCCTAAGTTGAAAATATTAAGATCGACAGTCATGTTTCCAAACGATAGTTTCATAAGACCAGTTCTACAATTGATTAAAGCATTTGAGGTTGCTAAGAATGGTCTTCCTAGGATGACTGGGATTTGACCCTTGAGATTGGGAACGGGCTGCATCTCTAGGACGATGAAATCAACAGGGAAAATGAATTCTCCAACCTTAATCAAAACATCCTCTACCTCTCCCTTGGGAATCTTCACGGATCTATCGGCTAATTGTAGGGTACATCTTGTCGGTTTAAGTTCTCCTACACCTAGCTGCTGATAAACTGAAAAGGGAAGAAGGTTTACACTAGCTCCTAAGTCTAGTAATGCCCTATCAATGACGGTGTTTCCTATTATACACGGGATAGTAGGACAACCTGGATCCTTATATTTCAAAGGGGTGGGCTTTGAGAGCATGTCACCGATATTAGCAAAGAAGAAAGACTTTCTTTGGAATATTTGTGATTCTTTTCTTAGTGCATAAATCTTTTAAGAATTTTGCATAAGAGGGAATTTGTTCCATTGCATCTAAGAGAGGGATGTTGATCTTGACCTGTTTGAAAGTTTCTAGGATTTTCTCTACTTGGGAGAGTTTTTCCTATGTCTAAGTCTATCCGGAAAGGGTGCAACGGGTGTATTCCTATCCGGGTTAGACTCGCCAGCTCTGCCGCCTTGGTCATCTAAGGAGTGTGTTGGATGGGAGACGAAGTTTGAGTGAAGGTGTTGACTTGGTTATCTATCTGTTTCCCAGATCTCAACGTATGGATTGCATTTACCTGAGATGGGTGATTTGGGTTTGAACCAATGTTGTTAGGGTTGACTACAGGTTGACTTGGAAATGTTCCTTTCTCTCTTTCACTCACGCTTGCTAGTCCCTAGTTGGGTTTCTATCCTGGCGATGGCTTGAGTGTTCGAGTTGATCGCTTGGTTGGTTGTTTGCATGAAGGAATTTAGAGTGTTGGATGATTGAGTCAACAGGTTGGTGGTGGTTTTGATCATGGCTTCTAAACCCTTTTCTATGACACCAAGACGTTTTTCCTGATCTGGGTTAGAAAGATTCGTCGGTTGATGAGGAGGGAAATTTGAAAAAGGTAGATTTGAGTGATGGAAATTGTTTGGTGGATTGAACGAATCGTGTTTCCCTAGGAATTTGTTGGTTTGAGGTGGGATTGACGTTTTGATTTCGGGGGTAACTTCCTTGGTTCCACGCAAAGTTGGGATGATTCCGCCAACCGGGATTGTAGGTTGGGGCAAAAGGATCATTTCTAGGATGCTGGAATGCAGCGTTAACCTGATCTAGTGGCTGATTAGATCCTAAAAGAGGGCATTCATCGGCAACATGAGATGGGGACTGACAATTGTGACAACCTGAGGCAGAGATTTGATTGACTTGAGCAGAGCTTCTTTGATTTCGAGAGCTTCTAGCCTACGCATGATCGCCGCCATCTTTGCTTCAATGCTATATTCGTTCCTACGGAAGGACCACTAGATTTGGCTTGAGGAACCGATGCACCCCGGTCATCACAAAGGTTCCCATTGCATGGTTTTTCCGACGGACTCTCTAAGAAATCCCACGCTTCATCGGCATTTTTCTTCATAAAATCCCTTGACACATAGACTCTAAGGAAGTTTTTGCGGGATAGTCCAATCCTTCGTAAATGATTTGGCACAATCGCCATTTTTCCGCACCATGGTGAGGACATTGGATGAGGAGATCCTTAAACCTATCGAAATACTTCCGAATGGCTCACCCGACAATCCTAAAATTTTGAATGTCTGCTTCGAGCTTGACCGTTTTGTGAATTGGGAAGAATTTTTTAGAAAAACTTTTACAAAATCATCCCAAGTTGAAATCGACCGTGGGTAAGTCAGATGTACCATTTTTTGCTTTGTCCTTAAGAGTGAAGGGAATAAATCGAAGCTTAATTGCATCCTCGCTAGGTCTTTCATTTTAATCATGAGGCGACTTCTACAAATTCAGAGATGAAAATATATCGTCTTTCGCCGTCCTAAGAATTTTGGAAGCATGTTGATGAAATGTGGTCGGAGTTCGAAATTAGTTCCATTTGCTTCGGGAAGCTTAATGCATGAAGGGATAGCATTCCTAGTTGGGTAGCAGATATCTTGAAGAACGGGAGGATTGGCCATTTCGTTTGGTTGAGAAGTTGAATCAGAGCGAACTAAACGATTGGTATTATTCCTAACCCAAGTTTGCATGAACCAAAATCAAGAGATTTTTTTTTTTTTTAAAAATGAAAAAGTTAGTGAGATGGTGAAAAGAGAAGAAGAGGGAAGGAGAAAAAGAAAAATTAACAAATCAAGGCAATCACTTTTCAATCACCCTAACTCTAGGGTTAAGCCTAAACTCAGCTAGACCAGCTCCTAACCAAAAACTCCCTAAGTGAAAAAATCCAGTTTACGTGGGTAATTAGCCAGGTAAGGATAGTACTAGAGGGAGATCAAAGATCAATTAAGTATCTCGTTCCTTGCAGGGCGCTTACGCAACCCCTAAACCTTGCCTTAGACACCAATTAATCCAAATAAACTTAGACCAGTTCACTCAAGAGTTTCTTGTTCCTTATTGAGCTCGAATCCTTAGGGGCCAACGTCTAATTCTTTTTAGGAGGCTTGGGTTTGTGTAGTGAGGAATCGTGATTTTTGGTGAAGGAAAGGGTGATGAAATCCCTCACCTTATCTTGATTAATGGGTTTTGCCCTTAAAGATATTTTCGGTGAGTGTCAATTCAAAATGCTCAAATCACTTTGGTGAATTCCTACTATTATATGCAATGCCCTAGAAATTAAAAGCAACTAAAAGGATGAGAAAGAAAATTTTTTTTTTAATTATGGTCACAAGAAAGAAAGTCAGTTTTTTTTTTTTTTTTTTATATTAACCTAATTGTCTCTAATGTGATGAACTACCTATAGGGTGGAATTAAAATACTAGAGAGAAGAGTTACCGCTAAAAGCAATGCAAAGCCTCGTTGGAGGCAACCTTCAATTCGAATCTTCAACACCTTGCCTTCAAGCTCCTTTTGTCATTCACAATAGACAAACACACAAGTTAAAGAACTAAGAAAAAAAAATTCCTACTTAACACCGTTCCCCGGCAACGGCGCCAAAAACTTGATGGGCAAAAACGAGTGTTTACCTTTTATAGTCGCAAGTGCACAACCATTGTCAAGTTATAATATTTAAGATTGTCGATCCCACGAGGAACGGGAAATAGGAAGTGTTTGATTCAAGTTCGGTTCTCAAATTATGCGTGACAATTAGGGTTTTATTCAAGAAAATATGATGAAGTGATGAGAGAGTGGATTTGGATTGTGTGTGAAAGGAATCACAATTAAAAGATGAGAATTCAATAAGAGAGATGAAGGAATCTAGAATTGAATCCACTAGCTAACTCAAATTATAATCTATGAAAAATTCTCTTTTACCACATCTCATATTAGATTTATTAAGCATAAGATATCAAACCACTTAAGGAAAGCATAACTTAACAAATCAAGGCAATCACTTTTCAATCACCCTAACTCTAGGGTTAAGCCTAAACTCACTAGACCAGCTCCTAACCAAAACTCCCTAAGTGAAAAAATCCGGTTTACGTGGGTAATTAGCCGTAAGGATAGTACTAGAGGGAGATCAAAGATCAATTAAGTATCTCGTTCCTGCGGGCTACGCAACCCCTAAACCTTGCCTTAGACACCAATTAATCCAAATAAACTTAGACCAGTTCACTCAAGAGTTTCTTGTTCCTTATTGAGCTCGAATCCTTAGGGGCCAACGTCTAATTCTTTTTAGGAGGCTTGGGTTTGTGTAGTGAGGAATCGTGATTTTGGGCTGAAGGAAAGGGTGATGAAATCCCTCACCTTATCTTGATTAATGGGTTTTGCCCTTAAAGATATTTTCGGTGAGTGTCAATTCAAAATGCTCAAATCACTTTGGTGAATTCCTACTATTATATGCAATGCGACCCTAGAAATTAAAAGCAACTAAAAGGATGAGAAAGAAAATTTTTTTTTTTAATTATGGTCAGCAAGAAAGAAAGTCAGTTTTTTTTTTTTTTTTATATTAACCTAATTGTCTCTAATGTGATGAACTACCTATAGGGTGGAATTAAAAATACTAGAGAGAAGAGTTACCGCTAAAAGCAATGCAAAGCCTCGTTGGAGGCAACCTTCAATTCGAATCTTCAACACCTTGCCTTCAAGCTCCTTTTGTCATTCACAATAGACAAACACACAAGTTAAAGAACTAAGAAAAAAATTCCTACTTAACACCGTTCAAGAACGGCGCCAAAACTTGATGGGCAAAACGAGTGTTTACCTTTTATAGTCGCAAGTGCACAACCATTGTCAAGTTATAATATTTAAGATTGTCGATCCCACGAGGAACGGGAAATAGGAAGTGTTTGATTCAAGTTCGGTTCTCAAATTATGCGTGACAATTAGGGTTTTATTCAAGAAAATATGATGAAGTGATGAGAGAGTGGATTTGGATTGTGTGTGAAAGGAATCACAATTAAAAGATGAGAATTCAATAAGAGAGATGAAGGAATCTAGAATTGAATCCACTAGCTAACTCAAATTATAATCTATGAAAAATTCTCTTTTACCACATCTCATATTAGATTTATTAAGCATAAGATATCAAACCACTTAAGGAAAGCATAACTTATCAAATTATCACCTAATTGAAATTCAAACTCATGAAGAGAGTAATAACAAGATAATAATCCTAGAATTCATAAGCATAGCCTATCAAACCACTTAAGGAAAGCATAAACTATCAAATTCTTCTTCTATCGATTAGTTCTCTAGTTGATTAACCTAAACATGATCTTTTAAGCATAAGAGAGATGATTCATAAATACAAAAGAGATTAGACTAGTTTCATGCAACCTAGATCCCCACAAGAGTTTAGTTCAACATCTTGGGAAATTCAAACAAATAGAAAAAGAAAGAAAATAAAAAGAAAAGAAAAATTCTAAACTAATCTAACTACAAAGCAATTAAATCTAAACTACAAAAGCTATTAAATCTAAACTATAAAGCAAATAAATCTAAACTACAAAAGCTATTAAATCTAAACTACAAAGCAAATAAATAACAAGAAAGAAAAAGAAATAATAAAGAGAAATAAAGAAAAACCCGCAACTCATCATCATCAACTCATCCTCCTTTTGGTCCTTGAACAAGAAGAAGAAGATGGGATTGAAGGGGAGAAAATATTTATTTATTGAGAAAAATTATTACAATGAAAGGTACTCTAAAACAAGAGCAACCCTTTCTCCAAAAGGAGTTTTACAAAATATTTCACACCTCTAAACCCTCGATACTACCCCTATTTATACCCCAACGGAGTTGATGTGAACCATTGGATCAAACTTGGCCAAAAGGAAGAGAAATCTTTCCTAAATTGGACCAATACGACCAATCGTCGGGCCGATCGGTTAGCCAACCGGTTAGCCAACCGGTTAGCCAACCGGTTGGTCAACCGATTGGTTCCCAACGGATTTTGTCTTTTCTTGATATTTTTGCACGAATTCTTCTTGGATTCCCTTGGTATCTTGGGCCTTCGTTTGTCTTCAGATTTGGGCTTCAACAATTGGTAGAAATTCAGAGAATTTGAGTCATTTGAGCTTTTATTCATTAATACTCCATTTATTCTGCAAAATAAGATAAAACATATTATTAGTAACATATTTATTGATATAAAATAGATAATGAGGTTATTTAAAATGTCATTAAAATGTGATTATCAGTAGGCTACAACTAAAATGTATATACTTATTAAGGATCGATGTTCTAACAGGATAAACATACTTACCACACTAGGTTTCCTTGTATTCTTCCTACTTATTGTTTCTATAACTGGTGACTCAGTATTTACTGACTTGTTCACAAAGTGCAAATCACTAGCATTTCTAGAAAATTAAAGGGTTTGTTGTGTACTACACCTGTTTTGCTTATCTCAAAAAATTGTTCTGTAGTTCATGTATATACTTGTATCGCAAGGATAATAACATGTGAAACTTTTGACCTTGTTACTTTTGAAGACCCACATCCACTTCTTTTTACTGTATTTGTTTAGGCACATATGGCGTAATACTAGGAGCCTGAAGTAGAGGCTCAACTGAAGTTGCAAGAGCTAGAATGTTGAACCATGCTTTATTCAGTTTTCCCTCATCACTATCATCATTTTCTCAGTCCCCTCAGCAAATATATTTGTCAAAATACTGTAGGTATATTTTAGAAGGCAAAATTCAATTTTTACTAGATGAATACTCCATAATATACAATATATGATATTTTTTCTTGTATCTACATGTAGAAAATTGGTAGAAAGAAAGAAGAAGAGCTGAGCTTTGGAAAAGAACCATTTTGCTATCAGGAGATTTACTCAATTGGCAAAGTTCTTGTTTGCTATTAGGAGCTTTATTCAATTGGCAAGTCCGTGTAAGAACTATTTTAGATGTAATACGCTCGACGATTACTAGTTTTTTTATTTTATCGGATTAAAATGTATAGTTGGGTATTATTTTTGACATTGAACATATACTTGTGTATTTTGTGTTAACTTTCTAACTTTCATGAATTGAGAAAATTGTGTTTCATTAATTTTTTCTTAATGATTAAATTGGTGGTATTTATGAAAGCAAAAAACTACAGTGACCGAACACTTTCTAGCAACTGTGGGCTTTGAGGCCCAACGTTTGCTAGAAAACGTTGGCTAGTGCCAATGTCTGCTAGAAAACGTTGCAAAATGCCAATGTTTCCACAAAAGTGTTGCAGCCTGTTAGCTACACATGCAGGCCCAACGCTTGTGCCAAATGTTGATGTTCATTTTAACAGCGCTTCAAAAATGTTGTTAGCTGTTATATTGAAGCGTTGTTAGTTGGCATGTTTTTTCTAGTGATTAAATGTCATAGGTTACAACTTTTGTTGTAGTGTAGTTCAATACTGCTACCAATAAGACCATATAAAATTTCTCGGCCATATTAGGAGATCTGGGGAGGGTTCTTCTTACGGACATGGTCAGAGAGTCCTCCTTTTCCATTTTAGAAAATCTGATGGCTCATTGCTTGATCATTATAATGTGAATAACCTTTTCGTACCAAACTCATGTATGTAATGATGTCTTACTTTCATATCACAGTTTACTTTCTATATCAGATTCTTTAGTTTTCACTCTTTCAGCACCTGAATACATATGTGAAATACAAGCTAATTTCCCCACCTGAATACATATGTGAAATGCAAGCTAATTTCCCCACTTGAATACATATGTGATACCAATGTGCAGTATTTTTGTCATGGGCACACTGATCAAACAAAGAAACAGATGATAGAAGGTTCAAATATTTTCGTCATGGGCACGCTGGTCAAACAAAGGAACAGATGATAGAGGGTTCAAAATTTCTACTTATCAAGCATCTACTTTCCTTCACAAGCAGATTCAACTTCAATTTTTGAGATAATATTGTGACCAACTATTTACTTTCTTTCTTGTCCTCACAAAAGTGCATCGAGTCTAATGATGCTGGGTTGTGTAGCTGGTTCCTCGCTTCTTAGAAGAGCAGTTTCACTTGCTTTTGCGGACAAGAAGCGTGCGATTCTCACTTCATATATCATTGAATGTTTGGGGAAAAGGTAGTATTTTTGTTTCATAGCACTAGTTTTCTTCTTGAAGCTTTCAGCAACTTATTATGTTACTGCGATATTTTGTTGGTGCAGTTAGGAGGATATGATCCCTGCTGAACAAGGATAATTTCTTGAAGATGTAATGCAGGGAGTGATAAATGTACTTGTTCTCTCTTCTTTTGTTTTTTTGTATATGTGTTATGTAATGTTCTTGGAAGATATTGTTGTTAACTAAGATAATCTGAGTTCAATGTTTGATTCACCAGTGCAAGCTATCTCTACGAAGTTTTGTTAGCTAGTTCTTGTTTATATGAGCTCGGTAGGTTATGTTTGTTGAGAATTTCCCTGCATCTTTGCATGGAATTCGAATTATTAGTGAATGCAGCAGCTCCACAAGTGTAACTACTATATGAATACTAGGTTCTTTATTTAGTGGAGCACATTTCGTTTTGCACGATGAATGGAAAAAAACATATTTCTACATGAAAATACTTGCATATCATTAAGGACTTTCTAGAAAGCAAATGCATTGCGTATAAAACTGTGTTGATGACTTATTTCTGAATGTCGAGCAAGAACATACATCAACTATGGTGTCAGGTATTTTGGCTTGAGAAATAAGGGACTTTAGATCTCTTTGAGGAAGGAGGTGATATTCCTTTTATATTTAGGGTTAATTGCGGAATCATCCCTCATATTATCGCCCAAGTGCAGATAGACCTCCTGTAGTTCTATCACTATAGATAGACCCCCGAGTTAAATTTTTTTCGACTCTTTTACCCTCAAGGGGTGTGGTTGTCAAAAAAAAATTTCTTTCTATGAGGGTTAAACTTTCTAAAAATCACTAAAGAAGGCTATCGGCAACACTAAAACGATAGGGCATTTATCTAAACCTACAAGGCATTGATCTGCAATTGGGGGATAGTATAGAGGGTTTTTTTTTCGCAATTATTCTATATTTAACATAAAAGAGACATTTTCTTTGGTGTGAAGGCATTATAATTTCTTATAAAGACGTTTATTCTACATGGATGGTCGAGATGTTATTAATCTCTATTTTAGAAGGCATGGTTTCTCCCTATTCATCTTTTGGAACTGTATCTTTGTGTCATTTCAAATGTGGAATTTGATATTCCCTGATTTCTAGTATCAAGGCATTGTGAATATGGAAATAAATTTCGGAGAGTAGAAGCATAATGTTCGCCTATCATCATCGTCTTTAATGATTTGCATCAAAAGTTTTAGGTGATAATTAACAAAATGGAAAAAATGGCTGAAGATAAGGAAGGATATTATTGCTCTTCCTTAATTGATATAGCTTCCATTTCTTTTTCACTCCTTTCTCCTCCATAACTGTTCACCTTCCTCATTTTCCTCCGCTCAACAGCAAACGTGCAAATATCTTGATAGTTTTTTAATTAAAACTTTTAGGTGATAATTAACAAAAATAAAGCCAGAAGGCAATATATCATGCTGAGAAATTATATACTAAATTTAGATAGTATTATTGAATTTATTTACCCTTTTCATGTATTTTACCTGAAAATTAGATTTTTGTCGTTTACCTCATTAATTAAACAAGAAAAAGAGAAAGTTAACTCCTTAAATTAGTATATAAAAAAAAGGCACTATATGGCTTACTTACTTGAAAGTTTTGACTTCATCATCCAATGACTTTGTAAGGGCCAAAAAAATACAACCATTGACATTAATTTTTATTCATAAGTAGAGTTTTTTAAATAAAATATGATATACTCCATTGAGAATATTATAATAAATAATTAGAAATAAAAAAATGAAAGAGATAATAATACGATTTTGGATTATTTTTTCAAAAGAATGTGATGAAAAGGATAAAAATTGTATTACATAAAAATATAAGAGGACAAGGAATATGAAGAAAACACAGCTTGAAAGGAGAAAACAAAGTTCAATAGAAGATGAGCCTGATTATTTTTCTGGAAGAAATTTAGTAGAAAATACTAAAATTGTCAAACATGAAATGATATACAAATAAGAGCGGAAAAAAAGATGAAACAGAGTTCCGTAAGGAAATAAAGTATATAAAATAAATATTAAGAAAAGAAAAAATATAGATACTGAAATTAGAGTACAACCCAATTAATTAGGCACCTTCATAACATGTGAACAACAAAGTTAGGAGAAGAAAAAATTACAATAAACATGATGGCGAACGAACTAGAAGGGAAAATCGTCGTCATCGTGAAAGTGTTCTCTTATTATGAGCTTGGGGGGTTTTTCAAATTTCTCGACCGCCTCTTTCAGCTTACCAAGATCTATAGATTTAATATTAGGATCCGCCTCAATCTGCTTGAGATTTTTCAGGTTTTCAATGCCTGAAATTTCCCTCACTTCTTCTGCCCGCGAGTATCTGAATACGAGGGATTCAAGACGAGGCAACGCTCCTTCTTTAAAACTCACTGAATAGTCCGGCGCAAGGACCAACACCCTGAGAACCTGAAATTCTCCAGCTTCAAAGTGGAGGTGTTCATATCTTAGTGCATAGTATAGGAGTTTAAGATGGATCAAGTTCGGTAGGGTTCCAAGACGTCTTACAGAACAATCCTCCTCAGACCTGGGCTTAGGGATTTCAGTCCACCAGAGAGTTATCTTGACAATATTATGGTGATTGAGAACCCATCGTGGCACTTTCTCCATCCCACCCCTAAGCTTTAATCTTTGAAGTCCAGGGAAGAGTAAATCAACGGAATCAAGTACTCCCGGTGTAGTAGAAGCTAATTTCAAAGAAGAAAGGGATTTGCTCAGCCCCGTGAGAGACTGTTCCAGATGTTCCGGTTTGATAGGCCCACCGATTCCCAATTCCAGATTTCTTAGTTGGGTCAGCCTCCGTAGATCCTTCCGCACGCCTTTGAGTCGAGACTGTTCTACCCATGCCCATAACAATGTCTGCAGGTTAGCCAACCTTCCTATTCCTCTAGGAAGTACTAAAGTACATTCTCGTGCAAAAAGGAACCGGAGCTCTCGGATCTTCAAGAACTCGGCAGGGAGTCTTAAATTGACATATGTTGTGATGTCTAAAGTCTCAAGCTTTTGAAGATTTCCTATGGATTTGGGGAACACCTCCAATTCAGAGCATAGAGATCCGAGACATGGAGCACAACTTCTGTCGCCCTCGGTATCATAATTAAAGCGCAAGTATCTCAAATGAAGTAACTGAGAAATCACGTTGAAGGCATCCTCCTTAATATAATGGTCAGGAGCCAAGTCCAACACCCTTAGAAACCTTGCTTCAGAAAACACATTTGCCGATGAGGGACGCCTAAACATGGTCAATGAGCGGAGCCCAGATAATCTCAAACTACTTGGAAAATCTCCGGAGTGGACTGATAGATATCGAATCACTTCCTCTGGTATGCACATGATATGTTCTTGAACTGGTGTGACAAAGTTCTCCTCCATCGACTTAGACACTATCATTTCCAGTATAACGTCATGCACTCGGAACTTACTTACCTTGCCGCCAGAATAGAAAGTAGACGGTAGGATCAAGAACCGATTGGCAATCTCGTTGAAATATGATTCCGCCACTTCCTCTGCGCTCATGTCACGGCGACGACTGGCGAGCCCTTCTGCTACCCATAGCCTCTGGACCTCTTTGCGTTTTATCACATGGTCTTCAGGATATTTGCTCAGATATAAGTAACAACGCTTGATAGGGTAAGGTAAGTCGTTGTAGCTTAAATCTAATATTTTCCTCATTTCCTCCAGGTTCGGATTGGTATCCATCTCTGAACTGAGGTGGTTCAGCATATTGTCCCATTCATTTATGTCCTTCTTTGACTTGGCAGCAAGAACACCAGCTATTGATATAATGGCAAGCGGCAATCCCTTGCATTTTTCGACGATTTTTCGAGATGAGTTCTCGAGCTCCTTTGGACAAGTATGGTCAGGGAATACCCTTATGCAGAACAATTCAAAGGATTGTTCTTGTGATAGAGCACTATGTTCATGGATGTCGCCGCCAATTTGATTGCGGCAAGTTTCAGCTACATCGCTCTTTCGTGTAGTTATTATAATCCTGCTTCCCTTATCATTATTCCTAGGCAACGCAGGTTGTAGACCGTTCCATGCATCTATCCCCCATATGTCATCAAAAACTATCAGATAACTCTTATCTTGCAGATACTCTCTAAGCTTTTTAGTGAGTTCCATCCAGCTCATTTTGTCAAGATCTTCTGGAGGAGGGTCGATGAGTTGTTTAATCATATCTTTCAGAAGAACCCCGGTGTTATACAATTGAGAAACAGTGATCCATGCATGACAATCGAAGTGCCTAGTGACATCTGTGCTCTCATAGGCTCTCCTCGCTATTGTAGTCTTCCCAAGTCCTCCTGTTCCCGTCACTGCAATCAAGCTGAGTTTTGGGCGCTCGTTCTTGTCAAGTAACAACTTGACAAGCCACTGTTTGTGCTCGTCGATGCCAACGAGCACAGATTCCTCAACATAGAGGGCGGATAGACGGGGATCAGGCCGTGCAAGATTAAGGTCGGAAGTAGATGCATCACTGGTGCTGGTGATTCCATACCGCAATCTTCTCTTGCTCACATCTTCGACTCGAGATTTGATGCTTTGAATCTCGGCTGCAATTTGATGGCGCGCTCTTAGTTTCCCGAGTGATCGAACTTCGGTGCGTGCATGTCCGGAGGCAAAGCCAAGAATTCTGTGTGGAAATTTGAGCATAGTATCAGTTAGTTCCACAAATAATCAGAAAAACGTGAATTCTTCAGAAGAAGAAAAATCAACATCATATTAAGGTAATTAATTAACAACAAGGTATATGTATTGAAATAGAAAGATAGATGAGTCTTACACACTGTGAAACTATTAAAGGAGAGTTGACCCATACAACATATGCATTGTATTTTAAGAATAAGATGTTGAAGTAGATAACTGATATAGACATCAGAACTAATATTATATGAAATAGTACGTCTTCTTATATCAAGGTGTATGAAGAAATCCTTGGAGAATCTACTAATGATAAATTGTTCGATAAAGTAAGTTGGTGGTTAATGAAAAACTTCTGAATCGAATTAGAGGGAAGAGAACATCTTATGAAGAATCCCAGAAGTATAGGAATGGGACCGTAGAGAAGTAAATTATTAGTTAAGGAAGTAAAAATTAGC
Organism: Asparagus setaceus; assembly: GCA_012295165.1. NCBI lineage: Eukaryota > Viridiplantae > Streptophyta > Magnoliopsida > Asparagales > Asparagaceae > Asparagus > Asparagus setaceus. The sequence continues at coordinate 9,629,630 of CM022707.1, forward strand.
AAGACTAAATATGAGGCTTATGAAAATATATATAAGAAGCAATAGTTTAAGGGGAGGAGAATATATACAAGGTTGCACGAGGAGACAAAAGAAAGGGTAGAGATTTATTAGGTTAGTTAAGAGTTTTAATAAAGATAGTGAAAGTAAAGACGGTGGATTGACTTATTATCCTTAACTGAAATAGTACGATTTTGATGAAATCATATTTTTATTAATAATATAACTTTTTAGGGTTTTTTTATGAAAACCACCTTTAAAACGGTCAAATCAATATTAACCATCTTTGAAATCTTTTTATATGTAAACCACCTTCTAAGTGGGTTTAGGTTTTAATCAACCACTTTTTTGTGAAATTCTGCTCAATTAATTGCTTACTTATCAAATCTATCCTCATTAATTACAGAAAAATAAAGTGTACTATAACTTTGATGCTATTTTGGCACCACCACAAACAAAAGAGTGGGGTCCTTCCTTGAAAATTGTAATTAAAAAAAATGGTGACTCATCATGGCCCCACTCTTTTGTTTGTGGTAGTGTCCAAGTAATATCAAAGCTGTAGTATACTTATCAGCACTCTTAGTTACATGTGCAGTTGGGAAACGCATGTTAGGCATGTGCAATTAATGTGTGCAGTTTGGATATTTTGAGTATTAATCAAGCAAAAATTGATAAAAGTGATTTTTTAAAAACTAAACCCACTTATAAGGTGGTTAACGCATAAAAAGAACTTTGAAGGTGGTTTTTATCGATTTGACTTATTTTAAAGGTTGTTTTCATGAAAACCCTATTTTTTTAAGTAAGACTCGTTATTTATTAGTAAAATTATTCAAGAAAATAATGTTAGTATGTGTAAAATACCATTTATTAAGTCATGTTCCTTGATTTTCAATACACACTTCATGCATATGAGAGGCATCATAAAAGTTAGAGTAACTAAAGTCGAATGTAGACTACCAAGTCCCTAAAAGAAATACCTAAAATACATACTACTAAATCCTTAAATAGGAATTTTAATCGGGACTATGAAAAGTCTCTAAAGTCAAAAATTTCGACGATTTTTGAGATGAGTTCTCGAGCTCCTTTGGACAAGTATGGTCAGGGAATACCCTTATGCAGAACAATTCAAAGGATTGTTCTTGTGATAGAGCACTATGTTCATGGATGTCGCCGCCAATTTGATTATGCAAGTTTCAGCTACATCGCTTCTTCGTAGTTATTATAATCCTGCTTCCCTTATCATTATTCCTAGGCAACGCAGGTTGTAGACCGTTCCATGCATCTATCCCCCATATGTCATCAAAAACTATCAGATAACTCTTATCTTGCAGATACTCTCTAAGCTTTTTAGTGAGTTCCATCCAGCTCATTTTGTCAAGATCTTCTGGAGGAGGGTCGATGAGTTGTTTAATCATATCTTTCAGAAGAACCCCGGTGTTATACAATTGAGAAACAGTGATCCATGCATGACAATCGAAGTGCCTAGTGACATCTGTGCTCTCATAGGCTCTCCTCGCTATTGTAGTCTTCCCAAGTCCTCCTGTTCCCGTCACTGCAATCAAGCTGAGTTTTGGGCGCTCGTTCTTGTCAAGTAACAACTTGACAAGCCACTGTTTGTGCTCGTCGATGCCAACGAGCACAGATTCCTCAACATAGAGGGCGGATAGACGGGGATCAGGCCGTGCAAGATTAAGGTCGGAAGTAGATGCATCACTGGTGCTGGTGATTCCATACCGCAATCTTCTCTTGCTCACATCTTCGACTCGAGATTTGATGCTTTGAATCTCGGCTGCAATTTGATGGCGCGCTCTTAGTTTCCCGAGTGATCGAACTCGGTGCGTGCATGTCCGGAGGCAAAGCCAAGAATTCTGTGTGGAAATTTGAGCATAGTATCAGTTAGTTCCACAAATAATCAGAAAAACGTGAATTCTTCAGAAGAAGAAAAATCAACATCATATTAAGGTAATTAATTAACAACAAGGTATATGTATTGAAATAGAAAGATAGATGAGTCTTACACACACTGTGAAACTATTAAAGGAGAGTTGACCCATACAACATATGCATTGTATTTTAAGAATAAGATGTTGAAGTAGATAACTGATATAGACATCAGAACTAATATTATATGAAATAGTACGTCTTCTTATATCAAGGTGTATGAAGAAATCCTTGGAGAATCTACTAATGATAAATTGTTCGATAAAGTAAGTTGGTGGTTAATGAAAAACTTCTGAATCGAATTAGAGGGAAGAGAACATCTTATGAAGAATCCCAGAAGTATAGGAATGGGACCGTAGAGAAGTAAATTATTAGTTAAGGAAGTAAAAATTAGCAAGACTAAATATGAGGCTTATGAAAATATATATAAGAAGCAATAGTTTAAGGGGAGGAGAATATATACAAGGTTGCACGAGGAGACAAAAGAAAGGGTAGAGATTTATTAGGTTAGTTAAGAGTTTTAATAAAGATAGTGAAAGTAAAGACGGTGGATTGACTTATTATCCTTAACTGAAATAGTACGATTTTGATGAAATCATATTTTTATTAATAATATAACTTTTTAGGGTTTTTTTATGAAAACCACCTTTAAAACGGTCAAATCAATATTAACCATCTTTGAAATCTTTTTATATGTAAACCACCTTCTAAGTGGGTTTAGGTTTTAATCAACCACTTTTTGTGAAATTACGCTCAATTAATTGCTTACTTATCAAATCTATCCTCATTAATTACAGAAAAATAAAGTGTACTATAACTTTGATGCTATTTTGGCACCACCACAAACAAAAGAGTGGGGTCCTTCCTTGAAAATTGTAATTAAAAAATGGTGACTCATCACTTCCACTCTTTGTTTGTGGTAGTGTCCAAGTAATATCAAAGCTGTAGTATACTTATCAGACTCTTAGTTACATGTGCGTTGGGAAACGCATGTTAGGCATGTGCAATTAATGTGTGCAGTTTGGATATTTTGAGTATTAATCAAGCAAAATTGATAAAAGTGATTTTTAAAAACTAAACCCACTTATAAGGTGGTTAACGATAAAAGAACTTTGAAGGTGGTTTTATCGATTTGACTTATTTTAAAGGTTGTTTTCATGAAAACCCTATTTTTAAGTAAGACTCGTTATTTATTAGTAAAATTATTCAAGAAAATAATGTTAGTATGTGTAAAATACCATTTATTAAGTCATGTTCCTTGATTTTCAATACACACTTCATGCATATGAGAGGCATCATAAAAGTTAGAGTAACTAAAGTCGAATGTAGACTACCAAGTCCCTAAAAGAAATACCTAAAATACATACTACTAAATCCTTAAATAGGAATTTTAATCGGGACTATGAAAAGTCTCTAAAGTCAAAAATCAAATATAAATCTTCAAGTCTCCAAATTGGGAAAAAAATCAAATGCAAATATAGACTTTCAATTCTTTTAAGTACTGGATCAAAAACTTTAACTGCAACAAATGCCTAAAATAGATCAACGAGGGGGAAAAAATTCAAATACCAACTTAAGCCGTGAACCAGAATTAAAAAAAAAAATTTCAAATACGGATCTCTATGTAGGTCCCTAAACTGGATGCTAATGTCGAAGTTCCTACATTGGAATGAGACATTCATCTTTGAATTGGAATAAAGTTGAAGTTCATTTAAATCCAATTTAAGCATGAACAAGTACCTAAGCTGGAATAAAGTTTCAAATTCATTTCGAGTAAAATATAATTAAGAACATTGAAACTCTAAATCCCTAAACTGGAATGAGAATTTCAAATGCCAACCTCGAATCCCTGAACTGGAAAAATAATTTCAAACTCGGATCTTTTCACTCCCCAAACTTGAGAAATTCAAATATGGATTTCTTTATTAGTCTCTAAAGGAGAATGAAAGGTTCAAATACGGACCTATAATTAGTTCCTATATTCGAACGAAAATTCAAGACATGAACCTCTAAATTTCTTATCTAGAATGGGGTGGGGGGATCAGATTAGAACCTCTATGTTTCCATATGACATTAACATGTTAATTTTATAACTTTCCTAACCATTAATATTTGTTAAGTTTATAACATATCCAACTCTATTTTAAAGTAGAATTTGTTGTGTGCGGCGAAAAATTTCGGCAGCACCTCTGCCGAACAATGGCCACAACAAGAGAGCTAGATCGCAATAAGAATTCCCGTCTCACCAAGGAAACAAGAATCTGAAGCAAATAACTCAACAATGTGGGATATTTACTCTTCCTCTCATCAGTTCTAGGACTGACCTGTCGATGGAACCTAAAAGCTATTACAAATCAAATCAACAGCAAAAATACCAATTTTACGTGGTTCGGCAAGTTGCCTACGTCCACGGGGCAAGGAGGAGGAGAAATTTACTACTAGAGAGAAAGAGAATACAAATAGGGTTTACAATCACACAAGATCTCACCAATAAAACTCTCAAATAAACTCTCTAATCTCTCACAAATTCTCTCTCAAACGACGGCTCAAAACCCTCTCAAAGTCTGCTCCAAAACGAGTTCCCCATACCCTAATTAATCATGCTTAGGGTTATATATAAACTCAAAACGAAACGGGTTTAAAAAATTCAAATGCAAATATAGACTTTCAATTCTTTTAACTAGAACAAAACTTAAACTCTAATAAATGCCTACAATAGATCAATGAGAAAAAAAAATTGAAATACCAAACTTAAGCCGTGAACCAGAATAAAAAAAATTCAAGTACGGATCTCTGTGCAAGTCCCTAAACAAATGATGCTAATGTCGAAGTTCCTACATTGGAATGAGACATTCATCTTGAATTGAATGAAGTTGAAGTTCATTTAAATCCAATTTAAGCATGAACAAGTACCTAAACTGGAATAAAGTTCCAAATTCATTTCGAGTAAAATATAAGAATATTGAAACTCTAAATCCCTAAAACTCTAATAAATGCCTACAATAGATCAATGAGAAAAAAATTGAAATACCAAACTTAAGCCGTGAACCAGAATAAAAAATTCAAGTACGGATCTCTGTGCAAGTCCCTAAACAAATGATGCTAATGTCGAAGTTCCTACATTGGAATGAGACATTCATCTTTGAATTGAATGAAGTTGAAGTTCATTTAAATCCAATTTAAGCATGAACAAGTACCTAAACTGGAATAAAGTTCCAAATTCATTTCGAGTAAAATATAAGAATATTGAAACTCTAAATCCCTAAAACTCTAATAAATGCCTACAATAGATCAATGAGAAAAAAAAATTGAAATACCAAACTTAAGCCGTGAACCAGAATAAAAAAAATTCAAGTACGGATCTCTGTGCAAGTCCCTAAACAAATGATGCTAATGTCGAAGTTCCTACATTGGAATGAGACATTCATCTTTGAATTGGAATGAAGTTGAAGTTCATTTAAATCCAATTTAAGCATGAACAAGTACCTAAACTGGAATAAAGTTCCAAATTCATTTCGAGTAAAATATAAGAATATTGAAACTCTAAATCCCTAAACTGGAATGGGAATTTCAAATGCCAACCTCTAATCCCTGAACTGGAAAAATAATTTCAAATTCAGATCTTTTAAGTCCCCAAACTTGAGTGAGAAATTCAAATATGGATTTCTAGTTAGTCTCTAAAGGAGAATGAAAAGTTCAGGTACGGACCTTTTAGTTCCTACATTCGAACGAAAATTCAAACATGAACCTCTATGTTCCTCATCGAAGAATGAAATATTCAAATAAGAAACTCTATGTTCCTTATATGTCTTGAATGAAAAATTCAAGACGGGACTTCAAGATCCTAAACTTAAACGGAAATCTTAAGGCTAAATGGCAGTTAAATACCACAAAGTTTACCCATTCTGGCACTAACATACCATGAGTTTTTTTTGGGCAAACGAATACCATAAATTATCTAAAATTGGCACGTTAGTATCCTTGGTCATGCAAACGTGAAAATTTACACCTGAATATTGCCATATGACATTAACATGTTAATTTTATAACTTTCCTAACCATTAATATTTGTTAAGTTTATAACATATCCAACTCTATTTTAAAGTAGAATTAAGATAAGTTTAAAAAAGAAATTTGATAGGTTCAATAGCAAGTTTGACAAATAGTAATAGTTAAAAGCTCTAAAATTAGCATGCAAGTATCAAAGAGAAACATTCAAGTGAAAATTTTCATGTTTGCATGATCGATGGTACTAACGTGCTAATTTTAAACTTTTTTTTTGCCAACAAAACAACTCATAATATATAAGTGCCAAAACAGAGAAACTTGTGTTTAAGTGTCATTTACGAAATTTTACTGTAGACCTCTAAGTCTCTAACTAAAATGAAGAACTGAAATATATTGTCTTAAGTCCTTAAACTAGCTAGGCGAGACAAATTCAAATGTGAACATCTAAGGCCATGTCTAGCAACTCCAAAATAAGACTAGCGAGGATTGGTTTTTCCCTAAGCAAGCCAGAGCTGGTCCATTGAAAGTTGGTCCAAAAGAAAACTAGTTTAAATATTAGAATTTGAACTGAAAAAGCCACTACAAATCAGGCTGAACATTTGGCAACTAAAAACCAATATTTATTGTATCGACAAAAATAAAATCTATGGAGTTGTCAAACACAGCCTAAGTTCCTAAATTAGAATTGAAATTTCAAGCATGGATCTTTTCATTTCCAATTTGAAAGAGGAAATTAAAATACAAACATTATTCCGACCGCCCGGAGGTGTAAGGTGGAGCGAGAACTCGTCGATGCAGTCCTGGGCGTCATATGCCAGTTCCCTCACTTGTGTCACCCATGCTTTAACTGCCTCATCGGACACCTGTTTCCTCTCGGCGCTCCTCAGGAATGCGCTCATGATATGTAACTCATCTTTGATGTATTGGATCTCTCCACGCACCCCTAACAGCAAAGACAGCTCTTCCGTCACGGCAGAGCTCAGCATTCGGACAAGCCCCCCTGCCGTCGATGTCGCGAAGCTCACAGCAGTCTCCGCCATTTCACCTCTCTCTCTCTCTCTCTCTCTCTCTCTCTCGCTCTCTCTCTCTCTCTCTCAATGAATGGTAAGTTAAGGTACTTGTTCAACCAAGGAACTTAGGCTGCTTGTATTTATAGCATATCTCAATAGGAATGGAGTGATGTATGGGGTTTTAACACTAACTGGGACTATGGTACTAATACAGCTCAACCAACCTTCAGAAAAGAGACAACTAAACCAATTATTAAAATGTTGTCTCAGTCTCTATGCATCAGTCTGAAAGCACCGACTTCAAACACCAGTCTGAAAGCAATGACTTAAAACAGAGGGGCTCATGACTTTTGGTGCATTGCTTCAACAAAGGCGGCCAAACAGAGGGGCCCGTGACTTTTGGGTGTATTGCTTCTACAATGGTGGCCCAATAGAGGGGCCCATGACTTTTTTGGCATATTCCTTCGACAAGGCATGTGATCTAGCTAGGTCGAGAATATTCATGAGTTTGAAGAAGAAAATATCTCACATCCCATCATATCTACAAAAGAACACAATTTTTTTTGAGAATTTTATTTTAAAAGACATTTTTGAAAAAATATTAACAAAAATTGGGCTTTTTTAAAATACTTATAAAAATAGATCTTATTTTTATCACGTCAACTCGGCTGGCCAAAAAGATGTCGATTTTACTAAAACTTAATTTTAAAATATATGGGACTACTAGTCTCGTGTAATTAGTGGTCGCTAGTTACGGTTACTCTGATTCTTTTGATATCAACGGGACTATTAGTACCGTGTAAATAATAGAGAGTTCACTTTGAGCCAACGAAATACACGGAGACTATCAATCCTGTGTAGAACAGATAGACCCTCCCTTCCTCCCTCTCCCTCCCCCCCCCCCCTCCTCTCCCCCTCCCTCTCCCGTCCCTCTCATGTCAAGCCCCTTCCTCCTCTCCCGTCGCCCTAAAGACCCTCCCTCTCTTTCGCCCCAAAGTAGCTGCAACGACCTGATGTTGGATGCATAACGAGAAATTTCATGGGGAAGTGGGATCTTCACGAGTCAAATGCAGATACAAATGAATTATTGACTTGTCCGTAAAGAAACGACCATATCTCCCAATCCTAAAGGCGAATTCTAATATATTATATATGAAAATCACCTATCTCGATGAGACAAAGTCATCTAGATTGACAGATTTCTGAATTCGCATTAATATCACTGATTTTTGACAAAAATTCAAAAATAATCAGCTTTTATTTATTTTTAGTAATAAAGTTGGAGTTAATTTAGATTAGGAAACGATTCGATGTTCGAGTCAATTTAGATTAGGAAACAAATTCAGTTTGGATTCATGATTTGTTTCCTCTATTAGAGTGAATCTTTTTAGGATAGGATTTGATACTTTCTATTTCTTTGTAACTTTAGTCTTATTACAAATCTATTTTATTTTTCTATTTAAGAATAGTCATGTAACCCTAGAATCATGAGATCACTTTTATCAATAAAATTTCTCTTATTATATTTTCTTTGGGGATTCGAAGTTCTTTGTGGATTCGGAGATTGTTCTTTGTGGATTAAAAGAACGCCCATTGGTGGATTCTGAGGTTTATTACTTTCGAGCTGCGTTAATTGGTATCAGAGCCCTATTTTTCTAATCTGATGGCAAGCAATGAAGCATCAATTACCCTAACTTAAATTAAGACTCGCATAGACCGACTTACATTGGCAATGGAGAATCTGAACCTGGGATGAGTTCGACGTCGTGTTGATGGCTGCCAAAGACGTGATCTAACCTAGCAATATGAATACATTGGCAACAGCTATGATTTTGAAGCCTCATGCCAAATCATGGTCGCAAAGACTAGTCAAGATGGGATATATATGATATTAAAAACATGAGGGTTGATTTATGACTTTCAACAGGAAACTCGATGTAGACGATTTTCTAAAAGCTGACCAACTTTCAGAAAATTAATCTATTTTGTAATTTATGCAAATTGGATCGATTTTTTAAATTAAGTTTCAAATATGTTTTTCTCAAAAAAATCTGTTATTTTAACACAATAATGCTAACTAGATTTATGCTCTCATACTCTCAAACTATTAGAAGGAGAACTGCAAGAGCCTTCAAAACAAATTAATTATGATAAAGATTATGGACAAAATCCATCCAAGAAATCTTTTAAAAAATTAATCTATTTAGTTTGTAAATTCAAAATATAAATATTTGAGGATATAATATAAAATCGGAAGAGTCTTTTTTGATAAGATAGTCTTCCAAATCTTTCTTATTTTGTACTTAGTCTCCTAAATCTGATTTAAATTAAAATTAGTCTCTTTGTATACAAGTTACCCGAAATAAGCCTCCCCAAGCCCTGAGTCTGTGGAGAGAAAACTATTTAAATGAGTTTGGTTTGAATTTTTCTTTAAAACTGGTCAGGGCGTGTAAATGGGTTTAAAGTAAAGGGGATTTTGGTTTGTATGCATAAGGGTATAAATGTGATTTCATTCAAAAGTATTAAAATATAACAAGTTATTCCCTCAATTCAAATCAGTCCCTATAACTAAAGGATGAAGTCCAAAACAAGCAAAATGTTTGGAGAACTACTTTCAAAATATGAAGATCTGTGGAAATAATTTTTGGGGGAGTGATATTGGAAACAAATATTTCATAGTCTAGTATGATAAAAATCTTGAATTTTATTTTCTACCAATAATCACTGTTTCGGTCGAAAGCTGGTTTCTTTGTTATTTCCTTTACAAAACGTTTTGACAATGAAAACAAGAGAAAATTACACGTGTAACTCTCTATTACAAAGGAATTTGAGTCGCTTTCTCACAAACACGAACAGAAGACACTACACATGTAGATCTCCTGCTTGCGTGGATTCTTGGCCTGTGCCGGGGACGCGTCGTCCGTGGACCACTTAAGCAACGATCGTCGAATCGACGGGGGTGAGTTAATGCTTCGCTAAGGAAACAAGAACTAAAGCAAATATCTTAGCAAAGTAAGATATCTACTCTTCCCAAGAATAAGTCTAAGCTTAAACTCGAGGATCTCCACGTGGATGAAGTTCTTGAAATCTTCTCGGCTGAATCTCAAAATCTCCTTCTCTCTCTCTACGCAAGGCTCTTAGCTTAGGAAAATTTTAATCTCCAAAACTCTGATCTCTCATCCCCCTCCCCCACCCAAGTGGACGTAGGGGGGTATTTATAGCCTTTGGGAGGCGTCACATCTGAAAAGAACACAAGTCGTCAAGTGTCCAAAATCCGTAGTGGACGTGACAGTGTTGACTGCCGCGCCCGAAGAGGAGATGTCCCCGCTGTTGTAACGGCTTTCCTTCATTTTAGGCACGATTAAATGCCTAATTTCGCTTAGTTGGTATTTTCGGTGTAGCCCACTAACGTGGCTAAACGTCTCTTTGCGTTGAAAAAATCAAGTGGGCCCCACAAGCATTAATTTGAACACTTCAAGAGCACATACCAGGCATTCTTGGTGTCTCACCTTTGACGTGACACGAGTAAGTGTCTCGCCAATGGCGAGACACAACAAGGTGTCGCGCCAATAGCGCGACACAAAAAAGTGTCTCGCCAATGGCGAGGCACAACAAGGTGTCGCGCCAATGGCGAGACACAATAGGTGTCTCGAGCATTGGTTTCACCCTGTGATTGACTTTCTAAGACTTTGACGACGTCGTCCTTCGATCTTCTCATGATTAAGTCACATTTGGGGTTCTTCAGTAATTTTTGATGCCTACAGATACCCCCTCCAAAGTTTTCAGACTCCTCTGTATTTTGTCGAGGGGTCTGAAATACTTTGGATAAGATACGCCTTGCTTCTGTTCAATATTGAACTTTATAGAAGAGGCTTATATCTTGCTTCAGTTTTCGAACCCTGGCTACGCGACGTCGCTGACCATATTTTGGGATCAACAGCTGTTGCACTTGTATTTGGATTGGTTGAAATGACGAATTCGAATTTGAACTGATCATCTTCATCTTTGAAGTCACCACTTGGGTCATAATTGAGTGCCCCAAGAACCATGTTGTCTCATCACAGTGGGGGATGGCGTATGATTCTTCTTCAGCAACGAGAATTTAGAGAAGAAGCATCGTCCGGCTTACTGAACACTTGGAACATAAGTCGTTTGTTGTCGGACTTCCGGGAAAGCTTCCGAATGTAATCTGGGGCCAATTTGACTTGAATATACTGCCTCGAATCTCGCGTTGAGTCGAAGAGTTGCCGAGACAGTTTGGTGTCTTTCTTTGTGCGTGGCAGTTATAACTGTCGCGCTCGATCTAACTTCTTGTGGCGGTGTAAACTGTCGCTTCGAAATATCTTGGCGGGAGTGTGGATTGTCTCGCCGAAGAAGGCATCTTGTGGCGGTGTAAACTGTCGGCTTCGAAGCGGCGGTTCGGTGTCTTTATAAACCCGGCACTTAGAGTTTTATCACCATTTGGTATCCCGCCTTTTGGACTTCAAACTTTTCCAAGGACTTCTCTTTTCCCCCATCAACCTTAGCTAGCCCTTTTAATCCCTCAAGCTTCCAAGTTTGCTCGAAAACCCCTCTTTAGATCTAGGGTTTCTTCGGATTTCTTAGGATTCCATCGATTTAGATCGATTTTCCTCCACCAAACCGAGCCTTCTCCTGATCCTCTGTAAGATCCGAAGCCTCTTCATCAAACCCTAGGCCTCTTCGAGCTTTTCTTGCTCCAAGTTTCATCAAAAACCCGACCTTTTCTTGTTCTCAAGCCCAAAATCAAGTTTTTCACTGTCTCCCAAGAAATCTCGTGTCCCCAAGGGTAAATCTGCCCCCTAGGCTTCAGAACCTGAAGAACCGACTGCCTCGTCATTCGGGGGTGAGTTTTGGGGTGTATGCATGTATATTTGAGTTGAAGACTTGCACTTTTGTGCAGGATCCTCGTTTGTTCTCCTTTGCGAGGCATTTGGGAAGAGTCGAGGTCCTCCTTCGCGAGGATCTGGGCTTAAACGAGTGTTTTGCATTGCCAAAACACTCATAAAATCAAGAACATGAGATACTGACTGCCTTTCATTTGCGCGGCAGTCGGGGCTATCTCGCCACTAGCGAGCGATTGACTGTGTATTGTTGGCGAACGGTTTAGGACTATCAGCGTTGGAGCGGTTTGTTGTCATTTTTATCTTGACGATCTTGACTATCTCTACACACGACGGCGATGCGATTTGTCGGTGACTCAGAGACAGTTCTCTCATTTCTTTTTAATTTTGACCAAGTGTTCTTTACCCTTAGTATTGTTCCTTGAGCTTATTCTGATATATTCCTGTGTCTTGCAGTTGAATTCCCTTCTTCGGCGTTTGCTGCTCACGAGTCGAGTGGGCTACATAGCACTGTGTTCTCCTCGTCTCGTGAGGCACCACTGGTGACTGACGTTCCTCTGCTTAGCCCAAGTGCACCTCCAGAGTTATTGGAGTTATTGGAGCATGGGGACCGTCGTGATTTACGGAGGATGATAACTAACGCCCCGCTGATGAAAAGTGCTGGCTCTACCGAGGTCATGAGGAAATCCAGCTACTTGTTCGGGGACTCCGTTGTCGACCCGGAGGTTCTATCTTCCCACACCGAGTCTTAGCTGTATGAAGGCGACGGTTCTCATCTTCACCTGCCTTCCTTCGCTCGCCATCATTCATTGGTGCACCTGTGTAACCTGTCAGTCAAGAGGAGCATGTCTTGGAGATTGACTGAGGACCAGGAGCGCATCCACTGTGGGTATGTTGGCCAAGGCGCTACCCCAGGCTCGAGCGATAAGGACTATGTCCGTGCACTATTCTCAGGAATCATGGGTCAAGACAGCCCGCCTCACAACAAGTTGTTGGTCAGTGCTGACACAGTGAAGAATCGTCTGGCCAGATTAGGAAGGGCACTACCTCCTAAGAAATCTCACCGATGCTTTGGTTGGGTCCACTCTACCGGCGACCGATGGTGGACGCGGATGACCAAGTACGTCCTCGGCCGGTGGAGTCGTGAGCTACAAGAGATTGGCTTGTACGTTCCCATCCGCGCAAGCATGTATGGGATTCCCATCAGCGTGCATCACTTCCTCACGCTTTTGGAGATTTATAACCCGGACACCAATACTTTCCTGACGAAGAATGGGGAGTTGGGCCTACCGCTCCATGAGATGATGAAAATATCTGGTCTTCCAATGGGTGACGCGTCGTACCAGGAGTACTTCCCCACCAATCGTCGACTGAAGGAGATGAAGGAGAAGGGGTCAGCTATTTATGAAATCCTTTGGGAGTTGACCTGCCACTACCAGACGGCGATAGTGTCAGCTGACGTGATGGCCAGGAAAAGTCTGCAGGTCAGCTTGAAACAGTTTGCCGACTATCTGTTTAAGAACTTGGAGAGCAATAATGAGGTAGAAGAATTGACACCTCTAACTCCTTCTGCCATCAACAATTTGATCGCGAAGACAAATGCCCAATCTTTTACTACTCCATTTGCTGAGGACAAGATTCCCAAGGGCACCAAGTTCGAGACTTTCTTGTGGCAAGTGCAGAAACAGATCAAGCCACAAACTCTTTTGGCGGGCTACTTGGCAATTTGGTTGAAGAAATGCGTGGTTCCGCATCAATCCTCAGATGCCATGCCTCTGGAAGTACTCTTCCCAGCCATTGAGCTAGTCGTCGGTCGTCGACTTTCTCTCCTCTCGGCGATGGTAGTAGATATCCATTGCGGGCTTCGACGCTTAGTTGCTGGCTTCACCCAGAAGGGCAAAGGGTCCTCCAACGAGATCCCGGTCGTCAAAGTGGAACTACCTTATACTTATTTGATGGCTTGGCTCGTACTCCATCGTCCGGACTTGATGACGGCGCCCGAGGCAATCAACCCTGAACTTCCACTGTTGCAAACTTTGGAGAACTGCAATTGGGGAGCAAGACAATTCTCTGAGGGGTCTCGCCAATTCAAGATCGCCAAGAGTTGGGAATTCTTCAAGTGTTTCCCACACTTCTCGGATCATTACGACGACGTTCTCGTTGATGCTATTGAGCCTAACGAAAGCCGTACTATCCTAGATCTCGGCTGCTTTCGGTGGCTGATAAACATTCGGCCCGGCTATCTCGTCTTTCGAGTTAAGAATTCGTGCGACATTGAGCCTTATCTTCCATGCCGATTTTCTCGTCAATTCGGCTATGATCAGATCTATGTCGAAAATCCGAATCGGGGGATGAAGTCCCACGGAGGCCTCATTGACGGTGCGTGCGCCTGGTTTTGGAGTATCAGCGGCTGCACCAATGCCAAATTCAGTCTCCCTGCTGCTAAGCCTAAGCTTCAGACGATGTTTCTGCATTGCAAGTGGCTCATTGCAGCTAACGCTCCCACTGAAGTGGGGCACAGAAGAGAGCCTACACCAACTCGTGCTTCTCCTCCGTGTGCTCAACCGTCGCGAAAGTCAAAAGGCAAGAAGAAGGTCAACAGAGAGGAGAGTGAGGAAGAAGAGTTCGACGACACAATTCGAACTTCTGAAGAGGAAGAGATTGTTCGTCCTACGGGTGTCCGGATACGGAGTGCCGTGGTAGTTCCTCCTTCACGTCGTTCTCCAACTCGACGGGATGCACCAGTCCGGGCCTCTCCCCGTGTCCCATCTCCTCCCAAACGTCCTTTGAAACGGCTTCGAAAGAAGATTGTTCTCACCTATCCCAACAAGATGACTGTTGAGACATGAGAAGAGGAAGAAGAGGAAGAGGAGGCTTCCGATCTCATTCTCAGGAAGAGGGTCCACCTGTCGACGACCGTTCCTTCCCCAACATCCATTGTCAGAGCATTGTTGTGGACAAAGAAGCTCGCACATAGGCCTCGGCGTCCAATATCTCCAACCCTGAGGCGGCGGGTACTGATTTTCCACTTGGAAGAGAAGGTAAAATTTTGTTAACTTAAACTTCACCATTCCGTTTGCGACCGATATTTATTACTTCACTTTCTCTTCTCAGCTCCCTCTGAAGAAGGTGAGTTTCGGGCTGAACCTTCTCCTCCGCCAGCATTTGTTTACGAAGGTTCTGGCTTCACGACGCAAGTACCTGAAACTATGAATGAGGGTGCCCTAGATACTGCCGCTGACGCAGATGTTGACATGCCTCATGTTCCCAAGACTGTCATCGCAGGTATGAATACCTCCTCCGGATGGCGACTCAAAGTATTGAAAGAGTCCGACTTTGTTCCCCCGCTAATCGCTAATGCGCTTCATATTCTTTTAGAAAAATTTTAAGAAATGGGTGCAAGTATTAGCCAAGCGGAGCCGAGTCTCGGTATGAAGTCTGAACTTTACTTTGTTCTCCCTTCGTTGTATTGAAGAGCTAACATGTTGTAGCTACAGTGATGGAGGAGCAAGCTGAGGGAGAGGCAGCTTCAGGTGGGACGCTCGATAAGTCTGCTGAACCCACGGAACCGGTTCCCGGTATATACATATATTATTACGATTCTAACATATGTAAATATACGCAAACTAACACCCAGAGTGTATTGTCGATGTCACAGCGGAAGGCCAGATGCAAACGGAGCCCGCAGATGAAGAGGATTTCGAGGAGTCATCTGAACAAAGCCTAGCTCAGATGATCTATTTCTCTGAGTTCGACCAAAATCTAATTTCTGAGATGTTATCGGAACATACTCAGAGAGAATCTATTGTAGAGGCTATCTCTTCTGCCGATACGTGTCTTATCATTCAGATCTTCTCAATTTTCTAGCCGATAGTTGATATTTGATGGTATTTTCACCTGCAGACCCCGTTACTACTATTGTAGAGCAAGCTCCGGTTCCGCACTTGGAGACTCAACCTATCGTCTCCCCAACTGAGTTCATCATCGTCTCGACTCTTGCTGAGACTTTTCTCGTTTAACCTGGACCACCGGCTACTCAAGTTGAACCTGAATTAACTCCGGTGGTTCCCGAGGCCATACCGACGAACGTAGGGGAGACAATGCCAACTGGAGGATCTTCTAGCCGTATCGGTATACTTCGCATTCTTGTTTCTTATGAGAGTTTTAGCATTTAAGGTCCTCAGAAACTCATACTTCTTTTTCCGCAGCGGCTCCTTCTGTATTGTTCGACACAATCAGAGCTTTGATGGCGGATGAAGACCCAGAAAAGATGATAATCAGTGCAGAGCTTGAGGGTTTCACGTTCCTTCTCAATAAATTGATTGAAAATATCGTGAATAAAGGTTCTTCCTTCAGCTCTGCAAAACGGCTTCTCGATCGGCATGTGAATATCATAAGAGAAGAGGGCTTTCCTGACTTGGCTGACTCTATCGCAGAAGACCTGGTTCAGTTAGAGCAGGAACTGGGTGAGCTTCAGAGACTTCGATCCGGGGGTACTTCCTCTTATATCTCTTCTCGAGTTGAGTCTATCATGCGAGCTAGGGAAGTCAAGCGAAGAGCTGCTGAGGAGGAACTGCAGCAAGTGCAGGCTCAATCCACGCGCCTAAGGGCAATCTTGAATATACGGGATGAGACCAATGCTGACTTGGTCCGCTCTGTCGAGACGCACGACCTCGAGATCACCCTCCTGAAGAAAGCTCTCGAAGACGCCGAAGAGGCGCGTGCTCTCCTGAAGATTGATCTAGCTAGCTCAGAGAAGACTCGTTCTAAATTAGCAGAGCAATTGAAGGCATCTGATGAAAGGTCCGCTGAACTGGATCAAAAGATCATTCAGCTTCTAACTCTTAACGATGCTTCTAGAGTTCTCCTCGAGAAGGAATTAGAACAAGAATACCAGGCTGAGCTTTCGGAGCTGGAAGAACGGATCCGCCGCCGTCAATTCTCCCAATAGGACACTTTTGATTTTTATTTAGTCGACAATGTATTTTATATCCCATCATTCATGAAATAAAATTTATTTTTATCGACTTTCATTATGTTCTTTATTCTGCTTTGGACATAATCTCAATAGGATTTTTGGCAAACCCTCAGCCATCAACGGATTTGATATGCATTTACCAATTACCATTTGAATTGGGCTAGCATGTAGATTGTTTAAGTCCGCTCTACATATAACGTTGTGCTAAAAGAGTGAATTCTCTTAGACTTTGTGCTACCATATTGAATACGTAGGCTTGATCAATTATCACCGAATTGATTACCCTACAAAGATATGTTAGATGCACTTATCTCCAAGAAGGGATAGAGATAACACCCTATGCATGAAGGCATAGTTTAGGTGTCATTAGGTAATGACATCTATGCTACGATATTGAATAATGAGGCTTGATCAATTATCGCGGGAATTGATTACCCGGCAGCATATGTTAGATGCAGACTTATCTCCGGTAAGGGATAGAGATAACACCCCTATGCATGAAGGCATAGTTTAGGTGTCATTAGGTAATGACATCTATGCTACGATATTGAATACGTAGGCTTGATCAATTATCACTGGAATTGATTACCCGACAGCATGTGTTAGATGCAGACTTATCTCCAGTAAGGGATAGAGATAACACCCCTATGCATGAAGGCATAGTTTAGGTGTCATTAGGTAATGACATCTATGCTACGATATTGAATACATAGGCTTGATCAATTATCACGGGAATTGATTACCCTACGGTGTTAGATCGACTTATTCCCCGATTTAAGGACAGAATAATACCTACTACTCATAAATAGGCGAGATTTAATGCATCATTAAGTCAAGAATGAGACCGCTATGTATTGAATACATAGACTTTGTTTGCCACGATATTGAATACGTGGGCATGATCAATTATCGGAATTGATTACGTGGCGTGTGTTAGGCGACTTATTCCCCGATTTAAGGACAGAATAATACCTACTACTCATAAATAGGCGTAGATTTAACAGATCATTAAGTCAGTAATGAGACTGGCTATGTATTGAATACATAGACTTTGTTTGCCACGATATTGAATCGTGGGCTTGATCAATTATCGCGGAATTGATTACGTGGCGTGTGTTAGGCGACTTATTCCTGATTTAAGGACAGGAATAACACCTACTACGCATAAATAGGCGTAGATTTAACAGATCATTAAGTCAGTAATGAGATTGGCTATGTATTGAATACATAGACTTTGTTTGCCACGATATTGAATACGTGGGCTTGATCAATTATCGCGAGAATTGATTACCCGGCGGCGTGTGTTAGACGCTGACTTATTCCTGATTTAAGAACAGGAATAACACCTACTACGCATAAATAGGCGAGATTTAATGCATCATTAAGTCAAGAATGAGATTGGCTATGTATTGAATACATAGACTTTGTTTGCCACGATATTGAATAATGAGGCTTGATCAATTATCGCGAATTGATTACCCTACGGTGTTAGACGACTTATTCCCCGATTTAAGGACATGAATAACACCTACTACGCATAAATAGGCGTAGATTTAACAGATCATTAAGTCAGTAACGAGATTGGCTATGTATTGAATACATAGACTTTGTTTGCCACGATATTGAATACGTGGGCTTGATCAATTATCGCGAGAATTGATTACCCTACGGTGTTAGATCGACTTATTCCCCGATTTAAGAACAGGAATAACACCTACTACGCATAAATAGGCGTAGATTTAACAGATCATTATGTCAGTAATGAGACTGGCTATGTATTGAATACATAGACTTTGTTTGTTGTTTTTGTTATCTTCTCTTGGGGCGAAGACGAACCCGTTGTGTCTTCTCTTGGGGCAAAGACGAACCCGTTGTGTCTTCTCTTAGGGCAAAGACGAACCCGTTGTGTCTTCTCTTGGGGCAAAACCGTACCTGTTGTGTCTTCTCTTGGGGCAAAGACGTACCCGTTGTGTCTTCTCTTGGGGCAAAAACTAACTCGTTGTGTCTTCTCTTGGGGAAAAGACGAAACCGTTGTGTCTTCTCTTGGGGCAAAGACGAACCCGTTGTGTTGAAGAAGAACTCTCATTCATAAAAGAAATCTAGAACAGATTTTGATTTTATTGGTGGCATCAACTGTTGGGAATTTTGGTCAAGTGGGAGTGGAGATTTGAAATGACCCTAACTGTTCAAAGGTTTGGTCAAGTGGGAGTAATGATAAAGACATTTTGATTTTGGTCCTAACTGTTCAAAGGTTTGACCAAGTGGGAATTTAGTGAATGTGACTATTCAAAAGTCTGATCATTCAAAATCGTAGAAACGGGTTATCCTGAGTATACTAGGGATAGTATTTCTTCAGGAACTTCCCGTTGATTGGCATCATTAACTTGTCGCTGTCTTGAGTGATCAGGCGATATGCTCCGTTTGAGTAGATCAGGTCGACATTTAACGGTCCTTCCCATTTGGGCTGGAATTTGCCTTTCTTCTTGGAATTAAGGATCATTGGTCGCCGGACGACGAGCACCAAGTCTCCTTCCTTGAAAATCCGATGCCGGACTTTCTTATTAAAGGCTTTGGAAATTCTGCCTGGTATAACTCAATTTGCTGTTGAGCTTCCAAGCGTTTTTCGTCCAACATCTCAAACTCTTCAAGACGCTTCTGATGTTGCTCATCATCCGTCATTCCCGTCGCAAGTGCGACACGAAGGGACGGGATTTGTATTTCCAACGGCAGGATGGCTTCACATTCGTATACCAAGGAATACGGGGTGGCCCCGATCGGTGTTCGGACCGTGGTGCGATAAGCCCAAAGAGCGTCATCGAGCTTGTCGTCCCAATCTCGTTTATTGGTCCTCACTAGCTTCGCCAAGATCTTGATGATGGTCTTGTTAAAGGCTTCAGCTAAACCGTTTGCAGTGGAATTATAAGCTGTAGATGAAACGTCTTGGATTCTGAACTTGCTGCAGACCGACAAAGCGCTATCGATAAATCGGGGCCGTTGTCATGCACAATTGCCTCGACACCGATCGATAGATGATGTGGTGTTTGATGAACTTGATGACATTACTTGCCTTGACTTCTTTGAGCGGAATTGCTTCACCCATTTAAATGTCGGTGATTGCTAAAATAAAGCGGTCACCTTTTGCCGACGGGGGGAAGATGGGTCCTACCACATCCATTCCCCAGGTTTCAAACGGCCAAGAAGTAACTGACGGATGCAGATCTTCCGACGGCTGATGCCTGTAGTTAACATGTATTTGGCACGCGTGACACCATCTCGCGTATTCAACTGCTTCTTTGATCATGGTCGGCCAGTAATAGCCCAATCTTCTCAGTCTATCTCCTAGTTTAGGACCTGGCTGATGCGCACCACAAGTACCATCATGCGCCTCTTTGAGGGCCTCCTCTGCTTCCTCAGTTGAAAGACATCGGAGTAGTAACCCATCGTACGTACGACGATAGAGCGTTTGGGACGCGGCGTTATAGTAAAATCTCGGTGCCCTTCTTCGGACTGATTCTCTTTCCTTCACAACTTCCAGTAGAATACCGTGTAAGATGTAATCTATGATGGGAAAGCACCAATCTCGGAGCTCGAGTCTAGTTACAGTGGCATGCGCTTCTTTGATGTCCACAGTGCATTCCGGTATAAAGAGCTGATGCGTCCTCACAGTGATGAACTGCTCCGTTTTCGAGGGTTGCGCCAGCGAAATAGCTAACGCTGCCAGCGCATCTACATAGGCGTTCTGGAGATGCGGTATATATTCGATGAAGAAACTTTCAAATGATTCCGCCATCTCTATTGCCGCTTCATGATATGGGACCAAATCTGGATTTCTGACTTTGTAGTCTCCACGGATCTGTCTGACTATGAGTTAGGAGTCTCCGAAGACTTCGAAATATTTGACCCCCAGCTCTTTGGTAAAACTGAGCCCAATAAGTAGCGCGTTGTATTCGGCCACATTATTAGAGTATGGTTCGGTCAGCGAATAAGCCCGAGGCATCACATGCTTCTCTGGGGAAACTAAGACAACTCCGACTCCGGCAGAATTCTTAGAAGATCCAGGAGCACTTGCCACATTGGTTGCGGGAAGCACCATCAAAATATAATTGCCACACGCGCTCGTGGGAAGTATGGTTGACCTCGTGAGTTTCGTCGGGTAATCTTCATAAAGTGTAGCTTTGTCCTTGCTGGGTCGGACTGCTAGAAGATCACAGATTGCCTGTCCTTTCACCGACTTCTGTTGTTTGAAGTGGATGTCGTATTGTGAAAGGAGCAATGCCCACCTCGCTAATCACCAGTTCAAAGAGGCCGGTTGCGTCATAAATACTCGAATTGGGTTAACATCCGAGATGACATGCATCGTCTGTCCAACCAGATAATGGCGCATTTTCTGGACTGCGAATACCAAGGCCAGGCATTCCTTTTCAATATCTGGATATCGGGACTCGACACCCACCATTGTCCGACTCAGATAATAGATTGCCTATTCGTGACCGTTATCATCGTCTTGTGCCAACAATGCACTTAATGAATGGTTGGTCGCTCTGACGTAAATCAAGAACGGCTTTTCTGATTTCGGTGCAACGAGGACAGGAGGATTTGATAAATATGCTTTGATATCATCAAAAGCCTTTTGGCAAGCATCGTCCCATACGAATGAGACGCCCTTTTTTGCGAGCTTGGAGAACGGTTGACATTTGCCTGCAATGTTTGAAATGAACCGTCTGATATAAGCCAATCTTCCTTGCAACCCCCTGAGCTCTTTGAGATTATTCGGGGGTTATAATTCATTGATTGCCTTCACTTTGTCAGGATCAATATGGATTCCCTTTGATGTGACGACGAAACCAAGAAATTTACCACTGGCCATTCCTAAGAAGGATTTAGTTGGATTCATCTTCAATTGATGACTCCGCATGAGGTCAAATACCGTCTTGAGATCTTTGATGTGATCACTTTTATTATGGCTTTTCCCCACTAAGTCATCAACATAACACTCAACGGTCTTTCGGAGATGCTCCTGAAAGATTTCCGTCATTGCTCGTTGATATGTAGCGCCTGCATTCTTCAAGCCAAAGGGCATGACGGTGTAGCAAAAGATGCCAAGAGGTGTCCTAAACGAAGTATGTTTCTCGTCATCGGGATGCATCTTGATTTGATTATAACCAGAGAATCCGTCCATAAACGACATTCTCTCAAACCCACAAGTATTATCTATGATGACATCTGTAATGAGTAGCGGAAAGTCATCCTTTGGGCATGCAAGGTTTAGATCCCTGTAATCTACGCAGATTCTGATCGTCCCATTCTTTTTTAGGACCGGGATAATATTTGACACCCAATCTGGATGTTGCTCTTCTCTGATAAAGCCCGCTTATATAAGCCTTTTCACTTCAGCTACGATCGTTTCCATGATCTGCGGACGAAATCGTCAATGTTGCTGTTTGACGGGTTTGGCATCTGGGTTAATATTGAGGCGGTGGGTCGCCACATTTGGGTCAAGTCCTGGCATATCTTCGTAGTTCCAAGCGAAAATGTCGATATATTCTTGAACGAGAGCGATCAATTCCTCTTTCTCTTCTGGAGGTAGACTGCCGCTCATGAATATGGGTTTCGGATTAGCTTCGTCGCCCATATTGACTTGAACCACTATATCTTCAGTCGGCGGTTCTCTCTGTTCAAACTTGTTACCGTATTGGATGTTCAAATGGAAAGTCCAAGGGTCTTCCCAAATTGGTGAGTGACCATCCTCTTCGGGTTCTACCAGGCTTATTGTGGTCATATTAGACATTAGTCCTTTGAACAATTCACTGAGACTAATGTTCGAATCTCATGTTGAAGAATCTGACGAATCGTCATGATCATCGATTTGCCAACAGCACTCGTCGGAAGATGAAGAGGCATAACCCAGACCTCTCTTGTGTTCATAATAGCGATCGGGTTTTCCCTTCGGGACGCGAGAAGGTCTAGGCGAAACCCGAACCCCACGTCCGAAACAAAGACATGGTCCGTGCGCGAGATTGTAACCCCATTTCTCCATGTAATAGTGCACTTGTGGACTATAGTTGGAAAAATGTTTGCAAGGGCCTTCATTGCTATCATCAGATTCCCAACAAGGGTCTCGTGGTGGGGATACTCCCCTTTTCCCAAAGATCGTTTGCTTTGCGTCTTTTGAAGGGAGGATGAAAGTTGACCCAATCGAACTTTGAAGGCATTTCTTCACCTGGCTTGATGATAGGAGTGGTACGTGGGCACCATGGTCCCTATACAGTACGTGCATTATAGTATCAACACTAGGTAGATACTCTAAATCGTCATTTATTATATGTTCATCGGCAAGCTGCCAGTTACAACTTCCTCTTGACGATTCAGACCCGTCAAGATCGATTACAAGAGGTTCAATGTCATTAAGTACAAAGTTTCCATCGTAATCGAGCGGCCTCGATGTCGGCCGTTTCATTGTCCGTTACCACGGTAGATGGTTCGATGTCGGATTGGGTAGTACAAAAGAGAGTCAGTAAAATAATTTTCTAACCCCTTGAATGGCTGCTTATCCGCGACCACCGTCTTGACCACATTATCAGTGTCAACATACTTCAAACACTGATGTAATGTGGATGGGACTATAAGGCTGCCATGGATCCAAGGTCGACCCAATAGTAGGTTGTACAAAGTCTCTGCGTCGATGACATAACACATAACTTCGGACTTGAGGTCTCCGAGCTGGCACTTTATTCGGATTTTACCCAAAGGTCTGGACCCGCTAGTATTGAACCCATAAATGACAGTGCCTGTAGAAGCCAATTTGCTTGCCGAAATTTTGAGATGATACATCAATCGGAGTGGCATGATGTCGACCGCACTCCGTGATCAACTTGAATTCGCTGACAAAGAACCGTTTAATATACCCAAGAAAGTACAAGGGCTGTCGTGCTTGAATTTCTCACTTGCATATCATCTCGTGAAGGTTATGCAAGGGAATTGCGCCGCCAAGTTGCGTTGTTCGGCCTCTCGAACCTGCTTGACTTGTGTGATGAAAGCTTCCGAGTCAGCCAAAGCTTCCTGTAGAGCCTCTCTGGTTTCCTTAGAGAGACGTAGCAACTCGTAAAGAGTTATTCTCGCAGGGATGTTGGCCAACTGAGCCATGACATCAAAGTGGTACGAGGAACCTGAACTTCCCGGTTTATCTTTTGCAATCGGACGATTGAATCGGGACTGCCTCGGGGCTTGAACCTCTTGAGGTTGCTTATCCTTTCACTTGGTCATATCCTCCTTGGCTACTTCCTGCTGCTGTGACTTTTCGGGTCGCACAGGTGGAGTTATCGTTACTCCCAGCTCCGTTAGCGTTTTGGCGTTCGGATCGGAGGTTTCAGGATACTTGTAACTGAATTCGTGCTCGCTCCTAGTGGTATAAGCTGGATTTCCTTCCGTCGCAAGAACTTCATGTTCATTTTCAGACGACGAAAGAGTTGGAACCTTTTCGTCACCTTCACCCAGAATTGCTGAAATGTGACCGCACGACTTGCCTTTGCGCCTGGATCTTCGTGCTGAGGATGACCCGGTCCACTGCTCGTCTTGAAGAAGGTCTGGATGAATCCAAAGTACTTCACCATTAGGGGCTGTATATGATATTAACCCCTTCTGGCGTTGCCCATGTGGATCATCGTTAACTGTCTTGACTTCAACCTCTGGAACAATCTTCTGCTGGTATGGCATGGGTGGCATGGATCCGAAGTTGATAGCCACCATATTCGAGCCGACTTTCTTCTCTTTCTTTGCTGTGATGATGCCGGCATCGATCAAAGCCTGGATCTTGTCTTTGAGTACAAAGCAGTTCTTGGTAGGATGATGGACCCTCCTGTGATATGCACAATACTTGGGGTCCGAAGTCTTGTTAGCCTCTTCCTGATTTGTGATTGGAGGTAACTTGATCTTGTTGTTATCCAAGAGGTATTTGAAGAGGACCGGAACTTCGTCTTCCTTGAAGGCGTATGTTCTCAGAAACCTAGCATCCGGAGCCTTCTGTGATTCTTGGGGTTTTTGTTGAAACCTCAATCGCGATTCTTCTTCTTTGAGGCGATTCTTTGGTGTTCTTCTTTGGAATGTCTAGTTCGTGATAATGAGTAGCTGGCGCCTTCCCTTTGCCACGAGACATAAAGTTTGACTTTGCAGGAGCCGTCGTTGGCTCACCTCTCTCGCTCTTCTTCCTCTTGAGGAACCGCTCAGCTTGTTCTCCATGGAGTTTCAAATCCTTCCATGTAGTCGGTGCTACAACCCCCATGGCTTCCAGCAAGTCCAGAGAAAGATTGTTGTGGCATATTTGCAATATGAATTCTTCGGTGACTGGATCCCTGCAGTTCACGGCTTTGTTATGAAAGCGCTTAACAAAGGCGTCCACCATCTCTCCGTTCTTCTGTTTCTCGTCTAAGAGGGTTCTTATCGAAACCTCCGTATCATCATCGAAAAAGTTATTGAGAAAGGAACTCTCCATGTCATCCCAGCAGTTAATACTCCCAGCCTTGAGTCTTCAATACCAATCGAAGGCAGCCCTGCGAAGGGTGCCGACGAATGACCGAACCATCAAAGGCTCGTTCCCCGAGATCACCCCCAAGTGCGACTTGAAGTAGATCAAGTGTTGTGTGGGTGAGCCTCTTCCGTCGAATGGCGTGAAGTTAATCAAATTGAATTTCGACGGGTAGGGAATTGAGTCCCACTCTCTCGGGTATGGACACGGGATGCCGGTCTTCTTGACTTCCTGTGCGGACATTAGAGCATTGATCTTGCCTTCAAGCTCCTTTATTTTTTCACCGTCGTCCTCCCCTTGCTTTGGATTACTCCCAGTAGGAGGGGCTGGGCCATCTCCACTTTGAGCACCGGATATAGTTTTCTTCGGAGGTTGGTCGGCAAGGATGTGTTCTTCCACTTCCGTATCGCTATCTTCTATAGCATGTGCGATACGGTGATTGGATGCACCTTGTTGACTGGACTCGGGCTGTGCAGCTTTCTGAATTTGTAACTCCCTCATCTGCTGCATGGCTAGCTCCATCTCAATTTTCATCTCAGCCTTAAGCTCTTCTCTCTGCTTAGCTAAGGCTTCTTGCAGCATTTGGGCTAAGGTCTCGGGAGTGATGGTAAACGTTTCCCTAAAATGATGACCCATGCTCGATATTGTGTCATCGGATGTCACTGCTGAGCAAGCGTCGGAGGTCTCGTCTTCAGATGAGTCTCCTTCATGCATCTTTCTATAATCTACGCGTTTCATAGCTCACAATTGCAATCGAGACATCTTAAGGAAGGGTGCGACTTTTCTGCGGGGTGAAGTCGAGTCGTGTCCGTTCTGTTCCTTTTCCTTTGTTCACCATATTAATGGTGACTTCGGGGAATTCATCCTGCCAATGGCGGATCTTCTTCTTCTTGGGCGTCTTGAATTACGCCCGAATCTTCCATCGCCGGGTGGAAAGCCTCTCGAATCTTGAAGCTCTTTGTGGCGTTACACTTCGAGCGGCACATCGATAGCAACGTCTTAATCAGCTGCGCACACGAGCAAGAACAACCTATTTCATCAATCGCCCTTTTTCGTGTGTTGCCACCCCTAGCCTGATGGTGTGGTTGGTGTGGTTTGTCACAGATTGCACTTCTACCCCCCAGTGTAATGTTGCCCTTAACTAGAGGACACGTCTTCTTTTGGGGGTGTTAGCCATTTGACTTGGGAGACAACTTCCGTCGCTTGGCTTCATCATCTGAAGTTACCTCTGCATGAATTACCAGGGTCTGGTCATCTCTCGTGACTTTGCGAGTCACATGCCTCAACTTCTTCTTCTCAGCAGACTTGCGGATCCCCTGAGGGATGCTCAAACGAGAAGCAATAGGAACTCTTAAATCTTGAGATGTCCCAGTTTGCTCGGGACACCGTTGAGCTACAGTTGGAGTCTGGGTACGACCCCCAGTCCGTTGTTGTGTGCGGACTAGATGACCCAAACGTTCCATCACCGGTGCCTTGTCTTTGGTTCCCGGCTTTGGACCAAGGCGACTGAACACCGAAGTTGAAGGATTCGCCGTTGGTACATCAACAGGAGAAGTGGACGGAGGAGGCGGAGAGGAACCCCCTTGGCCGAGACAGTTGGGAGTGTCTCGGCCCCGGGTCTTTGGCGCTGACAGTTCCTCTGGCGTGGTGGCGCGGCAGCAGGCTATCTCGCGGTGGCGCGGCGACTGGACCGTCACGCGGCCAGCGAGACAGTTTGCACTGCCGCGTGCAGATTTTGGGCTCCAGACTTGGCAATTTCGAGTCGACCCCTTGGTTGATTTCGACTCTTGTGCCTTGCGTATGATGGCACGTGCTCGGCGACTGCGATGCTTTAGTAGCTCTTTCTTCGTCAAACGGGTCCTTTTGACAAGGACCCATTCTTCCTTGGCAGGAGTGCTGACGGGTTGAGACCGAGGCACTGTAGTTTGTTGACGCCTCTGATTACGCGAGTTCGTATGATAGTAAACTCCGTCCGTCGACTCCAAAGCCTTGGCGAACTGACGGGCCAACTTCTGACGCTGTCTCTGACGAGCCCTCTTCGTCAGAGTGGTGGAGACCTTGTAAGATGACTCTTTCTGAATAGAACCACCATGAGCAGAGCTCCCGGCTTTGCAGTTTGCCGGGGTGTTGTTGCGAGGGGAAACCTCCGTCACGAGTGTGCGAGATTTGTTGCGCACAACAACAGAGTGGACCTCCCTCTTTGGAGATGAGGTCCTCCGATGCTTGCGGGAAGAGGAGGATTTCGATGAAGAGGAGGAGAGATACTCTTCGAACTTGGCTTGATCGAAGACGTAGTCCAACCCATCGACCATGAGATCGGCTTGATCGTTGCTAGGTTACGACACGATAATCTCAACGTTGAGACTATTGGCTCCCACTGTGGTCGTCATCGTGTTTCGGTCGAAAGCTGGTTTCTTTGTTATTTCCATTACAAAATGTTTTGACAATGAAAACAAGAGAAAATTACATGTGTAACTCTATTACAAAGGAATTTGAGTCGCTTTCTCACAAACACGAACAAAAGACACTACACGTAGATCTCCCCGCTATGCGGATTCTGGCTCGCGTCGGGACGCCGTCCGTGGACCACCTAAGCAACGATCGTCGAATCGATGGGGGTGAGTTAATGCTTCGCTAAGGAAACAAGAACTAAAGCAAATGTCTTAGCAAGGTAAGATATCTACTCTTCCCAAGAATAAGTCTAAGCTTAAACTCGAGGATCTCCACGTGGATGAAGTTCTTGAAATCTTCTCGGCTGAATCTCAAAATCTCCTTCTCTCTCTACGCAAGGCTCTTAGCTTAGGAAATTTTTAATCTCCAAAACTCTGATCTCTCATCCCCCTCCCACCCAAGTGGACGTAGGGGGTATTTATAGCCTTTGGGAGGCGCCACATCCGAAAAGAACACAAGTCGCCAAGTGTCCAAAATCAGAGTGGGCTGACAAGGTTGATCGCCATACCAAGAGGAGATGTCCCCCGCTGTTGTAACGGTTTTTCTCCATTTTAGGCATGATTAAATGCCCTAATTTCACGCTTAGTAGGCGTATTTTCAGCGTGTAACCGCCCACTAACGTGGCTAAACATCTCTCTGCGTTGAAAAAGTCAAGTGGGCCCCACAAGCATTAATTTAAACACTTCAAGAGCACATACCAGGCATTCTTGGTGTCTCACCTTTGGCGTGACACAAGTAAGTGTCTCGCCAATGGCGAGACACAACAAGAAGGCGCGCCAATAGCACGACACAAGAAAGTGTCTTGCCAATGGCGAGACACAACAATGTGTCGCGCCAATGGCGAGACACAATAGGTGTCTCGGGCATTGGTTTCACCATGTGATTGACTTCCTGAGACTTTGACGACGTCGTCCTTCGATCTTCTTATGATTAAGTCACATTTGGGGTTCTTCAGTAATTTTTGATGCCTACAATCACTGAGGAAGCTAAAACTTGAGATTAACTATAACTTATTTTTAAAATAGAAAATATAATAAGTCAGAAGATAATTATAAAACAAATGTAATTTGGAGCGGGTACACGTAGAGAACCCAGTAAAAATATAGGGGTAATATTGAGTAAATTCATATATGTTGATGTTATAGTGCAATATAAAAATAAGAATGTATTAAAGTGCAACGTTACCATTCCTAATCTCTGTCTAGTAATAAACGGGAAAGCTACTTGTTCAACCAAGGAACTTAGGCCACTTGTATTTATAATATATCTCAATAGGAATGGAGTGATGTATGGGGTTTTAACTAGGACTATGGTACTAATACAGCTCAACCAACCTTCAGAAAAGAGAGAACTAAACCAATTATTTAAATGTTGTCTCAGTCTCTATGCATCAGTCTGAAAGCACTGACTTCAAGCACCAGTCTGAAAGCAATGACTTCAAACAGAGGGGCCCATGACTTTTTGGTGTATTGCTTCAACAAAGGCGGCCAAACAGAAGGGCCCGTGACTTTTTGGTGTATTGCTTCTATAATGGCGGCCCAATAGAGGGGCCCATGACTTTTTTGGCATATTCCTTCGACAAGGCATGTGATCTATTTAGGTCGAGAATATTCATGAGTTTGAAGAATAAAATATCTCACATCCCATCATATCTATAGAAGAACACATTTTTTTTTGAGATTTTTATTTTAAAAGACATTTTTGAAAAAATATTAACAAAAATTGGGCTTTTTTAAAATACTTATAAAAATAGATCTTATTTTTATCACGTCAACTCGGCTGGCCAAAAAGATGTCGATTTTACTAAAACTTAATTTTAAAATATATGGGACTACTAGTCTCGTGTAATTAGTGGTCGCTAGTTACGGTTACTCTGATTCTTTTGATATCAACGGGACTATTAGTCCCGTGTAAATAATAGAGAGTTCACCTTGAGCCAACGAAATACACGGTGACTATCAATCCAGTGTAGAACAGATAGACCCTCCCTTCCTCCCTCTCCCTCCCCCCCCCCCTCCCTCTCCCGTCCCTCTCATGTCAAGCCCTTTCCTCCTCTCCCGTCGCCCTAAAGACCCTCCCTCTCTTTCGCCCCAAAGTAGCTGCAACGACCTGATGTTGGATGCATAATGAGAAATTTCATGGGGAAGTGGGATCTTCACGAGTCAAATGCAAATACAAATGAATTATTGACTTGTTTGTAAAGAAACGACCATATCTCCCAATCCTAAAGGCGAATTCTAATATATTATATATGAAAATCACCTATCTCGATGAGACAAAGTCATCTAGATTGACATATTTCTGAATTCGCATTAATATCACTGATTTTTGATAAAAATTCAAAAATAATCAGCTTTTATTTATTTTTAGTAATAAAGTTGGAGTTAATTTAGATTAGGAAACAATTCGATGTTCGAGTCAATTTAGATTAGGAAACAAATTCAGTTTTGATTCATGATTTGTTTCCTCTATTATAGTGAATCTTTTTAGGATAGGATTTGATACTTTCTATTTCTTTGTAACTTTAGTCTTATTACAAGTCTATTTTATTTTTCTATTTAAGAATAGTCATGTAACCCTAGAATCATGAGATCACTTTTATCAATAAAATATTTCTTATTATATTTTCTTTGGGGATTCGAAGTTCTTTGTGGATTCGGAGATTGTTCTTTGTGGATTAAAAGAACGCTCATTGGTGGATTCTGAGGTTTATTACTTTCGAGCTGCGTTAATTGGTATCAGAGCCCTATTTTTCTAATCTGATGGCAAGCAATGAAGCATCAATTACCCTAACTTAAATTAAGACTCGCGTAGACCGACTTACATTAGCAATGGAGAATCTGAACATGGGACGAGTTCGACGTCGTGTTGATGGCTGCCAAAGACGTGATCTAACCTAGCAATATGAATACATTGGCAACAGCTATGGCTTTGAAGCCTCATGCCAAATCATGGTCGCAAAGACTAGTCAAGATGGGATACATATGATATTAAAAACATGAGTGTTGATTTACTGACTTTCAACAGGAAACTCGATGTAGACGATTTTCTAAAAGCTGACCAACTTTCAGAAAATTAATCTATTTTGTAATTTATGTAAATTGGATCAATTTTTAAATTAAGTTTCAAATATATTTTTCTCAAAAAATCTGTTATTTTAACACAATAATGCTAACTAGATTTATGCTCTCATACTCTCAAACTATTAGACGGAGAACTACAAGAGCCTTCAAAACAAAGTAATTATGATAAAGATTATGGACAAAATCCATCCAAGAAATCTTTTAAAAAATTAATCTATTTAGTTTGTAAATTCAAAATATAAATATTTGAGGATATAATATAAAATCGGAAGAGTCTTTTTTGATAAGATAGTCTTCCAAATCTTTCTTATTTTGTACTTAGTCTCCTAAATCTGATTTAAAATTAGTCTCTTTGTATACAAGTTACCCGAAATAAGCCTCCCCCAAGCCCTGAGTCAGTGGAAGAGAAAACTATTTAAATGAGTTTTGTTTGAATTTTTCTTTAAAACTGGTCAGGGCGTGTAAATGGGTTTAAAGTAAAAGGGATTTTGGTTTGTATGCATAAGGGTATAAATGCGATTTCATTCAAAAGTATTAAAATATAACAAGTTATTCCCTCAATTCAAATAAGTCCCTATAACTAAAGGATGATGTCCAAAACAAGCAAAATGTTTGAAGAACTACTTTCAAAATATGAAGATCTGTGGAAATAATTTTGGGGAGTGATATTGGAAACAAATATTTCATAGTCTAGTATGATAAAAATCTTGAATTTTATTTTCTACCAATAATCACTGAGGAAGCTAAAACTTGAGATTAACTATAACTTATTTTTAAAATAGAAAATATAATAAGTCAGAAGATAATTATAAAACAAATGTAATTTGGAGCGGGTACACGTAGATAACCCAGTAAAAATATAGGGTAATATTGAGTAAATTCATATATGTTGATGTTATAGCGCAATATAAAAATAAAAAGGTATTAAAGTGCAACGTTACCATTCCTAATCCCCAAACTTGCCCTTCTCTCTCTCTCTCTCTCTCTCTCTCTCTCTCTGCGTGTAATTTTTCATTTTCTTAAGCAAAATAAGGGCTTTTCCGGATTTACGACTGCGTTTTGATCGGAAAAAGGTAAACCTTGGTGGAATTTTTCATTTAATTTCGTGTTTTTAAGCAGTAAGCATCAGCTTCTGTGCATTGCGGAATATGAAAATTTCTAATTACATCTCTTATTTCCCTAGTTGGCAATCATATTGTTAGTTAATCAATATTGGAAGGGATACTTGCATATAATTTTAGGAAAAAAATGAAAAGGAAGGAGTGTAGAGTACATATTGAAGGTATAGAAATACCTTGAGGATTAAATGTTTTGTGTTTTATAGAAATTTAGAGGTTTCTTTCATCTGACAATACTAGAGAACCCATTGAGATGGTCAGATGGTCTGACAACGTGCCACGGAGGCCGTTAAATACGCTAATTAGGAGAAATGATAAGATTATAGTTAATGGAGCAGCATTTAAGCAGCTGACCCCAATAACTGGGATAAAGGCTTCATTGTTGTCGCCGTTGCATCTGTACAACCCTCATCTGTAATTAGAAGATGTGCTTTTATGATTGTCCACTCATGTGTGCATGTCGAGGAATAGAAGGAATGAGTTGGTGACCGAGGAAGTGAGTTTTAGGTGTGGCCAGAACCATTGTATTAAATATCGGCCGATATATCGGTGTTGAAGCCTCCCCGCAATGATATTGATAGATATATATCGGTTTCTGATATTTGGGAATTTTTTCCGATATATAGGAAAATATCAGATAAATCGGCCGCTATTTCGGCCTGAAAATAGCGGCCGATATTCTGAATTTTTTGGTTTTAGGTGCCTAGGTGCATGAATTAAAGTTGTTGTCAAACAATTGATGTGATCACTTTTTACTTTATTCCCCCATGTTCCTCCCACTTATGACAAAGCATGCGGGCATCTTTTTCACCTATCCAATTGATGGGATCACTTTTTTGCTTTATTCCACATGTTCCTCCCACTTGTGACATGGGATCACTTTTTTGCTTTATTCCCCATGTTCCTCCGACTTGTGACAAAGCATGCGGGCATCTCTTTTCTCTCTTTTCATTTTATTTAAATTTAGCTTCAATTTGCTGTTATCTGGCTTGAATTTACTGTTCAAACAGTGCCCTGAATCCAACACAAAATTACCAATAAAAAGTGGTCAATTTGGATTGAAATTAAATAATAGAAGAGCAAGTTAAATTATATTTCCAACCTTTTAATAAGATGCTTCAGAGCAATTTAATTTAATTTTGCTTTGTATAATCTGTCTGAAATTAATATTTGGCTTTAAATTGAATACATTAAATGTGTTTATATTGCATATTACAATGTTATGTGACATATGAACACCATCCGATATGAGAGCCCAATATTTTTACATATCCCCGATATATCCTTGATTTCTGCAATCCGATATGGATTTTGGCCATCCGATATTTCCGATATTTAATACATTGGCCAGGACTGAGCCGGTATGTGTATATTTGCTTGAAGGAGTTTGTGAAGAGTAGCTACATGGCTGGGTGTGTGTGGGCGTGGAGTGTTGATAGGCTGTTTAATGTGTTTGGGTAAGAAGTGCCGATTCAATGTGTGTGTACAGTATGCTAGCATAGGTGATGATTTTATTTTTTTTCATTTTGTGTGTGTGGGTGGGTGGGTGGGTTTTTTTGGGGAGTGTTTAGATATAGGCATGTGTAGGTATCGAACGAGGAAGTGGGAGGCGGGATTTAACAACAGATTTCCATCTATGTGAATAAACTTGTGTGCATTTGCCTGTGCTGATTCAATGTAGGCATGCATGTGCAAGCAACATTAACAAGAGATTTCCATCCATGTGAATGTACTTATGTGTGTACTGTGTGCGTATGTATATATAAATATCATTATGACTAAAGCTTACAATCAAGTTACTCATACATTCCTATATACCAATAATTGTAAGTTAAATTCTGTCTGTCTTGAGATTTTCTGGTTCAGCTGAAAATACTCTTTATTGTGCGAGATAAGTAGGGATGGCATACTATGTTATGTATGAAAATGTTGATTTTTTTTATTGTCTCATTAGTTTTGACGTCTTTTTAAATAGGGTTGTTACTTGTTGCTGATTAATACCCAAAAACATTACCATTTTAAGATAAACAACCTTAGGAGTTTTATGCAAAAGAATACCCTAAAGCTTTTAGACAAGATTTGGTGCCATTTAGGCATTCCCAAAGTGTCATTAGGATGATCTCCGTGTTGAGTTAAAGATAACTTTATCTGTCACTCTCCATGTGTGGAAGTTTTCAATTTATTCTTTTTAGTATTTTGCAGCATAATTAGGGCTTTTCTGGCTCTAAAGCTGCTCTTTTTGTCTCCTCTGGTTCGAGAAGAGGTAAATTCATCAGAATGGAAGTATGTCAAATAAAAATAGTGTTAAATTATTTATTATTAGGAAAGATAAAACCTCATGGGTTTATAGAAGTTTTAAACTTTTGCCTTTAAAACTATGATTTCTGCCTTATCTTTGTTTTTAAACAGATTTTTCTGATTTTATAGACGCCAAAACATGTATTTTCAGAAGAGAAAAATTGAGCGATAAACTGAGTTTCACTTACTATCATTTACAGAATCAATGTGTCAGTCTTATCTTTTTTTGAACATCGTATATCTGAGGTTTATCGCCTATGTTGCTTGACACTGAATGACTTCTCATTAAATTTGATATTAATACTGTGGAGTTTGATGACTAACTCATGCATCAAATACACCTAGGAGTTTTTTTCCCTTTTACTGTCATCTCGTTTCTTTTTTTAATATTTTTTTGTGAACCACATATCTACTTTTATGAGATCAGTTTCTTATCTGATTATTTGGGTGAATACTATTGGATGGCTGTGCGTTGTGAGATTGATAATCTGAAAGGTCAGAAAGCTCTGTTTATTGGTCACCACTTAGCTTATCTTATGCCTTATCATCTGCATTTTTCTTTCTCATTGCCACAGTTTAGATGACCCTGGTGTCTACTGCATTTCAGTTATTAGTATAATAGATTTAATACATGGGTAAATTTCACAAACTACCATGATATTTGTGTGGTTTTGCACAAAACTAACATGAACTTTTTTTTATTAGAGAAGACAACCAAAAACTTTCTAAAACTGGGGGGAAATGCCATGAATTGTTGGAGATTGCTGTTAATGGCGTTGACAGCTTGGATAAAAGGTTTAAAACTGTTCTCAAAAGAATATAGTAGATACACATACTTGTGCCGTTCACTATGGGAAGAACATGAACTCAAAACATAGAAGTTCCTCTCTACTTCTAAATTCAATAAATAAATAAAAAGGGTTCCTGTAATAGCCCCAAATAAAAAAATAAATATAATAATAAAAATATATTAAATAAAAAACCCTTCTCCTCATTAGTTTTCCTTGGTTTTTTTTAAGGAATTGATCATTAGTTTTCTTTGATTTTTAAGGAATTGATGGGGCATTTGGTTCTTTGAATATTTCTTAAGGAATTGAGAAAAAAAAATAAACAAAAAGAGAGAGATACATACCTCACCGCCGGCGAGGACCTCGTCGTCGGCCCCCAATCGCCGGGGAGTCTCGTCATCGAGAGGCCACTCCGACGGTGGAGTAGGAGGCGGCTTGCACCTGTGCAACCGCAAAGGAAAAAAAAAAAAAGAAAGAAAGAAAGAGAAACGGATGAAGAAGGGGATAGAGGAGAGAGAAAGAGAAAACTAAATTAAAATAACCAAATTATTTTGGGACCCCTGAAAGTTTATGGGTTTGTATATCCATCCAAAAAATAAAAGGAATGAAATGTTTATGTAGACCCCTACTGCTCTGTTAATTACCATCAGGCCCAAAAACTTTTAGAATAATGTTATAGAAGTTATGATAAATTGCTAAAATTAGCAAAAAGCCTATGCATACCCTATTTATAGATATTAACTATTATTTGATTTTACTTGAATCTGATTGACTCTAAATTTTGAAGTGATTATCTTATCCTGAATTAATATTAGTCCTATATATTTACATTATAGGATCCGGTTGATATCTGGAAGGGAGTAATATTTTGAGGAAAGCCGTGCTTATTAGAGGTGAGTTCATTTCTCACTAGTATTTTTATAATATAAAATTGCATGAGCATTATAATTGATTAATCTTCTTCTCCAAAAAGGGTAATTATTATATTATTATTCATGTATATATATTGAAAGGTGATTTGATCTATTCTGTTGTGGCCTAACCTGTAATATGAATTGATTTCCTATGAGATATTAAAAGTAAATTTGATTCATATAAAATGTGATAAACGATTTTGGGTTCTCATGCGATCTCAAATATTTGTGAATATTGTTTTAATGAAGAAAAAAAGTGATTTAAATGTGTTTCAAAAATTGACAGATTCAAGAGATTTTCGTGATTTGGTATTTGAAACAAACTTAATAAAAGAGAATTTCGTGAACTACGTAATTGAGATAATGAGTTTTACACTCAATTCACTTGATTGGAAGCGTTTATAATTTTGAGAAGTGAACAAATTTATACCAATATTATTTTTGGTACAAGTCATGTGTTTTAGAAATCAAGTAATGTGACAAGTGATGTGTTTTCAAATCAAGCAATTTGACGAGTATCGTGCTTTCAAAATCAAGCTATTTGATAAGTGATTCTCGATGTTTTCAAACCCTCAGAAAGTTCACGATGGAGTGATGTGTTTGTGTCTGACATATGGTTTGAATGCACCTTTATGTGGCCCTTTTTGGGCAATTGTGATATGGCCCTTTTTGGGCGTTTGTGATGTGGCCGGCGGCTTATGGCAGTGTTAGGTGCATTCTGTTCCCGGGAACTATGTGTTATGTGATGTCTTTTGGCATTTCCATGCTACTGGGATATAATTCGTAGCCTTAGCGTGACCTATGAGGTGATTCTTACATTTCATGAATGACTCATCGAGATTTGAGATTCTGATATTTGACTGTGAATTTGAGACAATAACAATCTTTTAATCTTGCACAAATTTAATAGTCCATTTTCTTTCTTAGTATTAACCTTGATTTGAAAAGGGTCTAATTCTGGAATATATTTCAGTATATTCAGTTTGCACATAAGAAAGAAATCTAAACTGTTTCATTCTTTCTTGAAGATAACAATAGTATGTTGTCTTGGACCACATTTTGCTATTTTTGGAATTTCTGGTGCAAAACTTATAATTCACTATCTCTGAAAATTATTATTATTTTGTTAGATATCTAGGAACTCTAGTGGGAAGTGTTCTCACTGAGCTTTAGCTCACCCCGTTGTTTTCATTTTTTTTCTTTTCCAGATCATGTGTAGCTTTGTTAGAAGCTAGCTTTTTGGATATGACATTTTGCTCGGAGGTGTTCAATGAGAAAACCTCTCTTTTGCCCTTTAGACAATGGCGTGTTTGGGTTAGATAAATGCTTATAACGGTGAGCTTTGAGATTGTAAGTATTAATTTTATATATAGTTGCTCTGAACATCTATCATCAGTAGATTTATATAATTTCAGAAAAGCTATGTAATATGAAGTGTCAGGCTTGACTCGTGCATGGGACTTGTCCTGTGCATGGGTCGTTGCTGTCGCGTGCCCTTTATCTATTTTCTGCTGCTACTCTGGGGGCGTGACAGTTCCTTTCTTATTTAAATTACGAAATTGAATGCATTTCACAAACTAAATTGAATAGAACAAAATGTAACATATTTACCTGACAAAGAAAGTTTTCGAGTGTGCCCAACTTTCCCATGGCCATGGCCATCTGACCCACATAATTTGCAACGTTCCCGGAACCGCCTGCTGTGGGCCCGGAGGATCCAGAAGCCAGTGTCTCAGCCAGGGATTGCTGCAGCGCTTCCATCCCCTGAGAAAGAGCATCTTCAGCTTGCTGCGAGGACTGCTGGAGGTTGCATATTCCCTCCAACTGCTGCTCTGTTAGCGGTTCTAGCCGATTTGCTAGTAGCTGCAATGCATCAAAGCAGCACAAATTTTAAAATAAATGAAAAAACAATGAGTCAGTAACAAAAAAAAAACAACAGTCGCAACAAACAGCAAAGTTTTTCTGACTTATGAACACATGGAAACTCAACAAGAGGGTAATCAAACAAAATAAGAAAGGAAAAATCAATTTGACATTATGTCAGGAAGATCAACTATGTACACCATTCATCTAATGAGACAATTGATAGAAAGATAATAATGGCTAGAGAGATACAGGGAGAAGAGGAAAAATCTACATATGGTTTTTCTCGATCTAGAAAAACTTATAATAGTGTGCCGAGAGATAGAATAATTGATCTTAGACACAAAACAAGTATCTAGCAGGTATATTATTATGATTAGAAATGTATATATGATAGAACAATAACTAAGATGAGGAGAACTCAAGGAGAAAAGGACATACAGTCATTCCCTCTGATCATAGGTTTGTATCAAAGGTCGACTTTGCATCCTTATCTTTATGGACTAGTAATCGATGAACTTATCAACATAGTTAGCTTGAAGCTTCTTGGTGTCTATTACATTATTTATTAATGACCACGTATTAGCTGATGAGATTGTGAAAGATGATAATTGCTAAAGTATAAAGATGGAAACGGACTCTTGATTATAAAGGATTAAAAATAATTACTAAAATGAAATAAAATTATATCAACCATAATTTAGGAAAATTTTGAGAAAGAACGAGCTTACAATTAAGTCAAGAAATACCTTGGAGTGTCATTTTCCCTACATAGGCTCAATCATTCTTCAAGATTGTGAAATTCAGGTATATGCATATAATATCAAGCATCATTAGACGGGAACATCAAATATTTTACAATCTTTTAGATAATTTAACTTGCAAATTATTATTCTCCATCTGCTAACTCCTTTTTGTTCTCCTATCTTTAAAAGTTTAGATGAGCGAAACCCCCCCAACAACAGGAAACACCTTTCTGCAGGTGTTTTCCACATCCCCGACTACATATGAAAAACATCAGCTTTGGCAGCAGCGCTTTTGAGCTTAAACATCTCGCTATAGTGTGCCATGATACCATCAACAATGATTCCAAGATCAGTATCACTTGCATGGGCGTTCACTGCAGCCCACAACTCATTGATCTGTCGGTTTTGATCTTCCAGCCACCTTGCATATTCCATGTCAAAGGCCAAGGCCCCTGAAAATTTATAAAACATGTCAGGTTCTCCCCCATATCAAGAAAACACTATGTTCTTGAAGAAAATGCTGTCCAACACTTCGAACTGAAAACAAGTGTAAAACATTTGCAACTAACTACGATCCATATTGCATATAACCCCCCTAAGGTTTGGCCATTTTGAGATAACCCCTCTAAACTCTATGAATGGCAAGTACCGGGCGTAAAAAACTACCCTTACAGGATAACATGGTTTTTCTGAAAAGAATGTTGAAACTTGAAAGTTAAAGGGTACATTGAAAAAATGGGAAAGGTTTTTCTGAAAAGAATGTTGAAACTTGAAAGTTAAAGGGTACATTGAAAAAATGGGAAATGTTTGGGGGCTTTTATGACAAACCCCAAAGGTTGGAGGGTTAAGTGACATTATACTCCATAAGCAGAAATTCGCACAAAAGATCCTGTCTAATGGGTTATCTTAAAATGGGACAAACTTTTTCCTTTGGGTGTGTGCGCTTTGTGTGTGTGTTCTCTACGTGTGTGTGTTTTTTTTTTTTTTTTTTTTTTTTTGGTGGGGGCGCGGGGGGATGCGTGTTTGTGAAGTTCATACTTCTTAAAAATTTCTTCATACTCCATAAGCAGATGCTCGCACTAAAGGTCCTGTCTAGTTAAAATAAATCTGGAATTCCATATTCAGGCTTTGGTGTGGAATCATGGGCATTTCCTGGTGAATAATATGTCATCACTTTTCTGCATAAAATGAGGAATTGGATTCACTCTCAAAATGAGTCAACTTCAGTTCACGAAGTTTAATGTGCTAAACCCTTAGACTCTCCATGCTAGCTCATCGCTTCTTGTCTCAAACTAACCACAATCCAAGCCCTGCTTCTCTCTATTTCAATCATCTCCAAATGAACATGAGTAACTTAGTGAGTTCGAAATTTACAGCCTTTGTGGTTTGCATTTCGATTATATTAACCAAAAGACATTAGAGAAAGCTGTAGGGTCCCTCCCATGTGAAGCCCATGTGAAATGGGCCCATTTTTTTGTTTTTTTATGACTTTCATCTGCATTGATCCTCGGGTGTCCTCTCTCCCTCAATCATCATAATTTTTCCTCAATAATTCACAGCAGAAACACAGCAGAGAGAAAAAAAGAAAAACAGAGAGGAGAAGAAAAACAGCCAGTTTTTCTTCCTGCGCACAGCTGATCTCCGGCTGTGTTTGGAGGAATTCCCACCATAGTCTTGTCTTGAAATTTAAAAGGAAGGTAGAAGAGAGGTTGATCTTCATATCTACCGTTCGGATTGTTGAGCTTTGAAGCGTAGCTCCCGGAATCCTTCACGCCGTCCAGCCTTCAGTTTGGGTAAAAATTGTTTCCCACGTTTTTCTCTTTTGTTGTGAGATTAATTCCAAAGTTGTTGGAATTGGGGTTACCCATTGATTAGAGATCATGTAACCTATCGCTTATAGTAGAGCTTTGACGGACTTGTTGGTCCCGTGGTTTTACTCTTTTATTTGAAGAGGTTTTCCACGTTAAAATTCTGGTGTCATGTGCTTGTGATTGTTGCTGGTTGTTACATATATTGTTCGTTCCCTATAATTTCAATCAGGTGTGGGGTTTGTTTCCCAACAAAAGCAACTATAATAAATATCTCAAGTAATTATAAAAATTGGTAACATGTACTGAATAGTGATCCAAAGTGGCAGCCAACACAGGAAAAACTAATTTTCCCGTGTGAAATCTCTAAAAGTACATTGTTATTTAATTCCCCAGGGAGAAGCTTCTGGAAAAAACTAGTGAAGTGCCATCCGTAGGTTGGGAAGAAAAAATTTCGGACTCTAAAATGAGGAAGAATAACACTAACAGCAATGCTACGTATTCTCGTTAATAACACAAATCAAGAAAAGAAACTTCAAAAAAGAACATAGATACTGAAATTACCATTTCCACTCATAGAATGAGACTGATCTCCTGAGCTCGAGATAAAAATGCCCTATAGGGAAGTACAAAAATAAAGGCAATAAATACGCAAACCTCAAACAATATGAGATGGTAGTAAGTAATTCCAGAAATCTACCCGCTGACTAGCTCGTTGGAGCTCCTGCTCGAGTTGAGCAAGCTTCACCCTGCTACTCTCGAGTTGTTGCACATATGCC
This sequence comes from Asparagus setaceus, assembly GCA_012295165.1. Taxonomy (NCBI): domain Eukaryota; kingdom Viridiplantae; phylum Streptophyta; class Magnoliopsida; order Asparagales; family Asparagaceae; genus Asparagus; species Asparagus setaceus. The sequence goes on from CM022707.1 coordinate 9,670,795, forward strand.
TTGTTGAAGAAGAAGAAGAAAAAAAAAAAAACAGCACAGTCAGACTGAAATCAAAACCAAGAAGAATTCAATATGCATACCATGTTGACCACCAAAAACGTATTATGTGCTGAGATCATTGCGATTATTATATAACTATGTTTTTCTATTAGTAGAAGTTGTATTAATTTTAATTATTCGTTCATAGTTATAATTATATAAGGGCCCCCATAGAAAAAAAAATTCTGAATCCGTCCCTACTCCTGTTCTATATGCATTTTGCTCCGCTTCTTTGTGATAGTTTCATATGTCTTATGGTCGAGACTGTTTGCTGACCCATGTGCTATTTATTCTACAGTCAATAAAGTGAGCACTTCTGGTTCCCCATGAGGTTGTGATGGCCAAGGCGATATCCTCTCTAGGAGGTAAGATGTGATACACTGTTATGACAAATCCCCAGGAATAACTAATATCAATCAAACGAAAGAACAAAAATATCGAGAACACACGAACACAAAGATATACGTAGTTCGGCTTGTAGCCTACGTTCACGGGCGAAGGAGGAGAATAGCTTTACTAATTGTGAGGAATACAATGTGGAGATCTCTCAATCACTCAATCCCAAATAACACCCCGAAAAAGCCTAACGCAATCTCTCTAAAACAACGGAACAAAAGAGAGCTAATTTATAACTAATAGGCTTCACAAAAGAGAACCCTCTCTTCTTGATTGGTGCTCTGTAGATTGATAATCTTAATTGGCTTGAAGGGTTGTACATATATAGCCTTGAAGACCCAACTCCTTGCTGCACACAGAATATGAGTTCTAATGGGATTAGAAGTCCACATGTTCAACAACATGAATCCTTGTCAAATTAGGAATATAATTATTCCACACTCCCACAAGATAAAGAACTCCTATTGACTGCAGCCTCTACCAAAAATATCAGATTGAGTATTTGAGTCAACACATAACAAATCTCCACCTTGACTTAAATGCGTCAAACAATCCTCACTCCAAAAATAAGCTAATTTGCTCCACCTTCTCCAATAGACCCGTAGGGCATCAAGTGCGGCACATATCGATCAAGTCCAAGCCCGGCTTGAACTTGCCAACTGAAAGAGGCCTCCTCCACAAATCGACTGAATTGTCCGCACGATGACCGTAACTCTTAGCGAAGTCATCACCTGAAGTAGCTCCTGAATAGCTAAAGGGCACAAAATTATCAACCGACAATGCATAAGCTACTGTATCTTCATATCTTCGCGGTGGTCGAATATCTCATCTAGATCGATCTCTAGCAATAGTGTATTCCCGCTCTTCTTGTAGCTGCTGAGGTGCTTCATCTACTTGAACGGATCTCGCCAACTCCCCGTAGTCTTATCCTCAATAAGAGTCAATCACGAATTTCTAACTCCACCTTATGTCTTATAGTGCGCACCTTATCATCAACTGAAATTGACAGCCGTTTCTGATGGAACATAGCAGATTCATTAAAAGTCACAAACACCTTATATTTATGTCTCAAAAAATAGACTCAAACCTTCCTCGAGTAGTCATCAATGAAGGTCAATATATATCTTGAACTACCACGCCGAGGCAACGGAGAAGGTCCCCAAATATCCGAATGGATATAATCCAAAGTACCCTTAGTCCGATGCATCGCCGTAATGAAGCTGACTCTTTTCTGCTTCTCGAAGATGCAATGCTCGCGAGAATCACGGTTTTCACGTACTTTGTCCACATAAGAGACCCTTCTAGCTCAACTCGGTCAATCCGCACTCACTCATATGACCAAGTCTCATATGCCATAATCTGGTTGTATCAACTCCTGAAATCGATGATGAAACTACAGCCGAACCGGTAACGGTAGATGTAGGCGTTAAAAATTGCTTATCAATACCCAAACAAGACTCAGAACGGTGGGTTGACAACCTACGTTCCGCGAGGCGAAGGAGGAGAATAGCTTTACTAATTGTGAGGAATACAATGTGGAGATCTCTCAATCACTCAATCCCAAATAACACCGCGAAAAAGCCTAACGCAATCTCTCTAAAACAACGGAACAAAAGAGAGCTAATTTATAACTAATAGGCTTCACAAAAGAGAACCCTCTCTTCTTGATTGGTGCTCTGTAGATTGATAATCTTAATTGGCTTGAAGGGTTGTACATATATAGCCTTGAAGACCAACTCCTTCTTTGCACACGAATATGAGTTCTAATGGGATTAGAAGTCCACATGTTCAACAACATGAATCCTTGTCAAATTAGGAATATAATTATTCCACACTCCCACAAGATAAAGAACTCCTATTGACTGCAGCCTCTACCAAAAATATCAGATTGAGTATTTGAGTCAACACATAACAAATCTCCACCTTGACTTAAATGCGTCAAACAATCCTCACTCCAAAAATAAGCTAATTTGCTCCACCTTCTCCAATAGACCCAGAGGGCATCAAGGCGGCACATATCGATCAAGTCCAAGCCCTTGAACTTGCCAACCGAAGAGGCCTCCTCCACAAATCGACCGAATTGTCCAGACGATGACCGTAACTCTTAGCGTAAGTCATCACCAAGTAGCTCCTAATAGCTAAAGGGCACAAAATTATCAACCGACAATGCATAAGCTACTGTATCTTCATATCTTCGCGGTGGTCGAATATCTCATCTAGATCGATCTCTAGCAATAGTGTATTCCCGCTCTTCTTGTAGCTGCTGAGGTGCTTCATCTACTTGAACGGATCCGCCAACTCCCCGTAGTCTTATCCCGCCAAGAGTCAATCACGAATTTCTAACTCCACCTTATGTCTTATAGTGCGCACCTTATCATCAACTGAAATTGACAGCCGTTTCTGATGGAACATAGCAGATTCATTAAAAGTCACAAACACCTTATATTTATGTCTCAAAAAATAGACTCAAACCTTCCTGGAGTAGTCATCAATGAAGGTCAATATATATCTTGAACTACCACGCTTCGAGGCAACGTGAGAAGGTCCCCAAATATCTGAATGGATATAATCCAAAGTACCCTTAGTCTGATGCACTGCCGTAATGAAGCTGACTCTTTTCTGCTTCTCGAAGATGCAATGCTCGCAGAATCCTGGTTTTCCTGTACTTTGTCCACATAAGAGACCCTTCTAGCTCAACTCGGTCAATCCGCACTCACTCATATGACCAAGTCTCATATGCCATAATCTGGTTGTATCAACTCCTGAAATCGATGATGAAACTACAGCCGAACCGGTAACGGTAGATGTAGGCGTTAAAAATTGCTTATCAATACCCAAACAAGACTCGTAAACGGTGGGTTGACAACCGACGATCCATCCGGACGGCGACCTAGAACGCCCGACGACGCGGATTACGCGAAAACGATAAAGCGAAGTCGACGAACCCATGAAGTGGTCCGTGACGTCTGGCATGGCGGCGTGTCGTCTGAAAAACCCGACGACGGCTCAACGAGGCGAAGTTGGCTAAATTCAAACGCTGATGAGACGGAATCAACCGCACTTAGTCCGCCGATGCAAACGAACCGCTTGAGCTCGAAAGTTGATCGCACGGACTCAAACACAACGGCGACATCACCGAGCAAAACTAAGCCCTAAGACCGAAGAATCGACGAAGTCGACGGAGGCGCAATAGCACATGAAATGAGCCTCACTAAATGGCCAAGGTGGCTCGGCCACTTTGTCGAGCCACCTCGCCAACTGGCCGAGGTGCTCTACCAAGTGGCCGAGGTGGCTCGGCCACTTTGTCGAGCCACCTCGCCAACTGGCCGAGGTGCTCTACCAAGTGGCCGAGGTGGCTCGGCCAAGTGGCCGAGGTGGCTCTGCCAGTGGCCGAGCCACCCACTGGCCGACACACCTTATTGTATAAATAGGGGGTCTTTCTCATTCGGGATTTTTTGGGGATTTTGGCGGACTTCGAAGAGCCCTCATGAGATCTACGACGCACGGTTCCGGAGCACGGTGAGCTCAAGTCCGCCGACGCCGATCTATAGGCGAAGGTAAGCAAACTCGGGTCGAACTACAGATACCCTCTAGGTTAAGCTTCGCCTTAACCTCGTGGATAGCGCCGGATTTCTCCTAGTAGATCTCACCCGCCCGCATCCTCTCCTTCGTGAGTGTGATCCCCGCAGCGCATCCTCTCCTTCGCGGAGTGTGATCCCCGCAGCGATCCTCTCCTTCGTGAGTGTGATCCTCAGCGCCGCTTCCTTCGTGAAACGAGCCCCTTTACATCTGTAGTTCCGCAACCCGTGTTTACACCAGATCGAATTGCGCGGTGGTCAACTGACGAACAAAAGTCCCCGACACGTGCAAAGAACCCACGCAAGCCGGTGATCCCGAAAATAGAGATCCTCGTGTTTGTTCACAAAAGGAAGAAAGTTGTAATTTTCGCTTTCATTGTACGCCTAAAATAAAGGCATTTCTTTTGTTTGAAATTTTGTTGTAGGCCAACGGCCGCATAACGAAGTTCAAACGAGCAATGAATAACAAACCAACTTTCCCCGCGACAAGCCGGGCGACCACAAGAGCCAACGGCTTCAACAAAGAAGCCGTTGTCGCGAACCGCGATCCCGATCCCGGCCATCGAGGAGGTCAATTCGACCACCGTAAGAAGTATGAGGAATATCTCCTCTTCGCCCGCATCCAATTCCCCCAAGAATCCAAGATGGTCTCCGCCGCAAGGAAGACCCACCGCCCATGCGAGGCGAAAATCCACCACCACCATCGCCAAGACCGCAGATGACGGTGGTTCCCCGGCCCTAACAACGCCAAATCTTCAACCCCTATCTCTAGGGTCGATTCCGCTAATGGCGCTGTGACTCTCTAAGAGAGCCCGCCGAGGCGACGCCAACCGGCGAAACAATTAGCCCAGCGAAAGAGTCAATGGATGGGGTCCGCTATGAGGCGGATCTAAGATCTAAGTTGACTCGTAGGTCGAAGTCCGAGATCGTAGCCGCATTCCTACAGCCGGCGAATTTAACGAGTGGGTCCGAGTCAAACGGAACCGTTCTACACTTCGTGAGCGTGATCCGGAAGCGCCAGGCCTCACGCAAGCACGGCTTTGGTGCAACAAGCCCGCGAAGTTGAAGAAGGAGGCGCCAAGAAGTCGCCGACAACGGCTAGCTTGAAGCCCAAGTCCGCCGGCTTCAACTCCGACGAACCCAACATCCAAGCCTAGCTCGCCAAAGAAGCCAACTTGCTCCCGTGCTCAAATCGTAAATTGTGAGCACCTCAACAAAGTGGCATTGACGCCGTTACCTCCTCGTACCGCATCTAAACTGGCCAACTCTCGCCACGACCGCCAGCTTGCCGCTAAGGATCGCTTAGGTCCGCTAAAGGAATCACGGTCACTCCCGACACGGGAGTCGCACCCACAAAGACAGAAGAAACCCGCAATGCCGCGACCGGTCTTCGAATCAAGTCCGAGCTCGCCGAAGACTCACACTCGCTGGCGCAAGGCCGCGCGGTGACTTATGAAAGGCCTATTTGTTCTCGGCGAGACGCCTCATTTGACGATGACAACGTTATACCCGAGAAGTCGTGCCAACACACGATAGGTTGCTCCGTATTCATGCCGACGAAGTTGTACTATCGCGGCCGGGGTACGAAAATCCCAAAGAGGAACGCCTGTAACCAAACATGCCTTGCTTGTGCTCAAACCGATCAAGGCAGTGTTATCTGAGTGCAACCGCGCTTAAAACAACTCCGGAAAGGCGCCGCCTTTGATAGGCTCCGCGACGAATACCCGAATCCAAATCAAGACGCCCGCAAGAAGAGATGGGCTCTGCATGCATGAATTGCCGAAGTGTTACCATCAATATGACCAGAGGGATCGCCGCCACGCGTCGCTCGGCATCGCGAACGAATGACTCGATTGCGGTCCGGACCGTTAGACACCCAATTATCGCAAGATGCAAAAGGGATTACCCTCGATGATGAAGTGTCGGATGTCGGCCCGCGATGGCTTCCGATAATACAATTTCCAAAGATAGGACAACCTCGCGAGGCGCTCATGATCGCACGAACGTGTCCCGTGATGCTTGAAGAGGCCCTAACCAAGCAAAAGGACAACTTTAAGCTTGAATGGAACCGCCATGCGCCAGATGAGAGCAATGCTTGACCAACGATCCAGCGATAATGAACCGCCAAGGCGAGCCAAGTCGCCGCAATAATGTCAACTTAACGTGATAGCTTACACGGACAGAGAAGGAGGCCAAACGTAGATGATCATGTCGCCAAAGAAAACGCTAGCGATAACACCGCCGCTCCTCCCCAAGTTTACCCGAACGGAGATGTAGGGGAAAATGAGAAAATAAAGACCTCGAGAGCAAAATCAATACTTTGATTTCACCAAGAGGTAAAGAAGACGGTATACCATGTCCTTACCCAAGGGAGTGGGAATTAATCCCAGATCCAAAGAAAATTCAACCTCATCAACTTTACACCGCTTGACGGAAGGGATCGCCCACTCAAAGACTTGATCTACTTCAAGTCTCATCTAGGTGTTATCTCCTAACGAGCCTTTGATGGTTCGGTCATTCGTTGGCACCCTTCGCGGAGCTGCCTTCGATTGGTACCGCCGTCTCAAACCAGGGAGTGTTAATAGCTGGGATGATATGGAGGCCATGTTTCTCACCAATTTCTTCGATGATGACACCGAGGTATCCATCGGTTCTTTGTTGGACGAGAAACAGAAAGACGGGGAAACAGTGGATAACTTTGTCAAGAGGTTCAGAAATAAGGCAATGAATTGCCGAGACCCGATAACGGAGAAGTTCATTCTCCAAACTTGTCATAGCAACCCGCCATTGGACGGTTGGAAGCAATGGGAACCGCACCGCCCGAGACCCGGAAAGATTTAAGGATACGCGGAGAGCAAGCCGAGCGATTCTCGAGAAGGAAGAAAGCGAGAGAGGTCACCGCGGTAGATGCTCACAAGCGTAACTTTGTCCCCGCGGCAAAGGTAAAGCGCCAAAGAAAGTCTCAGACGCTAATCAAACGCTCAACCGCAACCACAACAAAGCAGCCGCAACAACGCGCACCACAAAGAATCACAAATTTCAATGGCGCCAACAAGCTCAGAATCAGAAACCATCCGGTTCGAGGTTTCCCAAGACTTACTCGTTCAAGGACGAGGAAGTTCCGGGCATCTTCAAATACCTTCTGGAAAACAACAAAATCCAATTGCCCCCAATTGTAAACCAAGAGGAGGCAAACAAGGTTACGGATCCTAAGTACTGTGCTTACCACAGGGCGGTACACCATCCTACAAAGTTCTGCTACCATCTCAAGGACAAGATTCAAGCCTTGATCGATGTTAGAGTCATTACGCCAAAACCCTCTAAAGAGAAGAAGGTGGGAGCAAATGCGGTCTCTATAAGCTTCGGATCGCCTCCTTCGATTGGTTCCAACCGACGCCAGAAGGTAGGAATGAAGATGGTGAATGAAGATCCTCACGCAACGGAGAAGGCTCGCATCAGCACACCCACAAAGAAACGGAGAAATCCTTTGGGTCCACCCCGACTTGCCGGAAGACGATCAAGGACTACATCCTACCAAAAGGAAGTCCAAGGGAAAAGGCAAGCTATGCCATGTCGCTCAAAGAATTCCGAGAAGGATGATGAAAAATATCCATCTTCCAATTTCCTAAGAAGAGCGGAAGTCTTCGCTACTAGGAGTGGACAAGAATACTCCTACAAGTATCCGTGACACTCCAAATCCAAACGCTAAGACACCGCCGAATCGGGTGACCACGACTCCTCTCACTGCGCAGAAAGAAAAAGCAACAAGCAAAGGAGAAACAGCCTCAGTCCGTGAAGCTCAACTCCGGCAATTCCGATTCAATCGCCTGACAGGAGGGATAGACCGAACATCGGGCTCTCCATACCGCTGACGCCATGGCCCGGCTTGGCTAACATCCCTACGTAATAACTCTCTACGAAGGTTCGATTGTCAAAGGAAACCCGAAGCTCTACAAGAAGCTCGGCCGACTCGAGGTGTTTCACTGATCGCCGATTCTAAGAATCGCGACAACAATGCAACTTGGCAACCAAGCACTTCCCCGCATTACTTTTACATAGGAGGATATGCGCACGAGAGATTCCAAGCACGATCGGCCGCTATACTTCACCGTATATTGGCTCTAGTGAAGTTAACCGATCCAAGTCGATCCGGTTCACAGGAGCATTATGCCCCGCTACCATGTATCACCTTGAATCCCCGCCAAGAAGTCGGCATCAACAGCACAATGATCTATGGGTTTAACACCGGTCTCTACGCTTGGTAAAATCCGGATAAAGTGCCAAATGGGGATCTAAAGTCCAAGTCACCGCTATGTGATTGACGCAGACTTCCTATAACTTATTGTTGGGTCGACCTTGGATCCACGGTAACGCTATAGTCCCATCTACTCTTCATCGTCTCAAATATGTAGACACTAATAATGAGGTCAAGACGGTGGTCGCGACAAACAACCGCTTAAGGGGTGGAGAATTATTTTATCGATTCTCTCCTCTACGGTAATGAGTCCAAATCAATCATCGCCCGTGGCACGACAAGGTGAAGAAGCCGACACCGGCCGGGCTTGGTTATAGTGGTGGTTTTGTTTTAAACGACATTGTACCCCTTGTAATCAATCTTGACGATGAAGAATCGCCGATGAACATTGTAATTGGCAAATTGCCGATGAATCAATAAATGACGATTTAGAGTATCCTTTGTCTTTAAATGATGTAATGACAGTTTATACAAAGATCCGAGTTGCACCCGCCAACTCTGGCCATCTTGCTTTACACAAAAGCAGCTCCGAGACTCCTTTGGGACAAAGACTTGTCATCCCACCTAAGATCGAGTAGTGAAAAGACTTGGTTTACTAAAGGAGATGCAAGCAAGACCGAATCATTTCTTAGAAAATGATGAAGACGCAATGAGCCTATCCTCCGCTGCTCGATATAGTCCGAAACACCGGGTATCATGAAGAAGTGGGGTACAACTTAACGAAGGAAAAGGCCTATGTTTCGGGCGAGGTCCTCGAGTCCCTCCTAAAGCGCATATGTCCCAAGAGGGAAGCCGATAACTACTATGCATTTAGAAGGGATTGGGATACTAATCCTCCTCGAAGATGAATGCTCGTGGTCGATTGATAATAATCCACCCGATGAGGGAGACGGACATTCGCCCGATTCTTCGCTTGGGATTCTCGACTTCTGAGAAGCTTTCAAGGCTTTAATGTCAAATATGACTTCAGTTGATCCTGCAACTATTGAGGATGATGAAGATATGCCAACATGGGAAGACCCATGGATCCATCAACTCCAAGAGCAGCTTTGGGGATAGATTCAATAAAGAGAACCCCCACTAAGGACCTAAGTAGTCCGTGTTAATATGGGTGACTAAGAGCATTCTAAGCTCATAAACATCAGCAATACTCTTCCCTCTAAGAGAAGGAAGAGTTGATTGCCTTAATCGGAGTATATCGATGTATTCGCCGAGCTACGAGGACATGCCAGACTCGACCCTAATGTGGCGACACATCGCCAACATCAAGATGGATATCAAACCCGCCAAGCAACAAAGAAGACGGTTTCGTCCACAAATATTGCAAGCAATCGTTGACGAAGTGAAGAAACTCATAGAATCGGGATTCATCGAGGAAATTCAACACCCGGATTGGGTGGCGAATATAGTCCCGGTCATGAAGAAGAATGGTTCGATTAGGACTGTGGTCGACTACGAGACCTAAACGCCGCTGCCCAAAGGATGATTTCCTCCGCCAATCACCGACGCCATAGTGGACAATACATGTGGATTCGAGGATGTCCTTATGGATGGCTTTTCGGGGTACAATCAAATCAAGATGCACCCCGATGACGCCAAACACACAGCGTTCAGAACGCCCATCGGTATATTTTGCTACACGGTCATGCCGTTCGGCTTAAAGAACGCCGGTGCAACATACCAGCGAGCAATGACGGAAATTTTCCAGGATCATCTTCGGAAAACGGTCGAATGCTACGTCGACGATTTGGTCGTGAAAAGCCGCGGACAAAGGAGATCACATCAAAGATCTTAAAACGGTATTCGAACTCATGCTAACTCATCAACTAAAGATGAACCCCGCCAAATCTTTCCTTGGGATGTCTAGTGGCAGCCTTCGGCTTTGTCGCCACCGACAAAGGAATCCACGCCGATCCCGACAAAGTGAAGGCAATTCAAGAGTTGCAACCTCCGAAATCAGAGAACTCGGGTTATAAGGGCGACATGACATCCGACGGTTCATATCGAACCTATCCGAAGTGCCAACCATTTTCTAAGTTAAACAAGAAGGGCGGTCATTTATTTGGGACGACCGCCGAAGCGCTTGAAGAGATCAAATCGTGATCTCGCTAAACCACCGTTTGTTGCACCGCTAGCCGAAAACCGCTCCTCGATCTACGCCAAGGCAACGGATCACTCATTGCTTTACTCGCCAGACGACGACAATGTCACGAACAGCAGTATTACCCGAGCCGAACATTGGTCGGCCGAAGTCTCGATATCCAATGGTCGGAAGCAAGGCCTTGCATTAGTGTTCGCGATTCGTAAAATACGACACTATTTAGCCGGATGACGATTTATGTTATCTCTAATGTAACCGGTCCGAATATTTATGACCCACCGCCTCAATGAGTTGGCGCCTAGCGAATGGGCCTTACTTGTCCCAATATGACTTGCACTTCAAACAACGAAGTCACCAAAGGACAAGCGATTTAGATCTCTTGGTCGCCACCGACAACGGACGCAGTTGAGCTATATGATGATCTCCCGGATGAAGTTCAGGAAGTCAACACTACATCGCACCAACAAATATGGCGATTATATTTTGACGGAGCTTCTCGAGCCACTAATGTGGCAAGTACCCCCGGATGTTCTAAAATCTCCGCTGGAGTCGGAGTTGTCTTGATTTCCGGAATCATGTCATGCCCGTGCTTATTCACTCACCGAATCATGCTCTAATAACGAGTCAATATACGCGCTACTTATCGGGCTTAGTTTCGCCAAGGAGCCGGGGTCGGTATCTCGAAGAGTACGGCGATTCGTAATTGATAGTTAAGCAGGTTCGTGGTGACTACGAAGTCAGGAATCCGGATCTAATCCCCTATCATCAGATAGCTATTGAAATGGCGGACTCATTCGAAGAATTCTTCATCGAATATATCCCGCGCCTCCAAAACGCTTATGCGGATGCATCCGGGCTTAGAATGTGGTCGCGGCACAACCTTCCGAGACCGAGCAACTAGTTACGGTCAGGACTCACCAACTCTTTGTACCATTATACGAAGAGGCACAAGAAGATAAGGGGGTAGTTACCAAAGAAGTATATACAACCCAAACCAAGTTGGAGCCCCGAGATTGGCTTTCCTATCATCGACACGCCTTACATGGTATTCTACCGTAAGACGGAAGGAGAGAGAGTCAATCCGCCAAGAGCTCCAAGATTCTTTTACCACACGTAAACCCGTGATGCTATATCGCCGGGGTACGATGGTCTTTACTCCGATGCCTCTCAAACAAAGAGGCGTAAGAGGTCCTTCGAAGCACACGAAGGTGAATGTGGTGCGCACTACCGGTCCCAAGCTCTACGAGCGAATCAGAGAATGGGCTACTTTTGGCCCACGATGATTAATGACGCAGCCGAAGCACGCCGAAATGCCATGCGGTCGATTCACGCTAATTATATGCATCACCTCCGTGAGTACGATCCTTCGCCACGCCCCGCCATTCGAGACATGGGGAATGGACGCTAGGTCCCATTTTTCCTCCGCCGCTAAAGGAGATCGGTTTATTCTAGCGATCACCGACTACTTCTCCAAGTGGGTCAAGCAATCCCACTAAAGGAGGTCAAAGCGAAGTACCGCCGCCGATTCATCAAACACCATGTCATCTATCGACATGGTGTCCCAAGACGGATCGTGCATGACAACGGTCCCCAATTCATCGCCAATTCCTTCATCGTTTTGCGAAAAGTTCAAAATACAAGATGTCTCGCCGATGTTCTATAATCCAAAGAAGAAATGGATTAGCCGAGGCTTTCAACAAGACGATCATCAAAATTTTGTCGGCTTGTGAAGAATAACAAGCGAGACCGGACGATAAACTCGAGAAGCACTCGGGCATATCGCACAACCAGACGCACGCCAACCGGAGCACTCCCCGCATCTCGGCTCACGCGTGAAGCGCTTCTCCGCTGGAAATCCAGATTCGCCACTTCAGACGCCTTTCAACAGAGATGACAACCGAAGAACAACATCAAAACGCCTCAAGAACTCGAGATGTTAGATGAGAAGCGCCTGGAGGCTCAACAATGCATTGAGTTCTATCAAGCTAGGATGTCGAGGGCTTTCAACAAGAAAGTTCGACAAAGAACCTTTAAGGAGGGAGATCTCGTCCTCGCTGCTAGACGGCCGATAATTCTCAACTCCAAAAAGAAAGGTAAATTCGAACCCAAATGGGAAGGACCGTTTATAATAGACACGGTCTATTCAAACGGTGCATATCGCCTTATCACACAGAATGGCGACCGGCAATTAATGCCGATAAATGGGAAGTTTCTGAAAAAGTATTATCCTTAATACATTCAGGATAACCCGTTTTGATGGGAAGTTCCTCAGAGAATATCTCACTCATTTTTCATAAGGATAACCCTAAGTTATTGTGTTTTCCTCCAAAATTCTCTCACCGATCAAATTCATTGACGGTGGGCCCACTAAAAACCTCTCTGGTCCAACCACCAGCAAAATCCCCTCTCGATTCCCTCCACGAACGAGAGGTCCACTTTCAAATTCTGGTTAGCAATCCTACAAAAGCGAAAGCTATCCGTACCCTTCCAAAGATTCTCGGAGTGGAGACCCCGCTCTTAGTTTCTCATCGGGAAATAGAATACATTCTTCCTTTTCCACCTTCACCTAGAGATAGAATACATTCTTCCTCTCTTGTCTTAGATTCTCGGAGTGGAGATCCCACTCTTAGTCTCATCTTTCAAGAGTCTCAAAATGGAGATCCCATTTTTAGTCTCTCCCACTGGAAACAGGACAAAAATCCTTCCTTTCCAGTATCCGGAGATAGGAGACAAGATCCTCCTTCCTCTCCATCAATAAGAGATAGGATACAAAACCTTCCTCTCTTATTTCAAATTCGTGAGCACCTGGAGATAGGACACAAAACCTTCCTCTCCACTGGCAAGAGATAGGATACAAAACCTTCCTCTCTTGTTCATCCCTTACCTGGAGATAGGAGACAAGATCCTCCTTCCTCTCCACCTTCGAGAAATAGAATACGTTCTTCTTTTCCCACCTCAATCAACCTTACGCCGGTTCAATCCTTCTCCGGTCAAAAGAAGGCGCCAAGATTCATCTTGGGGCATTTTATCCCGAAGCCTAAGAAGGGATAAAGCCAACGCCTTACACGCGTTGCGGTTTAGTCTTTCTCCGATTGAAGAAGACACCGAGTTCGATTCGGGGCATTTTATCCGAAGCCTAAGAAGGGATATAGCCAACGCCTTTACACGCTGTCGGTTTAGTCTTTCTCCATTGAAGAAGACACCGAGTTCGATTCGGGGCATTTTATCCGAAGCCTAAGAAGGGATATAGCCAGCGCCTTACAGCGTTGCGGTTTAGTCTTTCTCCGATTGAAGAAGACACCGAGTTCGATTCGGGCATTTTATCCGAAGCCTAAGAAGGGATATAGCCAACGCTTTACACGCTGTCGGTTTAGTCTTTCTCCGATTGAAGAAGACACCGAGTTCGACTCGGGCATTTTATCCAAGCCTAAGAAGGATATAGCCAACGCTTTACACGCTGTCGGTTTAGTCTTTCTCCATTGAAGAAGACACCGAGTTCGACTCGGGCATTTTATCCGAAGCCTAAGAAGGGATATAGCCAACGCTTTACACGCTGTCGGTTTAGTCTTTCTCCATTGAAGAAGACACCGAGTTCGATTCGGGCATTTTATCCGAAGCCTAAGAAGGATATAGCCAACGCCTTTACACGCTGTCGGTTTAGTCTTTCTCCGATTGAAGAAGACACCGAGTTCGATTCGGGCATTTTATCCGAAGCCTAAGAAGGGATTAAGCCAACGCCACCACGCTGTCGTAGTCTATTCCCGTGACAAAAGACGGCTTCACGATTCAACATCGTAGCATTAAGTCTAAGAGAGTCTCATTCTTTAGCACAACGCCACGCGGCGGAACGGATCCAGATAATCCGCACGCTAGCCCAATTCAAACGGTACTTGGTAAAGGCTAATCAAATCCGTTGACGGCTGAGGGTTTGCCAAAAATCCTATAAGTATTATGGTTAATTATTTCTGACGAAATAAAAGAATCATAATAGAGCACAAAAGAGGACAGAAATATGTTTTATCGATAAAAGACTGAAGTTACACAAGTTTTCTAAACGGCAAATTGGTGACAGCAAATATTTTATTGAGAAAAGCTTGCTGAAGTTCCTCCTGAAGCTCGGCCCTGAAAGTCTCCTCGCTGCCATTAAGGGCCTCCGCAGTCTCCTTCTTAATGTCAACCAGCTTCTGTTTCGAGAGTTCAAATTTCTCGGACACGACCGCGAGAGTCTTTTCTTTGTTGGCCTTCGTCAGCTTCAAGACGATCAGGCTCTCCCTCGCCGCTTGGAGTTCCTGTTCGAGCTCTACTATCCTCGCTTCTCCAAAGAAATGACACGAGACCAAAGGTGTCCCACGGAAGACGGCTTCAAAGAATGCAGCCTCCAATGATGCACCCGCCTCGCCGCATGTGAACTTCGAGTCCAAGAATAACGCAGCATCCCGCCAAGTTGCCAAGAATGTGGCCGGGATGCACTCAATCTTCCAGATATTCTCCCATGCCGCCTAGCCCTACTCCAAATAGGATTACGAGTATAAACTAGTTCCTAGTTCTTAACGAGAAGTTCCTGGAGAATATTACCATATTCTTAAGGATAACTCGATAACCCTCAACTTCCTCCCACTCGGGAACCTCAAAGAGGGATAAATGGGCCAATTCGGCGGTGCTTATGTTGGCTGGGACAAGCGTTCAACCTTGAAAGAATTCCTCCCACAGATCAATGCCGATTCATGCGTCATCACAAGAAATCGTCGATCCAGCGTGCGGAATTGGGATAAATCCCAAAAAGAATTCCTCCCACTGAGGATAATTGTGCTCCAACAAGGAGTAATACAGTGGCGACGCCAACCAACGCGTCGTCGCTGAAGGATGCACCGATCAACGGTTCGGAGCCACGCAAGATCGCACGCCGGTCAACGCATTGCACTCGCCGATTGAAGGCTAAAACCCATATAGTTTGAAGCCAATTAACGCGTCGCAGCCAAGGATTCCCCCGATCAACGGAGGAATCTCGATGGTCAATCGGACGACAATTCACCAACACGAGTCGACAGTAAAGAAACTTAATTGGCTACAGTTTGAAACTCCAACAACGGTCAAGCAATAAATGCAGCACCGTAACACCCCTGGGTATCCTACAAAGCACTGGAGAACCTGAGAGGATTGGAGGAATTAAATACTGGAGCCAATCTCAAAATAAATTCATCCATCGACTTCTGGTCAACGGTCAGACAAAAAATGCAGTATCGTAATACCTTCAATAATCCTACAAAGCACTGGAAAGACTGAAGGAGGATGAGAGACCAAACGCCAGGGTCATTCACAAGTCCTATCACGCCAATTAAAGAGTGAAGGGCTCATCATGTCCAAAGCATCCCAGACTCATCAAGAATCGAGACTGAGACGCTTTGGAGGGGGTATCTGTAGGCGTTAAAAATTGCTTATCAATACCCAAACAAGACTCGTAAACGGTGGGTTGACAACCGACGATCCATCCGACGGCGCGACCTAGAACGCCCGACGACGTGATTACGCCGCAAAACGCATAAAGCGAGTCGACGAACCCATGAAGTGAGTCGGCAGGCGCACGTGCCGAAAACGACGCGGTCGCATGTAAAACCCGACGACGAAGCTCAACGAGGCGAAGTTGGCTAAACTCAAACGCTGACGAGACGGAATCAACCGTACTTAGTCCGTCGACGCAAACGAGCCGCTTGAGCTCGAAGTTGATCGCACGACTCAAACACAACGGCGACATCACCGAGCAAAACTAAGCCCTAAGACCGAAGAATCGACGAAGAATCGACGGAGGAGTCGACGAAAACCGACGCCAGACGACGGACGCTGCCAAACCTCGGCCACTCAAGTTGGCTCTGCCACTTTGGCCGAGCCACCTACCAACTTGTCGAGGTGCTCGCCAAGTGGCCGAGCCACCTCGCCAACTCGGCCGAGGTGGCTCTACCAAGTGGCCGAGCCACCCACTGTCAAGACACCCCCTTATTGTATAAATAGGGGGTCTTTCTCATTCGGGGATTTTTTGGGGATTTTGGCGGACTTCAAGAGCCCTCGCGAGATCTACGACGCGACGGTTCCGAAAGCACCGGTGAGCTCAAGTCCGCCGACGCCGATCTATAGGCGGAAGGTAAGCAAACTCGGTCGAACTACAGATACCCTCTAGGTTAAGCTTCGCCTTAACCTCGTGGATAGCCGCGGATTTCTCCTTGTAGATCTCACCGCTCGTGATCCTCTCGCCGTGAGTGTGATCCCCGCAGCGATCCTCTCCTTCGCGGAGTGTGATCCCCGCAGCGATCCTCTCCTTCGCGGAGTGTGATCCTCAGCGCTTCGCTTCCTTCGTGAAACGAGCCCTCTACGCCTCAGAAGTTCCGCAACCCGTGTTTACACCAGATCGAATTGCGCGGTGGTCAACGGACGAACAAAAGTCCCCAAGACAGCAAAGAACCCACGCAAGCGGGATCCCGAAAATAGAGATCCTCGTGTTTGTTCACAAAAGGAAGAAAGTTGTAATTTTCGCTTTCATTGTACGCCTAAAATAAAGGCATTTCTTTTGTTTGAAATTTTGTTGTAGGCCAACGAAGCTGTACACGAGTTCAAACGAGCAATGAATAACAAACCAACTTTCCCCGCGAACAGTAGAACCCTGCAAAACATACAAGCTGCCGATCTTCTTTCCTTTCATAACCACAAGAGAGCCTTTTGTAACCCTAAGAACTCCACCTTCACCTGAAAATTTACACCCAAGACGATCAAGAGTGCCCAAAGAGATGAGATTCTTCCTTAAACCTGGAACATGCCTAACATCAATCAAAGTCCTGATGACTCCATCATGCATCTTAATCCGAATTGTACCTATCCCGACAGTCTTGCATGAGGCGTTATTCCCCATGAGAACAACTCCACCATCAATAGCTTCATAAGTGGTGAACCAGTCCCAATTAGGACACATATGATAAGAACAACCCGAATCTAAAATCCAATCTTCAGTGCTCCTGGTTTTACCATCGGTAACCAACAAAATCACATCTTCAGCAATACCAACTTCTGCGGAGTCCTCCTTTGATTTATCTTCATACTCTTCTTGTTTATTCTTGTTCTTCAATTTGTAACAATCAGTCTTGATGTGCCCTTCTTCTTGCAATATCTGCAGGTCAAATTCTTGTACTTTGACTTGTACCTGTTACCTCCGAAGCCCCTTTCTTCCGATCTTCCTCGAACAAACAAGCTATCAGCTTTATCACCACTTTTGCTTGTGGTTAACTCTTTATCGATCTTCTCCTTATTCAACAAGTTCTCTTTGACGTCCTTGATGCTAATAGAATCTCGACCGTAAATCATAGTATCCCTGAAGTGCTTGTAGGAAGGCAGCAAAGAACACAATAACAATAGGGCTTAATCTTCATCATCGATCTTAACATCAATCTTACTCAAATCTGTAATCACAGAATTAAATTCACCAATATGAGATTTGATGGGTGTACCTTCCGACATCCGAAGTGTGTACAACCGTTGCTTCAAGAGGAGGCGATTAGTGAGCGACTTCGTCAAATACAAATCCTCCAACTTAGACCACAAATCAGCGGCTGTCTTCTCCATGAGAACTTCTTGCGAAACTTCGTTTGTCAAACATAACTGGATCGCTGTGAGAGCTTTATCATCCAACTCGTCCTAATTTTCCTCCGTCATTGTAGCCGGTTTCTTCGACTTCCCGAACAAAGCCTTCTTCAATCCGCTTTGTGTCAACACGGCGATCATTCTAACTTGTCAAAGGTTAAAACTGATGTTGCCGTCAAACTTCTCGATATCCCACTTCGTAGTGGTTATCGTCATCTTCTCGTCTGATCGATAGCTGAGGGCTCTGATACCAATTTGTTATGACAAATCCCCAGGAATAACTAATATCAATCAAACGAAAGAACAAAAAATATCGAGAACACACGAACACAAAGATATACGTGGTTCGGCTTGTAGCCTACGTCCACGGGCGAAGGAGGAGAATAGTTTTACTAATTGTGAGGAATACAATGTGGAGATCTCTCAATCACTCAATCCCAAATAACACCCCGAAAAAGCCTAACGCAATCTCTCTAAAACAACGGAACAAAAGAGAGCTAATTTATAACTAATAGGCTTCACAAAAGAGAACCCTCTCTACTTGATTGGTGCTCTGTAGATTGATAATCTTAATTGGCTTGAAGGGCTGTACATATATAGCCTTGAAGACCCAACTCCTTGCTGCACACGGAATAGGAGTTCTAATGGGATTAGAAGTCCACATGTTCAACAACATGAATCCTTGTCAAATTAGGAATATAATTATTCCACACTCCCACAAGATAAAGAACTCCTATTGACTGCAGCCTCTGCCAAAAATATCAGATTGAGTATTTGAGTCAACACATAACATACACATTTAAAATAACACATTAAACTTGTTTAAATTTCACTATTACTTATGATTTGTTTCAATATTTGCATTTCGTTTATCACCTTGCGATGTAAGTCCAAATTTTTGTAAAGTTCGCTAATAAAAGCCTTCTATTATAATTGTATCGTCAAGTTTCTGAAATTTTAAATCGCTTAGGTTACGTTTGGCGAAGGATTATTGGAGGGGTTAAAGAGGTTTAACCCCTAACTAATTTGCCAAATGCATATTTTTGCATGAAGGATTTGTTAACCCTTACTTAGAGGTTAAGCCCAATTAACCCATGAAATGACGGGTTAACTATTCAGCCTAAGAAGGTGGCATAAGTGTTAACATGTGACAGATAGTCCGTAAATCAATTTTAAATGAACGTGATTTAAAATTTCATTGTAAGAGCCGCAGATTGAGTCGGGGTGAATTATTATTTTAATACTTAGCTACTTAATGTGAATTCACATGGCTTGGCTAGATAGTCCGTAAATCAATATTTTAATTATACATTCTAAGTTCATAATTGAGTGGTGACTATTTTAATGTTTGGAAAACTTACTTCTACCCCTTCATATTATCATCAATTTACACTTATGCCTATTTTAATATTTCAATATTTCAATTTACACCGGATATTTCTTCATTTCATTCTTGTTAATTGGAATATATTAATATATTATTTTATTTTTATTTGAGAATGAATATAGCTTTATCTATATGAGTGCATTATAAAAGTTAACAATATTAACCGCCTTAATCCTTCTTTTATTGCCAAATACATACAAGTTAACTCTTTATCTTAACTATTTAATACAAAATGAGATTTAATTATTTTTAACCCCGCATAATGGGTTAACTAATTTAATCCTTCTATTTAATCCTCCTCTCTCAACCCCTTGCCAAATGACACCTTAAGATTTTAATGTGGAACACTCGATATTATACTATCTCAACGTTGCATGATCACACAAACGATTACAATTTGATGATAGCAACGAGAGGATCCAAGACTCTCGGAATGGATGCATTGCCTTGCAAATCATATAAAAAACAATAAAATAAATATTAATTAAGGTTTTTATAATTAAGAAAAGTAAATAATAAGTGGAAATAACATACCCCGTGTCCATCATCCCCCAAATTGTCATCTTCATCTAAAAAAGAGGGGAGCGATCCTGGGCGACCCCAGTAGGTCACATGGCAGAGTACCAAAACAAAAGGCAAACCCTAGTTTTGCAGAGGACCACAGCGCTCCGATCTCTCAATTAAGCTCGTCGCCGGAACCCTAACCGTAACCCTCTCCCGCCTCCGAACTCTCTTGATCCTCTTCGACAAAAAGGTTCATGTCAGAAATGGAATGAATAAGGAGGTTAAGTTGCAAAGTAGGTTGAGGGTGCGTGTTGAAAATAAATGGTTTTTTAACTGGTGTGGTAAATTCGGTGCACACTCACGGCTTATGAACTCTGGCAGAGTTAAAGAATGGGCAACACAAAAGCTGAAAGGAGTTGTGAAATAAATTGATGAGTATAGAAGCAATTCGGCTTATTTTCTTGATAAGAGAGATCTAGTTTTTTAGTTAAAATCTATGTAATATGAATCTTGAAATATTTTAACTTAAGTATTTAAACTGAATTTTTAATCTTGACTATTTTTTTTATCTTAATGAAAGTATGTTACGTAATTTGTAGGTACTTGCTGATGCTTTTAGTGGACTCAAAGAGCTCTCCAGATCTCCGACCTCGTGCGATATGAGGTAATGTCATTTTCATGAATTTATAGAATTTGAGATTTTCTTTGGTAACTGAATTTTCATTACCAAGCAGCAAATTTTACACATTAACTCATAATCCCCCTCCAAATATTTACAGCAAACTGCAGTTAAAGTGAATATGATCAATGTTCTTAGGGAACCTCAAACGAAGAGGACAAAGATTTTGCTGCATAATCCCATTTTCACTAGTCAATAGTTACTAATCTTCTTTTAGCTGCATCTCCATTTCTCAAAACTGTGCTTAGGAACATTTACGGGGTTCCACAAAATTGTGCTTAGGGATTTGAGGTATTTTAATTAATGAAAAGTTGTTGGTCACAGTTTCTGTGAATGCTGTACAGAAACTCTACTAGAGTTTGATGGATATGGATATGTTACTTTGTGGGTCTAAGTCCACAAAATCTAAACTCACATGTTTTCATCCCTCTTGAGATTTTCAAAACATGTATAGGCCATAAAAATAAAGAGATTTCTATCGCCATCAGTGGAGTCCTGCTTGACTGCTTGAAGATTTCTAGTTCTTTTGTAATTAGAAAGAAGAAAATAACTCAGTTTCTTCCAAGTGTTAAAGTAGTTATTATCATCAAGCCTTCAAAATTTTGTCAACTATTTGTTTTGTTTCTTTAGATATGCTTGCATACCTGATGGATTATTAATTATGTTAGGAACTCAATTCTGATTTGATCTCAGTATTGGAAACAATGACAATTCATTACTGAAAATCTATCTGTTACTAATACACTGCTATTTGTACTGAAATACTTCAGGACTAATGGTTATGTATACTTGCAGCTTTCACTGCACACACTTGAAATCTCAATGGATCGTGAGAAGTGATACAATTTATAGACCCTGTTATGCATCCAAACATGCAATTTATCTTGAAGGTGTTCTTGTATATCATTTTGTTGTTTGTATATTGTAGTGCTGTGCCTTTTGATTTTGATTCAATGTATATCTTACCAGTAATTAACGGGAATTTAGTCTTATATAGTTCTCTTGAATGCTTTTGCTGAAGTTAGATTTGGTTGATGTCTACTTTGTCACTTGAATGTGAAATTTGTTTGCATTGGTTCATTTCACAGGAGGTTAATGTAATGCTAAATGTCATATAGTTAATATATGAAAAATTTGGGCTTGACACAAGTAAGTATTGAGAGTTGTGTTGCCATTTGTGACACATACTTGTGTCACCATTCCCGACACATACATGTGTCGCGAGTTTCTCGACACATACATGTGTCGTAGGTTTCTCGATATATGTATGTGTCACAAGTTTCTTGACACATTTGCACATGTGTAGAAGGATGCTCTCCGCACATGCTCTAACCACACTTCTGAGATGTGTTGCACTTTATTTGTTTGGTGATAGAAAATGTGTCATAGGTTACAACTTCAGTTGTAGTGTAGTTCAGTCCTACCACCATTAAGACCATATAAAATTCTTCGGCCATATTAGGAGATCTGGGGAGGGTTCTTTTTATGGACAAGGTCAGAGAGTCCTCCTTTTCCATTTTAGAAAATCTGATGGCTCATTACTTGATCATTATAATGTGAATGACCTTTTTGTACCAAACTCATGCATGTAATGATGTCTTACTTTCATGTCACAGTTTACTTTCTATATCAGATTCTTTAGTTTTCACTCTATTAGCACCTGAATACATATGTGAAATACAAGCTAATTTCCCCACCTGAATACATATGTGATACCAGTGTGGCTGTATTTTCGTCATGGGCACACTGATCAAACAAAGAAACAGATGATAGAAGGTTCAAATATATTTAATACTCAATGGCGATATATCATGCTGAGAAATTATAAACTAAACTTAGATAGTATCATTGAATTTCTTTACCCTTTTCATGTATTTTATCCGAAAGTTAGATTTTGTCGTTTACCTCATTAATTAAACATGAAAAAGAGAAAGTTAGCTCCTTAAATTAGTTACACAAAAAAAAAGGCCCTATATGGCTTACCTAATTGAAAGTCTTGACTTCATCATCCAATGACTTTGTAAGGGCCAAAAATGCAACCATTGACATTAATTTTTATTCATAAGTAGAGTTTTTTAAAATAAAATATGATATACTCCATTGAGAATATGATATTAAATAATTAGAAATAAAAAATGAAAGAGATAATAATACGATATTGGATTATCTTTTCAGAAGAATGTGAGTGAAAAGGATGAAAATTGTATAACATAACAATATAAGAGGACAAGGAATTTGAAGAAAACACAGCTTGGAAGGAGAAAAAAAAGGTCAGTAGAAGATGAGCCTGATTATTTTTCTGGAAGAAATTTAGTAGAAAATACTAAAAATTTCAAAAAATAAAATGATATACAAATAATTAGGCACCTTCATAACATGTGAACAACAAAGTTAGGAGAAGAAAAAATTACAATAAACATGATGGCGAACGAACTAGAAGGGCTCCAACTGAGCGAGCTTAATTGCGAGTATATTCTCTTATTATGAGCTTGGGGGGTTTTTCAAGTTTGTCTACCGCCTCTTTCAGCTTACCAAGATCTATAGATGTAATATCAGGATCCGCCTCAATCTGCTTGAGATTTTTCAGGTTTTCAATGCCGGAAATTTCCCTCACTTCTCCTACACCAGGCGAGTATCTGAATACGAGTGATTCAAGACGAGGCAACGCTCCTTCTTTAAAACTCACTGAATAGTGTGGCGCAAGGACCAACACCCTGAGAACATGAAATTCTCCAGCTTCAAAATGGAGGTCATCATAACTTAGTGCCCCCCATAGGAGTTTAAGATGGATCAAGTTCGGTAGCTTTCCAAGATGTCTTACAGAACAATCCTCCTGAGACCTGGGCTTAGGAATGAAAGTCCAGTTGAGAGTTATCTTGACAATATTATGGTGATTGAGGACCCATCGTGGCACTTTCTCCATCCCACCCGTAAGCTTTAATCTTTGAAGTCCATGGAAGAGTAAATCAACGGAATCAAGTACTCTCAAATCAGAATCCAATGTCGAATATAATTTCAAAGAAGAAAGGGATTTGCTCAGCCCCCTGAGACACTGTTCCAGATGTTCCGGTTTGATAGGCCCACCGATTTCCAATTCCAGATTTCTTAGTTGGGTCAGCATCCGTAGATCCTTCAGCGCGCCTTTGAGTCGAGACTGTTCTACCCATCCCAATGACAATGTCTGCAGGTTAGCCAACCTTCCTATTCCTCTAGGAAGTACTAAAATCCATCCTCGTGCAAAAAGGAACCGGAGCTCTCGAAGCTTCAAGAACTCGGCAGGGAGTCTTAAATTGACATGTGTTTTGATGTCTAAAGTCTCAAGCTTTTGAAGATTTCCTATGGATTTGGGGAACACCTTCCTGAGACATGGAGCACAACATCTACCCTCGGGAGTATAAGCAAAGCGCAAGTATCTCAAATGAAGTAACTGAGAAATCACATTGAAGTCATCCTCCTTAATATAATGACCAGGATCCAAGTCCAACACCCTTAGAAACCGTGCTTCAGAAAGCACATTTACCGATGAGGGACACTTAAACGTGGTCAATGAGCGGAGCCTAGATAATCTCAAATTACTTGGAAAATATCCGGACTGGACTGATACATATCGGATCATTTTCTCTGGTATGCACATGATATGTTCCTGAACTGGTGTGACAAAGTTCTCCTCCATCGACTTAGACACTATCATTTCCAATAAAACGTCATGCACCCGGAACATCTTTACCTTGCCGCTAGAATAGAACATAGATGGTAGAATCAAGAACCTATTGGCGATCTCATTGAAGTATGATTCCGCCACTTCCTCTGCAGTCATGTCACGACGACTACTAGCGAACCCTTCCACTACCCACAGCCTCAGGACGTCTTTGCATTTTATCAAATGGTCTTCGGGATATTTGCTCAGATATAAGTAACAACGCTTGACAGGGTAAGGTAAGTCATTGTAGCTTAAATCTAATACTTTTCTCATTTCCTCCAGGTTCGGATTGGTTTCCATCTCTGTACTGAGGTGTTTCAACATATCGTCCCATTCCTTTATGTCCTTCTTTGGCTTGGCAGCAAGAACACCGGCTATTGATATAATCGCTAGCGGCAATCCCTTGCATTTTTCGACGATTTCTCGAGATGAGTTCTCGAGCTCCTTTGGACAAGTATGGTCAAGGAATAGCCTTCTGCAGAACAATTGAAAGGATTGTTCTTGTGATAGAGTACTATGTTCATGGATGTCGCCGCCAATTTGATTGCGGCAAAATTCAGCTACATCGCTCTTTCGTGTAGTTATTATAATCCTGCTACCCTTATTGTTACTCATAGGCAATGTACGTTGTAGACTGTTCCATGCAGTTATCCCCCATAAGTCATCGAACACAATCAGATAACTCTTATTTTGCAGATGCTCTCTAAGCTTTTCAGTGGGTGTCATCGGGGGTTCCTTCTTGTTCATCTCATGAAGAACTTCTCGACGGATGAGTTGTTGAATCATATCTTTCAAGAGAACCTCAGTGTCATATGATTGAGAAACATTGATCCATGCACGACAATCGAAGTGCCTAGTGACATCTAGGCTCTCATAAACTCTCCTCGCTATTGTAGTCTTCCCAAGTCCTCCTGTTCCTGTCACTGCAACCAAGCTGGGTTCATGCTTGTCCTTGTTGAGTAACAACTTGACAAGCTCCTGTCTGTGCTCGTCGATGCCAATGAGCACAGATTCCTCAACATAGAGAGCGGATAGACGAGGATCATGCCGTGCAAGACTAAGGTCGGAAGTAGATGCTTCACTGCTGCTGGGGATTCTATACCGCCTTCCTCTCTTGCTAACATCTTCAACTCGAGATTTGATGCTTTGAATCTCTGCTGCAATTTGATGGCGCACTCTTAGTTTCCCAAGTGATCGAACTCGGTGCGTGCATGCCCAGAGGCAAAGCCAAGAATTCTGTGCGATAATTTGAGCATAGTATAAGTTAGTTCCACAAATAATCAGAAAAGCATGAATTCTTTAGAAGAAGAAAAATCAACATGATATTAAGGTAATTATTTAACCACATGGTATATGTATTAAAATAGAAAGATATATGGGTCTTACACACACTGTAAAACTATTAAAGGAGAGTTGACCTATACAACATATGCATTGTATTTTAAGAATAAGATGTAGAAGTAGATATCTGATATAGATATCAGAACTAATATTATATGAGATCGTACGTCTTCTTGTATCAAGGTGTAAGAAGAAATCCTTGGAGAATCTACTAATGATAAATTGTCCGATAAAGTAAGTTGGTGGTTAATGAAAACTTCTGAGTAAAATTAGAAGGAAGAGAACATATATGAAGAATCCCATAAGTATAGGAATGGGACAGTTGAGAAGTAAATTATTAGTTAAGGAAGAAAACAATTAGCAAGACTAAATACGAGGCTTATGAAAATATATATAAGAAGCAATAGTTTAGGGGTGGGGAATATATACAAGCTTGCACGAGGAGACAAAGAAAGGGTAGCGATTTAGGTAAGTTAAGAGTTCTAATAAAGATAGTGAAAGTAAAGACTGGTGGATTGACTTATTATCCTTAACTGAAATAGTACGAATTTGATGAAATCATATTTTTATTAATATAATTTTTAGGGTTTTTATTATGAAAACCACCTTTAAAAGAGGTCAAATCAAGATTAACCATCTTTGAAATCTTTTTATATGTAAACCACCTTCTAAGTGGGTTTAGGTTTTAATCAACCACTTTGTTGTCAAATTACGCTCAATTAATACCTTACTTATCCATTCCATCCTCATTAATTACGTAAAAATGATAGTATACTACAACTTTGATACTATTTATAAAGATTAAATAAAGAGAAGATGATCATCGCTTTATATTACAATTTTCATGGGGTCCTTCCTAGAAAATTGTAATATGCGACACTCATCACTAATTTCTTTGCTATGAATTCCAAGTAATATCAAAGTTGTAAGAGTACTCTTAGTTACATGTGCAGTTGGGAAACGCATATTAGGCGCGTGCAATTAATGTGGGTAGTTTGGATATTTTGAGTATTAATCAAACAAAAATTGATAAAAGTGATTGTTTGAAAACTAAACACACTTATAAGGTGGTTAACGATAAAAGGAACTTTGAAGGTGGTTTTATCTATTTTAAAGGTTGTTTTCATGAAAACCCTATTTTTAAGTAGGACTCGTTATTTATTAGTAACATTATTTAAGAAAATAATGTTAGTTATGTATAAAATACCATTTATCGAGATATTATTAAAATCTCTAGTTAACAATATTAAGTCATGTTTGTTGATTTTCAATACACACTTTATGCATATGAGAGACATCATAAAAGTTAGAGTAACTACAGTCGAATGTAGACTACCAAGTCCCTGAAAAGAAATACCTTAAATACATACTACGAAATCCTTAAATAGGAATTTTAATCGGGACTATGAAAAGTCTCTAAAGTTGAAAATCAAATATAAATCTTCAAGTCTCCAAATTGGAAACAAAAATAAATTCAAATGCAAATATAGACCTTCAATTCTTTTAACTGGAACAAAAAATTAAACTCTAATGAATGTCTATTTAAAAGTTGAATCCTGGAGAGGAACATTAGACTGCAGTTAAGCATATTCTTAAATATCTAAAATTGAAAAAAAAATATTATTGTTTAGTGTTTGGTGGTGATCCTTTAAAGTTGAAGGACACACTGATTTGGATTTTCAGTCGAATCCTGACGATAGAAAATCTATATCATGGTTTGCCTTTGCATTAAATAATGAAGCTATTAGTTAAAGTAGTTATAAGCAAGAAGCTATAGTTGTTTCTACAACTGAAGCAGAATATATTGCAGCTTGTGAAGCAGCAAAAAAAGCAGTTTAGATTAAAAAAGTTGTGCAAGAGTTAAGTGTTTTTTTTATTATCCAATCCATCACTTTGAATTGCGATAACAGTGGGGCAGTTGCACAAGCTAGAGAGCTTAGGGGTCATCATAGATCAAAACACATCCAAAGAAAGTATCATTTGGTAAGAGAAATTGACAAGAGAGGAGACCTAGACATTATATAAAACACACTAACAATTTAAAAAATACAAACAACCCCCTTAAAAATCTAAAAATTATAAAAAAAAACCTGAAAAACTCCAAAAATTACAAACACCTTGAAAATCAGAAACTTTCGAACAGTTCCATGAACAATTGGTAATTACAAACAGCACCACAAAATTTAAAAATTACAAACAGAGTTCCAAAAAAATCTTAAGTCGCATAAAACACCCCTAAAAAAGTAAAAATAAAAAAAGCACCCTAAAAATCTGAAATCTGCGGTCAGCCCTCTGAACAATCTAAAACTACAAAGAACCACTGAATATTCAAAAATTACAAATAACCTCCAAAAAATATTTTAAAATACAAAAAAATATAAAAATTAAAAAATTATGAAAAAACACTTTGAAAATCTAAAATTTTGATTTCGCCCCTACACAATCTGAAATTACAAAGCCACCCAAAAAAGTTTAAAAACTTTCCTAGAGAGGTTAAAGCTTTGATACCTTATGTCTTCTAAGGTACCACTTTTCCTGAATAATATTGTTGTCATTTAGCATAAAGAGTGTGATATAGTAATTTTTTGGGAACTTAGTTTTCGGTCAAAAGTGTTTCACCCATATTGAAAATCATATTAGTTTTGTCATTAGTAATTATAAGTTTTATTAATTTTAAACTGATATTTTAGATCAATGTAACTAATCTTCTCTGTTGGTCTCACGTGAATTTTGTTAAATGTGAATTTAATTGGGTTTCACATCGCATTAGTCATTATGCCTTTGCTATGTGGCATAAAAGTTCTTTGATATGTCTATTAGATCAAAGTTCTAAAATTACAAGTTGAAATTTTTATATATCCGTTAGATTAAAGTTCTAAAATTTGTAAGGCATAACTAAATTCAACGCGTTATCAAGTTTGATATTAATCTACAAAATGTTAATCACCATGTTAAATTATCAAGTAGAGGTTTAAACAATTGATCTTATATCATACAATAAATTATATGGTAACTATGAGTTATAGTAAAGGCATAAATCTGTTTCTCAAAAATATATAAATAAATAAATAAAGACATAAACAGAAATGAAATAATAAAATTTTTTGACAACATGCAACGTACATGCATCCCACCTAGTAAATTTAAACATGGTTGTTTATTAAAATTAAATTTGAAAATTGAATTTGAAAGCAAGTGTCAAAAATCAAATATGTAGAATAGTAATATTTCTCGTTACCAAGCCTATGGATTTCCTAGTTACTCAAACAAGATAGAGTTGGTGTCTTTAATTAATTGTAGTGCATAGTGTCTCGTACAAGATTGGACTATTTATTTCCAGTTCAAAAAGAGGCCCTTATCTACATTGCGTTTGGACCACTTCCACCATGGTTCAATCCTAACCCGGCTATGGTCTTAACCTGATTAATGTGAAGTTTCCAAACACACCCGTAGAAGATTACTTCTCCCATGATCAGTATTATGGTCATTAGGGTTAACCCCCCCCGGCATTATGACTGCTCCTACCGCCTAATTAATAAAGTAAACACCTGCGTAGAAGTTCTAGATGGAAAAGGTCATTGAATTGAGAAATTGAATATAGATACAAGGGCTTCTAAATCGGAAAATCAAATGTAGACTACCAAGTTCCTGAAAAGAAATGCCTCAAATACATACTACTAAATCCTTAAATAGGAATTTTAATTCGGACTATGAAAAGTTTTAAATTGGAAGAAGAAAAATTATAGATTACAAAGTCTCTAACGTCAAAAATCAAATATAAAGCTTCAAGTCTCCAAACTGGAACCAAAAAAATTCAAATGCAAATATAGACTTTCAAATCTTTTAACTAGAACAAAACTTAAACTCTAATAAATGCCTACAATAGATCGATGAGAAAAAAAAAATTGAAATACCAAACTTAAGCCGTGAACCAGAATAAAAAAAATTCAAGTACGGATCTCTGTGCAAGCCCCTAAACAAATGATGCTAATCTCGAAGTTCCTACATTGGAATGAGATATTCATCTTTGAATTGGAATGAAGTTGAAGTTCATTTAAATCCAATTTAAGCATGAACAAGTACCTAAACTGGAATAAAGTTCCAAATTCATTTCGAGTAAAATATAAGAATATTGAAACTCTAAATCCCTAAACTGGAATGAGAATTTCAAATGCCAACCTCTAATCCCTGAACTGGAAAAATAATTTCAAATTCAGATCTTTTAAGTCCCCAAACTTGAGTGAGAAATTCAAATATGGATTTCTAGTTAGAAAGGAGAATGAAAGGTTCAGATATGGATTTCCTACATTCGAACGAAAATTCAAACATGAACCTCTAAGTTCCTCATCGAAGAATGAAATATTCAAATAAGAAATTCTATGTTCCTTGTCTTGAATGAAAAATTCAAGACGGGACCTCAAAATCCTAAACTTAAACGGAAATCTTAAGGCTAAATGGCAGTTAAATACCACAAAGTTCACCCATTCTGGCACTTACATACCATGATTTTTTTTTTGGGCAAACGAATACCATAAACTATTTAAAATTGGCACGTTAGTATCCTTGGTCATGCAAACGTGAAAATTTACACCTGAATGTTGCCATATGACGTTAACATGTTAATTTTATAACTTTCCTAACCATTAATATTTGTTAAGTTTATCATTAAACATATCCAACTCTATTTTATAGTAGAATTAAGATAAGTTTAACAAAGAAATTTGATAGGTTTAATAGCAATTTTGATAAATAGTAATAATTAAAAAGCTCTAAAATTGGCATGCAAGTATCAAAGAGAAACATTCGGGTGAAAATTTTCATGTTTGCATGATCGATGGTACTAACATGCTAATTTTAAACTTTTTTTTTTTTTTGCCTACAAAACAACTCATAATATATAAGTGCCAAAACATGGAAACTTGTGTTTAAGTGCCATTTAGCAAAATTTTAATGTAGACCTCTAAGTCTCTAACTAAAATGAAGAGCAAAAATATATTGTTTTAAGTCCTTAAACTAGCTAGGCGGGACAAATTCAAATATGGACATCTAAGACCATGTCTAGCAACTCCATTCCTTAAGCAAGCCAGAGCTGGTCCATGGGGAGTTGGTCCAAAAGAAAACTAGTTTAAGTATTAGAATTTAAACTGAAAAAGCCACTACAAATCAGGTTGAGCATTTGGCAACTAAAAACCAAAATTTATTGTATCGACTAAAATAAAATCTATGGAGTTGTCAAACACAGCCTAATTAAGTTCCTAAATTAGAATTAAAATTTCAAACATGGATCTTTTCTTTTCCAATTTGAAAGAGGAAATTCAAATACAAACATTATTCCGACCGCCCGGAGGTGTAAGGTGGAGCGAGAACTCATCGATGCAGTCCTGGGCGTCATATGCCAGTTCCCTCACTTGTTTGACCCAAGCCTTTGCGGCTTCATTAGTCTTCACGTTCTCGGCGCTCCTCAGGAATGCGCTCATGACCTCCAATTCATCTTTGATGAATTGTATCTCCCCTCGCACCCCTAACAAGAAAGATAGCTCTCCCACTACGGAGGAGCTCATCTTTTCGATGAGCTTTCCCACAATGCCCTCCGCCGTCGATGTCGCCATGCTCACGACAGTCCCAGCCATTTCACCTCTCTCTCTCTCTCTCTCTCTCTCTCTCTCAATGAATGGTAAGTTAAGGTACTTGTTCAACTAAGGAACTTAGGCTGCTTGTATTTATAACCTATCTCACTAGGAATGGAGTGATGTATGGGGTTTTAACTTTAATTGGGAATATGGTGCTGAAACCAAACCTATAGCTCAAGTAACCTTTAGAAAAGAGATTCTAAAACCAAACATGAAGCTAAAGTAATTAGGAATATACCTGCACTAACAAATTAAAGGTGCTCAAGTAACCTTTAGAAAAGAGATTCCAAAACCAAGCATGAACCTAAAGTAATTAGGAATATATATGCACTAACAAATTAAGGTGCTCAAGTAACCTTTGGAATAGATACTAAAACCAAATCTGCAGCTCAAGTATATTCTTTGCCATAAACCACAAGCGATCATCTACAGCACATGTATATATGTACTAAAAAATTAAAGCTGCTCGAGTAACCTTTGAAAAAGAGATTCTAAAACCAAACATGCAGCTCAAGTATAATCTTGGTCACAAACTGTGAACTCACGTGGGGGCCACCCACGTGGTGTGAACTCACGTGGGGGCCACCCACGTGGCCTCAGCCCGCACGAGCACGAATTCGTGCTCGTGCGCGACATTAAACCCCCCGGCGTTTTTTGTTTCCCTGCGCGACGGAAAACAAAAAAAAAGGAAAAGTTTTTTTTTGTTATTTTTTATTTCCCTATAAATAGGGAATTAAACCTAGGGTTTTTGGGGTTGAGTTTTGTGGGAGAAAAAGGTAGGGTTTTGGCGGCGGCTAGAGAGAGAAAACAAGAGAGAGCTTGGAGAGATTCTACAAGAGAGAGGTCAATTTCTTTTGGGTAAAAATTAAAGCTTTATCTTTGGGACGAGCTTGTGGATTGTACAAGTCGTCGGTGTTCTTCTTCATAGTCGAATCTCCCCTCACCCCTCCCGTGGACATAGGCAATTTGGCCAAACCACGTAAATCTCGTGTCTTTACTGTTTTGCTGTGAATTTGCTATTATTTGTAGGTTCCCTTAATTCAGTCCTAGTACTGTTGAGAGAAAGAGTAGATGTCTCACTTTGTTGGGATATTTTACTTTCTATTCTTGTTTCCTTCGTGAAACGGGAATATACAAAGCCTTCTCTCGGGTGATATCGCTTCCGCGGCGTGCGGGCGTGACCCCACATCCCAACAATTGGTATCAGAGCTGTTATTCAGATCGGAAGTGGTGTAGCTTCTGGTTTGAGGTGGTGCTCGGTAATTTCTGAGAGAAGCGGATTATACAAACGAAGAATGGCGTCTACCAGTAAATCGGTCAAAGTAGAAAAATTCGAGATTGAAAAGTTCGATGGGAAGAATGATTTTTCCTATTGGAGGATGCAGATGAAAAACTCACTGATTTCTCAAAAATTGCACAAGGCTTTGGCTGGAAAAGAGAAGAAGCACAAGGATATGTCTGATGAGGATTGGGAGGAGCTGGATCTGGAAGCACGGGCGTCGATTATCCTATGCCTTGGAAGGGATGTAGCTTTCTTGATAGATGGAGAGGAAACGGCTGCGGGCGTGTGGAAGAAATTAGAAAGTACCTTCATGACGAAGAGTCTAACGAACCGGATCTATTTAAAATCTAAATTGTATACTTGCAAGATGGAGGAGGGCTCATCAATCCGGGAATACATCAACAAGTTTGATAGAATTATATCAGATTTGAAAGACATAGATGTGAAAGTTGTAGATGAGGATCGCGCTTCTACTACTGTCTCGCCAAGTCTTATGAGAACTCGTGCAAACACTGATGCTTGTAGGAGACAATTTGAAGATGGATGAGACTAGAACGGCGCTTCTAGCGGATGACCTTCGGAAGATTGCAACCAGTGACATGACTACTAGTGGTAACAAAGAACAGGCGCAGGGATTGTTTGCTAGAGGAAGGAGCAATGAGCGAGGAAAATGCAATGGAGGAAAGTCTAGATCTAAATCGAGACCTCTTGCGGGAAAATCGTGTTTCAAATGCGGTGAAGTTGGGCATTTCAAGGTCGACTGTCCAAATAAGAGAGTAGGTGGAAAGAAGAACAACAACAACAAGACTGAGAGAAGAGAGGGTAAGGAAGAGGCGAGCTACGTTTCAGAGGAAGGGAGCGATAAGGAGTGCTATGTCGTCACGGGTGGCAAGGATATCTCCGGGAAGTGGATACTTGATTCTGGTTGCTCTTACCACATGTGTCCAAATAGGAAGTGGTTTACTACCTACAGAGGCATTGATGGTGGAACCGTATTGATGGGGAACAACCATGCTTGTAAAACGGTGGGGCTAGGTAATATCAAAATCAAGATGCATGATGGAGTGGTTCGAACCTTGACGGATGTGAGGCATGTTCCCGACTTGCGGAAGAATCTTATCTCAGTTGGTGTATTGGACTCCGGCGGTTGCAAAATTGTTACAGAGAACGGAGTAAAGAAGGTTGTTCGGGGTTCCCTTGTAGTGATGAAGGGTGTTCGTCATGGTAATTTATATACTCTCTCAGGTACGACGGTGATGGGAGATCTGTGGTTAGGCGAAGGAAGTGGTGGAGACCCATGTGAGCACACACGGTTATGGCATAGGCGGCTTAGGTATATGTCAAAAAGGGTCTAGTTCTCGCTTGGTAAAGAGGGTCTCAAGAATCAAGGAACCTAGCATGGATTTTGCGAGGATTGTGTGTATGGAAAGTCACACGTGGTTCGGCCGAGAAGCAAGTCTAAGAGCGAGGGATACTAGATTATGTGCACACGGATGTTTGGGTCCGCCGCACCACTTCTAAGGGTGGTTCCAGATATTATGTCTCGTTCATAGATGACTATTCGAGGTATGCTTGGATTTACTTTCTGAAGCATAAGAATGAGGTGTTCGAGACATTCAAGAAGTGGAGAGCAATGGTTGAGAACAGGACGGGAAAGAAATTGAAGACACCGAGATCCGATAACGCATGCAGTATACGATGGTGCTTTTAAGGAGTTCTGTGATCAGGAGGGAATTGTTCGACACTGGACAGTCAGGTCAACACCACAGCAGAATGGGATCGCAGAGAAACTGAACCGAACATTGCGGGAGAAAGCAATGAGTATGCGATCATACGCTGGATTGGGCAACGAATGGTGGGCAGAATCGGTGGCTACAGCTTGTTACATTGTGAACCATTCACCACATTCGACATTGGATGGTGATACACCCTATAGGGTGTGGTCAGGGGAGCATGCAGATTATGATAGGCTCAGAATTTTCGGATGTACCGCCTACTATCACGTCAACGAGGGAAAGCTTGACGCGAGGGCCAAGAAGGCAATATTCTTGGGATATGCGAAGGGCGTAAAAGGCTATCTCCTTTGGTGTACGGAAGATTCGAAGTTCGTGATCAGCAGGATGTTACCTTTGATGAGAAATCCATGATTGCTAGGGCGTCCAAGGATGATGGTGTTAGGACTGATGAGACTTCTAAGTCTCAGGTTATTGAAATAGAACCTAAAGACCAACCAGGTTCTAGTCGTGTTCAAGTGGGAAGTCAGGTAGATGATGAGCTTGAGTAGGAGGAGGTTCAGCAGGAGAATACACAGGCACTACAACAACAGCAGCTCGAGGATAGTTTGGCTTCCACTAGGCCAAGGCGAGCATACAAGCAGGTACAGAAGCTGGGGGCTGATCAACCCCTAAAGCACTATGGGCAGGTTAATTTGGTTGAATACGCACTCTCGGTGGAGGAGGACAAGCCGGTCTCCTTCAAGGAAGCTATTCGGGACAAAGATAGTGAGAGTTGGTTGGCTGCGATGGAGGAAGAGATGGAATCTCTTCGGAAGAACCAAACATGGGAGGTGGTCCCATTGCCCGTAGGAAGAAAAGCTATTGGTTGTAAGTGCGTGTATAAAAGAAAAGAAGATCTTTCAGAGCTCGGTGGTACAAGGTACAAGGCAAGGCTAGTGGCTAATGGGTTTGCACAAAGAGAGGGTGTGGATTACAATGAGATATTTTCTCCGGTGGTGAAACACACTTCTATTCGGGTGCTATTGAGTATTGTTGCTCATGGCGATCTTGAGCTGGAACAACTCGATGTTAAAACGGCCTTCTTGCACGGAGACTTGATGAAGAGATCTACATGCATCAACTTGAGGACTGCAAGATTGAGGACAAGGAGGATCATGTGTGTCGTTTGAAGAAGTCACTGTATGGATTGAAGCAATCTCCCCGACAGTGGTACAAGCGATTTGACTCCTTCATGCTGAAGCATGGGTTTTCCCGAAGCGACTATGATTGTTGTGTTTATATTCGGAAGCTTCGTGGAGGTAATTATATCTATCTCCTTTTATATGTGGATGACATGCTTATTGCTTCTAAGAGCAGGGTGGAGATAGATAGGCTGAAATCTCAACTTGGTGAAGAGTTCGAGATGAAGGACATGGACGCTGCTAGGAAAATACTAGGTATGGAGATTAGAAGAGAGCGGGCGAACCGACGGTTGTTCTTGAGTCAGAAGGGCTACATAGAGCGGGTGATCGCGAGGTTCGGGATGCAAAGTGCTAAGTCGGTGGTGACTCCATTGGCTCCACACTTTAGGCTTTCTGATAAACAATCTCCCACTACAGCGGAAGAGAAGACGCATATGGAGCGTGTTCCCTATGCTAGTGCAGTTGGCAGCTTAATGTACGCAATGGTGTGTACACGCCCGGATATTTCACAGGCGGTCAGTGTGGTCAGTAGATTCATGGCGAATCCGGGAAAGGCACACTGGGAAGCAGTGAAGTGGGTCCTGAGGTACTTAAAGGGTACCGTTGATACAGGTCTGTGTTTTGATGGAGAAACATGTCAGATTGATGGGTTTGTGGACTCTGATTATGCGGGCGATCTAGATAGACGGCGATCTACTACTGGTTATGTATTCAGGATACATGGGGCTCCGGTTAGTTGGCGATCGATGTTGCAGGCTACAGTGGCACTTTCTACTACAGAGGCCGAGTACATGGCCATGGCAGAGGGAGTGAAGGAAGCATTGTGGTTGTTGGGTCTTCTAGATGATTTGGGGATTGAGCAAGAGAACGTGAACTTGTGGTGCGACAGTCAGAGTGCAATTCATTTGGTGAAGAATCAATTTCATCATGCTCGTACCAAGCATATCGATGTCAGGTATCATTTTGTGCGGGATGTCATAGAGGAAGGCGATATTTCTCTCATGAAGGTACACACGAATGAGAATCCCGCAAACATGTTAACCAAAGTGGTCACAGGTAGCAAGTTTAAGCATTGCTTGGACTTGCTTCATATCAACCCGTGTTGATCTGCCCAAGAGGTCATGGCCCTTCGGGGCGGTGATGGGGTGAGGTGGAGACTATATGGAGAATTACAGAACTACGGTTAGCTTGATCCCGGTGAAGGGTACGTAGGCAGCCGCGGTATAGTGGCACAGCTGGATTGGCCTGGTTTGGCTGATGGAGATCTTTCTAGTAATGTTCGCGGTGTTCTTCTGGTGTTCGTCCAAAATTTGAGGTTTATCAAATGATGTACGAGGTGGAGAATTGTGAACTCACGTGGGGGCCACCCACGTGGTGTGAACTCACGTGGGGCCACCCACGTGGTGTGAACTCACGGGGCCACCCACGCAGCCGAAGCCCCACGAGCACGAATTGCGGCTCGTATGCGACATTAAACCCCCGGCATTTTTGTTTCCTGCTGGCGAGAAAACAAAAAAAGGAAAAGTTTTTTTTTGTTATTTTTTATTTCCCTATAAATAGGAAATTAAACCTAGGGTTTTTGGGGTTGAGTTTTGTGGGAGAAAAAGCTAGGGTTTTGGCGGCGGCTAGAGAGAGAAAACAAGAGAGAGCTTGGAGAGATTCTACAAGAGAAAGGTCAATTTCTTTTGGGTAAAAATTAAAGCTTTATCTTTGGGACGAGCTTGTGGATTGTACAAGTCGTCGGTGTTCTTCTTCATAGTCGAATCTCCCCTCACCCCTCCCGTGGACGTAAGCAATTTGGCCGAACCACGTAAATCTCGTGTCTTTACTGTTTTGCTGTGAATTTGCTATTGTTTGTAGGTTCCCTTGATTCAGTCCTAGTACTGTTGAGAGGAAGAGTAGATATCTCACTTTGTTGGGATATTTTACTTTCTATTCTTGTTTCCTTCGTGAAACGGGAATATACAAAGCCTTCTCTCGAGTGATATCGCTTCCGCGGCGTGCGGGCGTGACCCCACATCCCAACACAAACCATAAGTTATCTACAACATATATATGTATATATGTTAAACGTGTCTGCTAAATTCTCCAACTCAGTATTTTTCTGTTAAATTTTGACTCATGTAGAAAAATTAATCATACCCAACCTCTCTCTCTATAGCCAGAGATCGCCGGAGGTGGTTGCCGACGATTGCCGATGCTAGCAGCTACATGATTGGTTGAGTTCTGTGAGGCATTTCTCTTGATCAAATTCGAAACTCAACCGATAAATGCTCAATTTTATTAAAAAATTGTTTTTAAAAATAAGAAATTAGGAACTGGCAATTGCATTGTGAGCAAAATATAGAAAACAAAGAAATGACCTATGAATAGAGAGAGAAGGAAAAAAAAAATTAGAGGGAACTAGGGTTAATGAGTTGTACCAAAATTGGCCCTTATATTAGAGAGATGATCCTTAACAGAGGTTAGGTGAGATCAATTTCTTTAAAGTATTTTTATTACAATCAACCATCTAGACTCACTTTTAAGACAAGTTTTTTATGGAACACTTTTAAATCAAGTTTTTTTAGTTTTTCTATATTTATTAGTTGTCAAATATCAAGTATATTAGAGCGATCAAAAAAAGTATCAAGTATATTGTAGGCATCAAAAATTGCTGAAGAACCTCAAATATGACTAAATTATGAGAAGATCGAAGGGCGGCGTCGTCAAAATCTCAAGAAGTCAACACATGGGAAGATTGTGTCTCGCCACTAGCGAGACACCTTGATGTGTCCCGCCACTAGCGAGACACCTTGATGTGTCCCGCCACTAGCGAGACACCTTGATGTGTCCCGCCACTAGCGACACCTTGATGTGTCCCGCCACTAGCGAGACACCTTGATGTGTCTCGCTATAGTGCGAGACACTTACTTGTGCCTCGCCAAAGGCGAGACACCCAGAATATTTGAAATGAGCTCTTGAAGGGTCTAAATCAATGCTGGTGGGGCCCACTTGACTTTATCAACGCAAAGAGACGTTCAGATACTTTAATGGGCGGTTACACGCTGAAAATACGCCCACTAGGCGTGATTTTAGGGCATTTAATCGTGCCTAAAAGCGTGGAAACCGTTACAACGGTGGAGGGCGACATTGCCTCGCCGATTAGCGAGGCGTTATCTTGCCGCCCGGCCAGCCGGTAGGCTCTTCGCCCGGTGGCGAAGCGGCTTATAGGCGGCTGGCTGCGGCG
Source organism: Asparagus setaceus (assembly GCA_012295165.1). NCBI lineage: Eukaryota > Viridiplantae > Streptophyta > Magnoliopsida > Asparagales > Asparagaceae > Asparagus > Asparagus setaceus. Next base: position 9,709,456 of record CM022707.1, read on the forward strand.
CTAACTAAATATTGAGCACTTATGACACTTGTGTTTCTTCAGAGGGCACGCCTCCCAAAGGCTATAAATATCCCCTTACATCCACTTGGGCAGGGGGGGCAATCAGAGATCAGATAAGCAGAGCTATTGCAAAGAGAGAGAGAGAATCCAAGCTTCCGGAGTTCAAGAACACGATCCATACGGAGATTCCTCGAGTTTAAGCTTTGACTTATTCTTGAGAAGAGTAGATATCTTACTTTGCTAAGATATTTGCTTAAGTTCTTGTTTTCTTTGCGAAGCATCAACTAAACCCCGTCGATTCGACGATCGTTGCTCGGTGGTCCACGGATTACGCGTCCCCGGCACAGGCAAAGACCCACAAAAGCAGGAGATCTACGCGTGTAGCGTCTTCTGTTCGAGTTTGTGAGAGAGTTACTTAAATTTCTTTGTAACTGAGAATCAAAAGTGTAATTTTCTCAAGTTTTACAATGGAAACAACTTTCGACCCAAACACGATGGCGACCACAGTGGGAGCCAACGGTCTCGAGCCCGAGATCGTTGTGTCGCAGCCTTGCAGCGATCAAGCCGACCTCATGGTCGATGGACTGGACTACTTCTTCGATCAAGCCAAGTTCGAAGAATATCTCTCCTCTTCTTCATCGAAGTCCCCCTCGCCCCGCAAGCATCGGAGGATCTCATCTCCAAAGAAGGAGGTTCGTTCTGTTGTGAGGCGCAATGAGTCTCGTTCGCTTACGACAGAGGCGATTTCCCCTCGCAACAACACCCCGGCGGATCTCAAAGCCGGGAGCTCTGCTCAAGTTGACTCCTTTCAGAAGAAGGAGTCATTCAACAAGATCTCAACCGCTCTGACGAAGAGGGCTCGTCAAAGACAGCGTCAAAAGATGGCCCGACAACTTGCCAAGGCCATAGAATCAACAGACGGAGTTCACTACAACACGAACTCACGTGATCAGAGGCGTCAGCAACCTACAATGCCTCAATCTCAATCCGTCAACACTCTTCCCAAGGAAGAATGGGTTCTCATCAAAAGGACCCGATTGACAAGGAAGGAGCGCGCTCAAAAGCGCCGTGCACGCGTTGCTCGTGCACGTGCCGTTGTTCGCAAGGTGCAGGAGTCGAAATCAACCAAGGAATCGATCCAAAATCACAAAATTTGGGTCCCGAAGTCGACATCAAAATCGGCTCAAAGTCTCGTACCATGCGATCTTCGTAGAGCGATTCGAGCTTCCAGCGTTAGCGAAACGGCCTAAAACTGCCTCCAACAGCGATTATGCTGTCTCGCACCAGTGAGGCGATGCAGCCTGCATCAACGGCTGATCCCTATCTGCCTTAGCAAAAAATAGACTTTTCCGCCCCTTTCTTCCACTTCTCCGGCTGAGATATCAACCGTTAAGTCTGGAAATCCGTTAACTTCAGTGTTTAATCATCTTGGTCCACAACTCGGAAATAAAGGCAAGGCACCAGTAAAAGGACGTTTGAGTTACCCAGTTCAGAAGAGTCCTGAGCAAGCTGAAATATCTCAAGTCTCCAGAATTCCAATTGCATCTCGTTTGAGCATCCCGCAAGGGGTCCGCGAGTCTACTAAAGGGAAGAACTTGAGGCGTGTGATTCGTGAAGTCACGAGAGATGATAAAACACTTATGATCCATGCCAAGACAACTTCAGCATATGAAGTTAGAACGTCAAAGGTGCCTCCCAAGTCGAATGATCGACGCCCCCAAAAGAAGACGTGTCCTCCAGTTAAGGACAACGTTACACTTGGGGGTGAAAGTACAACCAGTGACAAACCACATCAACTGTGTCATCAGGCTGGGGGTGACAACACACGAAAGAGAATGATTGATGAAATAAATTGTTCTTGCTCGTGTGCACAACTAATCAAGACGTTGTTGTCAGGATGTGCCTGTTCCGAATCAAACGCTCAACCACAAAGAGCTTCAGTATTAACAAAACCTATTCTTTCTGTAACACCAAGAGAGGCTTTCCCTGCCAGCAACGGAAGATTCGAAGCCGGAGTCAAGACGACCCCGAAGAAAGAGAAGATCTACCATCCGAACCGATGAACTTCCTGAAGTTACTATTAACATGGTAAACAAAGAGAAAGGACCGGCAAATGATGAAGATCCTGACTTTACCCCTGGAGGAAAAGTTAGCTCTCGGATTTCCCAGAGAATGTCCCGATTGCAATTGCGAGCTACGCGACGCATTGACTATAGAAGAATGCATGAAGGAGAATCATCCGAAGATGAAATTTCCGACGCCTGCTCAGCAATAGCTTCAGACTATACTGTTTCAAGTATGAGTCGTCACCATAGGGAGGCTTTTACCATTACTCCCGATGTCCTGGCTCAAATGTTACAAGAAGCCTTAGCTAAGCAAAGAGAAGAGCTTAAGGCCGAAATGAAAACAGAGATGGAGCTAGCCATGCAACAGATGAGGGAATTGCAAAATCAAACGCCTCATCTACAGCCTGAATCCAGTCAACAAGGTGGAGTTACCCACCATAATGCCCATAATGTCGAAGACAGTGATTCGGAGATAGATGAACACATTTATGCCGAAAAACCTCCTAAGAAAAAGGCATTCGCTACCCAAAGCAGAAATGTTCCAATTCTTCCTATTGGAAGTAATCCAAAACAAGGGGAGGATGATGGCGAAAAGATGAAAGAGCTTGAAGATAAAATCAATGCTTTGATGTCCTCACAGGAAGTCAAAAGGACTGGTATCCCGTGTCCGTATCCTAGAGAGTGGGATTCAATTCCTTACCCGCAAAAATTCAATTTGATCAACTTCACGCCATTTGACTGGAGAGGGTCACCTACACAACACCTGATTTACTTCAAATCACATTTGGGGGTGATCTCGGGAAACGAGTCTTTGATGGTTCGGTCATTCGCTTCATTCTTCAAGGCTGCCTTCGATTGGTATCGAAGACTCAATGCCGGTAGCATCAATTGTTGGAATGATATGGAAAGCTTGTTCCTCAGCAACTTCTTCGATGACGACACCGAAGTCTCGATTGGAAACCTCTTGGATGAAAAGCAGAAGAGTGGAGAGACGATTGACTGTTTCGTTAAGCGCTTCCGCAATAAGGCCATAAACTGCAAAGATCCAATCACCGAGGAATTCATATTGCAGACGTGCCACAATAATCTCTCCATTGATCTGTTGGAAGTCATGGGGGTCGTCCCACCAACTACATGGAAAGACCTAAAAATACGAGGAGAACAAGCCGAAAGTTTCCTCAGAAGGAAGAAAGCTGAAAGAGGCAAAATGACGGCTGACCCCTCAGAAGTAAATTTTTCCTCTCGTAATAGAGGAAAGGCATCTGTGACTGCTGTTAATCAAACGTCGCAACAACGACCGCGCCAAAAAGCTTCTAAATCAGAATTCCACGGGACATACTCTTTCAGAGACGAAGAAGTTCCGATTATCTTTAAACACCTCATTGATAACAACAAAATCAAGTTGCCAACCATTATAAATCAGGAGGAGGCTGACAAGACTTCGGACCCTAAATACTGTGCGTACCACAGGAGGATCCTCCATCCTACTAAGGATTGCTTAGCTCTCAAGGCCATCATCCAAGCCTTGGTTGAAGCCGGCGTCTTAACGCCGAAATAAGCCGAATGAGACATTCCTCCGATGAGTACAAGAGGTTAAACTGTTCCTCCTTCTTACTCCAATAGGAATATGAGTATAAACTATTATAAATGAATGCAGCCCAGTTTTGTAAAGAAAGCTGGGGGTGGATAATCCATGGAGAGTGACATTCTTAAGGATAACCCGTTCACTACAAATGATGGTGAAGGAGGAACTCCCACTTGGACTTCGAATGTCCCCAAAGGTGAAAAGCATCCTATTGCTGGGTTAATTCCACCAATTTCTAAGGTGACTTCCCAGCATTCTTTTATTGAGACATGATCCGATCATTCCATTGGATCAATCATCTCTCACAAAGCTCCCGCTGTGTCTGTACGCTCAACACTTTCATTTGTTAGAGTCCGGACATAGTTGTGGAAATTGTCAAAGCTCTTCGTGTTAAAGCCTTGTCACTTAACACTAAGAACCCCCACTGACTGATTTGTACAAGTCAAAACTCTCACTGTGATTTGTACTCCCAATCCCACTTTCTATTCTGGTCAAACCTTCCTACAGTTAGGACCATGGTCAAAATCCCCTCTCGATTCCTTCCATGAACGAGAGGTCCACTTTCAGGTTGAGCGATCAAACCTTCCGACAGTAAGGATCGTCTCCAAATTTCTATCATGGTCAAACCTTCCTACAGTTAGGACCATGGTCAAAATCCCCTCTTGATTCCTTCCATGAACAAGAGGTCCACTTCGAGTTGGCGATCAAACCTTCCGGCAGCTTAGGATTGTCTCAAAATTCCTATCTGGTCAAACCTTCCTACGCTTAGGACCATGGTCAAAATCCTCTCGATTCCTTTTATGAATGAGAGGTCTACTCCAAAGAATGTGGTTCGCTGCCCCAAGAGAAAACACAATGGGTTCGCTGCCCCAAGAGAAGACACAACGGGTTCATTTTCCCCAAGAGAAGACACAACGGGTTCGTTACCCCAAGAGAAGACACAACAGGGTTCGTTTTCGCCCCAAGAGAAGACACAACGGGTTCATTTTCGCCCCAAGAGAAGACACAATTCCAAAAGTCTATGTATTCAATATCATAGCACAAAGTCTAAAAGAATTTATTCTTTTAGCACAACGTTATATGTAGAACGGACTTAGATAATCTACATACTAGCCCAACTCAAACGATAGTTGGTAAAGGCTCATCAAATCCGTTGATGGCTGAGGGTTTGCCAAAAATCCTATAAACAATAACTTGAGACAGCGGGTTCGCTCCTCCTGCCGGGGTTAAGCACTTTCTCCCACCGTGATTTTAATGCACTTTGTAATTCATTGCTAATACAAATGTGCCATTACATCGCCTCCAGAAGCTCAAGCATGCTCAGACAGATTCTGTGGCGGTCCCTTTCGAGCGCGACAGTCCACACTGCCGCGCATGCCTTCTTCAGCGGCAATGACTTTGCAGCGCAAACACGCATCGAGCCCGCGGTTATAAGCGCGGCGCACAAAAGACACCAAACTGTCTCGGCAACTCTGAGGCTCAACGTTTATCCTCCACACGAGATTTGAGGTGTTCAGTAAACCGGACGACGCTTCTCTAAATTCTCGTTGTTGAAGAAGAATCACAGGCCATCCCCACTGTGATGAGGCAACATGTTTCTCGAGGCACTCAATTACAACCCAAGTGGTGACTTTCAAGATGAAGATGATTAGTCCAAAATCGACTTCGACATTTCAATTCATTCAAATACAAATGCAACAGTTATTGAACTCAGAATATGGATAGCGACATCACGTACTCAGGATTCAAGAAACTGAAGTAAAACACGGGCCTCTTCTACAAAGTTCAACGTTGAATAGAAGCAAGGCGCATCTTATCCAAAGTATTCCAGACCCCTCGATAAAATACAGAAGAGTCAGAAAACTTTGGAGGGGGTATCTGTAGGCATCAAAAATTGCTGAAGAACCTCAAATATGACTAAATTATGAGAAGATCGAAGGACGACGTCGACAAAATCTCAAGAAGTCAACACATGGGAAGATTGTGTCTCGCCACTAGCGAGACACCTTGATGTGTCCCGCCACTAGCGAGACACCTTGATGTGTCCCGCCACTAGCGAGACACCTTGATGTGTCCCGCCACTAGCGAGACACCTTGATGTGTCCCGCCACTAGCGACACCTTGATGTGTCTCGCCATAGTGCGAGACACTTGTTTGTGCTCGCCAAAGGCGAGACACCCAGAATATTTGAAATGAGCTCTTGAAGGGTCTAAATCAATGCTGGTGGGGCCCACTTGACTTTATCAACGCAAAGAGACGTTCAGATACTTTAATGGGCGGTTACACGCTAAAAATACGCCCACTAGGCGTGATTTTAGGGCATTTAATCGTGCCTAAAAAGCAGGGAAACCGTTACAATAGCTGGAGGGACGACATTGCCTCGCCAGTTAGCGAGGCAGCCCATATTGCCTCGCCGCCAGCGAGGCAGCCGACACTGCCTCGCCAGTGAGCGAGGCAGCTTGGCGCGAGGCAGCTCGAGCTGCCGCGCTAACTACAAATGTTAAGCACTTATGACACTTGTGTTTCTTCAGAGGGCACGCCTCCCAAAGGCTATAAATATCCCCTTACATCCACTTGGGCAGGGGGGGCAATCAGAGATCAGATAAGCAGAGCTATTGCAAAGAGAGAGAGAGAATCCAAGCTTCCGGAGTTCAAGAACACGATCCATACGGAGATTCCTCGAGTTTAAGCTTTGACTTATTCTTGAGAAGAGTAGATATCTTACTTTGCTAAGATATTTGCTTAAGTTCTTGTTTCCTTTGCGAAGCATCAACTAAACCCCGTCGATTCGACGATCGTTGCTCGGTGGTCCACGGATTACGCCCCCAAGACAGCAAAGACCCACAAAAGCGAGAGATCAATGCAGCCGCCTTCTGGGCCAGAGAGAGTTACTTAAATTTCTTTGTAACCGAGAATCAAAGTGTAATTTTCTCAAGTTTTATAATGGAAACAACTTTCGACCCAAACATATATTAGAGAGATGATCCTTCATGGAGGCTAGGTGAGATCAATTACCCAAAAATTAACTAAAAATGGACCCGGATGGTTGATTGCAACAAAACATCAGAAAGATTATTTATGTATAAATTGAAAATCAACTTATGGAATATTTATGTATAAATTGAAAATCAACTTATAGAATATTTAAATGCGGTTTCAGAGAATATTTATGACGTGGTATCTATTAAAAAGGCCTTTTACTAAAACCAACTTATATTTAATTTAAAATATCTGTCCGGTCTACATTTAATCATAAAATGAACCAACTTTCGAAAATTGGTCAATTTGAAGAAAATATTGGTCTACCAATATGGGGATTGGCAACCACGGGTATGTTTTGCATTGAAATAACATATAGTCGACCTTCATTGGTGGAGCCAAGGGGGATCGAGAGGGGTCATGCGCCCTCTCCAAGGCCCCGCCACCGAATGCAATAGGTTGCTTATGTCATATACCCCATGTATTCGCATTCAATTCGAAACTAGGTAAAATTGTCATCAAAATTGTGAAGAACCTCAAATATGACTAAATTATGAGAAGATCGAAGGACGACGCCGACAAAATCTCAAGAAGTCAACACATGGAAGATTGTGTCTCGCCACTAGCGAGACACCTTGATGTGTCCCGCCACTAGCGAGACACCTTGATGTGTCCCGCCACTAGCGAGACACCTTGATGTGTCCCGCCACTAGCGAGACACCTTGATGTGTCCCGCCACTAGCGAGACACCTTGATGTGTCCCGCCACTAGCGAGACACCTTGATGTGTCTCGCTATAGGCGAGACATTTGCTCGCCAAAGCAGACACCCGTAATATTTGAAATGAGCTCTTGAAGGGTCTAAATCAATGCCGGTGGGGTCCACTTGACTTTATCAACGCAAAGAGACGCTCGATACTTTAATGGGCGGTTACACGCTAAAAATACCACTAGGCGTGATTTTAGGGCATTTAATCGCGCCTAAAAGCGGAAACCGTTACAATAGCCGGAGGGACGACATTGCCACGCCGATTAGCGGTGACCCATATTGCCTCGCCGCCCGTGGCGGCCGGCCTTACCTCGCCGATGGCGAAGCTGACTAGCGCGGCTTTCAGTCGCGTAACTAAATGTTAAGCACTTATGACACTTGTGTTTCTTCAGAGGGCACGCCTCCCAAAGGCTATAAATATCCCCTTACATCCACTTGGCGGGGGCAATCGAGATCGATAAGCGAGCTATTGCAAGAGAGAGAGAGAATCCAAGCTTCCTGAGTTCAAGAACACGATCCATACGGAGATTTTCGAGTTTAAGCTTTGACTTATTCTTGAGAAGAGTAGATATCTTACTTTGCTAAGATATTTGCTTAAGTTCTTGTTTCCTTTGCGAAGCATCAACTAAACCCCGTCGATTCGACGATCGTTGCTCGGTGGTCCACGGATTACGCGTCCCGACGAGGCAAAGACCCACAAAAGCAGAGATCTACGCGTGTAGCGTCTTACATTCCGGTTGTGAGAGAGTTACTTAAATTTCTTTGTAACGAGAATCAAAGTGTAATTTTCTCAAGTTTTATAATGGAAACAACTTTCGACCCAAACATATATTAGAGAGATGATCCTTCATGGAGGCTAGGTGAGATCAATTACCCAAAAAATTAACTAAAAAATGGACCCAGATGGTTGATTGCAACAAAAACACTGTAAAGATTATTTATGTATAAATTGAAAATCAACTTATGGAATATTTATGTATAAATTGAAAATCAACTTATAGAATATTTAAATGCGGTTTCTGTAGAATATTTATGACGTGGTATCTATTAAAAAAAGGCCTTTTTACTAAAACCAACTTATATTTAATTTAAAATACTGTCCGGTCTACATTTAATCATAAAAATGAACCAACTTTCTGAAAATTGGTCAATTTGAAGAAAATATTGGTCTACCAATATGGGGATTGGCAACCACGGGTATGTTTTGCATTGAAATAACATATAGTCGACCTTCATTGGTGGAGCCAAGGGGGATCGAGAGGGGTCATGCGCCCTCTCCAAGGCCCCGCCACCGAATGCAATAGGTTGCTTATGTCATATACCCCATGTATTCGCATTCAATTCGAAACTAGGTAAAATTGTCATCAAATTATAAAGTTTTTTTTATATCACATTATAAAGTTTCGCTAGCAAAAAATAGTCCACAAGGATGATGTGGCTGGGGTCGGGGACAAAATGGGTTTGGGCCTAAGTTAGGAGACCCTTTAATATACCTAAAATATAGTATAGCCCCCACAGAGCAAATGAATTTCTAAGCTGATTTCTTTTATTTATTTAAAGCCTTATTTTCACTTTAATACTCCAAAGTTTACTTCTTTCTTCACTTTGATACCCTAGAGTATATTTTCAACCCAATTCCACTTTGACATCCCTAAATATTCTTTTAACACTTTGATACCCTAAACTTTGAATCTCATTTCACTTTGATAGTCCTATCTAGATTCGATTAAATTTTCTATGAATTTTCTATCAGTGTTTAATAATTGGGCAAATTGGATCTAAATGTATTACATGTTAAAGATGTCATACAAATTTAATAAAAAATCTAGCAAAATTTGCATAAAGTATCAAAGTGAAATGAGAGTAAATTTTAGGTATGAAAATGTTAAATACGCTATGGTACTAAAGTGAAATTGGACTCAAAGTTTGAAGTATCAAAGTGTTGAAAATATATTCTTGAGTATCAAAATGAATAAAAGGTAAATTTTGGAGTAGCAAAGTGAAAATAAGTCTTATTTTAATATCAATCTACAGTGGCGGGTCCTGAAAAAGAAAAAAACCTGCTTGGCTCTCGTGAGCAGCTGAAGACAAGGGAAAAACAATTAGGGTTTTCTTCTATTGGTTTTGGGTGAAAGATTACTTCGGAATTAACACATCATCGTTCTGATAAGTTGTGTACTCCTCTGCATATTTAGATTTTAGATTCTAAAATAGAGAAAATATATATAACACATATGCATATAATAATATTACTTAATTTTATTGGTAATTTTAATAATGGATTTGAATCTAGTCTCAGTTATTGTGTGAAAAATTATAATTAATTTTGACCATTCTTTTGAAGTTGAGATTATTTTTTCTGTTTTGTAAACAATAATTTCTTATGAAATATTGGTTTCACTTTTCGACTTTGAGATATTATTTTCTATAAAAAATCTTGATACTACATAAGGGATTATTGTCATGATTGAGATAGTTATTATTTTTTAAAGGAAAAAACAAGTGGCCCCCACCCCACCCCCAAAATTCATCTCCTGACTACGCCACTGCACCTCAGATACTTAACTAATAACTTTTCTAAAAGCTGACCAACTTTCAAAAATTAATCAATTTTGTAATTTATGTAAATTGGATAGATTTTTAAATTAAATTTCAAATATGCTTTTTCAAAAAATATATGTTTTTTAAAAATAATGCTAACTAGATTTATGCTCTCATACTCTCAAACTACTAGAAGGAGAACAGTGGGAGCCTTCAAAACAAATTAATTATGATAAAGATTAAGGACATAATCCATCCAAGAAATATTTAAAACAAATTAATAAATTTAGTTTGTAAATTCAAAATATAAATATTTAAGAATATAATATAAAATCGGAAGGGTCTTTTTCCGATAATATAGTATCCCAAATCTTTCTTATTTTGTACTTAGTCTCCTAAATCTGATTTGAAATTATTCTCTTTGTATACAAGTTATCCAAAATAAGTCTCCCGCAGGCCCAGAGTCATTGGAAGAGAAAACTATTTAAATGAGTTTGGTTTCACTTTTCGACTTTGAGATATTATTTTCTATAAAAAATCTTGATACTACATAAGGGATTATTGTCATGATTGAGATAGTTATTATTTTTTAAAGGAAAAAACAAGTGGCCCCCACCCCACCCCCAAAATTCATCTCCTGACTACGCCACTGCACCTCAGATACTTAACTAATAACTTTTCTAAAAGCTGACCAACTTTCAAAAATTAATCAATTTTGTAATTTATGTAAATTGGATAGATTTTTAAATTAAATTTCAAATATGCTTTTTCAAAAAATATATGTTTTTAAAAATAATGCTAACTAGATTTATGCTCTCATACTCTCAAACTACTAGAAGGAGAACAGTGGGAGCCTTCAAAACAAATTAATTATGATAAAGATTAAGGACATAATCCATCCAAGAAATATTTAAAACAAATTAATAAATTTAGTTTGTAAATTCAAAATATAAATATTTAAGAATATAATATAAAATCGGAAGGGTCTTTTTCCGATAATATAGTATCCCAAATCTTTCTTATTTTGTACTTAGTCTCCTAAATCTGATTTGAAATTATTCTCTTTGTATACAAGTTATCCAAAATAAGTCTCCCGCAGGCCCAGAGTCATTGGAAGAGAAAACTATTTAAATGAGTTTGGTTTGAATTTTCTTTAAAACTGGTTAGGGTGTGTAAATGGGTTTAAGTAAAAGGGATTTTGGTTTGAATGCATAAGGGTATAGCTGCGATTTCACTCAAAAGTGTTAAAATATAACAAATCATTCCCTCAATTCAAATCAGTCCCTATAACTGAAGGACGAACTCCAAAACATGCAAAATGTTTGGAGAACTACTTTCAAAATATGAAGATCTATGGAAATAATTTTCGGGATTGATATTGGGAAAAAAATATTTAAGAGTCTAGTATGATAAAACCCTGAATTTTATTTTCTACCAATAATCACTGAGGAAGCTAAAATTTGAGATTAACTATAACTTATTTTAAAAATAGAAAATAGAGTAAGTCAAGAGATAATTATAAAACCCAGTATAAATATAGGGGTAATATTGAGTGAATTCATATATGTTGATGTCATAGTGCAATATAACAAATAAGAAGGTATTAAAGAGCAACGTTACCATTCCTAATCCCCAAACTCTCTCTCTCTCTCTCTCTCTCTCTCTCTCTCTCTCTCTCTCACTGCGTGTAATTTTTCCATTTTTTAAAACAAAATTAGAGCTTTTCCGGATTTACGACTGCGTTTTTATATCTCTCTCCCTTTTGATCGGAAAAAGGTAAATCTTGATGGAACTTTTTATGTAATTTCGTGCTTTTAAGTAGTAAGCATTAGCTTCTGTGCATTGTGGAATATGAAATTTTCGAATTACATCTCTTATTTCCCTAATTAGTAATCATATTGTTTATAATCATGTAATTTCCGGATTAATTTTCCATTTTTTAAGCAAAATTAGGACTTGAACTATGAAGAATTGGGATAAAGGGCTTCATTGTTGTCGCCGTTGCTTGCATCTGTACAACCCTCATCTGTAATTAGAAGATGTGCTTTTATGATTGTCCACTCATGTGGAATAGAAGGAATGAGTTGGTGACCGAGGAAGTGAGTTTGTGAAGAGTAGCTACATGGCTGGGTGTGTGGGTGCTCGGAGTGTTGATAGGTTGTTTGATGTGTTTGGGTAAGAAGTGCCGATTCAATGTGTGTGTACAGTATGCTAGCATAGGTGATTATTTTACTTTTGTGTGCGTGCGTGCGTGCGTTTGGGGGGGGAGGGGGGGTGGTTAGATATAGGCATGTGTAGGTATCGAACGAGGAAGTGGGAGGCGGGATTTAACAACAGATTTCCATCTATGTGAATAAACTTGTGTGCATTTGCCTGTGCTGATTCAATGTAGGCATGCATGTGCAACCAACATTAACAAGAGATTTCCATCCATGTGAATGTACTTATGTGTGTACTGTGTACATATGTATATATAACTATCATCATGACTAAAGCTTACAATCAAGTTACTCATACATTCCTATATACCAATAATTGTAAGTTAAATTCTGTCTGTCTTGAGATTTTATGGTTCAACTGAAAATACTCTTTATTGTACGAGATAAGTAGGGATAGCATACTATGTTATGTATGAACATGTTGATTTTTTTTTATTGTCTCATTAGTTTTGACGTCTTTTTAAATAGGGTTGTTACTTGTTGCTGATTAATACCCAAAAACATTCACCATTTTAAGATAAACAACCTTAGGATTTTTATACAAAAGAATACCCTAAAGCTTTTAGACAAGATTTGGTGCAATTTAGGCATTCCCAAAGTGTCAGTTATCAATCCACAACCGATGATCTTAAAAGCCTATTCCAAAATCCTTTTTGCCACTCGACCATGTCATTAGGATGATCTCCGTGTTGGGTTAGAGATAACTTTATCTCTCACTCTCCATGTGTGGAAGTTTTCAATTTATTCTTTTTAGTGTTTTGCAGCATAATTAGGGCTTTTCTGGCGCTAAAGCTGCTCTTTTTGTCTCCTTTGGATCGAGAAGAGGTAAATTCATCAGAATGGAAGTATGTCAAGAATTTACTACAAATAGTGTTAAATTATTTATTATTAGGAAAGATAAAACCTCATGGGTTTAAAGAAGTTTTAAACTTTTTGCCTTTAAAACTATGATTTCTGCCTTATCTTTGTTTTTAAACAGATTTTTCTGATTTTATAGACGTCAAAACATGTATTTTCAGAAGAGAAAAAATTGAGCGATAAACTGAGTTTCACTTACTATCATTTACAGAATCAATGTGTCAGTCTTATCGTTTTTTGAACATCGTATATCTGAGGTTTATCGCCTATGTTGTTTGACACTGAATGACTTCTCATTAAATTTGATATTAATACTGTGGAGTTTGATGACTAAATCATGCATCAAATCCACCTAGGAGATTTTTTCCTTTTGCTTTCATCTCCTTTCTTTTTTTAATATTTTTTGTGAACCACATATCTACTTTTATGAGATTAGTTTCTTATCTGATTATTTGGGTGAATACTACTGGATGGCTGTGCGTTGTGAGATTGATAATCTGAAAGGTCAGAAAGCTCTGTTTATTGGCCACCACTTAGCTTATCATATGCTTTATCATCTGCATTTTTCTTCCCTGGTGTCTACTGCATTTCAGCTATTAGTATAATAGATTTTTACATTTACCCTAGGTAGAAGAGAGGTGATTCTAGATGATATGAACTCTTGGATCAACTTATCTAGCTGCTTGGAGAATCACTTGCTATTGTCATCACCTATTTATAGACGCCAGCTTTTCTTAATAAGGTCTTTGGGTGGATACTGCTGTAAGGCCCACATGGAAGGACAAGGAGCAGCTAGTGGGAAAATTACTGCTTTAGAGGCAGATGCTGAAACTGTTATAAGAAAGATAACCCCAGTTCTAGACCCGAGGCGGCATAAAGGCCAAGCAGGTAAGGTTGCCCTTTTCCATAAAAACAATTATTGTGCATTTTTGCAATTATTAAATGTTTACCTTTAGGCGGTCTATTTAAGTTGGTATAGCAAATTGTAGATGTTCTAAACAGTTAGAAAACTTCAAATATATTGTGAAAAGGACATCTGGACTAAGCTGGATGTTTGGATTCTGTGCACGGGACAAGTTTCCATTGTGATCTTAAAATTGTCTAGCGCTGGTTTCTCAAATGTCATGTAGATTTTAAAATAGTACACATGATGAATATATTTAGAGTAGAACTGCAAGAAGTGATGATATGTTTTGTATCGATTTCCTATTCATTTTTTTAATGACTTGCAATTCTTGTGTTTCATCGACTGAAAGTTATCTGCTTTATCATATTTTTGAATTTTATTCAGGAAAGATAGCAGTTATTGGTGGATGCCGTGAATATACTGGTGCACCATATTTCGCTGCTATATCCGCCCTAAAAATTGTTAGTAATGCCTCTTCTGTTACTATTCTCCATGTTTGTTTTAGTGCATTCATACTTAAAAGATATCCATATCTTGATCTATGTTGAATTTTAAGAATTCTACCTTTCTTGCACAGGGTGCAGATTTATCACATGTTTTCTGTACAAAAGATGCTTCACCGGTGATAAAAGGCTACAGCCCTGAGTTGATTGTCCATCCTGTGCTGGAAGAATCATACAGTGTAAGGTAATCTAAAGATTTACTTAATGTTCTTCTCAGCTTGACATACAGATTGATTATGTATTTCTTTCTTAGGGATGATGAGAAGGCATCAGTTGCTAAAAGGGTCCTTGCTGAAGTGTCCAAGTGGATGGAAAGATTTGATTGCCTCGTGGTTGGTCCAGGTCTTGGGAGGGACCCATTTCTTCTGGTTTGTTTCCTGCAATTTAAAAACATTCTCATGTTGTTTACTTCTAGGTTTTATCCTTTTTCTGAATAGAAATATAATGCTAAGAGATACTTTTCAGATGTGGCATGAACTGGCTATCCTTGTCATTTAACACTTCATGGTATCTGTATTCCTAGTGTACTCTCTTTTATCATCAAGTTACGAAATATACCGGAACTATTGCACATTTTGTCATTTCTTGCTTTATATACCATCATGCCTGATAGCTAAATCTTAGGGAAATTTAATCCAGTATAAGCTATGTAGCGAGAATACTTCTGTCATGAAGTTGGGTTGTGTTGGGAACTTGTCGGACATGTGTATTGGAACTTTGTAGAACTCCCCGTATCAGCTTGTCATGTCCATATCAGTTGATTTTTGTCTATTAGAGTATAAAACAAGGTTCAACTGCTTTGTGTAGAGAGGTTTGCATACTAACTTCCTAAAGGGTTCTTGCAAAGGGTTGTCTTTGGTTTTTCCCTTATGTTTCCTTATCTCATAGTATATTAGATCCTTGAACCTTAGAAAGAGAAGTCTGGTTCATTTGATTGAGAATTAAAAAAAGGAAAACTGAATTTAGAGTAAGAAAACCTCAAGACAGTTAATTTAACTTCAGCTAATGTTGACTTTGTAAACTTAGGATTGTGTTAGTGACATCGTGAAGCATGCGAGGAAATCGAATATTCCAACCGTCATTGATGGGGTAAGTTTTCTACAAGAGACTAGGCTTATCGTTTTCAAAGTTATCAGCCTCTATATCCTCAAAAATACACATTTTTTGCTTGCTACTTTATGAATGATATTTTGCTTTGTAGGATGGCCTCTTTCTTGTCACTAGTAATCTCAATTTAGTTAAGGGACACCATTTGGCTGTTTTAACGCCTAATGTCAATGAGTATAAGCGCCTCATTGAGAAGGTTTTGAACACTGAAGTTAATGAGGATGATGCTCCTGAGCAATTATTGTCGCTTGCAAAACGGTAATCATTTGCTTATCTATATTATTGGCAAAATGGTGATCATTTGTTTATTTATATTATTTAACGCTTCGTGTTGATCAAATAATCACATAGAGCTTGCCTCCTTGGTTAGGATTGGTGGAGTAACCATCTTACGTAAAGGAAATTCAGACCTTATCAGTGATGGTGTTACAGGTTTGCATTCTGTCCTAAACGTGTAATATGTGTGTCCATCACTCTCAAGCCAATCTACTGAATTCACATACTCCTGTTCTATATGCACCTTGCTCCCGCTTCGTTGTGATAGTTTCCAGTGTCTTATATTTCAGACTACTGCTGACCCATGTGCTATTTATTCTTCAGTTAATAAAGTGAGCACTTTTGGGTCCCCTCGGCGTTGTGGTGGCCAAGGCGATATCCTTTCTGGGAGGTAAGATCACATTCAAAATAACACATTAAACTTATTTAAGTTTCAGTATTACTTATGATTTGCTTGCAGTTTTCGCATTACGTTTATCACCTTCTGATGTAAGCCATAATCTCCAAATTTTTGTAAAGCTTGCTGATGAAAGCCTTCTATTATGATTGTATCATCAAGTTTTCTGAAACTTTAAATCCCTTAGGGATTTTTATAAAGTAATCCCTTATTAGGATTTTAATGTGGAACACTTGATATTATACTATCTCAAAGCTGCATGGACATATTATCATTTTATATAAGCAATGAGGATCCAAGACTCTCAGAATGGACATATTACCATGCAAATTAAATCAATAGCTTGACTTATTTTGTTTTACTGGCAGATGTAGACAAAAATAACTCGTGTTGCAGAGTTGGTAAGGCATGTAAACTGGGATAAGGTTGTAAGTTCAGTCCTGCCACCAATAAGGTCAAATAGAATTTCTCAACCATATTAGGAGTTCTGTGGAGGGTTTGTTTTCTTATGGAGAGGGTGAGAGGTCCCTCTTTTTTCTTTTTAGAAAATCTGATGGTTCATTGCTTCATCATAACGTGAATAACCTTTTTGTACCAAACTCATGTATGTAATGATTTCTTACTTTCATCTCGCAGTTTACTTTCTATATCAGATTCTTTAGTTTTCACTCCTTCAGAACTTGAATACATATGTGAAATACAAGCTAAGTTCCACACCTCATTCTTTCGTAATCCGTGTGATACCAGTGTGGCAGTATTTTCATCATGGGCACGCTCATCAAACAAAGAAATGGATGATAAAAGGTTCAAGATTTCTACTTACCAAGCACCTACTTTCATTCATAAGCAGATTCAATTTCAATTTTTGATATAATACTGTGACCAACTATTTACTTTCTTTCTTGCCCTCACAAAAGTGCATCGAGTCCAATGATGCTGGGTTGTATAGCTGGTTCCTCGCTTCTTAGAAGAGCAGCTTCACTTGCTTTTGCAGACAAGAAGCGTGCAACCCTCACTTCAGATATCATTGAATGTTTGGGGAAAAGGTAGTATTTTTGTTCTCAAAGCAGTAGTTTTCTTCTTTAAGCTTTCAGCAACTTATAATGTTACTGTGATATTTTGTTGGTGCAGTTTGGAGGATATGATCCCTGCCGAACAAGCATAATTCTTGGAGATGCAATGCAGGGAGTAATAAATGTACTTGTTCTCTCTTCTTGTGCTTTGTTTATATGTGTTATGTACTGTTCTTGGAAGATATTGTTGTCAACTAAGATAATCTGAGTTCAATGTTTGATGCACCAGTGCAAGTTATCTCTATGGAGTTTTATTAGCTAGTTCATTTTCATATGAGTTCTTTTTTTTTTTTTTTTGTGCAATTCGAATTATTCATGGATAGAGCTGCTCCACAAGTATGACTGCTACATGAATACTAGGTTCTTTATTTAGTGGAGCACATTTCATTTGCTCGATGAATGGAAAAGACATATTTCTACATGAAAATACTTGCATGTCACTTAAGACTTTCTAGAAACCAAACATTGTGTATGGAACTGTGTTAATGCTTCTCTTTCCGAATGTTGAGCAAGAACATCTATCGACTATGGTGACAGGTATTTTGGCTGAGAAAAAGGGACTTCAGATCTCTTTGAAGGAGGTGATATTCCTTTTATATTTAGGGTTAATTGTGGATACATCCCCCGTACTATCGCCGAAGTGCTGATAGACCTCCTTAGTTCTATTGCTGTAGATAAACCCCTGAGCGAATCTTTATTGACTATGTTACCCTCAAGAGGTTAAAAAACAAATTTTTCTTTCTGCGAGGGTAAAAGTGTCTAAAAATTCACTTAGGAGGTCTATCTACAGCAGTGGAACTACAGGGTGTCTATCGCAATTGGGCGATAGTACAGATGGTTTATTTGTAATTCACCTTATATTTAAGATAAAGGGATGGTATTATTTCCTATAAAGAGGTTTGTTCAATGTGGATGTTCGTCGATCAAGATGTCATTAATCTCTATTTTAGGAAGTGAGGGTTTCTCCCTATTCATCTCTATAAAGTTTTCTCTCAAAATTGAATAATGCCCATGGTTATTTTGTAAGTGTTTGTGTGCTTTTTTTCCCCCAGTATCAAGGCATTGTGAAGATGACACTGCATGTTTGTGTCGTTTCAAATGTGTAATTTTATATTCCTTGGTTTCTGGTATTAAGGCATCGTGAAGATGGCAATGAATTTCAAATAGTGGAAGTGTTATGTTTGTTTATCATCATCTTTTCTTAATTTTCATTGGAAGTAGTATGCATAATACTTTACATTTAATCATTCAATGGCGATAATGAAAACAAAATCTCTTTGCAGTTTGATTCTGTGTCCCGGTGTATCTTAGATGTGTTTGGCAACTCCTGAAAATAGCGCTAGGATTATAATTGGCCCCTTTGCCTAGTTTAAATATCAAACACACCCTGAAGGCTAAATTTGGCCACTTTGCCTAGTTTTTTCTTAAGGCTAAATGTGGCTCTTGAATTGATTTTGATTTGGTCCACCTCTTCCTTGGACTAAAATAAAATTAGTTTAGTTTAAAAATCAGGCCAGCTCGATATTAGGGTGGCCATCAAACACACTCTTAATCTTATTGTGTTAGCTGTCACTTTTCTTGAAGAATTTACAAGAATGATTTAGTGAAAGGAACAGAGAGAGTCGACATCAGCTTACAGTTTAACAAAATGAAACAGTCCTGACTTACAATAAACTAGTTATAATCAATCAATTATTTATTTCCTCACTTCCTCAAACAAAATAATGAAGTAAAAATAAATCCTCACAATTTGGTTACTGTAAATTGGTGTCTAACAGGAGAGTGAATCTGCAAACAGAAGCACATCGTATAGAAAATACACCATGCGATATTAATATATAAATTTCTCAAAAAACCAATATTTGTGATCTGTAACTACATCTCCCAACAATTATAAGACATTGCATCAGCATTCAGGTACCTGAAAGTGAGAAGAGCATATAAAATTTCAAGAAATGCATTTCAATTAACGACATCTTGCGAACATAAATATTTAAAACTTTATTATACATGTTAAGCTACCAACCAAATACCCCAATAATATTATTGCCAACTATATTTCCCGACATATTGTACAACATAAGCATGCAAAAGCGTCTCCACTACACTACAACATGTTACATTGTTATGTTGGACATAAACATTTTCTTCTACACCAGGGAAACCCCCGAATGAGCTCGTGTGATCCAAGAATTACCCCATTGAAGAACACAATATCCTCACATCTTTGTCGTTCTCATTCCTTTGGACGAGCAAGCCAGAGAGAGCTCAATGCACGGAGACGAGAGAAGTAGTCATGGATGGCGAGCAATGCACGTGCAGCTTGACGGGTTGTCAGTATACGGTGCAACTGTTGCAGTGTTTGCAGCCTCAAGTTGTCAGCCTGCAATTCAAACAATAGGGATCAGAACTCAGCCCAATATCTAAATTATTGAACCCCATGATATTTAATATATGGGTAAATTTCACAAACTACCATGATATTTGTGTGGTTTTGCACAAAACTAACATGAACTTTTTTTATTAGAGAAGACAACCAAAAACTTTCTAAAACTGGGGGAAAATACCATGAATTGTTGGAGATTGCTGTTAATGGCATTGACAGCTTGGATAAAAGGTTTAAAACTATTCTCGAAAGAATATAGTAGATATACATAGCCCATAAGGACACAGTTGTCCAAAACATGCCGCATGCAAACAACTTATGCCACATGCGAACAACTTGCTCTAATTGTCATATAGTTCTCTAATGAAAAGTTTAAGGAAGTTTTGTGCAACACCCCAACTTTATGGTGGTTTTGTGAAATTTACCCTTAATATTTAGTACCCAAAAAAAAAACATGTTAGATGCGCCTTACAAAAATTTGTTAAGTATATCTAACTGTAATTATCAATAAAAACAGGTCTTTGTTATGCTCTCCTAGAATCTGAAGAGCTGATAATATAATTGACAAGTGTCAACTACTACTGAACCATCATCAAAGTATAAGCTGAAAAAACCAAATTACCGAAGTTGAAGATTTTCACACCTTAAACCTTTCACCCTCTATCAGTGTCTCACTATGGGAAGAACATGAACTCAAAACATAGAAGTTCCTCTCTACTTCTAAATTCAATAAATAAATAAAAAGGGCTCCTTTCTTATTTAAATTATGAAATTGAATGCATTTCACAAACTAAATTGAATAGAACAAAATGTAAAATATTTACCTGACAAAGAAAGTTTTCGAGTGTGCCCAACTTTCCCATGGCCATGGCCATCTGACCCACATAATTTGCAACGTTCCCGGAACCGCCTGCTGTGGGCCCGGAGGATCCAGAAGCCAGTGTCTCAGCCAGGGATTGCTGCAGCGCTTCCATCCCCTGAGAAAGAGCATCTTCAGCTTGCTGCGAGGACTGCTGGAGGTTGCATATTCCCTCCAACTGCTGCTCTGTTAGCGGTTCTAGCTGATTTGCCAGTAGCTGCAATGCATCAAAGCAGCACAAATTTTTAAAATAAATGAAAAAACAATGAATCAGTAACCAAAAAACATAACAACAGTTGCAACAAACAGCAAATTTTTTCTGACTTATGAATACATGGAAACTCTACAAGAGGGTAATCAAACAAAATAAGAAAGGAAAAATCAATTTGACATTATGTCAGGAAGATCAACTATGTACACCATTCATCTAATAAGACAATTGACGGAAAGATAATAATGGCTAGAGAGATACAGGGAGAAGAGGAAAAATCTACATATGGTTTTCTCGATCTAGAAAAACTTATAATAGTGTGCTGAGAGATAGAATAATTGATCTTAGAAACGAAACAAGTATCTAGCAGGTATATTATTATGATTAGAAATGTATATATGATAGAACAATAACTAAGATGAGGAGAACTCAAGGAGAAAAGGACATACAGTCACTCCCTCTGATCATAGGTTTGTATCAAAGATCGACTTTGGATCCTTATCTTTATGGACTAGTAATGGATGAACTTATCAACATAGTTAGCTTGAAGCATCTTGGTGTATATTACATTATTTATTAATGACCACGTATTAGCTGATGAGATTGTGAAGATGATAATAGCTAAAGTATAAAGATGGAAACGGACTCTTGATTATAAAGGATTAAAATTACTAAAATGAAATAAAATTATATCATTTTCCTACATAGGCTCAATCATTCTTCAAGATTGTGAAATTCAGGTATACGCATATAATATCAAGCATCATTAGACTGGAACATCAAATATTTTACAATCTTTTAGATAATTTAACTTGCAAATTATTATTCTCCATCTGCTAACTCCTTTTTGTTCTCCCATCATACTGCTCAGCTAGACCAATCAATCAGATAAGAAATTTTTTCAGCTCCAATTTGTCCAAAAGAAAAGAATCAACAATGAAGGTACGCAAGAGCAATAGAACGTAGAACTAATAAAAGTTACGGTTGAGAAAATCTACCTTTAAAAGTTCAGATGAGCGAAAGCCCCCCAACCACAGGAAACACCTTTCTGCAGGTGTTTTCCACATCCCCGACAACATATGAAAAACATCAGCTTTGGCAGCAGTGCTTTTGAGCTTAAACATCTCGCTATAGTGTGCCATGATACCATCAACAATGATTCGAAGATCAGTATCACTTGCATGGGCGTTCACTGCAGCCCTCAACTCATTGATCTGTCGATTTTGATCTTCCAGCCACCTTGCATATTCCATGTCAAAGGCCAAGGCCCCTGAAAATTTATAAAACATGTCAGGTTCTCCCCCATATCAAGAAAACACTATGTTCTTGAAGAATATGCAGCCCAACACTTCGAACTGAAAACATGTGTAACTAACTACGATCTATATGACATATAACCCCCCTAAGGTTTGGCCCATTTTGATATAACCCCTCTAAACTCTATGAATGGCAAGTACCAGTACCCCCCCCCCCCCAAACAAAAAGAAAGACAACCTTACAGGATAACATGGTTTTTCTGAAAAAGAATATTCAAAAAATCGGGGGTTATGAAAAGAATGTTGAAACTTGAAAGTTTAAGGGTACATTGAAAAAATTGGAAATGTTTGGGGGCTTTTATGAAAAACCCCAAAGGTTGGAGGGTTAAGTGTCATTACACACCATAAGCAGAAATTCGCACAAAAGATCCTGTCTAATGGGTTATCTTAAAATGGGACAAACTTTTTCCTTTGGTGTGTGCGCTTTGTGTGTGTATGTGCTTTTTTTTTTTTTGGGCGGGGGTGTGGGGGGGTTTGAGGGGGAGGTGGGGTGTATGTTTGTGAAGATCATACTTCTTAAAAATTTATTCAGACAGATACTCCAGAAGCAGATGCTCGCACTAAAGGTCCTATCTAGTTAAAATAAGCCTGGAATTCCATATTCAGGCTTTGGTGTGGAATCATGGGTTTTTCCTGGTGAATAATATGTCACCACTTTTCTGCATAAAATGAAGAATTGGATTCACTCTCAAAATGAGTCAACTTCAGTTCACGAAGTTTAATGTGCTAAACCCATAGACTCTCCATGCTAGCTCATCACTCCTTGTCTCAAACTAACCACAATCCAAGCCCTGCTTCTCTCTATTTCAATCATTTCCAAATGAACATGAGTAACTTAGTGAGTTTGAAATTTCCAGCCTTTGTGGTTTGCATATCAATAATATTAACCAAAAGACATTAGAGAAGGCAACAAATGCCAAACCAGAAAGGCACTGTAATAAATATCTAAAGTAATTATAAAAATTGGTAACATGTACTGAATAGTGATCCAAAGTGGCAGCCAACACAGGAAAAACTAAATTTCCCATGTGAAATCTCTAAAAGTACATTGTTATTTAATTCCCCAGGGAGAAGCTTCTGGAAAAAACTAGTGTAGTGCCATCCGTAGGTTGGGAAGAAAAAATTTCGGACTCTAAAATGAGGAAGAATGACACTAACAGCAATGCTATGTATTCTCGTTAACAACACAAATCAAGAAAAGAAACTTCAAAAAAGAACATAGATACTGAAATTACCATTTCCACTCATAGAATGAGACTGATCTCCTGAGCTCGAGATAAAAATGCCCTATACGGAAGTACAAAAATAAGGATATTAAATACGCAAACCTCTAACAATATGAGATGGTACTAAGTAATTCCGGAAATCTACCTGCTGACGAGCTCGTTGGAGCTCCTGCTCGAGTTGAGCAAGCTTCACCCTGCTACTCTCGAGTTGTTGCACATATGCCTTGTTGAAAAAGAAAAAAAAACAAAAAACAACAACAGCAGTCAGACTGAAATCAAAAACCAAGAAGAATTCAATATGCATACCAGTTGACCACCAAAATCATATTCATTGTCGACAAAAGATGCTTCTCAATGTAATCTTTATATTTCAGCAAAAACAAGCCTAATATTTGTGTAGAAATGATTTTTATAGTAATGCTCCTATTATAAAGCATTCTGCATAAAGTGATAAACCACAGCCTCATGTACACAGGGTGTGAATCCTCACTAATCCTAATGCCTTTGACCTACATAAAAATATCTACTACTGCTCTTTTAATCTAACAGTCAGGAAGGTAGTTCATGGTAGAATAGGAATAGAACTCTCCGGTGGATAAATGACTAATACACACTTTTCAATATACAACATAAATTAACTACAACCTAGACACATATAAAACCACTCTATAACAGCTGTTACAACATAAAAGCAAAGCTCCCTCATTCACTTATTAGAGAACTGACCTAATAGATTATCAAAACATATGAACTATTTATTGACTCATAAAGATAATAAATATGGGACGGCCCAGTAGGTCACATGGCAAAGCCATGACGCTCCCTCGTGGGGGGCCTGGGTTCGATTCCCGTCTGCACCAAAGGTGGCATAAAAAATAATAATAATAAATACGCAAACCTAATATGTATCTTAAATGCATATTTGCATGTGATCTATCAATTTATGGATCCAACTTAACCCATACAAAATGCCAAGTATGACTCAGCTATGGCTCTTGCAATCCACAAAACCTAGCTAGTTTAGAAATGGTCTAAGACAACATGATCACTTAAAGATGGAAAAAGTAGAAATACTTGACAACATTATTGATTTAATTTAATTTTTCAGAAGAAAAAACATTTCTTATAATTAAGCAAACATCTTTCATTTTGACAAATGAATATATGCATGTCTCAGAGCCGATGTCAACATGCATCAAATTTGCACCTCATCTCATGTAAGTATAAATAAGTCAAAAGTTGGCAAAGGTTCATCAGAAGATATTGTCATGAATGAATTTAACTTTAGCTGCATCCAACCAACGCAAGATAAAAAAATTAATCAGAGACTTACAGACGCGCTTTACTAGATAACTTACTACATGACTTAAAAAAGGGAATATCAACAAAATTATTAAAAATAGTATTAACAAATATAAAGTACTCACTTTTTTTCTCAATCGACTTTTTCTTGCAGCTTCACGATTTTGAGCAAGCCGACGAAGCGTCTGCAAAAGCACAGATACATTTAATCCTCCAGCATTTATGTGAGACATCATCTTAATTGGCTAAGTGTAAAAGCAACTGACTACCTTTTGATCGCTTGTCTTTTCCTTTGATCTATCACTAGAATCTGAAGCTGCAATAGTTGCAAGATGTCCTTGTTCAAACTAAGCAACAAAAGAAGTGCATGAGTTATCAAGCATACTTCAGCTCAAAATGATAAAGATAGCGCACCTTTATGTAGATGAACAAGACGATAGTACCCCAAACAAAATAGAATAACAAAATGAGTTCATTTACAGAAAGCATACTCGAAATTGGGGATATAATTATTAGGATAAATACTTTGGTACATTTGTTTTCCTTAACGTTCAAAATAAATAAACTTCCACCTTCTAGATAATCAGAAACCACTAAACAGTATGAACTGAGCAATCTCTAATAAATAAATAAACCAATAAACAGCAGTTGTTTTCAGCACATCCCGATTATTTTTTAATGGTACTGGGATGAAAGGAAAGGAAAAATGTTGCAACAATCCACAAGTGGAAGTAAACATATTACTTCGAGGAACCCCATATCACTGGCCAAAAGTTAGGCAAATGAGTGAGAGCAATTTCATAAAGATATGCCTCGTACCATTCTCATCGATTGAGTTAAATAACTATGAAGAATTATGCTAGCTTGATATACATTATTAGTGCACAATTTAACACTGAATCTTTTGGAAAAGTGGCTCTTAAGATGATATGAGGTCCAACAGATTTTAAGAGGCCCTAAATTTAAGCCTCATAAGTATATAAATTTCAGATATATTTATTTGATCCCATTTATTCCGTCTTTCCAAGCAAAGTTGAATCTTGGAGGTCTTTTCAAGCGGTTCCCATATGAGAGGGACTGTTAACAATTATGTTAGCTCGATATAAGTTATTAGTCCACAACCCAACATTTTAACCTTTTGAAAAAAAATTGGTTCTTAATATGATATGTCGGCACCAAATTTGAAGAGGTCATAAGTTCAAAACTCTTAACTATATAGATTTAAAACTCCAACTTACTTTGACTTTCCAAGTAAACTTCAAAGTTGGACCCTTCCACGTGACTCAAAGACCCACATGAGAGGAGTGTTAAAAACTATATTAGCTTGATATACATCATTAGTCCACGACCTAATAGCTTAAGTTTCTATGTAAAGCTGTCCTTGACATACACATCATAAACATCTACATTTACATTAGTATCAGTAATAGCCCACTATACAAAGTACAATTGTTAAACGATATAACCATAAAATATGCAATAACCAAAGCCTCTCTGCAAAAGTGTATCTATATATGTATAAACAGAGACCTTATTTGAAAGATTCACAACAAGGAATATGTTGTATGGATCAATCGGACAATGTGGTGAAAAGCTTCCGCGGATGCTTGTCATGGATGGGACAAAACCTCCTCAAGTCCCGACCATCTAAAGGATTTCCACACCTCTCTTAAAAAAATGTCCAATCACACATTTTGGCGCATTTATACTAGATAAACCAAACACAAGTTATTTATTTCAGTACATTAAAAATCCACTTGAATGAGTTTGCATAAAATGTGTGTTATTTCTGAAAACACTTCACAAGACCAAAAATTATCATTTCTGTTAAGATTAAAAATTATGGTTAGCTTCATATTTTGATACCCACAACACACTCAATGCACATCTGAAGTTTGAAATTTATCATATTTCCACAGTTGGGTGTTCAGATAAGGGAATGAAGAAAAATTGAGACACTTCGGCAGATTCATATTAGTATCAGAATATCTCATCCAAATCTGGATAGAATTGGTCTACTTGAGCTACATATAAGGTTAAGAATCACCAGAGCTGACTTGTATTGAAGTTTATATTTTCTCTTTCTATCTTCTCTGCTTCTTTTGCACCCTAAGCCCAAGTAAAGCATCATTTATTGGGACTTGTAATTGACATCAAACTCCACAGCAATTCTAACTCAGACTTGACTGCCCAATTGTTCTTTTATTTCTAGATATAAAAGAGCACACAGAAGTGCAAGGTGATTTCGGCAATACAACAATGGAGAGGAAAGTGGCAAAATTAAGTACAAACCCCAAAGGAATAAATATATGTCCATAAAATTAGGAAAACTTTAAACATTTAACAGATGGTGATATAGAACAGAGAAAACTCACCTGTTGGTTCTTTTCATCAGTGTCTATGTCTGTTGAAGTATCAGTCCTAGGGCTTCCCTCAGCCATTGTCGATTCTCCCCAGTTCTCTACTGGATTGCTCGGTATTGAAGCAAGATTCGATGGTTGCCCCTTCTGCTGAGGAAGCGTCACTGAACCAACTCTTGCAGCTGATGGAATTGTATCCTTTGAAGCAAATTGCTGTCATATAGAAAAGAGCCATAACAGCAATGTACTATATCATAGGCACATGCAATACCACAAAGATGAAAACTTACTGCAGTAAACGAGCTAAACTGTAGAGGATCAGAACCAGTTGCTTGGCTTCCTGATTTTGGATTAAACAAGGGATCTGCATAAACAAACAAATCTTAGGCATATATTTGACCTCCAGAAAGTATAGACAAACCTTTAACATTTACTAGTTCTTAATTTCTTTGGGCATGGGATTTCCACTTTGTTAGATATTAACAACTAATTAGGAGGTAGAAAATAAGGCTAAATGCCACTTGACATTAATATGAGAGTATTTGTCCTTTTTACAGGAAAAAATATGTACCAGCATGCTTAGGACAGTTTAGGGCTCCTTGTACACATTCCAAACAAAACCAATATGAAGATTAGTACAATATACGGGTATAGGAGGCTTGACGTGATCATACATTTGTCTCTAAATAGAAAGCCCATATCAACCAGAATAAGTTGGCTCCTAAACTTAAGGATGAAGAAATAAATAGCATAATCAACAATAACATACTTCTACTTAAATCAGCAATGTCCTCTAAGCGGAATCCCAGTGATTGCTCAAGCGCCCTGATGTCGGAAATTCGAGAGTTGTGCATGTTGTTTCCAGCTGTACTACTACAGAAGGCAATGGAAGCAAGGATAAGCAAACTTTTCATGCAAGTATAAGGTTGAGAAGAAGATGTTAATAAATAGATATTTGTAAACGAAAGCAAGAAATGCTGTTATTTTAGAGAATGTAGATGGAATGTAGATGATGTCCATGATTTCCAACATGAAAAAATAACTTCATCCTTACATACTGTCAGGTTTCAAAAAGATTTGCTTAGCAACCTAAGCATTGTAGACAGAAAGTGAGGATGCTCTGTCAACTTGAAAATGAATAACAAATTAAATTCACTAAAGGACGGCTAGTGACATGCACCTCTGATCTTGCTGAAGCCATTTCTTAAAAATATTTGATTCTGAACATATAGAATAGGTGCATCAGGAACTAGTCAAATAGCACAGTAATTACTGTCTTTGTATATACTGTTAGCCAATACCTCATTCAATAAGTTTACAATATGAGCTCATTTCTTTATGATAATAATGAAACCTAAGAATCTTCATCACTTAGTCATAAGCCAAAAGAATTGTATCAATTACATCTAAGAATAATACGTAAAATAAAACTCAAGCATGCATTCCAATCATTTTCAACATACACGTTAGGTTATTTCATGGCATGTATTTCTATCATTTTAACGCCAAAATGGTTGTGGGTCTCATCAAACAGAAGCAGGATGACAAGAAGCATGCTGCATAACGTTTCAGATCTTCACAAGAGCGTGACAAAAAACCACAACCATATAACATAATAAACCATGTATAATCTAACAACTAATAGGCCAAAGTTATGAATTTATAAGACATATAAGAACTATATAATGCACAAATAGAATCAGGAATTGTGTAACATGTGCCGTTTATGGAACAGAATGACTTAACTGTGATATGTGAGGAAAGGGTACAGTACAATTCAACACTACTTCACTACATCCTCATGATGCTATCCGAAACACTTTTACTTGGCATTCATCCATATTTAAAAGGCTTTACTTTTTAGCTATTACCAACTAGCTATTTTATAAGAAATGATATATCTGTTTACATGCAAGTAGCCTAGTAGGGTGTAGATGGAAAGAAAAATATGTGAGCAAAACAAAAGGACAGTTAAGCAAAGACTCTGCAAGAAGTCTGCAGACCAAGAGTGTAAGATAATAACCCTGTTGACTAAGTTCACTTCATTAGGTAAAACCTTCAAATATCCATATCACACAGATAAATGCACTGGCATTTCATACATCACAAAGCGTGATAAAATACTCAAAATTGATTCAATTCCTGGATTGATCATTGAATACAACACGAGGAGAACTATAATCAAATAGAAAATAAGAATTGCCCAACATATAAATTCCTAACTAATAACAATGAATATGCAAAATTGCAGAACGACACCATAAAGTCAAGACTCGCAACAATCACACCATAAGAAAAATGCATAATTATTTTTTAAAAAATCAGATTCTTTAGACAGAACAGCTCTTATAGGAAGCAAAAAATAATTAAGCAGCTAAACTCTTATAGATAACATATAGAGTGATACTTAACAAAATCATTCTCTTACACTGAATCCAATAAAACCCACCAAAAAAGTTGCGACCTTTACATCAAAACACACGAAAAAAAACAAAAATGATCAAAATTTATCAACAAAAAATCAACATACATCGAAGAAACGAAGCTCGGCATATCAATCGTTGCCTCCTTAGCATTTTCCACGCCAATTCCACCACCACCTCCTCCGCCTCCGCCTCCGCCTCCGCCTCCTCCTCCTCTACTCGCCATCAAAATCCATCAAAAACCAAGCAAAACCCTAGAAATTTCATGAGCAAGCAAAAACCAGCAAACAGGAAAACAACTGCTCTCCAACCCTCGATCTTTCCTTCCTCCCAAAGTAAAACCCCCAACAAAATTTGCCAAACTGGAGCTCAGAAATTCAAAAGCTGGGATTTTTAGGGTTTCTGAAGTTTGAAGAAGAAATTAGCTACTATGGTCTTCTTCTTACTTCTCTTTCCCCACTTCTCTTCTCTTCTACCTCTCTTTTGACCCCCTCTCTCTCTACATTCTCTCTCTAGGATTTTTTTTTTTTTTTTTTTTGGGGATTAAAATTTGATTGAAATTGAAATTTGGTGGATTTTATTAGTATTTTTTTTGGGAAGCGGGTGACGCTGTGAGCATTCCAATCTCTATTAGATGTCGTTTTCTTCCCTCCATTATTTTTTCTTATTTTCTCAAGATATTTTGTTTTAAGAAAATGTTTGTATAGAGGTATTTTTGGTATTGGCACCTCTTGAGATTTCATTTTACATTAAAAACTATTTGCAAAACGGATGAAGGTGCATGGGTTTTCTTCACTATCATCATATATGCTTCAAATAATTCTAGTTACAATAAAATTAATATCTATAGTCTTATTGATATCAATATTGGACCTATTTACAGCATATTTTCTCATATACAAAAAAACTATGTTGGACCTATTTACAGCATATTTTCTCATATACAAAAAAACTATGTGATAAATACACTCATTATATGAAACAAAAAAACATGATGCATGATGTTATTTTACAAGAAGCTATTTATTTAAATACAAAGATATGTTTTATTGAAAAATATTCATAAGTGAAGTGTGATATTTTATTTAGCTTACTCTAATTTACATGAAAGGTATCTATTTGACCATAAAATGCGATCATCGCTTCATCAATAACTTATTTCTGAAGCCAAGTAAGTTTTATTAACATATCTTACTTGGAATAGTTTTCCTTTCCTTTTCTTATTGCCCACATGGATTCCTCAATAGCATTTCTAGTACAATCTATTTCTGAATCAGTCGGCTTAATTTTCATTATAGCTTCTTTATTCCAAAAGACTACCTTTTTAGTAATCTTTTATCAAAAACAAGAAAAAGAAAGAAAGGAGCAACTTGAGATTTGTGTTTAACAAGTTTAAAAATATTGAGCTCGTGTGCAAGGAGAAAGTTTTACAAGAGTTAAAGTGCAAAAAAAAAAATTATCCAGGTGGGGCAAAGGTTAATGCACAATTGACCTCCACTAGGCAATGAAACTACGAGAATGCCACTGGATGGTTTCACAAAGATGTGATTTCGGACAAAAATCGCACCTCAGGCGCTGTCAGGGCGTCAGCGATCGCCGACTCCCTCCATTGAGTGTGTGATTGAGTTCAAAGTTTACATTTACCCTGAACCTTTCATTTATTTACAGATTTACCACTGTAGGGATGGGGATGAGCGTTTAAAGATCTACTCAAATAAATATTTTGTATACTAGAAATTTGACGCATGCAAATAGGAGTGATATGAAAAATATTGTTTTTGAATATCTATATTATTCTAAAATAGATAAGAATATTCTAAAATAGATAAGAATTTCGTTTTGTTTTTATAGTGTGTGAGCATTAACTTAGAGGAAGACGGGGAGTTATCTTTAATATTTATAATTTGTTGAAATCCTCTATTAATTTTTTCATCCTAGCCATTTTTCTTCTATATTGTGGTATAAATATATGGATAGAACCATTTTTTTATTTGTATATGTTTGCTTTTTTCCTTGGAATCATCGCTTTCTCTTTATAGATTTATAACATTAAAGATTAAAAAAATTCCATCAGGCAGCCTCCAAATACTTTAAAAGATATAGAATATTATAGAAGAAGAAAGAAAATAGAAAAGATTAAAAGTCATTTCTAGAAAAATTAACAACTTTTAAATATATTATTTTTATAAATTTTTTCCTTATATGAGTGTGTTTTTTTTTTTTTTTTGGGGAGGGGTGGGGGTGTTGTTGATGGCTGTAAACAGCCCTTAGAGATAAATTGCATTTAACACCTCTCTCTCTCTCTCACCTAGTAAAAATTGATGGGGATAAGTGGTAGGGTATATAAGTTTCAAGAAATATTTGACATCAAAGTTATAGATGAGGAGGTTGTCTGTAAATTACCAAAAATATATTAATTTGAGAAATTAATTTTCTTTTACGAAGATAGATTTTATTAGAACTAACGTATAAGGGCATTGTATGTACACAATATTTTGACCTGTTTATAGTCAGTAGGAGAGAGTTTGAAACACTTCGCTCGCGCGCAACGAATTCTGATAATATTTGTATTCTAAACCTTCTAGCTAATAAAAATCTCAAGGAAAATTAAACTAAACGAAATTAAATAAAGAGGATGCATACTGACTTATCTTGTATTTGCCTCATAAAACTTGAAAATATGATGTTCCTCGAACATCATATAGAGAGGTAACGTCATGACTACGTTTGCACTATTTAGGACACCACTGGATTGCCTAATTTATAGACATTTTTAGTTACTTTTACACGTATGTACTATTTAAATTTTACTTGAATTGGAACATGACACCACTACGAAGTATAATTCTGAATATTGCCTGCTTCAATGAACTGTATGTGGGGACACCATTGGAACAAAGTCTCGTCTCTGCCAACATATGTCTCACTTAAACTAATACAAAAAATAGACAATATTAGCGTAAACAATACAAATCAGTACAAACACCTAAAATTTCTTGATAAGTAACAGTAGTGTTTCAACACCCACTTTATAATGATTCAATAAAAGACTGCTTTAAAGTGTCTATCTATATGTTTTCTATAAGGTATTCGTTTTGAGTAGTGATAATAACTAGACTATTCTATTTGTTTTTTTTTTTTTTAAACATTGAATTTTGGTCAGCATTTAGATGGGCCCCAGTTATAAGTTTGCGGTGGGTCCATGAGAAACAAATTCCCCATGGATACAGTTGTCCACGGCCAGCGGTCTTTTTGGTCCGTCTCCTTTTTCTTTCCCTTAATATTTTAAGGATTTTGCTAACGCCCTAAGGTCCATGGTTTATATTATAACTTGGATGCTAAATAAATAAATCTATAAGTAGAAGTAAAATCTCCATTCTCAGATTCTGACCGTTTGCTTAAGGCAGTAGTTTTCTTTTCAGGTTTTGTAAGTATAATTCCTGGGCATTTATCAAAAAACTTTTTCATGGTGTATATTAGTATATATACACATAAAGAAAATGATAACAATAACGAGATATCATTTGGTGAATATTGATGATTAGTAAATGAATATCTATCTATTGTCAAGTGATTAATATGGTTGCATTGTCTTGAATGATTGAGGTAGGCCCTGTGTATCTATGGCCATCCGATATTGACTGGACAGTCAAATTTGACTCGTTATATTCTCTAATTCATAATGTTTACAGGTTGCAATGTTGGTGATTAGCGTGCAAAGTGGGACCAAATTGATTAGGTAGAACTTTGTAAAACAATAATATGTTGCTAATAAGATCAAGACACAAGATGATCTCACTAAAAAGTCAAAATCAAATAGATAACGATAACGAGATAAAACAAAATTATAGGTTCTTATTTTACCCTGTGAGTACAAACACACCAGTGTAAAAATTGTTGGGATTTTTAGTACTTGAAAAAGAAAACTCAGAAAAAGGACATACTCAACGAAAGAATCACACAATAGCTTAACATGGATAATCATCAATAGGAGAAAGCCATGGGATCAAAATCAATTCATTACCATCAATAATGTTACAAGCTTTGAACAGGCAAAGGATGTGAAACCATTATGATATTCATAGTGAGTATATAGTCACACACTGGAAAGAAGGAGAAAGAATATTGATGAGTTTAAATAGGAATCGGGGACAATACCTAATAGCTTAAGCTCTTGGGTTAAGATAGGTTTTCTCGTCACTATTTAATGTTCATTAACTCTAGTTTGGACCAAATTACTCTGCAACAAACGGTGTCAAAACTAAAAATATGGTCTAAGTAAAAGGTGAAATCCACTGTGAAGCCTAAAGACCCCCAAGAGCATTGGAGAATGACTCAGGTCAGGATGATCCAAGTTAAACCTCCAATGGTTGTTGGTTCAAACAAAGTATCGCTTCATATTGGAAATGATAAGAAAGATTGATAAGTTTAAATAGATGTTTGGATCAATACCTGATAGCTTAAACTTTTGGGTTGCCTCTATTCAAGGCTTATTAACTATAGGTTGGGCTTGATTAAATCTTACTTCTTCTTTAAAATCCTAGATAGGAGTGTATCATTTGAAGACATCTCTAACTTGCGTACTAAGCTAACTTACTCTATGAAAATTATTAATACCGGATCTAGTCTTTAAATCCCGATCCTACTTGAAATTTAAATAAGTACCCAACCAAAATTCGGAAAGCATTAGAAAGAACAATGGTCTTAAATAGAATTTTATAATCAATATCGAATAGATTAAAATGTTTAGTAAAATTTGTTTTGATCATGTCTATCAATCAATAGTTCTTGATGTATGAGTTTACCTGAAATTCAGTAAGAAGAAAATAATATTGTAAAATATCAATTTAAGAGATTAAAATGTTAAAGATCCATGAGGATTATAATGTCATGAGTTATATAAATACAAGTTAGACTAATATTTCATTAGAAACCAAAATACGAGGCGGGAAACACACTTGGAAATGACAAGACGTGTTTAGTTTTTGCCGATTTTCAAAAAAAAATTAAGTGGAATTTTTTGCTTTATGCTTGAATGAGACAAATTGTACTGGACCCGAAAACACAATAGTACACACACAGGGTCCTACTGAATAAAATAAGTTAGATTTTTTTTCCTAAGTGTAATGAGTATAACGACTCTGCTTTTCATGACAACAGGATGCAAGCTGAAGTGAAGTGTCTCTTTAACTTGGATCTTGTTTATAGTCTAATAATCTAATAAATGATGATTATAACTAGAACTCTATCAATTTAATATAAAACATTGAACAGTATCATGCAAATTCCAAAAAAAAAAAGTAAATAGATGTATCACATTAACAGAAGAATTATGATTGAATCATTATTATTAATCATTGTGTTAATAATTCTTGCATTAAAATATTATTTCCCAAGTCTTCTAAGTACAAATCTTATGAATACAGTCGCATGAGAGCGGGTTGTTTCAATTCATACTTAAGCAGATATGATGTAATTTTAGAATTTCAGTATCTTCTTTATAGATCGAACAACCCTTCGCATGCGGTTGTTCTGAAAGAATTTACATTCAGGTGCTCATGTACCATTACACTAATTTAAAAGTAGACAATCATTTAATGTTCCAAATATAAGCTTTTCATTTTGATTTTTATCATTCACAAATAGACTACACAGTGTAGTCTACACTCAATCTTCATAGCATGTAATGCTCTAATAATAACTTAATAAAATTCACTCAAACTCCAATACAATAACTATTCTCTGCTTTAGTGGGATCTCTGCCTAATTTAATCCTAACTACCACGGTACCACCACAATCTATATAATAATGCTATACCTGTGGCATTCCTGTAATTATATCAAAGTTTTCGGGCAATTGACCAATGACTCCTTTCTTCGAATCAAGCGTATATCTGTAATTATCAGAAATACAAGGTCTAAATTATCAAAATCTCTGAACTTTTTAATCAAGGTGCGTCATGAGTTTCCTTTTTTGCAGGGCAGATCGAAAAACTTCAGAAAATATATAAATTTTTATTATTAAATTATTATATTATTACTGGAATATATTTACCTGCTGCCTTTTTATCAGAGCCGCCTGCAGAGAAGATTACGGGAGATCTCGTACGGCGAACTTTATTTATTTGCTAATTAATGTTCGTAGTAAAAGATAATTTTACCCTTGTACAAAATCAATCTACGGCTATGGGCTTCAGGCCCAATTCAGTATTCTTAAAAGAGTGAGTATAAAGGGCGGACAAAAAACTTTATATCATCATCATATCTACGTCAAGTTAAATTTTAATTTGAATTGTACTAAAATCTAAAGGTTAAGGGCCTGTTTGGCTAATGTTCATTTCTTGAAATCTTATAAGTTACTTGTTGCTTATTTTTATTTATTTTATTAAAGCATAAAACAGTCTTTTAAAATGAATAAGCAAATCTATTTATAACCACCCAAAAATAAGTTGGGAAATCTTAAATTTTTCCCCTACTTATCAGTTAAAAATAAGTAAATAAGTAAACTTTACCAAATATCATTTTTAGCCTTTATAAGTAAAAGCCTACCTATAAGTTAAAAGCATCCAAACATGCTCTTAAATCATCGCATTGTTATTTTCAACAGCACTATATATATATATATATATATATATATATATATATATATATATATATATATATATATATATATATATATGGGTGTACCCATGGTTCACCACTTGCTTCGCAAGTGGCTAGTCCGCGGTTCGAGGCCGGTGAGCGGAAAGGCACTCCTCTAGCCCTTTGGGATTTTTTGCAGGCGCGAGGGCTCGAACCCGGGTTCCTCGGCTTGCCCCCACCTTGGACACACACCCGCTAGCCATGTGTGCCACCCAAGCGGGTTCAACAGCACTATATTTACAATATGATATTTTAAAATAATATTATTATTTTATTAAAATTAGATCTCCTACCAATTTCGTAGTTGGTTTTCCAAGAAATATTGTGCTTTTTGTAATTTGGGAAATTGCTTTCCAAAAATGGAGTCCAACCAAACTACCAAAATAGGAAATAATTTATTGAAAAAGTTTTCACGGATAGAGTGATTTATTCTTTTTTTCGTTGTTGAGGTTTTCCATCATTCAACAGCTCATTAATCTTAAAATGCAAATGATACACAATATCGTGCAAATAATAAATATCAATATAATAAAATATTATTAAAATATAAATATAAAATCAATATAATCAACATGTGAAATAGATGTTGATTTTCATAGAGAGGATAACAAATTTTCTATTATAGATAACTTCAAAATCTTGACTGGGAGAAGTAAGGCGCTCTTGGATACCAAGGTGTTTTTGTTATTTCTATTGTGTTTTACCAAAAGCATAACACTATGCATTTAAAACCAATGTGTTTTTAGCTTAAAACATCATCAAACCAAAAGATAGTAATTATTTCAAAATAACTTTTAGATATTTTAAGTTTAGTGTTTTGAGTTGGAGAAGATGTTAATATAAATTCAAATATAATATATTGTAACTAATATATTTTATTGTTAAATAGTATAATAAACAATAAAACAAAAATCATATTAATAACTAACATTATATAATAATTATTAGTAATAAATAATAATATAGGATTGCTATAATAAAATATTATACAATAAAATGCTATAATATATTATATATTTAACATAAATATTATTCATGTTTTGATAAATAAAATAAAATAAAATTACTCCTCTCAAAACTTAAAAATAAATAAAATATTATATAATAAATAATAATACTATATTTAATAATAAAATAACAACTCCTTTCAAAAGTTAACAAAATAATAATACATAATACATTAATATATTTAATATTTTGTAATATATAAAAAGTGAATAATAATACGATAAAATAGTAATAATAAAATAGTAGTCTATTATATATTAAAATAATAAAATCATAACAATATTAACAATATATACTAAAATAATAATATATTATTACATTATTATTAATAAAATCTAATATATTAATAAGTCAAATATGTTATATATTTTCAAAAATTAATAATATATTAACAATATAGTAGTAATAATATGATATTATATTAATAATAATATTTATAGATAACAATAATATAACAATATTAAAAATTAAATATTAATATTTTGAAAATAAATATAATAATTATAATATAATATTTATAATATAATATACAATACTATATAATATTATAATGAACTATAATAATGTATTATATTATAGTTAATATTAAAATAAAATGTAATAATTTAAAATATATTATAATATATTATGAATATATATTATATTATAATTTTATGTTTAACATTATACTAATATGTTTAATATTAATTTTATAACTGACCAAACAAGTATTGACCCAAAAACACTCACCATAGCGTTTTGGAACTCCTTTTTTTTTTGGGTAGCGGGCTAATTGCATATATTGAGATAATGAAATTAGGGCTAGCAACAAACCTGGTTAAAACAATCCAAACCCCAACCAACTTAAACCCGAATCAACTAATAAAAGCTTAATTATACTTCGGTACCCTAAATTAAGTTTCCCTCTTTTTTAACTTTCGTGCTCCAAAGTTTAATTATGTCATTTCGGTAGCCCCAATCTTTAAATTTGTTAATTCTTCTTTAACTTAAGGGTTGTTTGGTTCATTTCGTCAAAATAAAAAAAATGGAAAAGGGTTCTTAAACACCTTTTCTAAAGGTTTCCATATTTTTCTTGGAAAATAATTTTTTATTGTTGTTTCGGCCTAACAAATATGGTGGAAACAACTTTTCCTTGAAAATCTGTATGTTGAATTTCCTCGATGAATCCCGACTCTATGAGTTTCTTTACTTCGTCTACGATCGCCTGTAAGATTTGTGGACGAAACCGTCTTTGCGATTGCTTGACAGGTTTGACATCCACGTTGATGTTGAGGTGATGAGTCGCCACGTTAGGGTCGAGTCCTGGCATGTCCTCATAGCTCCAAGCAAACACGTCGATGTATTCCCTGATTAGGGCAATCAGCTCTTCCTTCTCTTCTGAGGGAAGACTATTACTGACGTTTATGAGCTTAGGACGTTCCTCGTCACCCATGTTAACTTGGACTACCTCGTCCTTAGTGGGGGGTTCTCTTTGTTCGAATCTATCCCCAAACTGCTCTCTGAGTTGATGGATCCATGGGTCTTCCCATGTTGGCATTTCTTCATCATTCTCCATAGTAGCAGGATCGATCGTAGCCATATTTGACATCAAAGCTTTGAAAGCTTCTCCGAGGCTAGTGTCAGAATCCCAAACCGAAGAATCAGACGAGTATCTGTCTTCTTCATCAGGTAAATGGTCGTCGATCATCCACGAGCATTCATCTTCTGAGGAGGATTTATATCCCAATCCTCGTCTAAATGCGTAGTAGTTATCTGGCTTCCCTTTTGGGACATATGCCGCTTTAGGAGGGATTCGAGGACCTCGTCCGAAACATAGACCTTCCCCTTGTGTCAAGTCGTACCCCCACTTCTTCATGATACCCAGTGTCTCTGGACTATATCTGAATGTGTTAAGGATAGGCCCGTTGTCATCTTCATCTTCTTCTAAGAAATGATTCGACGTTGGAACTGCATCTCCTTTTCCGTAAATCAAGTCTTTTTCACTACTTGATCTTCGTGGGATGACGAGTGTTGTCCCAAAGGAGTCTTGAAATTGCTTTTGTGTAAAGCAAGAAGACCGAGTTGGTAAGTGCAACTCTGGATCGTTGTATAAACCTGTCATTACATCATTCCAAGACAAAGGGTACTCTAAATCGTCATTTATTGATTCATCGGCAATTTGCCAATTACAATGTTCATCTGACGATTCTTCATCGTCAAGATTGATTACAAGGGGTACAATATCATTTAAAACAAAACCACCACTATAATCAAGCCCGGCTTCGGTATCAGCTTCTTCACCGCTGTCCGTGCCTTGGGCCGATGATTCAGTTTCGGACTCATTACCGTAGAGGAGAGAATCAGTAAAATAATTCTCCACCCCCTTAAACGGCTGTTTGTCCGCGACCACCGTCTTGACCTCATTATTCGTGTCTACATATTTGAGACACTGATGAAGAGTAGATGGGACTATAACGTTACCGTGGATCCAAGGTCGACCCAACAATAAGTTATAGGAAGTCTCTGCGTCAATCACATAGCAGGTGACTTCGGACTTTAAATCCCCCATTTGGCACTTTATCCGGATCTTACCAAGCGGCCGAGACTACCGGTGTTAAACCCATAGATCATTGTGTTCATGGATGCCATCGGCGTGGGATTCCAAGGTGATACATGAGGCGCAGGGGCATAATGCTCACAGCGGAACCCGGATCGACTTGGATCCGGTTAACTTCACTAGAGCCAATATACCCGGTGAAGTATAGCGGCCGATCGTGCTTGGAATCTCTCGTCTGCATATCCTCCTTTGTAAAAGTAATGCAGGGGAAGTGCTTGGTTGCCAAGTTGCATTGTTGTGCAGATTCTTCCGGAATCGGCTTGATCTGAGTGAGAAACACCTCAGAGTCAGCCAGAGCTTCTTGTAGAGCTTCCCGGGTTTCCTTTGACAATCGGAGCAACTCGTAGAGAGTTATCCTGGCCGGGATGTTCGCCAACTGGGCCATGACGTCGAAACGGTATGGAGAGCTCGATGTTCCCGGTCTATCCCTCACAATCGGGCGATTGAATCGGATCGCCGGAGTTGAGCTTCACGGACTGGTTGTTTCTCCTTTGCTTCAGCTGCTTTTTCTTTAGCAGCTTTCTCTGCACGAGTGAGAGGAGTCGTGGTCACCCCCAGCTCTGACAGTGTCTTAGCATTTGGGTTTGGAGCCTCCGGATATTTGTAGCTATATTCATATCCGCTCCTAGTAGCGAAGACTTCAGTCTCCTCTTCAGGAAATTGGAATGTGGCTACTTTTTCATCATTCTTCTCTGGAATTGCCAAGCAAAGATGGCATAGCTTGCCTTTTCCCTTGGACTTCTTTATGGCCGAGGATGTAGTCCATCGATCGTCTTCCAAAGAAGTCGGGGTGGACCCAAAGGATTTCTCCGCTTGTCGTCGTAGCGCACGAGCCCCTTCTTATGTTGCCCGTGAGGATCTTCATTCACCATCTTCATTCCCACCTTCACAACTGGTGTCGGTTGGAACCAATCCGAAGGAACTGATCCGAAGCTTATAGAGACTGCATTTGCTCCCACCTTCTTATCTTTAGAGGGTTTTGGAGTAATGACTCCAACATCGATCAAGGCTTGAATCTTGTCCTTGAGATGGTAGCGTAACTTTGTAGGATGATGTAACGCCTGCGGTAAGCACCGCATTAGGATCTCAGAACCTTGTTTGCCTCCTCTTGGTTCACAATTGGGGGCAACTGGATTTTGTTATTTTCCAGAAGGTATTTGAAGATGCCCGGAACTTCCTCGTCCTTGAACGAGTAAGTCTTGGGAAACCTCGAACCGGATGGTTTCGATTCGAGTTTGTTGGCCATTGAGGCCGCGATTGCCGTGGTGCACGCTTGACGGCCGTTGTGGTTGCATTCGAACGTTTGATTAGCGTCTACGACTTCGCCGGCGCTTTACCTTTGCCACGGGGACAAAGTTACGCTTGTGAGCATCCACCATAGGTGACCTCTCTCCGCTTTCTTCCTCCTCGTGAATCGCCGGCTTGCTCTCCACGTATCCTTAAATCTTTCCGTGTCTCGGACGGTGCGGTTCCCATTGCTTCCAACACGCCCAATGACAGGTTGCTATGACAAGTTTGGAGAATGAACTTCTCCGTTATCGGTCTCGGCAATTCATTGCCTTATTTCAACCTCTTGACGGTTATCCATCGTTTCCCGTCTTTCTCGCTGTCCAACAAAGAGCCGATGGATACCTCGGTGTCATCGTCGAAGAAATTGGTGAGAAACATGGCCTCATATCATCCCAACTATTAACGCTCCCTCGGTTTGAGACGCGGTACCAATCAAGGCAGCCCACGAAGGGTGCCAACGAATGACCGAACCATCAAGGGCTCGTTGTCGAGATAACACCTAGATGAGACTTGAAGTAGATCAAGCGCCGAGTGGGCGATCCCTTCCGCCAAACGGTGTAAAGTTGATGAGGTTGAATTTTGTCGGATACGGGATTGATTCCCACTCCCTGGGTAAGGACATGGTATACCCGTCTTCTTTACCTCCTTTGTAAAAGTAATGCAGGGAAGTGCTTGGCTGCAGTTGCATTGTTGTGCGGATTCTTCCGAATCGGCTTGATCCGAGTGAGAAACACCTCGAGTCGCCTGAGCTTCTTGTAGAGCTTCCGATTTCTTTGACAATCGGAGCAACTCGTAGAGAGTTATCCCGCCGGATGTTCGCTAACCGGGCCATGACGCCGAAACGGTATGGAGAGCTCGATGTTCGGTCTATCCCTCACAATCGGGCGATTGAATCGACCGCCGGAGTTGAGCTTCACGGACTGAGGTGTTTCTCCTTTGCTTCACCGCTTTTTCTTTAGCGACTTTCTCGCACGAGTGAGAGGAGTCGTGGTCACCCCACTCGGCGGTGTCTTAGCATTTGGGTTTGGAGCCTCCGGATATTTGTAGCTATATTCATATCCGCTCCTAGTAGCGAAGACTTCAGTCTCCTCTTCAGGAAATTGGAATGTGGCTACTTTTTCATCATTCTTCTCTGGAATTGCCAAGCAAAGATGGCATAGCTTGCCTTTTCCCTTGGACTTCTTTATGGCCGAGGATGTAGTCCATCGATCGCCTTCCAAAGAAGTCGTGGTGGACCCAAAGGATTTCTCCGCTTGTCGCAGGCGACGAGCCCCTTCTTATGTTGCCGTGAGGATCTTCATTCACCATCTTCATTCCCACCTTCACAACCGGTGTCGGTTGGAACCAATCCAAGGAACTGATCCGCTTATAGAGACCGTGATTTGCTCCCACCTTCTTATCTTTAGAGGGTTTTGGAGTAATGACTCCAACATCGATCAAGGCTTGAATCTTGTCCTTGAGATGGTAGCGTTTGTAGGTGATGATGTATCGCCTGCAGCATGCGAGGATTCAGAACCTTGTTTGCCTCCTCTTGGTTCACAATTGGGGCAACCGGATTTTGTTATTTTCCGAAGGTATTTGAAGATGCGGAACTTCCTCGCCCTTGAACGAGTAAGTCTGGGAAACCTCGAACCGGATGGTTTCGATTCGAGTTTGTTGGCGCCATTGAGGCTGCGATTCTTTGTGGTGCGTTGTTGCGGCTGGCATTTGTGGTTGCGATTCGAGCGTTTGATTAGCGTCTGAGACTTCGCGGCGCTTTACCTTTGCCACGGGGACAAAGTTACGCTTGTGAGCATCCACCATAGGTGACCTCTCTCGCTTTCTTCCTCCTCGAATCGCCGGCTTGCTCTCCACGATCCTTAAATCTTTCCGTGTCTCGGACGGTGCGGTTCCCATTGCTTCCAACACGCCCAATGACAGGTTGCTATGACAAGTTTGGAGAATGAACTTCTCCGTTATCGGGTCTCGGCAATTCATTGCCTTATTTCTGAACCTCTTGACGAAGTTATCCACTGTTTCCCCGTCTTTCTGTTTCTCGTCCAACAAAGACCCGATGGATACCTCAGTGTCATCGTCGAAGAAATTGGTGAGAAACATGGCCTCCATATCATCCCAGCTATTAACGCTCCCTGGTTTGAGACGGCGGTACCAATCGAAGGCAGCTCCACGAAGGGTGCCAACGAATGACCGAACCATCAAGGGCTCGTTGCCGGAGATAACACCTAGATGAGACTTGAAGTAGATCAAGTGCTGAGTGGGCGATCCCTTCCCGTCAAACGGTGTAAAGTTGATGAGGTTGAATTTTGTCGGATACGGGATTGATTCCCACTCCCTTGGGTAAGGACATGGTATACCCGTCTTCTTTACCTCTTGAGCGGAAATCAAAGTATTGATTTTGCTCTCGAGGTCTTTTATTTTCTCATTTTCCCCTACGTCTCCGTTCGGGTAAACTTGGGGAGGAATGACGGTGTTATCGCTAGCGTTTTGCTGAGCAGCACGATCACCTACGTTTTGGCCTCCTTCCCTGTCCGTGTCGCTATCTGTTAAGTTGACATTATTGCGACGACTTGGCTCGCCTTGGCGGTTCATTATCGCCTGGATCTGTTGGTCATGCATTGCTCTCATCTGCTGCATGGCCAGTTCCATTTCAAGCTTAAAGTTGTCCTTTTGCTTGGTTAGGGCCTCTTCAAGCATCTGGGACACTTGATCCGCCGATCATGAACGCCTCACAAGGTTGTCCTATCTTTGGAAATTGTATTATCGGAAGCCATTGCGAGCCGCATCCGACACTTCATCATCGAGGGTAATCCTTCGCATCTTGCGATAATGGGTCGTCTAACAGGTCCGGACCGCAATCGAGTCATTCGTTGCGATGCCGGAAGCGACGCGTGGCGGCGTCCCTCTCTTGGTCATATTGATGGTAACACTTCGGCAACTCATCACCACAGGCGTCCATCTCTTTTTGCGAAAGCGTCTTGACTTGGGTTCGGGCATTCTCGTGCCGA
This sequence comes from Asparagus setaceus, assembly GCA_012295165.1. Taxonomy (NCBI): domain Eukaryota; kingdom Viridiplantae; phylum Streptophyta; class Magnoliopsida; order Asparagales; family Asparagaceae; genus Asparagus; species Asparagus setaceus. The sequence goes on from CM022707.1 coordinate 9,753,358, forward strand.
GCCTATCAAAAACCGACGCCTTTTCCGGAGTCATTTCAGCGCAATTGCACTCCGATAACACTGCCTTGATCAGTTTCGAGCACAAGCAAGGCATGTTTGATTCTGGCGTTCCTCTTTCGATTTACTCAGACTTCAAAGACGATAGTACAACTCGTCGGCATGAATACCGGAGCACCCTATCGTGTGTTGGCACGACTTCTCAGGTATAACGTTGTCATCGTCAGATGAAAGCGTCTCCCTCTGAGAACAAATAGGCCTTTCATAAGTCACGCCCGACCATGCGCCAGCGAGTGTGAATCTTCGACGGGCTCGGACTTCGATTTGAAGCCCGGTGCGGCATTGCGGGTTTCTTCTTATCTTTGTGGGTACGACTCAGATCGAGTGACCCGTGATTCCTTTAGCGGACCTAGGCGATCCTTGACGGTAAGCTTGCTGGTCGTGGCGAGAGTTAGCTTCACGGAAGTTCGTACGACGGAGGTGACTTCGGTGTCAACGCCACTTTGCCGAGGTGCTCACAATTTCGATTTGAGCACGGGAGCGGAGTTGGCTCGCTGGCGAGCTAGGCTTGGATCTTTGGGTTCGTCGGAGTTGAAGCTTCGACGGACTTGGGCTTCAAGCTAGGCGATTGTCGGCGACTTCTTGGCGCCTCCCTCTTCAACTCACGGGCTTGTTGCACTAAAGCCCGTGCTTGCGCGAGGCGTGGCGCTTCGGATCGTTCTGGCGTGGAACGATTCCGTTTGACTCGGACCCATTCATTCGTCGCCGGCCTGTAGGAATCGGCTACGATCTCAGACTTCAACCTCTGAGTCAACTTGGATCTTAGATCCGCCTCATAGCGGACCCCATCCGTTGATTCTTTTGCCTGGGCTAATTGTTTCGCCGGCGGCGTCGCCTCGGCGGGCTCTCTTGGAGAGAGTCACGACGCCATTGGCGGAATCGACCCCCTGTGAAGACAGGGGTTCTGAAGGTTTGGCCGTTGTTAGGGCCGGGGAACCACCGTTGTCTGCAGTCTTGACGGCGGTGGTGGTGGATTTTCTCGCCTCCGCATCTGAGGCCGATCGGGTCTTCCTTGCGCGGAGACCATCTTGGACTTGCGGGGAACGGATGCGGGCGAGGAGGAGAGGTATTCTTCATACTTCTTACGGTCGAACTCGAACTTCGACCTCCTCGATGACCGGATCGGATCCGCGGTTGCGACCGACGGCTTCTTTCTTTGGCCGTTGGCTCTACCGTGGTCGCCCGGCTTGTTCGCGGAAAAGTAGACTTGTTATTCATTGCTCGTTTGAACTTGTTTACGCCTTCGTTGGCTTTGTCGCGGACTTTTATTCGTCCTTGGACCACCGCGCAATTCGATCCGTGGAAACCCTGGTTCGAACTACAGACGTGAAGGGCTCGTTTCACGAAGGAAACGACGACCGAGGGATCACACTCACGGCGAGAGGATCGCCGGGGATCGCCTCCGCGAAGGAGAGGATCGCCGGGCGGGTGAGATTTACTAGGAGAAATCACAACGCCGACCAGAGTCAATTCGAAGTTCGCTTACCTCGCGGTTTGTAGATCTGGTGTGCTGCCGGTGCTGGGGCTGTCGTCGGACTCGTGGATCTCGCGAGGGCTCTCTCAGAATATCGAGAAAATCCAATCTCCAAAAATCCACCTCTCGGCTGAGCACACCCCTATTTATAGGAGACAAAGGGGGTTTGAGCCGTAGGACACCATTTGGTGTCCGTGAGGACCCTGTCCGTGACCCGATGAATGTCGAGGTTTCGCCGGACGCCGTTTTGGCTTCGGTTTGGTTTTCGGACTTTTCGTGGCGTTCGTTCGCTCTTGTCGCCGCCGCTCTAAGTCCGAGCTTGGTTCTCTTGATCGGTTTCATCCCGTCAACGGTTTAAGTGATGATCGGTCAATGTTCAAATCCGATCTCGTCGACGTTCGAATCCGATCGCTTTCTTTAAAGCTTCGCTTGTTGGATTCATTCCATAACACGTAGCCTCGTTGATTCGTACGCGTTGCTGACCCACTTTGTGTGTTCGTCAATTTGCTTTATGCGGCGTCGGTTTTGTCGAATGGGTTGTTGGTTGTTAACCCACCGCCACGAAGTTTCGTTCGCACCGATAAGCAATTTTAACCACGCTATGAAATTACGAACTTTTGAAGGTATTTTTATAATATTTAAAACTTTAGGGTGTTATATATATATATATATATATATATATATATATATATATATATATATATATATATATATATATATATATATATATATATATATATAGTGGTGGTAATTCTAAATGCATAAAACGATACCACCTAAGCACATAAAACAACGCCATATGTCATATGTTAGTTTAATATTAAATTATAATTTTTATATGATAGGTTCATTTTCTATCAATAATTATAATCATCATCAAATTAAATCAATCCATAATATGAGAAATTGGTGGTACTCCTAAATACATAAAATGACGCTATCTAAGCACATAAAATAATGCCACATGTCATATGTTATTTTAATATTAAATTATGATCCTCTCATTTATGTATAATGAGAAATTGGTGGTACTCTAAATGCATAAAACGATGCCACTTAGGCAAATAAAATAATATCACATGTCATATATTATTTTAATATTAAATTAGAATTCTTATATGACGGGTTTATTTTGTCTCAATAATTAGATCATTATCAAACTAATTAATCCATAGTTAGAAAAGTCTAATTATAGTCAAATATTTGGTAATCCTAATCCAATCATAATTGTTAATTGTCTTTAATTATCCATAAATAAAAACCTAATAATTGTATTTCTAAATCTCTTCTCTTTTATATATAAAGGAGTTTCAAAGGATATATATAAAAGAATTTCCTCAAAACAATTGAATAATATAAATAGCTCCCTAAAAATTAAAAATAACCCTTTTAAAATCTAAAAATTGTAAACAACCTCCTAAAATAACTGAAAAGTTCATAGAACCTTGAAAATAATAAACAACTATTATTAGAAATTTCCTACTAAAAGTTATTGAGGTGTAAGTGACAAATGTAAAATTTACTTGGTTGTTTTCTTCCAAATTTTTATTGGGGTAGTTTGATCATTCGACCACATATTAATTAATAATGTTAATTTGTGAGCTTTCTGCCAAAAGTTTTCGGGGGTTTAGTGAGAGTTTCAAAGGTATTGGGTGTTAAGTGTCAAATGCTCAAACCTATTGGGAGTTTAATGAAATTTACAATGTTTCAATTTTATTGAAAGGATAGATATTAGTGATTACGTTAATACCTAATATCTATTGAAGAAATAGATTAGTGGTTACTATTGTTACAACATACATTGGATGTTAATTTGAACAGAGAATCAAGTGAATGACATCATAAATAAAGAAAATCTAGATCTCATGTTCGGTGAGTGGAAGAATAAGTTGAACTGCATAAAAGGATAGAGATGGAGAAAGAAATGGTTTAAATCTCTACTTTACATATATAAAGGAAATTTGGATTTCTTGTTAGCCTTACATCTCAAAAGATTGTCACGCATCACTCTCCAATTTGAAATTTAAAATAAAAAACTATCCACATAGTTATTAAATGAGGCTGTTTTATTTTTTATTTTTTGGAATATTACAAAAAGAGTGATATTATAAAGGAGGGGTTGGTGGTTAAACCATATAATTTGAATTTTAAATCTTGGTATGAAAATTATCCACATTCTTATTTTTATTTCTTCTTTAAGAGAAAAACTTCGCTCAAGTTATCTACTTTTGAAGAAGGAGTAGCAGTCTAAGGAAAAAAAGTAGTAGGATTCAGTTTTTAGAAACAATACTATAATCGAAAAAGAAGCTTACACAGTACAAAAAAAGATTAGCACTAGCCAATAGTAGGACCATACCCACTTAGTTTTTGTTTTTTATTTATTATTTATTATTTATTATTAAAAATAAAAGCCATGCTAATTATTTGACACAAAAGATTTTGGGATTTAGCCATTTACGCTTTGCCCCATTAGAAATAAATCATAATAGTCACTGCTTATTATGTCGTGGTGCCTGTAATGGATCATAAACTTATGGGTTATTTCGACGTTAGCCCCCCAAATCTTCAATATTTCTATACTAGCCCCTCAAATCTTTGAAATTGATCTCAGGCCCCCCAAATCCTATTAGTTTGTTGAAACAAGCCCCTCCTAGTTAAAATGTAGTTAAAATAGGGGAAATATTTTGTTTAATTTAACTTTTTAGGTGATTTGCCGGTTATACCTCTCTCACACAAACCCGAACCAATTAACTAATTTAACTTATACCCATTAAGCTCTCCAAATCCATTTAGTAAAACCCTAACTCAAACCCATTTTCCACTTTATCTTCTCCCGCGCTTTCTCTTACGTCTTCCCTAACGGAAATATATCTGATGCAAATTTGGGATTGGAGCTGAAGTGAGCCGTTGGTGAAGACATTGAGAAGATGAAGTGGAATAAGTTTAGGTTAGGATTTTATTAAACGGATTTGGGGAGCTTAAAAGTGATTAATGGGTTTGAGTTTGTGTTAGAGGAGTATAACTTTCAAATCACCGACAAAGTTGAAGTAAACAGAATATTTCCCCATTTTAACCAGATTTTAACTCAGGGAGGGAGGGGGGACTTGTTTCAACATACTAATAGGATTTGGGGGGCTTGAGATCAATTTTAAAGATTTGGGGGGCTAATCTAAAATATTAAAGATTTGGGAGGGGCTTGAGAGCAATTTCAAAGATTTGGGGGGCTAATATCAAAATATTAAAGATTTGGGGGGCTAATATCGAAATAACCCTAAACTTATATATACTCAAAGTGGTCCTTGTACCGGTGCTTCATACTCAAATTGTACCTCGTACTTTATTTTTTTTCTAACTTAGTCCTTGTACTACATCTTAGTTACAGACTAAGTCCTTTTTAAACATCCATTAAATGTTAGGTGTTAATTTTTTTATTTATGACTACTTTACCCCAATGGCACAACAAAAAAAGTCCTTGTACTTTTGATTTAGAACACATTATTTGAACCCATTGAAAATCGATCTAAGCTTACTAGTTAAGATCATTTAATAAAGCTTATGAAAGCTTGTATGGTTGTACCCTCAAATGAAGAGTAAACTCGACTGAACTCCAACATAGAAACTTTATTGATGCTCAAAATTTATTCAATTGAATCATTAATTCATCACCTTATTCTTAAGATTCATTCAATAGATTATTCTAAAAGTATTTAGACTACACAACATGAAACCAAATGTCAATAATTGTTGGAAGTTTTGTGCAAAATTGTTAAATGGAAATGAGAATACACCATGAAACCAAAGATCCTTTACTAACCTGTAGTAATCGAGTTAAATGTAAATGAGAATAGCTACTTTGAATTCAAATACAAAAAGATGAATATATAATTTTTCTAATCTCATTGTGCTAAAGATAACTTTATTACCAGTATATATAAATAACCATTTTATTTTCTCAAAAAAAAAAAATAAAAATTTTTCAGTGCATTTAAGTTAGTTTAGGATTGTGCATGTGCTTGCTAAGTAAGTCACACAACAAATAACTACTAATTATTTTAACCCTTATCCCAGGTTAGAAAGCTGAGGTTAAATAACATAAGAGGATACTAGAATTATTTATGTAAGTGCTGAATGAAATGCGGAAGACTTTATTCTCTTAAAATAATAGCACATGCATCCCCTATCTCAAAAACTCAAAATATATCTCACAAACTAAGCAAAAAAATATCACTAATAAAGCTTCTGAAGGACCGTACTACCATTACTCTATTTGTTGCTCAACTGTTGATGATTTTTGTCCCTCAGATTCCGGTAGTAATTGCTTCATTACATGACAGGTTCTCGGCAGAATATAAAGGATTGAGAGTCTACGGTATTTTTGAGGAGTTATGGGATATTTTTTTCCCCTTGAGATTATTGAATTATTTGAGGAAACAGTATGATGGATATGCACCGCAGTGATTTTTGAGATAGAAGTGATCAGTTTTTTTAGAAGGGTGGGGTAATATCGTCTTTTCAAGTTATATTTAACGAAAACTCTAACGAAAAGTTAAAGTAGGACTAGATTTATATCTTACAAGGACTAACTTGAGAAAAAATAAAGTACGAGGACCAATTTGAGTATGAGGCCCTAGTACAGGGACTAATTTGATATTTTAGCCTAAAGCTTTTTGCTAGAGGGCGGTGCAAGTCTAAAGAATACTTGTTGCAAAAATATACCACTTCTGAACAAATATCTTGATATAAAAGTTGATGTCAATTTAGAATTTTTCAAACTAATCATAAAAGGAAAGTACTTGTCCTACTGGCTTTCGGTGTTCCGACTTCATGTAGACCATATATATTTAAGGGATCGAGGGATACCAAATCTAAAAATTCGTCGCTTAATAAATCTCCAGAAAGGCCTCCAAATTTTCTTTACGAATTCTTGAGGAAAACCCTAGGCTGGGACTCGTTGAAGAAAGGTAATATTCTACGTATTCTTGTTATTATTTGCAATTTTCTTATTATTAATATTTCAGATTGTTTGTTTATTTCATGCCTAAATATAACTTGAACTATGGAGTTGGTTCTGATTTGAGTCATGGAGCATGAAAATCTTTTTGGCTTTCATATTAAGTTTAGTTTTTTTATTTTGATTTTGATAATGAGAGAGATGAATGTTTAGTCTTTATGATATTATTATAAAGAAATTTTTTTGCTCATGCAACTCATGCATGAAGAAGAAGAAAAAGATGGAGTTCAAGAACTGATTTCCTCGATGTTTATTTTACCTTTTCTTTGCAGGCACCTTCGAGCCATGGCCGCCGCACTCAAAGATCTCCTCCCTCCCCCAAAACCCACCCTCTTCACTTCCCACGACACATGGTTCAATGCAGGCTTCTCATCGTCTCGCTCCGACTCCTCGAAAGCCCCTGCTGCCTTCAGACCCTGCCCTGTTCCGCCCTATGGAACGCGCTCGGGCTTTGTCCCGAAAAGCCTCGAAGATTTTGGTCGCGGCGGCGCCTTCCCTGAAATACATGTAGCCCAATACCCTCTTGACATTGGCCGCCGCGAGGACCAAGAACCACCCTGGTCTAAAACACTACCCTTAACAGTTGATTCCCGAGGGGGAGTAGCATTTGATGCAGTCGTCAAGCAAAACGAGAATGCATCCAGGATTGTCTATTCTCAGCACGAGGATTTGGTCCCGAAAGTAGTAGCCTCTGAAGAAGAGCAAGAGATGCAGAGGGAGATCGAGGAGTCCACACAGAGGACGAAGGAAGCATTAACTAATTTAACTTATACCATTAAGCTCTCCAAATCCATTTAGTAAAACCCTAACTCAAACCCATTTTCCACTTTATCTTCTCCCGCTTCACGCCTTCCTAACGAAATATATCCGATGCAAATTTGGGATTGAGTCAAGTGAGCCGTTGGTGAAGACATTGAGAAGATGAAGTGGAATAAGTTTAGGTTAGGATTTTATTAAACGGATTTGGGGAGCTTAAAAGTGATTAATGGGTTTGAGTTTGTGTTAGAGGAGTATAACTTTCAAATCACCCACAAAGTTGAAGTAAATGTAATATTTCCCCATTTTAACTGATTTTAACTCGTGGAGGAGGGGGACTTGTTTCAACATACTAATAGGATTTGGGGGCTTGAGATCAATTTTAAAGATTTGGGAGGGGCTTGAGAGCAATTTCAAAGATTTGGGGGCTAATATCGAAATAACCCTAAACTTATATATACTCAAAGTGGTCCTTGTACCGGTGCTTCATACTCAAATTGTACCTCAGACTTTATTTTTTCTAACTTAGTCCTTGTACTACATCTTAGTTACGCATAAGTCCTTTTAAACATCCATTAAATGTTAGGTGTTAATTTTTTATTTATGACTACTTTACCCCAATGGCACAACAAAAAGTCCTTGTACTTTTGATTTAGAACACATTATTTGAACCCATTGAAAATCGATCTAAGCTTACTAGTTAAGATCATTTAATAAAGCTTATGAAAGCTTGTATGGTTGTACCCTCAAATGAAGAGTAAACTCGACTGAACTCCAACATAGAAACTTTATTGATGCTCAAAATTTATTCAATTGAATCATTAATTCATCACCTTATTCTTAAGATTCATTCAATAGATTATTCTAAAAGTATTTAGACTACACAACATGAAACCAAATGTCAATAATTGTTGGAAGTTTTGTGCAAAATTGTTAAATGGAAATGAGAATACACCATGAAACCAAAGATCCTTTACTAACCTGTAGTAATCGAGTTAAATGTAAATGAGAATAGCTACTTTGAATTCAAATACAAAAGATGAATATATAATTTTTCTAATCTCATTGTGCTAAAGATAACTTTATTATCAGTATATATAAATAACCATTTTATTTTCTCAAAAAAAATAAAAAATTTTCAGTGCATTTAAGTTAGTTTAGGATTGTGTATGTGCTTGCTAAGTAAGTCACACAACAAATAACTACTAATTATTTTAACCCTTATCCCAGGTTAGAAAGCTGAGGTTAAATAACATAAGAGGATACTAGAATTATTTATGTAAGTGCTGAATGAAATGCGAAGACTTTATTCTCTTAAAATAATAGCACATGCATCCCCTATCTCAAAACTCAAAATATATCTCACAAACTAAGCAAAAAAATATCACTAATAAAGCTTCAAGGACCGTACTACCATTACTCTATTTGTTGCTCAACTGTTGATGATTTTGTCCCTCGATTCGTAGTAATTGCTTCATTACATGACGTGTTCTCTGAATATAAAGGATTGAGAGTCTACGGTATTTTGAGGAGTTATGGGATATTTTTTCCCCTTGAGATTATTGAATTATTTGAGGAAACAAGATGATGGATATGCACCGCAGATGATTTTTGAGATAGAAGTGATCAGTTTTTAGAAGGGTGGGGTAATATCGCTTTTCAAGTTATATTTAACGAAAACTCTAACGAAAAGTTAAAGTAGGACTAGATTTATATCTTACAAGGACTAACTTGAGAAAAAATAAAGTACGAGGACCAATTTGAGTATGAGGCCCTAGTACAGGGACTAATTTGATATTTTAGCCTAAAGCTTTTTGCTAGAGGGCGGTGCAAGTCTAAAGAATACTTGTTGCAAAAATATACCACTTCTGAACAAATATCTTGATATAAAAGTTGATGTCAATTTAGAATTTTTCAAACTAATCATAAAAGGAAAGTACTTGTCCTACTGGCTTTCGGTGTTCCGACTTCATGTAGACCATATATATTTAAGGGATCGAGGGATACCAAATCTAAAAATTCGTCGCTTAATAAATCTCCAGAAAGGCCTCCAAATTTTCTTTACGAATTCTTGAGGAAAACCCTAGGCTGGGACTCGTTGAAGAAAGGTAATATTCTACGTATTCTTGTTATTATTTGCAATTTTCTTATTATTAATATTTCAGATTGTTTGTTTATTTCATGCCTAAATATAACTTGAACTATGGAGTTGGTTCTGATTTGAGTCATGGAGCATGAAAATCTTTTGGCTTTCATATTAAGTTTAGTTTTTTATTTTGATTTTGATAATGAGAGAGATGAATGTTTAGTCTTTATGATATTATTATAAAGAAATTTTTTGCTCATGCAACTCATGCATGAAGAAGAAGAAAAGATGGAGTTCAAGAACTGATTTCCTCGATGTTTATTTTACCTTTTCTTTGCAGGCACCTTCGAGCCATGGCCGCTGCACTCAAAGATCTCCTCCTCCCCAAAACCCACCTCTTCACTTCCCACGACACATGGTTCAATGCAGGCTTCTCATCGCCTCGCCCGACTCCTCGAAGCCCCTGCTGCCTTCAGACCCTGCCCTGTTCCGCCCTATGGAACGCGCCGGCTTTGTCCCGAAAAGCCTCGAAGATTTTGGTCGCGGCGGCGCCTTCCCTGAAATACATGTAGCCCAATACCCTCTTGACATTGGCCGCCGCGAGGACCAAGAACCACCCTGGTCTAAAACACTACCCTTAACAGTTGATTCCCGAGGGGGAGTAGCATTTGATGCAGTCGTCAAGCAAAACGAGAATGCATCCAGGATTGTCTATTCTCAGCACGAGGATTTGGTCCCGAAAGTAGTAGCCTCTGAAGAAGAGCAAGAGATGCAGAGGGAGATCGAGGAGTCCACACAGAGGACGAAGGAAGCTCTGGAGAAGATTGTCGATGTTAAGCTTGGCGCGGCTCAGCCCAAGAATGTCCCGACCCAGTCGTCAGAGTCTAGGTTTATCAAGTACAGGCCGTCGCAACAATCAGCAGCTTTTAACTCGGGGGCTCAGGAGAGGATTATTCGCATGGCGGAGATGCCCGTGGACCCGTTAGAGCCGCCTAAGTTCAAGCATAAGAGGGTTCCAAAGGCATCTGGGTCTCCGCCTGTACCTGTGATGCACTCGCCTCCGAGGCCTGTAACCGTGGAAGATCAGCAAGACTGGAAGGTCCCTCCGTGTATTTCTAACTGGAAGAATCCAAAGGGTTACACCATTCCTCTCGATAAGAGGCTTGCCGCTGATGGGCCAGGGCTTCAGGAGGTTCAGATCAATGATAATTTTGCCAAGTTATCAGAAGCTTTGTATGTCGCGGAGCAGAAAGCCAGGGAGGCTGTTGCTATGAGATCGAAGGTTCAGAGGGAGTTGATGCTGAAAGAGAAGGAGAGGAAGGAGCAGGAGCTTCGCGCTTTGGCTCAGAAAGCAAGGTCCGAGAGGACTGGAGTTGCACCGGCTCCTTCTGCTGCTCCTGTTTCTGCTGATAATCAAAACATGATGGATGATGACGATATGGTCGCTGAACGTACAGAACCTAGGAGGGAGCGTGATAAGCTTCGCGAGGAGAGAAGGAGAGAGAGGGAGAGAGAAAGAAGGTTGGAAGCTAGAGATGCTGCTACGGGGAAGAAGAGTAAGCTTACAAGGGACAGGGACCGAGATGTCAGCGAGAAGGTTGCTCTTGGAATGGCCAACACTGGAGCAGGACAAACCGGAGAGGTTATGTATGATCAAAGACTCTTCAACCAGGAGAAAGGAATGGAGTCTGGGTTTGCTGCTGATGACCAATACAATATTTACGACAAAGGGCTGTTCACTGCTCAGCCTACATTATCTACTCTTTACAGGCCTAACAAGGATGATGCCGATGCTGATATGTATGGAGGTGCTGATGAACAGTTGGAGAGGGTTATGAAGACCGAGAGGTTTAAGCCTGATAAGGGATTCACGGGGGCTTCAGATAGGCCGTCTGGAAGTAAGAGAGAGAGGCCGGTTGAGTTTGATAAACAAGAGGAGAATGATCCATTCGGTTTAGAGCAGTTCTTGACGGAGGTGAAGAGGGGAAAGAAGGCTGTGGATAAGATTGGTGGAGGAACCATGAAAGCGAGTGGAGGGTCTTCGAGAGAGGACTACGAAGGAGGTGGCTCAGGAAGGACCAGACTTGCCTTTGACAAGGGGTGTTAAAGAATGAATTGAGGAAGAATTCCCTGTTTGAGACTAAGGCCAGCTTTAATTCTCAGATTTTCTATGTTTCAATTTTTAATTTTTTTGGGGTGAATTTTAGAGATGAAAGTTCTGAAATGGTATTCAAAATCAAAGGAATGATATTAAAACTAATATCTCATACTGAAATTGAAATTTTCTTATAAATGTCAGAGGAATGATATTCAAAGTAATATCTAAAACTGCAGAGCTCATGATTCATCTTTTGTATTACTTAAATGGCAACAGCTCCAATTTCATTATTGAAACATAGTAGATTACACACAAGAATCTTGTGCTCATGCACTAAGGGAGGTAATGATGCATAATAGCAATCATCTTTATGCATAACGTCTTGCTTTCAACTTCGGGAGTAAGAGCTGTTTTTTTTTTGTAGGACGGTTTGGAAGTAAAATATTTCTTGACGTCAATGTAGATTTAGCCCAATAAGTTTTCACTTAACACCGAGGGATGACATCATTCAATTTGCATATTTGATACCTGTAATGTTGATAATTCTTCATTGTTAATTGTGGTATCATTACAGATTATATGTTTGCATCTTTTTGTTTAATTGGTCATTGAATTGGATGCGCTTTTCTATAGCTTTATTTACATGTTTATACATAAATGGCCAATATATAGATATCTTGGTTGTTTATAACATGTTTTTCGCTCCAGATACCTCTTCTGTATTTGGAGTTAAAATCTATCTCTTCATGTGTAATAGACTCAAACCTTGGCTTAAATGTGAATTTGCTACACCCTTATTATTTTATTTACTGGGGTGGATGGACTTTAGGCTTAGTAGTAAATTTGAGGATTTACACTCATAGCTATGATTGGTGCTTTGAATAAAAATCTTATGTTAGAAGCCGGTTTAAGAAATGCACCCTGATGCACTGTACTTTGCTCTTTTCATCCTATATCTTTTCTATTCTTCTTTAAGATTCCTTTCAATGACTTCCTATTGTAGTATACTTTTCTATTTAGTACTGATTTTAGTATGTTTAACCTTGAAATTTTCTTTTATATTTTGCTTTTAAACTGAGATACTTCTATTTTCGGTGGCTCTTTTTTATCGCCGTATTTATCATGTCAATTATTATGTGTGGGTTGTGACTAGGGAGTCTTGTTTTCCCAGTCAGGAAAAATTCTGGGTTGTGAGTCTTGTTTCTCTGGATGAAGATAACCACGGAATTGTATCTACATTAATCACTGTTTCAGGCACATGTTCAACCTGTGAGCATTTTCATCCTTCTCTCATCATTTATCTTCTCCAAGTTCTTCAAACAACATGCAGCAGTCACAATTTCATATTCAGTCCACAAGTAAGGCCCTGAAAGCTGCGAAGTATTCTTGAATGTTCTTTGTGTCTCTCTGTCGTAGGTAAAAACATCATAATTTGACTGTTGATAGAACCTCTCGATAGATATTTCCACATCTTTTTGGCTCTCAAAAAGCCTCTCAATAATATCCCCAACATCATCCACATAATTGGATTAGGGAAGACTACTGAATGTTGGCAGACTTGTCACTGCTTTGGACCACGGGGAAATCAAACCAAGTGCTAACGTCGAGGGGAACGTGCACAGAGACATTCACTTATTACAAATGTAAATACTGGGTTGTATTCATAAACAGAGATGGATGAGGCAGTATTCACCATCAAATTTTCAATCAACATAGTCACTGTATAGTTAAGCACATCTTTGAACTACTGACAGTCCAGTGTAAAAAGTTCATCGCTTAAACTTTCCCAAAACTTTTCATCCTTTTATGTTTTATATACAACATCAACAAACTTTCAACTTCCATTTTTTTTTTCTCAGAAAAATAAAAAAAGAAGCTAATGTTTTATTATGGACTTTTATGGTTGACTTCTACATGTTCTGGCATTTACTCTACATGATCTGCTTCCTTAGAAAAGTTCAGTTTGTTCAGAGCTGATATAGTCCAATTACACTCGCATTTTAATTTGAAATTTTGGCTTTCCATTTACTATGATATAGTCCAATTACACCTGCATTATTATTGACGCAACATCTTCATCTTCTTCATTTAAGTCTCCTGTTGGAGTGGCGATCCGAGACTCTACGGTGTCCATTTTGGCTGATCTAGCTTGTCCTCTTGAGCATTTTCATGATCCTTTGATGATTGAAGTTTTGACCGTCTCCCGTGCCTTATGCTTAGCTCATGATGTAGGTTTCACTCATGTTGTGGAATCAGTTAGTTTGCAGGATATTGTTGCTATTACTTTAGACGCTTTTTCAAGTCTATTCCATTGTGCCAGAACTCTAAAGTTTATGATGACAATTTAAATGTTAATTTTGTACTCTATAATAGTACTAATGATTTATCTTATTAAAGGAATCTTATGTGCTTGCAATGGATATTGAAGAGAATTTTCAAGGAAGAATAAAAAAACTCCAATTTGCTTGAATTGCATATGAATTTTATTGAGAATACTGGACTAAGCAAATCTGACAGAAATTCAACCTAATTGTCATAGATAATATTTAATCCATCTATCCAATGTGACAGCTTCAAACCCGAACCCCTAGTATAAAAAATACCGATGAAATATGGTACTTGATTAAAAAAATCACGATTTTAAACTTATTGGCGCCATTTTCCAATGCAAAGTTAAGTCATGCTCATAGCTATACATCAAATTTTCGAATTTGAGAATAAATGAAATACTTCATACTATATCATTAAAAATATTATTTTAATTCTTCAGATAGCCGTTGCTTCCCTCCACTCACTCCCCACCTTTAAAAACTCCCTCTCCTATTATTAGCAACAATTGCACTCTCCTCTCTCAACCTCTAATTTTTTCAAAAACACAGAATTCCCCTCTCCCTCTTTCTCAATCCCCCCCTCTTCCCCCCATGGGCTCCTGCTGCGCCAAGGAAGCCAAACCCAATAACCCGCAACCCGACAGCATGAAACCCGACAACCCGCAACCCGAATCCGCCCCCAATGCAGCCCCTCCCTCCCCCTCCCCTGCCTCCAAATCCCCCACTCCCACCAAACAAGCCCCCATAGGCCCCATCCTAGGTCGGCCAATGGAAGATATAAAAGCTACGTATTCAATTGGCAAAGAGCTCGGCAGAGGCCAATTTGGCGTGACTCACCTCTGCACAAACAAATCCACAGGCGAACAATTTGCGTGCAAAACCATCGCCAAGCGTAAAATGCAGACCAAAGAGGATATCGAAGATGTTCGCAGAGAAGTACAGATTATGTACCATTTGACAGGACAACCGAACATAGTTGATTTGAAAGGAGCATACGAGGATAAGCATTCTGTGCATCTACTGATGGAGCTTTGTGCGGGTGGGGAGTTGTTCGATAGGATTATCGCAAAGGGGCATTATACTGAGCGAGCTGCAGCATCACTGATGAGGACAATCGTTCAGATAGTGCACACTTGTCATTCAATGGGGGTTGTGCATAGAGATCTTAAGCCGGAGAATTTCTTGTTGTTGAATAAGGATGAGAGCTCGCCGTTGAAGGCCACTGATTTTGGGATGTCTATGTTCTTTAAAGAAGGTTGGTGAATTGTTTTTTATTTGATTTGCCAAGTTTTTCTCTCGTTTTGTTTTGATTTTTAGAATTCTGAAAATTCACTCATATTTGGAGGAAAAGGAAGTGTTCTGACACTTGAACAAATCAGTGGAGATGTCCGCACGCCTAGAAAAATCAACGAAAGTTTCCTCAAACTTAAAAAAAAAAAGAAAAAGAAAAAAGAAACAATCAAATTTCCCTAACAGTTCGACCACATCATACCCCAGGTTCTATGTCACCCATTCATTGTGTGCACAGGAGTACTAGTTTCATATAATTAGAATACCGAATAACTAGATAGATCTCTTCATTGTGTTTCTATAAACATGTATCTAATTTTTTGCTATCTTCTGTGTGATTTCAGGCATATGTGTAATCAGAAAGATTTATGCCTTTCAATTGCACGTTAATGATGTAAAATTAGAACACCGTAAAGTTGGGATAGATCTGTTCGTTTCTCCATCCAACTGTATAACATAACGTCATGATCAAAATGTATCTTGATTTATTTTTTTTCGTTCTCGACAAATTTGAAAATTTGCATATATGTCTGAATAAAGTTATGACATGGTACTCACATTTGGGTTAGCATGTCCCTGAGAAGATAATTTTCTGCGTAAAGTGTAATAAGCATGCAATTTAATTTTCTTAGTATCAGTATTCTGATAGATTGGAGATTTGGCTATTTGCCTTATATTCTTCTATGCCATTAAACAGGTGAAATTTTCAGGGATATCGTTGGCAGCGCATATTACATTGCACCCGAAGTTCTAAAGCGAAAATATGGACCAGAAGTTGATATATGGAGTATCGGTGTCATGTTATACATTCTTCTATCAGGAGCTCCTCCATTTTGGGCTGGTAAGATTTCATGTGCATTTTGAACATAAGTTTGTAATATCAAAGATATATATGATAATTGTTTATTTGCAACAGAATCGGAACATGGGATTTTCAATGCAATTCTTCGAGGTCATGTCGATTTTAGTGCTGATCCATGGCCAAGTATCTCATCTGGAGCAAAGGATCTTGTTAAGAAGATGCTAACTTCAGACCCCAAACAAAGATTGACAGCATTCAAAGTTCTAAGTATGTACAATCTCTGTCTCGTAGTTTTTCAGCATTTATCAGAATTTGAAGTTAATTCATCATTCTAGTCAAAATTATCATATAATTAATGTTTTATACAAATTCCTTACGTTGCTGAAAAGAAACTAGCAGATTGCTATTTGTCATATCAAGCTGACTAGCTAAAAATCTATGGAGGTATTTAAAATAAAGGTAAATTTTGTGAAATAATCCTCTCAAACAAAATAAAGATTGACAGCATTCCAAGTTCGAAGAAAACTTGATCTCTATTTCTCAGTTTTTTTTTCAGTATCTGCAAAATTGAAGGTAAATCCATTTCCTAAGTCATTTTATTTGAAAATATCAATATTTAATTGCCTCATACAATTTTTTTATGTTGATGAAATCCACCAATTAATGACTTCCTAATAATATCAAGTTAACTAGCTAGAACTAGATGGAAGTAATTTAAAATAGTAAAAGTAGAATTTGCAAAGTTTATCCTCCCTAACAAAATAAATATGGAGATTCTGACGGGTTGTATCGATAATTGGACTCCGACAGATCATCCATGGATCAAAGAAGATGGAGAAGCACCAGATACACCTCTTGATAATGCTGTACTTGGCAGACTGAAGCAGTTCAGGGCAATGAACAAATTCAAGAAAGCCGCGTTACGAGTATGCCACATTTACTACAAACAAACTTCAATGCATATAAATTTACAAAAATCGACCTCAAACTCAGATCAGCCCCTAACGTTTAGCCAACATTTCTGAGAAGCCCATAACCTAATATTTTTAACGCATTAAGCTCTTGTAGCTATTGTTTCCAGTCTCCTGAGTCCTTATGGCGGGTTGCCGCGAGAAACATTCACATTTTACCCTCAACAGAATAGTGTTTTTGTCTATGTTTAGAGTGGAAAACCACCATGAGGACTCGAAGAGACTTAAAAACGATAACTACAAGGGCTTAATGAGTTAAAATATTAGGTTTCTGAGGTAAAACATTACGAGCTGATCTGACTTCGAGCTGTACAAAAATCTGTACACTAATTTCGCAACTGTGCAGGTAATCGCTGGATGTTTATCAGAAGAAGAAATAAGAGGACTAAAAGAGATGTTCAAGAGCATGGACACCGATAACAGTGGAACTATAACACTCGAAGAACTAAAACAAGGTCTCACAAAGCAAGGAACAAAACTGTCAGAAATGGAAGTTAAACAACTAATGGAAGCTGTAAGCATTCCAATAGTATGCATAAATTCACAGGTATATACAACTATAGGCTAAAAACTTTGGTGCGTTTGAACTTATAACAGGCCGACGCAGATGGAAATGGAACGATAGATTACGAAGAGTTCATCACTGCAACGATGCACATGAATAGAATGGATAGAGAAGAACATTTGTATACAGCGTTTCAGTATTTCGACAAGGATAATAGTGGGTATGCGACGATAATTTTCGTAATTATCGATACTTTTTTTCCTTTAATGGTTTAAAATTTGTTCGAATATGTTGTGTATGTATATATACAGTTTTATCACGATTGAAGAGCTCGAGCAGGCGCTTAAGGAGAAGGGCCTGTATGATGGAGGGAACATTAAGGATATCATCTCAGACGCCGATTCTGATAATGTATACATATATATATATATGTGTACTCAGCGCGATTTTTTCTTAAGTTATGGTGTTATTAATTGACTTTGACATTATTTTATTTTATTTTTTTGTGTGATAGGATGGAAGGATAAATTACAATGAGTTTGTGGAGATGATGAAGAAAGGGAATCCAGAACCAAATCCAAAGAAGAGGAGGGATGTGTTTGTATGATGAGCAAAAGGTAGTGAGTCATGGTGTACAAATTTGAGACTCATTGTAATGTAATATAATTTTGAGTTTAGTAAGGGTTGTATAAATAGCTATCATTTTATGGCGTTAATTTTAAATATGGTGAATGATTTTAGTTCCTAAATGTAATGGGGACCAAAAAATAGGAAGACTTTGGAGGTGCGGGGAATCGAACCCCGTGCCTCTCGCATGCGAAGCGAGCGCTCTACCATATGAGCTACACCCCCTGAACGTGGTGATGATATTTTATGTTAAATCTAAACATAGTGATGTTTAGGGATACAAAGGGTTCAGGTAATCACAAATACGAAGATGGATATAAACATGGTTTCATAAGAAAACTCATAATCCATATCAGTCAATGTCAAATACGGATACAAATAAGATAAGAGGAAAATGCATATGAAAGACATTAGAGGGTATATATGAATAAAACAAATAAGAATGGAAAATTATTTTTGAAATTAGCGTCCATCAGAAAGTTCGTCGTGTCTGAAAAAGCTACGATTTGGCCTCTAGACGGTCACACTGATTTCAAATTTATGATTGATGCATATATATATGGATATACAAATACAAATATTTTACTAACATCCATTTTATTTTGTAACCTATCAAAATTCGAAACAATATCCACATATCACTGGGTAATAGATATTCAATATTCATGCCCCTTCCCAATCAGATACAGATATAAAGGACTAAGAAAGAAATATAGAAATTATGCAAAATTAAATTAATTTATTCTCCTACAAATTCATCTTCAATATTTTCCTTCTTTATGAAGTTGAACCTTCTCAAAAATTAATGACTATGTGGAGGTTAAAGATAAATTTGGGACCATGAATAGTTGGTGCAGAGAAAAAGGCAAGGTACAAGATCTCTTTACCTAGGTTGTAGGAGAGTTGATTTCTTTATTGTTTTGTAATAATTGTCAAAAGTTTTGATTTGAGTTTGAAGTTAATAAAAAAATTACAGATTTAATGCGCTAGAGGAAGGGTTTGAACCTTCGACCTTGAGGTTAACAGCCACACGCTCTAACCAACTGAGCTACTCCAGCTACGTTTACGTAGGCTTTGACGGAAATTAATATAAACTTGATTAGTTTATGTAATGATTTATTTCTTAATAATCCACAAAAAACAAAAAACAAAAAAAAAAAAAAATCTAAGTGAGCAAGTGAAAGGAAAAATGGAATAGTAAACTTTTTTTTTTGTGTATTAAGAAATAAATCATTACATAAACTAAGTTTTCATCAAACAAACGCCTCTGTATTATCATTATTGCCCTTTTCCATTTTCCCCCGGCTCTAATGCGAACCATGTTTTTCTCTCTCTCCTGTCTCCTTCAAATTCTAAATTTGACCAGGTCCTTTTCTCAAAGTTACCACTGACAATTCACTGAGTTACCGTCCTCCGCGGTAAATACAAGCACCCAATCATCTTCCTCCATGAACCACCTCACCAACTCTAGATTCCCTTTTGTCGTATCTCTAGATTCCTCTTTTCTCCGAAAACACCCTTTACTTTGAGAATTTTGCACAATGAGCCTTCCTTTTAGCTCTTTCGGTAGAAGTTAGGATAAATATTATGTAATCAGTTTCAATGACTACACTTTCTATCATATTCACCCGCGTGCAAGGGATTCTAGCCTCAAATGGAGGCAAAATTTGAACTTTGTTCCCTACTGTTTCCATAAGAGGGTTAGAATCGTTAGCATACATGCAGACGGTTCTGATAGGATAAGTACTCTGTTTCAACTTTAAACTACTTATTAGAAATCTCTAACCATTACTTTTTAGTATGTAACTTTATGCCGTCAATTTAACTATTAACTTCTCCCTATATAAGATAGCATCTGTAAGTTAAATGCATATTTATTTTTCTAAACTGTCATCTTCTTCCTCTTAACAAACATTTTGCTATTTCATTTTTATTTTATAGGAGTGTAGTCTTTGATCAATTATAGATAGTCATGTCGGAGAGGAGCTTAAATATAAATAGATCATGAGAAATTTCAACCGTTAAATGCTATAATAGTTTATTGTTTGCTAGGTTTGTACAAAATCTCTTAAGTTTGGGGATTTCTAAATAACCACTATAAATAGTAGCCGTTAACATTGTTAGGGGTTCTTAGAAAAATGTTAAGAGTTGAAGGAGGTTTTCTGAGAATTTTAAAACTCAAGGAGAGTTTTGTGACATTTTGAAAGTCAATGAAGATTATCCAAGAAACACCCAAGCTTAAGTTTTTCTTTATGGTTCATAATAACAATTACTAACCTTATCAAAATTTAAAGAAGCGGAGGGGTTTTATGATAATAATCCATTTACCTTTGTATTTTACACCAGTGGGCTCCAGTGAGCACGAGATGTCGACAGGTATAAATTTGGCCGTCGTCATCATATCGCCTCGGAGCTAACTACTCTTTTCCCCAAATATCTGGGCGATTATTGGAAACCCTAACCCTAGATTTCCCCTCCCTTTTCCCCTCAAATTCGTCCTCTTTCCTCTTTTGAAACTCACCTGCTCTTTCCAATTTTGGACATCAATTTGACCTCCTGAGCCCGATTGGACCCGTTTAGGGTTTGAAAGTTTGGGCCTTTTGATTTTAGGTGATTTTGAGGATCGGAGGCGATTTTGTGTTTTGGGGGCTGGAATGAGGGCTTGTTTGAGCTTGAGGCAGCTGTTTTGAGAGGTGGGTTGTTGTCAAAATTTGATTTTTTTTGCAATTTTTGTGTCTGTTTATTTTGTTTGATGTTCATGAAATTGTTCTTTTTTTATTTTATTTATTTATTTATTTATTTGTGTTTGGAATTGGAGGGTTTTTTATGTAGAGCAGTTCTAAATACAGTGTTTGAACAGTAATACACGCTTACTCTATTTAGAGATCTTTTGAATATTTACTAATTACTTTGATGTATAGTTCATCATATGTTTATGCTTATGCTTAACAAGTTAAGCGACATTTCTTAACAGAAGTGTTCAAAGACTAGTAAATTTGGTTTAACAGTTTAGTGGCGAATAGATCAAAAGCGGATACCAACTTTCGATATTGTGCTTCATTGATCTTTGGTCTTTATTGTACAATTGTGCTAAACAAGGTCTTATGGTTCCTTATTATCGGTCTCAGAGGATCTACTGTAAAATAGCTACTTAGTACTCGCACAATCTCTTATTATCGTTTTTGGCCGATTTGTCCCAATATATCGGTGTAAATCCGATAAAGCGGTCGATTTCTCGTGGGTTAAAAATTGCCCGATTTTCGATAATTTACATTCTAAGTGAATCGGTTCGGGTTTGGAGGCAAAAACCCTCTTTTTTCCATGCCCGACCCGCATCCACTAAACAAAAACCATGCTATCCTATTCTATTTCACATCCGCTCATTGTGTAAATCCTAATTCTCTCTGCCTCCACTGTTCTCTCCCCCAAATCACTGGCAAATTTCTCTCTCGAGGACCTCTTTAGACGACCTCTCTCGAAGACCCTCTCTTGATATTTCATTAAATGTGCTTAGATTACATTTTAGGACATCATATTATATATGCTCACCTGATATGACACTCCGATTTTTACTACTTATCCCCGATATATCCCCGATAACCGGGATTCGATATGAATTTTGGCAGTCCGGTATATTTCCGATAACCGATATTTAAAACCTTGAATAATCATGGTATTCGCAGATAAACATTTTGTATGTTGCTATTAATACAGAAGTAGTTGAATAGGTTTTGTCCAACAATGCTGTTAAGAAAAACGCTTATGCTCATTTTAAACGCTGCAAGAATTTTAACTCTACATGGTTAATTAACAGTAATATATAACTAGTTTTTAAGAACTATTCAAAATAAAAAAAAGGCATCTGCTTAGTTTCGTAAATACACACTAGATCTGAGAGGTTTTTTGTTATTGCTCCAGTTAATTCTCTGGAAAGGTTTTAATTGCTTCTGGTAATTCACTTTTCTGTATAATTAATTTACTCGCTGTAGCTATGCTTATCAGAGTTAACTCTATGATTTTTATGAAATTTTTCGACTGTTAAGTTTTACTTATACCTCTACCTTCTGTTCTATTTGTGCTATTTATGTTTCATTAATGACATTGAATTTCCTGCTTGTAATGTTCTCTGCTGCAGTCCATAACCATGTACCATGCCAAGAAATTTTCAACAATGCCCTTGGTTCCCCACAGGGCTCAAGCTACAGTACAACCTCCTGATACTGGAGTTATGGTGGGCAACACCGTAAACAATGCAACTAATTCAGGAGGAAGTGGAAAGCAGCGACTAAGATGGACGTCTGATCTTCACGATCGCTTTGTTGATGCAATCGCACAACTCGGTGGACCAGATAGTGGGTATTTTCTATTATGGTGCAATTGGAAATTATCACTTTCTATGTCGCTTAGTTCCAATTGTAAATCATTACCTTTTATTATGGTGTGCAGGAGCAACACCAAAAGGTGTATTGAGAGTGATGGGTGTTCCTGGAATAACCATCTATCACGTGAAAAGCCATTTACAGGTGAGGGCATGATTATTTAATTACGAAACATTGCAGTTTAGAGCTAGTGAAACTTGCTAAGTTTTGTGCTGTTCTTTTAGAAATATCGCCTCGCAAAGTATTTGCCTGAGTCTCCTGGTGATGGTAAGATCAAATCTCTTTATTTATCTTAAGCTTCAGACTGAAATTTTGTTTGACTTCCTTATTTACTATCAGTTTGAAACTAATTTTGCCGTTACAGAAGTGCCATAAATTTAACAAATAAATCCTTGCTTGTAGGTTCAAAAGACGAGAAGAAGGATCTTGGTGAGACTTCCTCAGGCACAGAATCTGCAGGGTAAGTAGCTTGTTTAGATTTCCATTATGTTTGTGCACTTTAAGCTATCAACTCATTAAGCAGTTAAAAGATTTCCCTTGAAACTTGGGTTGATCCACCAGTGATTAAGAATTAAATTTACACATTGAACTGTTGTTTACTATGAAATTGTTATCCACAATTATTCTAGTGGAAGATTTAAAATTTCTTGTTGAGTATCGAGGAGGTTCCCTTCAAATTGTGAAGCTTTCCAATAATATGCAGTGAATAAGAACTGGCCGTATCAACTGGACTCAAAGAAGAGGTCATATGTTGTATTCCAAAATTCTTGTTCTACTTGTGCATGTATTTCTTGTTGCACGGAATGTATCAAAAATACACATTCAAACTTGTTTGATTTCTTTTTACAGAGGAATACAAATCAATGAAGCTTTGAAAATGCAAATGGAGGTACAGAAGCGGTTGCATGAACAGCTTGAGGTCTGTATACTTGCCGATGACACATTGTTTTAATCCTATTTAAAAAGTTAATTATAAGTTAGACTCATGCTTAGATTTCCTCCAAAATGAATTTCACAACTCATGCTCATATTTTCCCTCAGTAAAAACACATTCAAATTGTATTTCTTATTTTCTATTTCCAACATGACTAATGATTTATTTTATATATCACACTTGGAAGATATAGGGTTAATTGCAAATAGACCCATGAACTGTCAACGAATTTCGGATAGACCCCCAGTAGTTCTATTATTGCAGATAAGACCTCTGGAGTGAACTTTTTCCACACTTTTATCCTCAGAGAAAGGGGTTTTTTTTTGTGGTTGACAAAGAGACCTTCTTAGGGTAAAAGAGTTCAAACAATTCCACTCAGAGGGTCTACCCACAATTGAGCGATAGTAACGACTCTATCCTCAATTAACCCAAAAATTTATCTTCTAAACAAATAGCAATGCAGCTGATATATATTGCAAATTTCTTTTCCAAACATTTCAGGTGCAAAGGCAGTTGCAGCTTAGGATTGAGGCCCAGGGGAAGTATTTACAGAAGATCATTGAGGAACAGCAGAAGCTAGGTGGTGTACTTCAAGCCTCTGAGGACAAGCAAAAGCCCTGTAACTCACCCTCAACCTCCCAAGATTTACCTTCATCTCCCCATAAGAAAGCTAGGGTGGGTGATTTGCCTTGTGATCCTTTGCTCAATTCACAGCCTTCGGCCTCTCAGGAGTCGAAGCCCAGTCTCATTCCTCAGTGGGATCAAGACTTATATGGCCAACCTGGTTTCGAGCAACAGCAGATGTCGGTTGGCACAACGTCTAGAGTGTCTGAGCTTTCGTCTTGAGGGAGAGTGTCTAAAATAAGTCGTCGTAAATATTATTATTGTCAAATAGCTTATAGTATGTACTGCAGGCTATTTGCAAGTTTATTGATACTAGTATCAGTTAGCCAGAATGACATCTTAAATTATGGTGTTTATGCTTCCTGAAGTAGTTTTGATGTATTGTATATCTGCGCAGGCTGTTTTCATAACTTCTTGTTTTCGCACTAATCTGAGCAGGCTGCTTCCTGAAGTAGTCTTGATGTATTATATACCTGTAGCACATCAAGAATCCTTTCAGTGAAAGGGTAAAATTCCCTGCAAGCGGCAGATCATCATTCATTCAGTTCTGTGTACAGTTGAGCTTGTTGAGGCTGGGTGAGGCTAGCTGAGCTGAATGAGGTGTGCTCATTTGCTTCTAAACATAAAGACATTGTTAACAAATTGATATGAACGCTCTTGGGTTGTTCACATATCTATCTCCAAGTCTTGGTAATATTCAAATGATGAAACAGCATTATGCTAAAAGAAAGAACACTTGTAAATAGCCAGACGGAGGCAGGTTTGAGACATCAAAAGGAAGGAAAAGGTTCAATAAAATTACTTTGATTGAAATAAACAGATATCTATATTATACTACTAAGCCGTCGCTGGAGCAATTCGCATGGCAATTCTTTAGTTGTTAACTATCCCGCCTAAAAAAAACCTCACGGATAAAAAAATAATAATAATAAAGAAAAAAAGGACATTTTTATTAGAGGGAATGAGCAGTCCTCATTTTTCACATAACCCCTATGAACTATCCGTAGACACTGTGCGGTGTCTCACAAAACCCGGAGACTTTCAACTTTCTCATTAAACCCCAACATGTAACTCGTGAACAAATAAACTTTTTCTCAGAAAAAAAACCAAAACTTAAGGTAGAACGTCTCGTCTATAAATAACGAGTAACAAATTTTGGTATTTTCTCTCTCGAAAGACATTTTTATTATTCTCAAATTAAAGGTTGGGGGTCCAACAAGTAAAAGGTTAAAAGTTCAGAGAGATTTTGTTTTGCAATGTATTTTATCGGTTGCTTACTCTATTATGTTAAATGGAGAGGACCGTGTCCTTCGAGGGGTTTACGCCAAGGCCAAGGAGATCCGCTCTCGCCGTATTTATTTCTTCTATGTGGAGAAGGTTCGTCGGCTCTACCGTATGCAGCAGAAAGTAATGGTAAATTGCATGGCATATCTTCATTCTTTCAGTTCTGCGTGCAGTTGGAGCTTGTTGAAGCTGAATGAGGCTAGTTAAGCTGAATGCGGTGTGCTCATTTGCTTCTAAACATAAAACATTGTTAACAATTTGATATAAACGCTCTTGGGTTCTTCACATATCTAAAAGAACACTATTATAAAGTAGCCAGACTTGAGCCAGGTTTGAAATATCAGAATGAAACCTTCATTCATAATTAAACCAAAAGTTCGACAAAATTACTTCGATTCAAATAAACAGACATTGAACTTTATTTGCATAGAATATCTTTTTTTTTTCTCTGACGAGGGAACTTACCCATGATCCTTTGGACCACATGGGTATCATTTTACAACAATAAAATTCTCTCACTCTCTCACACTCCCAATATTAGAGGGAATGAGCTGCTCTACAGAGCGTAAAGTAAAACCACCATCAGGGTGACGGTTAAAATCTCTCTTTTCATCGAAATCAAACAAGCTTAGAGTTCTCTTATAACTGTCAACTGCTCCCTTTGGATGCCCTCTTGCTACTGCTGCCTACAATAAACACAAATTTATAGAATAAGCAAGATGAAAAATCCTTGTAAAATTTCTTTCTGTCATCAAACTTAACAAGTAAACAACATAAATCCAGTTTTTGAATGAACAGGATGAAATAGATGCAATGCACTCACCCAATGCTCTTCATCCAGCTGAAAGTGCGAAAACCTCCAATCTCTTGATTCGACACCATCTATGTAAATTGATATACTGTTCCAGTTTCTATGGTGAAATTCCAATCTTTGCAAACCGAATCCCACACCAGCACCAGTGGCTTTAACAAAAGCCTCCTTCAGACACCAATATCTACGAAACGAACAAATATACTAATATAGGTTCGATCAGACATATACCGAACATAAGCTGGCTTGGATGGTGGAACAGGACTATGAACATATTATGCTAACTAGAGATTTGTGTTGTGCGCAGCGGAAATTTCGGCAGCACCTCTGCCGAGACAACAAGAGAGTAAGATCACAACTAAATCCCCGTTTCACTAAGGAAACAAGAATCGACAGTGAATATCTCAGCAAAGTGGGATATACACTCTTCATCTCTTCAGTTCTAGGACTGACCTGCCGAGGAAACCTAATAAGCTATTACAAATTTCAACAGCAAGACAAACGAATTTACGTGGTTCGGCAAGTTGCCTACGTCCACAGGGCAAGGAGGGGGGAGATTTTATTACTTGAGAGAAAGAGAAAACAAATAGGGTTTACAATCACACAAGATCTCACCAATAAAACTCTCAAACAAAACTCTCAGATCTCTCACAATTTCTCTCTCAAAGGGATGCTCAAAATCCTTCTTTTCTCTTCTATCCGCCAACCACGCCAAAACCCTAGATCCAAAACCTATATAGACCTTAGTTCACCGCCTCAAGGCAGATTAGCTCGATCGCTCGCGAGCCGGTTTGTGCCTACGGGTGTGATCCCACGTCACCACGAGCCCCCACGAGCACGGTTTTCTCGTGCTTTCGTGGGATGCGTTCGTGGGGTGGCCCCACCTCGACGAGATGCAAAACCGCCTCGTGTTTCGTCTTGGGTGTGGCCCCCACGAACGCACAATTCTCCACTTCGGTGAATTTTCTCTCAAAACTGAGCCGACACCAAAATAACCAAATGTCCCACTTGTTGCGTCCAGGGCGAAGTGGAATAAATCCACGACAACAGACTCAATCCATAACAAGTCGGGAACCCAAACGAGAGTTCAAATAATCTCCCTCCATCAAAATCAACTAATCCAAAAACCGGCTGCATCGAAAGACTGCCTACATATCTTCTTGCCTAAGGAATCAAGCCTCACGTAGTTCACCCAAATGGCCTCCAAAGGCTTTAACACCGAAGAATGTTTAAAATCTCCAAACAATGACCAAACTTAACACCCGAAATAACTTTGGTCAGCATATCAGCAGGGTTGTCCTTTGTGTGGATCTTTTCCAACTTGACATCTCCTTCATCCAAGACATCACGAACAAAGTGGAATCTGACATCAATGTGCTTTGTGCGTGCATGATAAACTTGATTCTTTGCCAAATAGATGGCCGACATACTATCACAATATACCCGAATGGTGTCCTGTGATATCCCCAAGTCCTCCAATAATCTATGCAGCCACAAAACCTCCTTCATAGCTTGATCCATGACCATATACTCCGCCTCAGTAGTAGAGAGCTACCGTTGATCAAGTGTACATCTCCAACATACCGGTGCTCCTGCCAATGTAAATACATATCCTGAAGTAGACCGGCGCTTGTCAAGATCTCCCGCATAATCTGAATCCACATAACCAATACAATCCTGCCCTGTCTTCTCATTCTTCTGAAAAATCAAACCAACATCCATGGTCCCTTCAATGTACCGTAGAATCCACTTCACGTCCTCCCAATGACCCTTCCCGGGGTCATACATGTACCTCGATACCATGCTCATAGCCTGTGATAAATCTGGCCTTGTACACACCATCGCATACATCAAACTACCCACCGCATTGGCATATGAAACTTTCAACATATATTCTCTATCCTCTACTGAAACAGGCGACATCTTAGCTGAAAGCTTAAAGTGGGGAGCCAACGGAGTACTCAATGCCTTTGCATTGCCATCAAAGCTGAACTTCTTCAACATCTTCTGCAGATAACTCCTCTGTGTAAGCTTCAATTTCCCCTTCGTCCTGTCTCTCTCAATCTCCATACCTAGTATCTTCTTCGCCTCTCCAAGATCCTTCATCTCAAACTCAGATG
This sequence comes from Asparagus setaceus, assembly GCA_012295165.1. NCBI lineage: Eukaryota > Viridiplantae > Streptophyta > Magnoliopsida > Asparagales > Asparagaceae > Asparagus > Asparagus setaceus. The sequence continues at coordinate 9,781,517 of CM022707.1, forward strand.
ACAACTCTTTTTTTAACTTTTGCATAGCTGAAGAATTTCTGGGAGCAATGAGCATATCATCAACATACAACAATAAATAGATAGACTCACCATCCTGTAGCTTATGCATATAAGCACATGGGTCATATTGGCTCCTAGTGTACCCTCGGCTAATCATAAAGCCGTCGAATCTCTTGTACCATTATCGCGGTGATTACTTCAATCCGTAAAGAGACTTCTTCAGCTTGCACACCAATTATTCCTTTCCTGCAGCCTTGAATCCCATAGGATGTATCATGTAGATCTCCTCCTCTAAATCTCCATATAGAAAGGCTGTCTTCACATCCATCTGGACCAACTCTAAATCCAGCTGTGCCACCAATGCCAACAGAATCCTAATCGACGAATGCTTCACAACGGGTGAGAATACCTCATTGTAATCAACGCCCTCAAGCTGGACATAACCCTTGGCAACTAATCTGGCTTTGTATCGAATGTCCCCAATAGAAGATCCCTCCTTCTTTGCATACACCCACTTGCATCCAATAGCTTTCTTACCATTCGGTAGCTTTGTAAGTCCCCAAGTATCATTCTTCTGAAGAGACCGCATCTCCTCCTCCATAGCTTCCCTCCACCTAATCGAATCAGAGCTAGACTCTGCCTCCCTGAATGTAGAAGGAACCAAATCATCGACTTCTGCTGATAAGACATATGCAACCATGACATCATTATATCTCGCTGGCCGGCGAATTTCTCTTCTGGGTCTACTTGCTGCAATGGACTCCTGAACATGACCTCGCTCCCGAAGTCGATCATTCCTCAGATCCACCAACTGTCCGGCTGTCATCCCATCTCCTCCCAGTGTCACCTCTGTAGGAGCCTCAATGGATACAATGCTATCTGGAGTGGGTGGAGTCACATCATCCTCCACCTGCTGCGATATCCCACTTGTCTGGTCTCCCTCCACCTGCTGAGGGACTTGAGGCCTCATCATGTACGCCTCGTCGAATGTGACATCTCTGCTAATGACTATCTTCTTGTCCTGTGGATCCCATAATTTGAAGCCTTTAACTCCTTCTCTAAAGCCCACAAAGACAGCTTTCCTCGCCTTCGGATTCAATTTACCATCACTGACATGATAATAAGCTGGACACCCAAATATCCGAAGCGACTCATAGTCACTAGCCACTGAACCAGACCAACGCTCCATTGGAGTCTTTCCATGTATCGCAGTGCACAACAACCTATTTATAAGATGGCTCGCATAAACTAACATTTCGGCCCAAAAGGATCTAAGCAATCCACTCTGCGTCATCATACATCGTACCTTCTCCAGCAAGATACGGTTCAATCTCTCAGCCACCCCGTTCTGTTGCGGTGTCTCACGAACTGTGAAGTGTCGTCTAATGCCGTGATCCCGACAAAACTACAGAAACAGATCACTCTTATACTCTCCACCATTGTCCGAACGAAGAGTCTTCACCTTTCTACCTGTCTGCAGTTCCACTTTCTTCTTCCACTCTACAAAAATATCCAGGACCTCATATTTATGCTTCATAGGGTATACCCAATTTCTCCTGGAATAATCGTCAATGAAAGTGACAAAATAGTTGGCCCCACCAAGTGATGTGTGCTTGGAAGGTCCCCAAACGTCTGTGTGAATGTAATCCAATATACCTTGGGTATTGTGAATAGCGGTGCCGAACTTCACTTTCGTCTTCTTCCCAAGTATGCAATGTTCACACAATTCCATCTTACAGGTCTTTGCACCTTTCAATAGTCCCTGTTTCGCCAATGCCTATAGGGACTTATCACCAGTGTGTCCAAGTCTCATGTGTCATAAGGTGGTAGTGTCCTCCTCTGTAGTGATTAAAGCTGCCAGACCCCCTGTAACTGTCTTGCCCTTCAAGTAGTATAAGTTGCTTTTCCTGACACTTCGCATCACCACCATGGACCCCTTCGTGACCTTCAGAGTTGCATTCTCCATGATCACTCGATAGCCAGCTGCCTCTAAAGTTCCAAGAGAAATAATGTTCTTCGTCAACTGCGAAATGAACCTTACTTTCTTCAGCTCTCGAGTCACCCCGTCACACATGCGGATTCGAACTGTACCAATACCACCAATAGAGCATACATGATCATTACCCATGAACACGACATCCCCTCTTTCCAACTCCTCAAAGTTGGAGAACCAATCCCTCCTAGGACAAATATGGTATGTAGCTCCCAAATCAATCAACCACTCCGTAGAGTCGGCGTAACAAACTGACGGTAATGCTGAGTATGAAAAATCCGAAGAATCCGTATCTGAATTGTCGTCACTAGCCATCACAACATTCACTTCCGAAGCTTGTACAACTTTCCCTTTATTCTTCTCGGCTTTCTCTTTTAACTTTGGGCACTCGTTCTTCAAATGTCCTTCTTCTTTATAAAAGCGATACTGGTTCCTACCAACACTCTTATGGCCACCTCTATTCTTCGATTTTGAGCGGTTGGACTGCCAACTGTTTGGAGTACGGCCTCGAACTGCTAATGCATCTCCCGATGCCTTCTCGGAGGATTCATTATCACTTTTTCTCAACTAATAATTTACTAATGCTGAGATCACCTCCTTATAACTAACAGTAGTTCTCCCATTTATCATAGTGAGGAGTGAGGACAAATGTACCGTAATCATCCTCCGGCAGCGAACACAAGAGTAGTACCGCCTTGTCTTCATCCTCAACCTTGATATCCACATTGGCCATATCCGAAAGCAACTTCGTGAATTTATTTATATGCTCCCTAATGGAAACTCCCCTCTTCATCTTGAACTGATAAAACTTCCTCTTCAAGTGAAGCCGATTCTCAATGCTCTTAGCAAGATACTTTTTATTAAGCGTTTCCCATAATTTCTTAGCCGACAACTCAGTCATCACATCATAAATGAAATCCGGCGTCAAGCATGACCGAATAACTCCACAAGCCCTACTGTTCATCTTCTTCCAAACATTATCATCCATGTTTTCAGGTTTCTCTTGTAACTCAATAGTCTCCTCTAAATTTTGTGCATCCAACGCATCCATCACCTGGCATCTCCACAAACCGAAATTAATCTTGCCATCGAACTTCGAAACATCAATCTTTGTATTATTGATGCTCAGACTTTGTATTGCCTTCATAAGAGACGATCCCGATGTGCTTGTTTTACCCATGTTGTAGATCTAACTCTTCAAATAAGAATCCTTCAGCGAATCCTTCAAACAAGCCCTAAGTCAAAACCTGGAAGCTCTGATACCACTTGTGCGCAGCGAAAATTTCGACAGTACCTCTGCCGAACAATAACCACGACAAGAGTAAGATCACAACTAAATCCCCGTTTCACTAAGAAAATAAGAATCAACAGCGAATATCTCAATAAAGTGAGATATACACTCTTCCTCTCATCAGTTCTAGCACTGACCTGCCGAGAGAACCTAACAAGCTATTACAAATCTCAACAGCAAGGCAAACGAATTTAAGTGGTTCGGCAAGTTGCCTACGTCCACGGGGCAAGGAGGGGGGAGATTTTACTACTTGAAAGAAAGAGAAAATAAATAGGGTTTACAATCACACAAGATCTCACCAATAAAACCCTCAAACAAAACTCTCAGATCTCTCACAATTTCTCTCTCAAAGGGATGCTCAAAATCCTTCTTTTTCTCTCTTCTATCTGCCGCCAACCACGCTCAAAAAAACCCTAGATCCAAAAAACCGGACGGGTATATATAGACCCCGAAGTCCTGACTGTCTCGCCATGCGAGATGCTGAATGTCTCATGGCAAGATTTTGAACTGCTCGCAAGCGCCAGACGCTTGTGCCTCGGGTGTGACCCCACGTCACCACGAGCCCCCACGAGCACGGTTTTCTCGTGCTCGTGGGATGCGTTCGTGGGGTGGCCCCCACACCTCAGCACGAGATGCAAAACCGCGTCTCGTGCTCTTGTGCTTGGTGTGGCCCCCACGAACGCACAATTTGGTGGTCCATTTTGGCATTGACCAAAGGGTCCAGACACAACCTTTTTTTTAATAAACTAAAAGGGCTGCAACACCCTTTAAACTTTTGAGATGTTAATGAAAAAACAAACATTTCAGGGTAATTATGCACGATTCACAATCTTATCCTTGTAGATCTCCCGATTGCAAGTAGTCTCTTGAAGCAAGCAAATGATTGGAGAAGTGAAGATGTAACAGTACATATAGGGTTAAAACCAAAGAATTAAAATTCATTTTCTAGTAGTGAGTAAATCCTTTCTCAGTGATGATGAAAGACTACAACCTTTCATTCCATGAAGGGTTTTTACACATGAAGGTTTAGTATTCACAGCAGAAAAAAAATTTCAAGCCATTCAAAAGAAAAGGACAAGTTTTCAGTTCAAAAAACCTCTACGAATACATTATTACTTTTTACCTGTAAAACACGGACATAATCTCATCTGAGCTGCGTGCACCATTGATGTCTTTCCATTCTAAATCCGTGAAATATGTTGAGAAATTATTGATAAAATCGAGAGCAGTTTCGTTCTTATGGATGGTATTGCAGACAATGTCCAGTCCAACCAGGTAAATCGGCTCCGAAGCTATGCCCACATAGTCTCCATGATGCGATGAATTGAAGTTAAAATTTGGAAAAATCAGATTTTCCCCATTTTGCTACAGGTAATAGAGTAAAAAGTTACCATAAAAATAGATACTTCAGGATCCACTTTATGAAAGGTTACTAATAATATATTTTTATCAAAGTATGATCATAGTATACACGGAAAACGAAAAGGTTACCATGATAATGTGACGTTCTTAGAAAGAGGAACAAAAAGAATGAGAAATTAAGGGGCGAATCTTGCGAGTTGGCTGCTTAATGATGATTATAAAAGCCTTGAAAAATTAATAAAAGCTTTCTCTATACAAAAGCAATAGCTTAAGATTAACATCATTGAAACTTTTATGTAACCTCCCTTTGATTGACCTACAATCATGTCTTGCTTTTATGCAATAACTTAATCAGAGCAAGCAATTAAATTGGTATAATTGGCAATAAATTTCCATCAACCCAGTAACATATAATGATGTTACGAGACATATTATTACCAGGTATGGTTTGCCCTCAATTGTTCGGTTTATGATGATTTTATCAAAAGAGATGCCCAAAACTTCATGCACAAGGGAGTACTGAAGTAATCGACTCACAAGTGCTCTTTTCTTGTCCTCAAACTTGATAAACCTGATGAAATTTAAAGTTTGTTAAACGTTGAATAGCTTGCTTCGGCATAATATTTAAATATTCAGCTGACAAACATTTTTGTTTATTAAGCTAAAGTGTTCTCCCTTCAAATATTAGCAAAAGACTACATTGTTCATGCAACATATGCTTTGCTTGAAGCATAACTAAATTAAGTACCAACATTTGGTGCAATTCAAGTCCATTATTGGTATCCCATTGACAGAAAACCAATGAAAAGAATTTAGGCGAGATCACACTATGATAGAACATGGCACTGATTTCTGCTCAATAAGCGAGCAGATGATACATAGGATAAAGAAAACAAACCAAAGGATGGCTATGCACTTATATATATCATTGTAAAGATCACAGACTTGCAAAATATACAACTCATAGATATAAATATATTGAAAGCTGCTTATTCACCTCGATGTCTTAATGAAACACATTACTTGTGAACAAACCCGTAGTTTCAGAAATTGCTAAGCATTTATTGAATGTATTTGTTGATTGAGTCTTCAAATTACTCCTAGAAATAAAATTCTTTACAATCACTTGACATTTTACAAAATTTACAAACCATAAATACATGATTTTATTATCATTAATATTATTAGTTTAACTTATAGAAAGAGACTTCCGCAAATTGGCTTATATCATATTATTGTTAGATTGTCTTTGATTATTCTCATAATGCTGAAGAATTAGCTAGCACAGAATTTGTTTAGGCCCCCTTTCCTCAGTTACTTTATCGATTAATCAAACAAAAAATATAGCGAATCGAACGGAAAAAAAAGGACAAATCACAAACCTCATAACAGCCGATTGCTCATGAAGTGGAAGAAACGAGAGGAAGAGCGAGAATAGGTCCTCAGATGGGTTCCAATCTGAGATGTTCACCAGCCATCTTCGAACTCCATCCTCCATTTCCAATATAGGCAGCACTTCAAATTTCGACGAAAGCTACTGCACTCTTCTCAGCAAATACATATGATCAGCCGTCTCGTTAGTTGCATCTGCAAACGCAATTAAACACAACTGAGAGACTTTACACCAATTGCAGCCGTTCGTTTCACTGTATAACTAATAAATACAATTGCAACTGCGGTTATAAACCCAATTAGAAGTTCAGAGAGCTTAATCAACCAAGACAAACACATGCAACTACAACTTCAACTATAAATTGAAAAAAATTTAGAACTAAACAAACCCCAAGTAGAATTATTAGCAAGCATTTAACTACAAATTGCTTTTCTTGTTACTGGGTTTTCTGTATACATATGAATAAAAGAGATCTGGGGCTTCCATTACCAATTAAAAAAATGAGCAAAATTCGTTTTTTTTATTAATAAAACATATAGAGCCATCTTTTTTCAATTAATTCTTGATTAATTCAACAGAAATGGGAGAATTGAAAGGGGGAAGGATGAAAATTTGCTGACCTGATGATTGCCGAGCACTCAGTGAAGGAGAATTGATCCTGTGATGGGTTCCAATTTCAGATGTTAACTAAACCATCTCTTTACTCCATTCTTCATTGAACCCCAAATAAAATAAAAAACAAAACAGAAAACATAAAACATAAAACAGAGAGAACTTGGGTGTTGTGATGTTCCCCAGGACATTGTAACATGGTCTAAACGCTTAATAAGTCAAAGTAGAGACCTCTGTCGATTATATTTTAGGGGTAATTGCATATTAATCCCTTACATCATCTTTACTTGCTACAAAGTCCCTCAAATCTCGATACTTGTCAAAAAGTCCCTCAAATCATCAATTTTATTGCCAAATTGTCCCTTTGGCTAGTTGAAGGGGTGAAATTATGCTAACTTAAACATGAATGTATAAATTTCCCGTTATACCCGCACCCTTACTTAATACTATCATTTAAAATCTCACCAATCCACTTGATAATAGGTTTATACCCGCAACCCATCAAGACTTCTTCTTCAACGCCTCAATGGCCCTCCCCTAAATTCAAACTGGAGGTATCCCAACGGCTAAATTTCCCTCCAAAGCCTATATAATCCCCTAAAATTTTCATTATACTCATTCCTATTCATCCTCAGGGGCAGTCGGGTAATTTCACATATTGGATTAAGGATTAACCCAACTACAGTTAGAAAATTTAATAGAACATTTAACAAAGGGATGATTTGGCAATAAGTTTGATGATTTGAGGGACTTTTTGGCAAATATTGAGATTTGAGCGACTTTTGGCAATTAAAGATGAGTTAGTGACTAATATGCAATTACCCCAATATTTTATTAACACTTAACAATTTCGAATTGATAATTTTAAGAATAAGAAATTATCTGCAATCTATCGTAATCATAATTTAGAATCTTTAAGATTTACGAATATATAACAATATATTAGAATGATAGTATTATAAGAATATTTAAAATGATCTTATGCGAATCTCCAAAAAAATCAATAGGAAGGAGAATGTGACATTTGTCATGCTACTAGTGCTAATCTTGATCATCACAGTCAGTGTACAATATAAGTGCTATTTAGTAGCATCAACTTTAAAATCTATTCTGAAATACATGTCAACTTTTGCTTCTACCCCGTGTGATTTTCTATGCACCCTCTAATAGAAATTCCTTGGTCCATTTCATGCACATAGTAAATATCATAACCACATTTGTTTCCATCCAAAGTCATATAAGTGTTTTTTCGATATTAGTTTTTAAATATTTTCTTAAATCCTTTAAATTGTCATTAGGTCCTTTAATTTCTCATAAATTATTTTCAAATTAATGCCTCTATTTGCTACTTCTGCTCTTGATTGAAGGTACTAAGTTCAAAATAACCTAAGAACCGAGGACCTAATAGCAAGGATCTGAGGTAGCAACTCACAATATGAAAGCTTGAATGGACTTATCGAGAAAAACCCCACTCATATGATATTCCATCAACTTGGACACACACCTCCGGTGTCGGACCAAACCCCCGATATTTCGGCCAAAAAACAATGCTCCGAAACACAGTCCGGAACTCCTCTTCAAAAATCGCCACTGCCATCAAAAGCAGTCTGCGCAGTTTCGCCGCAACCCCGACGGAAACCGCCGACGCGGTGGTCGTCGGCGCCGGAGTCGTTGGGTTGGCCATCGCGAGAGAGCTGGCTCTGCGAGGGAGAGAGGTTCTTGTTATTGAATCGGCCGGTACGTTTGGTACCGTTACGAGTTCTCGTAACAGTGAAGTTATTCATGCTGGGATTTATTACCCCGCGAAATCCCTCAAGGTGCGATCTTTTTCCTTGGTTCGGTTCAAAGTTGAGATCTTTGATGCAACCTGAGGGTTCAGTAATTTGTTTTCTGTTTAAAGGGGTCTTTATTGAATAATTTTATCATGAATTTGGTTAGAATTTTTAGAGGAGAATGGGTTTTGATGATGATATGACTTAGCTGGGATGTTTGGATAACTAACTTAATATAATTTTTATTTGGTGGAGAATTAAGCTAAAATTTTAAGTAGAAATGTTGTTTGTTATTATGGTCTGTTTAATCTATGGTTATGCATGTTGATTCTAGTTATCTCATTAGTTTGGAGGATATTTTTTGATTTTTTTAGTGCCACATGCATTCTTGCTGCCTACTGCTTGTTCATCGATTTCAGTATGTTATATATCTTTCTTATACTAATATGTACTTGATCTCTTTAGATGAGCAGAATCATGAATCAGAAATGTCTGTTCGTGGTGAATACCTCTTTATCTTTTGTTAAGCTATTAATATTATCGATTTCATTTTGCATGAGTTTAGGAAGAAAGTTCACTAAGTCTTTCTTGTTTTTTAAAAAAAAAAAAAAGAAGGTACAGTGATTAATCCATGGATGAACTAATGCTTGACTGCTTATCATGGCAAAATTACAATTAAGTGAGTTACATTTATATATTTTGTTAGCAATTGAAAATAGGAGTAGAAAAACATTGCTAGCATTTTAAATATTTTTTTCTTCACTCTTACGCGTTACAAAATGATTTACTGTAGGCAAGATTTTGTGTAAGAGGAAAAGAATTATTGTACAAGTACTGTTGTGATCGAGGGATCCCCCACAAACAGCTTGGTAAACTCATAGTTGCTACTAGTGTTGCAGAGATCCCGAAATTGGAAAATCTTATGAGGTTTGGAATCGCAAATGGGGTTGAAGATCTAAGGATGATGGAGGGCTCTGAAGCTATGAGAATGGAACCTGAACTTCAATGTGTCAAAGCTTTGTTATCTCCAAGCACCGGAATAGTTGATTCACATTCATTTATGCTCTCCTTGTTGGTATCTCCTGCATCCTATCAAATTGAATGTCTTTTTATTGAATGATTCTTGATCTTGATTTTGATGCTAAAATCTGCAAAATTATCATTGTTGGTCTCTTTAGTTAAATGACTAATGTATTGTTCGCCGTTGGTAAGTATTTCATAGAAGCAGGTTGTCTTGAAGAAATCTGCCCTACTGTTAGTGCAATTAATACCCTTTCTCTTCTCTGTATGGGGAGCCTAATGTTTTCATTACCTAAAAAAGCATGCCCATAGACACAACATCAAAACCGCTTAAAAGTAGGGCCATAGGATTAGATGGCTGTATGACACTAGAATAACTTATAAATAATAAAGATGACTTATAAATAATAAAGATGGACAGCGTAAAATATATATGCACATAGCTAAGTTGCATGGACACATGTACGGGTGCGGGACGCAACAAGTTCGTAAAAGGTAGGATATAGGGACACGGCCATATACATATACTTACTTTAATAATTTACATAAGGTCAATAATATATATTTTTTTCATTAACATGTTACGAGATTAAAATTCTCATGAAATTTTATGTTTCTTTTATTATGTAGATTAAAAATAGGAAAACCGTACATTTTTTAACAAGATCCCCAAACTTAATTATAGCTTTGAACTGGGTATTGACTGAAATGAACTTGTCCAACGTGTTATTAGGGAGTGAACATGAAGTGTAGGATAAACGTCCAAGAAGTGTATGGCGAGTGTTTTAAATTAAAACATGTATTATATAATTGAGTACACATTTGAATATTGTACGCGTATATTCAAGGAGTGTCCAAGGAGTGTGAGTGTCCGATACGGGTACAGTACATGATAGAAGTGTCCAAGGAGTGTCCTGTATGTGTTGAGTACGCGTACGACCTTCATGATAGAAGTGCCCAGCTCACATAGGTACATAGTTATGTCCACACTTCGAAAAACCATGTGTGTGTGTGTGTGTAGCCAAGTGATATGAGATGAGTTACCAAGAAAGAAAGAATCCCCTTTATTCACGTGGCTGAGATTTAACCACATCACTCTATATGCGAGAATTCTCTTCATTCTCAGTTTTCATAGTTTGTACTTTGGCTGTATTTTTCTGCTAAAGGTGTGTTTAATATATACTGAAAATAAATAAATATTTGAAATATGTAATATAAACAGAGAAGAGCATGAGAGATGTCTAAGTGCATGAAAAATATCATAAATTATAAATATGTTATATAATTGAGGACATATTTAAGAAGTTCCCTATCTGTGCTCAAGGAGCGTCCAAGAATGTTGATGTCCTTCCGAATAAGTCTCCTTAATGGAAGTGTCCATACATGCAGCATTTACTTGAGTATTGTACTCATAAGAGGGAAATTTTAAAAATGAAGCAATTTCTTACTCCTATTACATGATGATATTGTACCAAGTACAACGCTTTCTTGCTTGCTAATGAACAAGTATTTTCCTTCTACTTCTAAAAATAAATCAAATTTGTGGCACCAAGAAAGTATAGCTTCTGGTATGATGAACTGATTATTTTTGTGTTATTAAGAGAAAATGGAGTTGTCTCACATTAGAAGATTTTCAGAGTCGTTGCTAACTTGTGTTAAACCTGTTACGATATCATATTTAGTGTTTTTGTTGTGCTCCATTCCATTCAACAGTTTGGGCAAAATTTCTGATTAATACATCAATGTCGGTACAGGGAGAGGCTGAAAATTGTAAAGCTACCTTATCCTATAATACTACTGTAGTAGGAGGCCATTTTGAAGGAGATCGTCTACATCTACATATTTCAGAAAGCAAGGAACTTGCTAATAATACATTGGACTCTCCTGTAATGCCTCAGCTAACATTAATTCCCAGGCTTGTTATCAACTCTGCTGGCTTGAGTGCCCTTCCTCTTGCAAGAAGATTTGATGGCATTAGCCGTGGGGTTGTTCCTTCTCCGCACTATGCACGTGGTTGCTATTTCACTCTATCTAAGACCAGAACTCCTCCTTTCAATCACTTAATTTACCCGATGCCAGAAGATGGAGGTATCGGAGTTCATGTTACTCTTGATCTTAATGGGCTTGTCAAGTTTGGTCCAGATGTAGAGTGGATTGGTGGCCCAGATGATATATCTAGCTTCCTCAATAGGTAAATTTTGACTGATTTTCGTAAGGGTAAAATTCACCAACCCCCCACGCCCCAAAACAAAACAAAAAAACCCTCCTGAAGGCAGGCTGATTTTGAGATAACCCCTAAACTTCAAAAATATTACTGAACCCCCCATAAAGTTGGGATGTTTCAGAAAACCTCCCAACATTTCCAATTAATTATTAATAATGACCAAACTTAAGGCAGGCTTTTCAAAAATTACCTTTAAAACTAGTAAAAAGCACAGGAAAGGGGTTTTTTTTTATCAGGGGCATTTTGGTCATGTGGACCGACATGATTTTCACGTGCACAATTAGATATAATGATGTTAGTTAGGGGGTTATTTGACAAAACTTAAGGGTGTTAAGTGACATTTCCAAAGTTTAGGAGGGTCATCTCAAAAATGGGCAAACTGTTCTTTTTTTTGGGGGGGGGGGGGGGAGGGGCACCGAGATGCATGTAAGGTTACAATCATGACTTCATAACTTAGGATAGGAACTGTGCCATAATAAATTTTAGGAGGGTGCATTTAAGTATAAATTTTGTCCATGCGGACTTGTCTTGTTCCTTTTAAACCTGGATGCTCTCTTCAAGATTGAAGGACCTTGTTGGTATTTCATACCAATTGAAATTAAATGATCATGCAGTTGCTGTGGAAACTAAAAGTTTTCTCCAGCAAAAATGACTTTTAAACCTTCTAGTATCTTTTTTGTCATCATATATTTTCTAGAGTTTCATTGCCGGTATTTATGTTTACTCATCACTTACAAATTCCAGTCATAGTGTGCGAATTCTGAAATTTATAGTTTGTACATGCTCCAGGTTTGATTATACTGTCAACTCTGATCGATCTGCTAGATTCTACCCAGAAATAAGACAATATTTTCCTAATCTAAAGGATGGATATCTAGAGCCAGGATATTCTGGCATCCGAGCAAAGCTCTGTGGCCCAAAACAGCCGCCTCAGGACTTCATGATTCAGGTGCCTCTCTGTCTATACTATTGTAAATTTGTAATGTTTAGAAATTAATTTGGCGCATCTTTGTTATTTCTTTCTTTGGCATGCTTGTTGATGTCTGAATTAAACCTTACTTTTCTTTCTTGATTTCTGAAGTGGGTCTTTTTCATTTTGTACATAAATTATTTGTTTCAGACTATGAAGAACAGTCATCTAACTCTTTTTATATGATAATTTTCTCATATGAGTGTTCAGTTATGTAATTTAATAATTAGTATGTTTCAGATTTTAAGGTGCAATGGCCACTTAGGGCCAGTTTGGTATTGCTGGAGGTTATAATAAGTTGCTTATAAAAGCAACTTACAGAAGCAACTTATATTAGCTGCTGAAAATAGCTGTTTGGTAATCAAATTTCAAAAATTGTTTAAAAAGCAGTTAAGGTGTTTGGTAGAACTCTGCTTAATGATCATTGTTAAAAGATAAAAGGTATATATATGGTATATAAACTGGAAAAAAAAGGCTGAAGCTGCTTTTAAAAGCATATTCATGATGCACTAAAAGCATCCCCTTAAAAGCAGAAGCAATTTCAATAAGTATGCCAAAAAAGTTTTTACCGAAAACCATTATTAATTGATTCTTGTAACAATAAGCAAAACCAAATAAGCAACACCAAACTTGCCCTTAGTCTCCTGACATGAGTTTTTCAATAGGCAAAGGCCCTCACGTGTGATATTGTGTTTTCATTCCCTAAAAAACAAGCCATATGTTTGTTAGGCATTACATCAAAGATTGATTTGTAGTAAAACTTAGCTGGATAATGAAAATGAGATACAAAATGATGGTCTGGGTGACTGGAAAGTGTTCTGTGGACATAAGTGCTAGCCAGAGATATTATATTTCGTAATTGATTTTTTAAAGTCCATAGACAATATAAAATTCTAATATGTGTAAAGGTAAGAGAAAATCACATATCTTATTGCTGAACATTGAAACCTTGATTAGATGCATGAGGGTCAAATTTTTTTTTTTTTAAGATTCAGGAGAGCTATCATTCAGATAGGAACAGAAGAGAACTCATGTGTTCCTGAAGTTAATAACAGCTTCTACCCTTACTATTAGGATCCCAATTATTTATTTTCAGGGTACATGCAGCGCCTCTCTTTATGAGTTCAGGGGTGTCAAGTGCTAGTAAATAGTTCAACTTAAGGTATAGATGAGGAGGGTTACTGCAATTTACTCTTCTTTTCACGAGCAGACTTTTAACTTCGGATGCATTATGTTCTCTCCACTAAAAGTGTTATTTTGTTCATCCTTTCCTTCCTTTCTTAATTGTGCAGGGAGAGGATGTTCATGGTGTTCCAGGACTAATTAACTTATTCGGCATAGAATCACCTGGACTGACATCAAGCCTTGCAATTGCAGAGTACATTGCATCAAAACTTTGAACATGTTGTATTTTGATAAATAAGAATTTCTCTTATATGTGTAATTAAATAGTAAAAGAGAGCACCTCCCAATTTCAACACTCGGCACCTAGTATCGGAATTAAAAAACACGGCCAAGGATGAGGAACAAGATTGTTTGGGACAAGCTTTATTATATTATTATATGAAATCTAGGGTGTTGTAGAGAAAATAATTACACTACAGGGATAGAGGTCATGAACAAAGAGTTATGTGAAGGCCTCTTGTTCTGTAAATGATGTAATTGGAGATTAACGGAGCAAAATATTTGGACGTACAAAAATTTGATGATTGATTGTCTTTTGATGGGGATGAAAAGATGTGGATCAATTTCTTTGTTGCTCATTTCCACCATGAAGGAATCAACAGTATATGCTGCTACTTTTTGCCTTCATAGCATACAGATCACAAAGCATGTCAGCAGCTGCATTGTCCTCACTCAGTTCTATTATTGAATCAGTACAGAACAGTTGGAAGTAAAAAGAGAAAAAGAAAAAGAAAAAGAAAAGCACAATACTACATGCACTCTTGATAAACAATCAAATCAAGGCTTTTGATACATAACTCATAAAATGAGAGTAATATCACCAGTGGAAAAGAGGATTCAATCATAGAGCAGTCTCAAAAAGAGTCATACTGCAGATTTGAAAAAGTGAATTAACACAACATTCAAGCATAACATTACCAACAATGGTGTTACAGCTACAAAATATAATCCTCACCTTTCTTCCATACGATACAAAAGATGTTTAAATATGACAGGAAACAACTGTACCACTTAAATTACAACCTTCGTAGCAAAAGACAATCATGGGTCGTCTTTATCTTCAGTTAAAGTCACCAAAACAGTTGAGCCACAAGCCTAATGAAATCATCAGCAAAAGAATATTGTCGCATATTTCATCATTTATGTTCTGTGACGTATTTCATCGTTTACGTTCTGTACGCCATTTGTAGACCGGTCTACTTGTTGGGGAGGCCAACTCTTCTTCACGAAGTTTGCGCTTACGGCCAGATTTCTGCTTCAAAAAGAAATAATTAGCTCGATTCTATTTAATTACACAACCTATGCTCATGACTATAGAGACATGTAATACAACTAGCCCAAAAGGAAAAGGAAAATCGGGCACGACAAAATCACTCGCCCAGGAAGCAATGCCAACATAGGTTTATTTCCTACACATGTAAGTAAAAAAGTGTCTGATACATACCCAGTACGAAATGCTGTAGTCACTTATTTCCCATAAAAAATTTCGATTCCCACTCACACCTCCTAATTTATCAATTATGTTGCATTTTACCCCTAATTTTAAAGGGCAATTTAGTTTTTTTTTCAGTTAAACGGAAGGTAAAAGGTAAATTATGAACACAAGCCTAACTTGGAAAATAATGTTGTATGGAGTTCTAAAGGTGAAAGTGCTAATAAAATAGTTTAGGCGGTATAAATGATTACTCCCTCATAGTATAAGGTGTGTATCAAGCAATTAATCCTTCTTCAAATTTCAAATTTAGTTTTCTCACATGAGCAAACTGAAGGTATGAACCTGTAATTCTTTCTGCAAAGCCATGTCGGAGTATAGTTTTTCTAATTGTTGAACCCTCTGCTTTCTTGATTCTACCTCTGCATATGAAGAAGCTGTTTTCCTGAGGAAAGCAGTCAAGACAAACGACAGAACTGATCAAACATCCGTTATCAAAATCCTATTTAGAATTGAAAGTTGAGCGAGGACTAGGAGTCTGCAATGGGAACTAAATTGAAAACAAAATTAATTTGTATAAAGAAATGTCAATTTTATGAATAATTAGGAACTCACTTCTTTATTCTATTTGGCACTTTACTAAAAACAGGCGAATTGCTGCTCTCAAGCGATTTTGATCGTATATCCTTGGCTTCTTCCCTGACATAAAACAAAAGGAAATTCAAACTAGTATTCGATGAAAGAGAGATGAATACAAGGAAATCAAACTGAAATAACAGCTTCGGTAAACAATACAAGCTGATAATGTATGCATACAATTTATACACGAAGATTTATCTAACTACTCTCTCCTTGTACTTTTCTTACAAGTTACAATTCAAGTATCATACTAAAAATGGAGGCAATAAGAACAAAAAGGTCAAGAGTATCCCATCATTAAACAAAAGGTCCTGATGATAGCATAAGAGCAACTTAATACTAAAGAAAATCTTAAGAGATAACAATAAGCGCAAAGCTTATCCGAAAAATTGTAATCCAGGAAGAGCTAGGTGGATCCTATACATGGCACATAGATAAGCAAACAACTTATCCAAGTCAGCGTGTACAAGAACAAAGAAAAATTCAATAAATTGCAAGGCAGCAAGAAAGGCAAGAGCTTGGGCACATAAGAAGAAAAAAAGAAAGAAATAAATTGTAAAACTAAGGAGAAGTTAATGGAGGCTAGACCTGCAAGGCTCGAAGGATATAAAAATGCACAAGAGAATAATCAACAGCATGGATGGAGCCTTTTCGCAGAACAAACTTGCACAACCCAAATTGGCAGCAAGAAAAGCACACAATGAGATGGTCAACATATCACAAGGGCTGGACATCAGGAAACATGGCCATAAAAATCTGGAGCTTGACGAAAATAGAATGCACTAAATCACGATAAAGGGAAGCAAATTGGCAACCAACCGATATGAGTCCACTTATGCAGCTAACCGAAGCAAGAGCTAGAAAAATACAAAAGCAACCATACAGTATGACACAATAAATAATAACTGAAATCTATAGAAGATGTCAACATTAAGGATATTTACTGTGTCCTATTGATTTGTAGATGGCCTCCCGAGTAATAGGTAGGACAAGCTCCTAAAATAGAAGTGGTTAACCAAATACCGAAAGCAAGCACGAGAAAAGATTCTGAACATATCGATTTTGACTTTATTTGATTTTCTAGCTTTGTAGGTTAAAATTATTTAGCATAAGGCTTTCGAAATCCTCACAATTTCGGATCTCTAATCATCTGTACCTAGCATGGCAAGTATTCAAATCCAAATATGGAAACACATGTACAAAATAGCTACATACATTGGTATGGATGTCATGTATATGTAAGTTTTGTTGTCGGGAACATGCATGTTAAAATAGACATTAGACCTACTAAAGGTATATGCTTGCTGGTCTATCATTCTTCCCTCTACATCAATGCTTTCTGCCTCTAATACATTAATACTCCCCATCCCAAACGCTCTAAACAGAAGAAATACATGCAGACACAAACACACACAAATATCCCCTTCAAAAACATACACGCAAGCACAAATATGAACCTCACTATTCTATCATTAAAAAGCACTATGAATGCTACATGCCGATGAAATGCAAAATTATATTCTTCGTTCCTTTGTCCTCAACTATAGCATTCTTTATGATTCTCTCAAAGGTCATCCTTCACTCTTCTATCTTATTTCTTCAGCAATTAACTTCACATAGTCATACATCTCATTATCTGGGACTTCAAAACTTGTGCAACTCACAACAATTAGCTATGAGATACTTTAGGATCCTTATCCTGCATGACGGATTACGTTATTTGACAATCTCACAACTTTAGCACAGGTGCTCATGACATAGTGCACAACTATTAAGGATTTTGGAGGTCAAAGACAGCAGTGTTGCCCTTCGAAATAGGTAAATTTTTAGGAACAACAGAAAGGACAGGCTTTTGAAGTTTTGTCACAGTGCGCTGTTGAGTAAAATGTGCCATGCAATTATTCAATTTCTAATTGCATCAAGTTCCATTGAATCAAGAGACCACGACAAACACTTACTACGAAAAATTGCATCAATTTCTAACAGTATTTGGACGACATACACTGATCAATTTAATCAGGTCCCTCTTGTGCTAAGTTTCATTCATTTAATCTAATAAATTATTCCCTCCATGTCAAATGTGGTATATACCAAATCAAATGATAGGATAAAATGAACCAAACACACTCTTTCCCTTTTAATCATTATATCATATTTTCCTTTAATTAAGATCATTAATCCTAAAAGTTTCAATGAACCTTTTTATCTCAAATATTAAGGGCAAAAATCATATTCAGAGAGGAGTTAGATGGCCTGATCTAATAGCATTCCCAATTTGAATTGCCAGACTATTGCTACTTCATACTTGATTATCTAGACTGCATCCCTATCTTATGACATACATACAAAAACGTCCAAATGAAATATGTATGTTATAGCTGCTTTACATCTTCTCTTAGCAGTACAGAACTCTTTCAATACATTCATTCTGTAAAGCACTCTTTAACGAAAATTTCAGGAAAAAAATGGACACAGAAGATCAAACCAAGGTCTAGTGACATAAATACTTAACATAACAATTGCCAAGGTTGGCCAACGTTAGGATATTCTCACCTGTCTTCAGCATAGAAAACACGCTTGTTCGAGGGCTGGTTATCCAATGCATGGAGTACAGAAGTCAATCTTTCAATTTTCTACAACAATAGAGAACATCAGTCACAATTAAACCATAAACGATATAACATTTCATATGGTAAGCAGATCTAGCTTGGATACTCGACAAACCTTCTTTTCACTTTGAATTTTTTGAAGAATGTATCCCATATCCTGAGTCTTCATTAGCATGAGCTCCTCTTGAGTATACTTGTTTGCTTCACTCCTAAAAAAAATCATAGACCAATGAATCTCAAAGCATAATAGCTTGCGAAACTTAAGAAGCCTGAGCTTATATTACGGTGGCCTATGGACCCCATTGATAGTCCTAGTGTTGATCATCTTGAAGTAGAACTCATCAGGATTTCTGAACTCTGCCTTCTCCTTCAATTTCTGCAAAACCCCAGTTGAAACAAACCCATTAATTCTTTCTTCATTTCTCTATAGATTTTCTTGAGAGGAAAAAGCCCGTTATAGAGAATAGCATAAAAGTGACATATTGAACTCTCCATTTAAATTTTTGAAGTTCATAAAAAAAATTATTGTAGTTGGACATAATAATTAATTCTATAACCATAGAAAAATGTATACGATTATTATACCTAAAATTGATGATTATATAAAATAATAATAATGATTATTTAAGGTTGAAGTGGAGGGGCAAAGTGTCCCTCCTAAAATCTATAGGTACTGTTTGGCAACGGGTTAAGTGAGGGGTTAAGGAGACTTAACCCCTTCTAACCCGCCAAACACAAAAAATCTATACAAAGATTAAAGTGAGTTAACCCCCCATAATTTGCCCAACTAAAAAAATGCATACGGGTTAAGCTCTCTAGAGGGATTAAAATGAGTTAACACCTCAAAATGAGGGGTTTACTAATACTCCTCTTTAGAAGGATTAAGAGTTGACTCCTCTATTTATAAAGAAAATAGTCAAAATCCTCGTTATTCCCAAACACTAAAAATGATCACAAGGACTCAAATAAAACTTATTTGACGGGTTAATAATTTAGTCCTTTGGATTATCGAATGGGCTAACTACTTTAATCATTCTCTTTAATCTCTCTTCCTTAACCCTTTGCCAATACGGGATTTTCTGTCATTTCTACTTCACAGAGGGATTTTCTCTAAATTTACCTGAAGAAATTGTAATCATTTACAGATTCCATTTTTTTCCCATCCATGAAATAATTTACACTAATTTGGCCTATAGTATGAGACCTAATAATAAAAAATCAAAAAATCATTAAAGGAAAAAAAAAAAAAAACAGATTCATACTCTTAGAGCCTCTTCCTTTTGGTGAAAAGCTTTTGCTCTCAAAACATAATCTTTATGCTTTTCCAGAATCCCAAACTTCTTCCTCGCCTCACTGCAAGTTTCCACACTCAAACCCATCAATCAAAATCGCAACTTTTTCATACTTTTCAAACAAAGATCAAAATTTTATGAGAACTCACGGCTGGGCTCGCTCCTTGTGAGCCCTTCTAGGGATTGCGTTCCGAAGCGACGACATCTTCGATACGAGAACGAATTTGTTAGTTTCTGCAACAAAAAAAAAAGTAAATCTTGAGGGGGTTTTCGTACAAAGGGGTTTGAGAGAGAAGAGAACAGGAAGAAGGAGGTGACGTTACCGCGGCGGTGACTGGAAGCTGGCGGAGGCGGAGAGAGGGAGGAGAGAGAGAAGAGGAAGAAAGAACGAGAGAAGCACTGGCTATGTAAACCCTTAACGGGTGACCCGATCCGATAAGGGTATATTTGCGGACTTGAAATTGGGCTGAGACCAGACAGCCCAAATAAGTGCGATATGCCCAGCGATTTGTTTCGGGGGAAAAAGTGTAAATTTCACAAAACCCCCTGAAATTCCTTCTGAGCATAGACGAGAACGGGGGGAAAAAATTAGATAGGGGGGTCTTTTTTTTTTTTTTTTTTTGTAAAAGGTTATTTCAATTTGTGGAGCTTTATGTAAGTTTTTAGGGAATTTTGTGAAACTCTAGAATGATTGGAGGATTTCTCTAAAATTTTCTTTTTCTTTCTTTTTTTTTTTTGGTTATCACAGCAATGATTTATTTTTTCTTTCTGGTTATCAAGCATGAAAACATAATTCCATAACAAAAACATGAAAACATAATTAATACAATATCTACCTAAATTTTCACTATTGTGTCCTCCTTGTGATTTACAAATTTTCTTTACCAAATAATAAATGAAATATTATCATACTCCCTTTAAAAGCACGAGTTCGGAAAATCTTTCGGTAGACAAAAATACCCTTTACCCTTTTTAAATATCCTAATCCTTGATATTTGTAATGTTAACGTTTGACCCTTTACCCTTTTTAAATATCTAACGCTTGAAATATTATACACTATCTAAATCTAAAAGTTAAAATAATATCCTAAAGATATAATTAGTTATAAGCTTTTGCTAATATACGTGAGTTAAAAGTTTAGTACCAATCACATGAATTTTATTGTTAAAAACTAAATATTATATCCTATACGTGATTCATGTCTAAAAGTTTAGTACCAATCACATGAATTTTATTGTTAAAAACTAAATATTATATCCTAATCCTAATCCTTGATAAACTACTAAAAGAATATCAATTTTGGTATTTGTAATTTTAAAGTTTGAAATATTATACACTATCTATAAGTATGAATTTTGCCATTTAAATGACTTAATTAGTGTTTGTTTAGAGCTAAGAGGAGCCGGAGGGATTTGGTATTTTGATGGATGAAGGATTTGAAAGCAAACTTCATCATAAAGTTCAATTATTTAAAATTTAGCATCTATAGTTTGGCCAAACTATACGAAATATTATGAAGTTTTGTTTCTGTGACTAAATTATCATAGTTATCGCAATTTAAATTGATGGTAGTCTAATGAAAAAAAATCATAGTAATTTAATTTAATTTATTATATTTTTATCCCTTACTCAAACCTAGCATGAATTTTTAAGTTAAGTTACTACAACGCTAACTACCATTCATAAAAGAACTCCATGGTTCTTTAATACATATATCTATCCTTATTACGTGATATTTGCACACCAAAAATTATTCTATTACACAAAAATTTTAACTAAATATCTATCCTTAGTACGTGATAGTATATGTAATTAGTTGTGTTATTATTATAATAATAAAATATTATATAATTTGCAATCTTTATACAAAGAGAACTCTAATTGTAATTGTTATCCTATCACATGCAACACCTCATACCTATATAAACCAAGAAATTACACAATTTTCATACTAACTGTCTCCTTCAACATGTATGTTCCTTTTTATTTTCATGATTCATGATTATTATTCTTTAGTAATATTGGTCCTTTTTATCTTCATGATTATTTGTTAGTAATATTGTGTATTTGATTCAATGGTGATGGTGATTCGTGTCAATTGTTTATAATGATTTCACCTCTTATTTCAGAACCTCTTTTGTTAGTGTCTTCTTCCACAGGTATGTCCTATCGTTGCCTTCATTGTTTTACTTTTGTAATATTGTGTATTTGATTCAATTATGATATTTGTTATTTACTAGCTTGTATTTGCTTAAATTCTTTTACCTTTTCTTTTACCATGATAAATCCAACATGACTAAGAAAAATGTTTATAGCAGTGTATATTTGTTGCTAGCAAATTAATTTTGATCTGATTATTCCTGAAAGTGGAAACCCTCAGTTACACGTTGATTGTTCTGATCCCCTGAACTCTGGATGATGTTATTTCAAAGATAGGTTGAGATGTCACTTGAAAATCATGTAATGATAAGTTACCCTTTGTCTCGAGTGGTTAACTCCAAGAATCACTACCATTAACAATTAAAGCACTGCACAACTATGTAAGGAAGAAAATTTAATCAGTAGTTGCATGTTTCAGATTGGGGAAGAAAGGTCGTCAATATTATTAGATTTTTCACAACTTTTATCACTGATTCACTGAATTAATGAATCTAGACAAGCAATAATCCACATATCGCACAACATGAAGCAAGGACAAAAGTGAAACAGTGATTACATGTGCCAAGATATCATGACACATAACTCTTACCGTGCTAAAAAGGTCTATGACAATCTTTTATTTTACCAAACAAATTAATCCTTAAAAAGAAGGATCAATATTCAACATATAGTGAGCCATAAAGCATACCCTTCTCCAAGTGGACATGAGAGGCAGGACAAGCTGACCACTGCTTTTTCAATCAGCCACTTCATAGAGTTCCTACTTGTATTTATTTGACTGCCAAAAGAAATAAATCCGAGTTCCTCATTAAGGAATCCACCTGAATTTTCATCATCGAAATAACAATCCTCCCGAATAATCTCACGGAAAAAAAGATCCGGGTTAAAATTTAAAACTACAATCGTGGTGATCTACAAAAAATATTGTAAAGTATAGTTAATGTCATTTACTGTTTTCTGTGACCTTATTGAGTATTTTTGCTCAGATTATGCCCTAAACCTTATCATGTTTACTTGACTTTAAGTGGTTTGGCTTATACTCTGCTTCAAAGCTGAAAGTGATTCCCCATAGCAACAGATTGTCAACATAAAATGGTCAATTTTTTATTGGTGCTTACTAAGGTTTGATTAAGATCCAAACGCAACCTCAATTACTTGAGACAAAAGCTTAGATATGACAATAGTTATAAGAATAACAAGGATGATCACGACATTAGAATTTAGTTTGTTCTCTTTTTTTATTTTTTTTTATTTTAGGAATATGTATTCAGGTCTAAAAATAAAAGGAATAGGATTGTTTTACTATGGCAACTCTATGGTTAATTTGGAAGAAAAGAAATCAGAGAATATTTAGCGAGAAAAGGTCCACTGTGGAAGAGTTCATTCATAATTCAACACAACTTGTTGATTTGATAGTCTCTCAACAATACACATACCAGTAGTGCAAGGTAATGAGTCGTAGTCCTATAATACCCCTCACCTCATGATGTAATTCCCTTCACCTCCACATCATTCTGTATTTCCCTCCTTTTTTTCATCTTTTTATGTATTTTCTCTTCAAAAGAATGGGCTCAAGCCCCCTTATTTTCTCTAAAAGTATTATGTTATGAAAAGTAAGCTTCTAATATTTAACTTAGGAGGTGAGCATTTTGCCCGTCCCCTTTAATACATGATACATCTAATACCATGAGTCCAATTAAATATACAAATTATAGACCAAATAGCTTCCAAGTTGTAAGCAAATGCAGATAGACTTCTCCTTGAACGGATAAAAATATTTCACTCGGTCAGGCCCTTGAAAGAAAAGAAAATTGAAAACAAAAATCCTAATATGAGAAATTGTTTTCTCTCTCTCTCTGATTTAACCTAATATGAGAGTTATACAGTACATTAACTCACAAATTCCATGTCTGTCTCTCCATGCTAAATAGTTGGCATAGAGATCAATAGTTAATCTGTAACTTGTATATAATGAGATAGCGTAACTTTAAGAAAACTATCATGAATTGTTGGGGTTTTGGGAATATACCATAAACTTTAAGATACAGAAAAATACATTATACCATACAAATACC
Organism: Asparagus setaceus; assembly: GCA_012295165.1. Classification (NCBI taxonomy): domain Eukaryota; kingdom Viridiplantae; phylum Streptophyta; class Magnoliopsida; order Asparagales; family Asparagaceae; genus Asparagus; species Asparagus setaceus. Next base: position 9,805,547 of record CM022707.1, read on the forward strand.
ACTAACTATAAAAAAAAGCAGCTTTGAAGTAGCCATTTTCTGCAAGTTCGAGATTTTGTGGTACTTTTCTCTAATAAAATTATATAATAGTTTTGTGCAAGATCCCTAATAGTCCATGAAATAAACACAATTGAAAGGAAATAAAACTTACATTCCCTTGAGTTTCCAAAGTAATGCATAATTCCACTGGGTGTTTTGGCAAAGATCCTTCAGCAGCTTCCTCAAATGTATTGAAGATTAAAGTATGAAATCTATAAGTACTTACTAATTTAACTCAAAAATAAAAGACTAAATTGCTCTCTAAATTGAGGGCAAAAAGTTACACCATTTAAGGATCAAGGGGTGCGCCTGCAATTAACCTATTATATATTGTGATTGACCTAGCTTCTGCTATATCTCTGAACATATTTTAGCTTTCTGTGTTGTAGCAATGCCATACTTGAGCTATCTCAAATTTTGTTCTTAATCTCAGATGAGACATATTCATAGTTCAATCAATAAGTTGTGCTCTTGGGATCCGTAGACTGATAAATTAGTTGGAATATTTGTGCTCTTAGGATCTGTAGACTGATAGATTAGTTGGAATAGTTGGTGGAGTGCTTATAATGCGATTGGTAATTCCTAATTGCTAATAGTATATTGATTGATTGAATTCTTGATGAACTTATCCCATGCTTTTGCAGATGATCAGAAACATTAGATACTTTTGTCTAGGAAAACATCGTAAACCTGTTCAACTGCTAAGCATAAAATTGACCGTGGATTGGCTTGATAGTTATCATTTACTTTAATTATGAATTATAAATCTTCTCAAAGCTCATGTGACAACTATTAGTATAAGTTATCATAAATTTTGATATAATTTTCTTATGGTTTTTATTTTATGATACTTATTTGTTTACGTAGGATAATATCATCTCAATTCTAATTTCACACTCAAGATTTATTCCATAATTACAGTATCGGGTTAGTAAAGAATGTCAACAATTTTTATTTTTTAATTGTAGTAATGATTATAGTTGGTCGTTTACTATTGAATTTTCATGAAAATATATGCTACTTTGTCGAACTATCTGCATTGCTTATATGTATTTATAAATTAATGGTAACATGACATATGATTTTCCTTTGTAAAAATTTATTCTCTGGTTTTTGGATTACATAACCACTACAACTATACAACACTTTCTAGCATAAAGGACCTTACTAAAATGGCTTTAAGCCAAGGTTTGCATTGAACTGAATAATAAAATTATATATATATATATATATATATATATATATATATATATATATATATATATATATATATATATATATATATATATATATATATATATTGTGTGTGTGTGTGTGTGTGTGTGTGTGTGTATTAATAAAACCATATGAACATTTTTTAAACAGAAGAGAACACTTCAATCCCCAGTATTAGAAAAACCAAATATGCTCGGTTGAGTGATGAGCAGAAGAAAGCTTACATTCAGAGAAGTGCGAATCATAAGAGAAAGCGGCAAAATAATGACTCCACTGGTAATATTATTAATGGGAAACGACAACGTAAAGTTGACCTATTTTGTGGAGCCCTACTACTGGCCTATAAGATCAAGGTTGGTGTAGATATAATTTATAATTTATTAAAAGGGTCATATAACATTATATATTGATTTATTAAATATTAATATTTGTACTAGGGCAAAGTCTTCTTGAACCGGTATGTTCTTTACTATATAAGCTACGCACTCCAAAGTCTTGTGTCTATTGTGGAGCCAAAAAGTTGGAACACGAGCCTCCAACATTTTGCTGTCACAACAGTGAAATCCACCTAGCAGATGTGAATATTCCAAATGAATTATACGCCCTTTATACAATGCAATCACCAGAGGCAATTGAGTTTCGAAGCCACACTAGAATGTACAATAGTATTTTCTCATTCACATCGTTTGGGGCAAGATTTGATAGGGAGCTTGCATCAAATAGAAAAGGAGTTTTTACATTTCGAGCACAAGGCCAAATATATCATAATCTCCCTGCTCTAATTCCAAAAGAAAATAAGATTAGCATTCTTTTTTTTCATATACAGTGGAATGACTATGCGCACAACTTTATTTGGGGATTTGGCTACAAACGAAGGATCAATTCTTGAAGCCAAAATCAAAGATAAACCTGTAATAGCATTATCAGATTATAAGATCTCTATATTTAAAGGTATATATTTAATTACTGAAATTCTTATTAAAGACGGCTAAACATAAAATTCATCATATGAGTATCTCAATTTTGCAGGGGAGAGAAGCATATCATCGCAAATTATATCAACAATATGTATCAACCTAAAAATACAAGTAGCTAAAGAATTAACAGAATGGTAAGTAGAACAAGTATACTTTCATATAACCCAATAATGAAATATTATTATATTTTAATCTAATATCTTTGGTTTCATGTAGAAAAAGCGGTAAAAACAAAAGGATCTCCATCAACGCTCTTTATAATTGTAAAAGAAATTCAAATTAGTGATATTATGCATACTTCACAGAATTTGATACAGGTACAATATTAGAAACCTATTCTTATTAACGCAATTAAACCTAACTAAGTTTTGCCAATATACAGGCACGCTATTGCACATTTAAGGCAAAGATAACTACCATTCTAAATGGACTCGAGCCATGGTTCTATTCTTGCAAAGGCTGCAACAAGAAGGTAGATAACAATATTAATAAAGAGTGTCTGAATGATAAATGCCGCAGAATCACTGATGACTCAGTACCAAGGTTAAGTAATATATTTTTTTTATGACATGAACATATTAAAATACAATATTAACATATATCTAGAAATCAACAATAAAAACTACATGTATGTAGTTAAGATTCTCGTGGAAAATGGCACGGATAATGCAAAGGTAACACTGTTTGATGCAGCAGAAACTCTTATTGGATGCACAATAGAAAAATTCATTGCAGACAAAGAAGAGGTAATTCCTAGCTCTATTCAAGTAATAAATTAGAAAATAAAAAAAAATCATATATATGAAATTAACCTTTGTTCTCATTGAAATAGAAAAATAATCAGAGTCCATATTTCCAGAAATTTGTGTTGAACATTGGAAAGACGTTCAAATTCCTGGTGAAGTTAGATGAGAAGACAAAAGATGAATGAGGCGAAGGAAATATAATAGAACAAGAAATCCAACTCCAGCCTGATATCACAATCGACGTAGATGATGAAGACGCTATTTTAGAATTGCCCAGGAAAAAGATAAAGGTGGAGAAAAATTGATCTCGGCTCAATTAAAATATGAAACAAAAAGAATAAAGGATAATATTTTTTGAACATTTTATATCATAACTTAATTTTTTAGTAGAGTTAGGAATTTTTGTAAGAGATTTTCATGCAAAATTATTAGTACTTTTGTATGCTTATGTGATTGTTTTATCACATATAAAATTATATTATAGTTACGTTTAATTTTTAGTTTTTGTCTTTTTATTATTTTAAGTGTGATCTTCAGGTGGTGCTCAAGTGTATTAAGACTTATGTCTTGACCTCTGATTTCCATGATCATATTACTGATGAATTTCAATTTTGGATTGACCAATTGTGAGCTATTGTATATATGGATTTTGTGATATTACTTAGTGAGGAATGTAGTTGTAAGTTGAGGCTGTAATTATCCTTTTGTGGAATTTTATTTCTTTTGCTTGTCTAAGCAGTTTCTGTACGTAATTTTTCAATGGTAATAAAATATATTGTTCATTTTTCCCAAAAAAAACCCTGTTAAATAGTGTTCACAGACGAAACATAATTCTAATTAGGGATGTCGCAAAATATAGTTGAAAGTGGTGAAATATTAGGCTATTTTTTTGGGCAAATTTGAAAGTTCAATTTATCAATGTCCAAATATCTTTGTTCAATTCTGTTTAATCTTTTTAATACATTTTATGTGCTTAAAATCCATTACATCAATTCTTTTATGATGTTTAAATAAAAATTATGGCAAATCTAATAATTCAATTTACATATTTGAATTCAAAGTGAATCTGACTTATTTATAGTAATGAATCAAATAAAAATTAGATTATTTTGATATTTAACCACGTGCATTGCACGTGCATAAAACTAGTAAAGACAAATTTACATGTGAAACTTCAGAATCACAACTTTTTTTTGTTCAATGTGAGTCCTATCAAATATATATTAATGTACGCATGCTTTTTGAATAAAATATTCTATATTACATAATCCGTTAACTTCTTATAAATTTTGAATTATCTGCTATTTGTTCTAAGCATACTTTTGATGTTCTAAAACAAAAGAAAACAATATCACATGAGCTAAAAAGTTTCATAGAAAAATATAAATGTGCAAATAAAAAATACAATATTATAGAATTTGTTATAGTATCAATGCCATTACTCATTTTTAAGGTGAATATAGTATAATTGTGCAAAAATATTTAGAACAATAGGGACTCGAAGATAGATATAACCGTCCTCAACCGTTCTAATTAATATAAGACAAAATGGACTAAATTATTAATCATATTACAAACTTTATAGAATATTCCATCTAATTAGAGGAGCTAATTTCAAACAAGTTTTTTTTGTTGAATATAAGAAAATCCTTCTTAACTTTAGACGATTATTAGATAATCTCTCTTAACTTTAATAATATCAACCCGCCTTCTCAAGTACAGGGGTTATTAGAAAACCTCATTTTACCATTGAGATTATACTAGTGTGCACCCCATGCAAAGCACGGCTTTATTTTTGAATTTGCTGTTCATGATACAGTAAATACTGTAGCATAAATAGCAAATTTATTTTTCCCTGGCCTTAAAAGGGGACACAAATATTCACTGTTCATGGTACTGTATCATTTACTGTTATATGAACAGTAAATCCTTGGATACTCCTATAAGCATAGAGGAGTAGATTAGAAGACCCCCTTTAACTTTGATATTTTATTAGAAACCCCCTTAAAAGCATCACTTTTAGGGCAGTTTCTAATAACCCCTAAACTTAATGGGATTTCTGATATTTGCAAAGTTAAAGACGGTTATCTAATAATCACCAAGTTTTTTTTGGGGGGTTATGATATTTAGCCTTTTTTAGGGATGAAATATCAAAATAGTGGTAAGCCGAGGGGCCTAACGTCATCTTCCCCTCAACCCGTGGCACCTAATCCAGCTGCCCTCAAACCCGATTTCGCGCCATTTTCTCTCTCCAAACTCCAAACCCTAACCCTAATCGGATCCAAACCCAACGGATCCGATCACCCGCCACCTCCAGATCCGGTCACCGCTAACGACTCCCGCCCTCCTCCTCCTCCTCCTCCTCAATACTCGCTCAACAAGTAAGTGCCAAACAAATCGCCGCCCAATTAGAAGAGCTAGGGTTTTTTTGTCGATATTCTAGGGTTTCATTAATTGCTCAATTTTGGTTCTTTTTATATAGGGGACAATAGATGGAGGAGAGAACAGAGGTTTATTGGGTAATGTGTACCGCGAGAACTGTCCTGGGTGTAAGATGGACCAGCGGAAAGAGGAGCATTTGGGGATTCCGTACAGAGAGTTCTTGTATGTGTGGATCATCTCCTTGTGTACAGGTAAGGGTAGGTTCTGATCAAAGAATGATTCTTTTATTACGAGTGATGATAAAAAATTTTCTTTCAAAATTTTGCTGAAAGTATCAATAATTTTAATACAGTATCTAATTTGTCAAACATTATTAATATTGATTGGTATTATTAGCAAGAACAAAGATAATTAGGGAATAGAAGAGTATAGATTCTTTCTGGTCTAGATACTTTTCACCTAATTTCAGTACAAATTTTAACGGCTAAATATCAGAAAACCCCTCTTAACTTTAGACAAGTATCGGAAAACCACGCCTTAACTTTCAAAATATCAGAAAACCCCCCCTTAAGTATTGGGATTATCACAAAACCCCCCTCTAACTTTTAGATTTTATCAGAAAACCCCCTTTAACTTTGAGATTTTATCAGAAAACCCCCTTAAATTAGGGGCTTTCTGATAAAATCTCAAAGTTAAGGGGGGTTTTCTGATAACCCCTAAACTTAAGGGGGGTTTTCTAATATTTTCACAGTTAAGGGGGGTTTTCTTATAATCATCCAAAGTTAAGGGGGGTTTTATGATATTTAGCCAATTTTAATTGGTTACACCAAAGAATGAATTTTTTTTGTTATTTCGTATTTTTTTGTTATTTCGTATGACGATCACTTTTTTTTTTGTTGAAAATTTAGCCGAAATTGTTAACAGTTTTATTGTAGTGGGGCAAGACTTTGCTTGATCTGATTTAATTTTTCAAACATTCTGAAATTTGATTACTCTTTCTGGGCCTTATCAAAAGTTGATAGGAACAAATTTATTATTAAGAGCAAAAAAAAATTTGGGAACAGAGTTTGCGTACTGTTATGGACAACTTTGGCTGCTGTTTCATGTACAAAAAACAAAGGTAATTTTCCATTTTTCATGTACAGCAAATAAAGGTAATTTTCCATTGCTCGGAGTTGATTTTTTTTTGCCCACTTGTTATTTGATTTCTTAAAATCTAGATGCTGTCTCACATAAATTTTCTGCCATTACTACTTTTACATGATTCTGACATTTCATCATTTGTTTGTTTGTCCCTTTCAGCTTTACCAATATCATCATTGTTTCCATTCTTGTACTTCATGGTATGTTTTCAAAAGTGCATGTTTTGCTTATGTTTTTCTTCTTGTCTTTCATTGCTGCCATTATTTGCATTGTCAAAGTAGGCTGTCCGTCATGTTCATTTTTGTAGTTACTTGTGTTCCAAGTTCTAAAAAAATTTCCCTTTTCTGGTTGTTGAAAGTTAAATACCTAAGTAATAGAATTTTACCAATTTGAAGTGATGCATCTTTAGCAACTTAAATACATTACGACGTTTTTACACTCTCTGTGTTATGTGGTTTATGTTGTGCCTTTAGCGTTAAGTTGCTACTGACATTGTAGATTCAAAATCTTGTCAGTTGAAAGCAGTGTAACTGGTCAACCAGTTCTTTTACCATATTGGCTGATTGAGTACACAGTGCGAATAGTATACTGGACTCTGCATTTCTCATGCTTTCTTTTTTCCATAAGATAATGGAATGTTCCTAGCTGATCATATATATCTTCATACCGTCTCTTTTCTTGTACTTCATGGTAGTTATAATAAAAATGCTAAACATCTTTATGTTTTTTGTAGTTCTCCAATGCAGTCCATCTTCATGGTGTTGGAGAATGTTGTACATTCTTTCTTGTAGTTGCTTGCAATCCACATCCTGAGCAAGTTTTTCCTTTTTGGTTTCTGATAGTTCAAAAAACCAAGTATGCGATTCTAGCAAAATGACGTGACATATCTGAAGTAATTTCTTTTCCTACAGGTGTTCTTCACATTTTCTCGTCCCGATATAACTTTGTGTTGTTTTTGTTACTAGATGACAATGTTAGGTGTACATCATCTCAACATAGAGCAGTATAACTGGTCCAACGGGCATTATTTGCACATAGGCTGGCTGATTATATAGTGTAGAAATTACAAAAGGGTATGCTGGAATCCACATCTCATGTTCTCTTATTTTTTCCTACAATAATGGGATGCACCTACTTCAACATATACATCTTTGTTCTTCGTGTTTTCCTTTCCTATTTTTATTTATTTATTTTGCATTGTTCTCTTTCCATCCCTTGATCAAATAAAATAAATCCACGAAAGCAAAATCCTAAACCTAATCTCTCATATGAGGCAAGAGGCTTCTCAATTACCCATTGCCCTAGTATTTATTGTTACTTTTTTCTTAGGGAAAAATGCTTCCACCCCTTTGCATATTTTAACCACGTGTTGTTCCCCAAGTTGACTTGTCAATGGTGAAAATCCTCAAGATTATTAGATCTATTGGATCCAAACCCTACTATTTTCTGACTCCTTCTCTGTCACGCTAGGGACCGCGGGCCTGTCGGCGCGATGTAAGCCGTGAGACTCACTGAGTGTAGCGCGTTGTTTGGCTCAAACCACTGTCAGCATCAGCTAGCTGAGCTGATTTTGGCAGTAGTTTGAGCTAGCCGATTTTGGCAGTAGTTTGAGCCAAACAACGACTTACGCCACGCTGATGGGCCCTCGGCCTGAGGCGTGACACTCTTCCCCATTAATATATAAACAATGGATAAATCAATATAAAAGGAGAATTGTTATAAAATAGATGAGAGGGAGGGCAAGGGGTCGAAAGGGTGAGGGTGAGTGAGTGGGGTGGTGGGGTGGTAAGGGGCGATGGTGGAGATGCGGGAGGGGCTGCAGAGAGGAGGATGAGTGGGTTTCTGGGAGTGGTTGTAGTGGTGGCGTGGGTGGGGTGAGGTGGGTACGTAAGGTTTCTATCTACTAGTAAAATGTGAATATTATCAATTGTTTGATATGTAACAAGTCTCTTTATGTGATAAATGTTTAGAAGAGTAAGCTATATGTCTACTTCCATGAATAAAGACTTCGGCTTGGTTTGGTAGGAGGGAACGTGAGGGGAGGGACAAAAAATAAATTTTGCCTTTGGTAGAGGGCTTTTAGAGGGGGACGTAGAGTGAGGGCAGGAGAGGTGAGGGAAGGGACACTACAAAATGAACTAAAAATTTAAAGAGAGATTGGGTTTACTGTTTCGGGTTCTTTTGACCGTCTACATTTACTTGTTTTGAATGGTCTATGATGCCTGGTGGCTTATTTAGATCAGTTATGAATATGTTTTAACTCCAAATGGAAGTAATTGTATTCGTTTTTTATTCATGCAGATAAAAGACTTGCATATTGCCAAAAGAGAAGAAGATGTTGGGTTTTATGCAGGTTTTGTGGGTAGGTATCTGATACTGCTTCAGAATTTGGAAAATGATATGTCATTTCAAAAAGTTTTGCTTGATATGCTTACTGTGATGTATTATATCTTAAAGCCATTATATAGCACTCAACTTCTCCTTATTGTAGGGTCTGCATTTATGCTTGGGAGAGCTTTAACTTCCGTATTTTGGGGTTTGGTCTCTGATCACTATGGAAGAAAACCTGTCATTATGATCAGCATTACCTCAGTGTCAGTACTTTATGATTGTTCAGTTTTGCAGTCAACTTAAAGGGCTCCCTGAATTTATTTGTGTATTTTTATTTGGTAACTGAAGGAAGTTTGGTTTTTTTTTCTTTGTTTCTATATTTTAGTGCTGAATTGATTTTAATAACGTTTCAGCATTATATTCAACACACTCTTTGGGTTAAGTACAAGTTATTGGATGGCAATTGCTACAAGATTGCTTCTTGGATCTTTGAATGGTTTACTTGGCCCAATAAAGGTTTGTTCTAGTATTCGATGAAGCCTGTCTATTCAGTCTCAACATTGATAACAACGCCTTTGCTTCTCGTTGCTACTGTGATACTTTTTAGATTGTGTTTAGGCTTATGCTATAGAAGTTTGTCGAGCTGAACACCAACCTATTGGACTGTCGCTTGTAAGAACCTCTTCATGTTTCATATTCCTTTTTCTCTTGAACTCTTTTACTTGCTTCTCTTTTCATTAAAGTTGAATATTTTTGTCATCATCTAAATTCAGGTTAGCACAGCCTGGGGAATAGGTTTGGTAATTGGTCCAGCTATTGGAGGCTTCTTCGCACGGGTAATTGTAACTCTAGTACAGTTGTAACAGTAGTAAATATGCTTTGTTGTATAAACCCACCATCATATGACATGTAGCTCAGATGCTTGTTGTACCATAGCCCATAGGAGTCATACTCTTTAGAGAATTTTTCCTGAATTCTTTTAGGCTGTGCTGTGTTTGGTATGAGGATTCCTGTATTTGGGATAAGCTCAAGAACATTCCTGGAATGTTAGATTTTCTTTGGTATCACATTCTCTGGTTTGTGCATCTAAAACTCCAAAATACCATGCTCCACCATCCCCGCCTAGAGACGAAAAGGCCTCAAATGCTGTCAGATAGTATAAAAGGGAAAACAGTTCTCTTTCTTACTATACTGCTTGAGTTTTGGATAGATGTGAAGTGGTTGGGTGCAACCCGATTAAGCATCTTAGTTAGGACATCACGAGCTCATTTTGGTTATATCAGGCATGGCAATTGGCAAATGGATATGTTTTAATACTGCTAAGTTGAATCTGTTTCTTTTAAATGTACGAGTCCCTATAGTATTCGGCTACTATGGATAGGTGAAAATGTGCTCGCACCTTTATGCTTTGTATGCATCTGCACACTGGTAGATGTACTGCTGTATCCATAAGCCAGGCAGGATCACAGTTATTTGTTATTTTGTTATAAAGTGTCCAACATACCAAAAGTTTAGGCACACTAAAATTGTCTCATCAGCTTTAAATTATATTGCATCCTCTACTTTTTCCATCAATAGTGGCAGTTCGTAACACAGGAGTAAACCAATTATATTGAATGATTGTACTGTGTAGATAAGACATTCTGAATCATATAAACTTTAACTTCCTACTTTTTCATCCATCCATAGAAGATTATCACATGATTAACTTATTATTTTATTGTTGTTGTGTTTAGCCTGCAGAGAAATACCCAAAGATATTCTCCAAGGAGTCCTTTTTTGGGAGGTATGGCTATAAATATGCTTTGTTCATTCTCTTACCTAATTATGTATTCTTATGCATGCCCTTGTAACCAACATGTTTTGTAGGTTTCCATACTTCTTACCCTGCATTTGTATATCACTCTTTGCAGTTGGTGTATTTATAAGTTGCTTCTGGCTTGCGGTAAGTTATATTAACTTTTGTATTGTCTCCTTTTTGTCTTATTTTTAATTTCTATAAGGAATCTTTATAAGCATGCAAATTTACTTTCGTGTAATTCATGTTTCTAGAGATTTCCAAGTCTGACACATTGCATAACTTTATGTAACTGGATTACAATATGGTAGCATGCCAATTTTGTTGAGGATTTTGACTTGCAGGGTAAAGATTCTATGAGGAGAGTTAAGGGTCTGTTGTGCCCAAGTCAGTTCTTAACTTTAGTTAAGGTTTTGGGGTATCCAAAAAACTAGTACTGCAGAGAAGCAAAGAAGAGAGAACAACCCAAGAAGCAAGATCATTAATACGATGATGAATAAATAACTGAAGAAACAAGAGTAGGAAATGATGCGAAAGGAAGATAAGGAAAGGAAATATTCTCAGAATTCCTTTCTCATGATAGTATCCATTCATTCGCTTGACAAATATAGAGAGAAATGGTTTGGCAAACATTAAAAGCCTGTCAATGCTTGAGACTAACACATTATATTTATTATATGCTTGAGAACCTTTTTGCTTTTGTTATCAATGGTTCTAGATTAATTTACTGTTAGGGCTAGGTAAAGCCAAAAATAAAGGTTTTATAAGGTAGGATGTGGGCCCTTTCTTCCAGAAACCTGCATAATTAGAATGGTGAGATATTTTATTGACCTGGAATTAGCATTGATACTACGGTAACAGAATGCTCAGTGAGCAAAGACTGATCTCTGAAAGACATCAGGATAACTGCAGAATCTCTATTCTAGTCACAATTAGATGACAACCAGTGCTGATATAATTAAGGGAAGATTGGAGATGGATAATATGAGATGGTAGAGAGGAATAAGGCGGAAACATACAAACAGAGATGGTTTAAAGGACACATGACTCCCCAGTACTTTTAGGCTTGTGTTCAATAATGAACTTTAAAAATCTATGCTTCTCAGACTCAGGAAACTGACATCAGCAATGGAAAGAAACCAAAAGCCTAGGGGCATCATGACATAGGCATTACATGTAAGCATGTTCACAATTGATATGCTAGAAATAATGTTGCAAAGGCATTATAATGCATATCTTGAATTTTTCTTGTTCACGTAGATCAGGCATGCTCTCCAGAAAACAAAAGCCTCCATAGTAACCAGCTATTATCTTTATCAATTATTGGCAAATAAATCACTGAGCAATGACCTTCTTTGATGAATGGTATAGCACAGCTGACTATTCATATTCATGTTGCTGTTTTTTTTTAATCTACAAGCTATTATTGCTTATCAATCACGGTCAACTAAAATTCTCAAGCAGCTTTCTCAATGTGTTATAGCACACCTGATTCAGTTCAAATTCATATGATAGGCAGATAAAAATAGAGAATTCTGATGCATTTAAAAAATGGGTGAACTGAACAGAGGAACCATGATCAAGGGAACAGCCACAGAGATAGAGATCATATGTTGCATCCACATTACAAACTTTACAAATCGAACAGTTGACATGTTCTGACTTAAAACTTTAGGTCCAAAGATGACAACGCCATCTGGACATGCATGGAACTGTCCATATGGTAATTGTGAAATCGATAGACTTGTAAATGACACTGAACACAATATAGGTTCTCCTCAAAGGATCTTGAAAGTCAAGTTGAAGTTTACCTCAAAGGATCTAGTAAGCAACTAAGCATTCATCTGCACCATTTTACTAGGAGGCTTCTACTGGCAAGGCTTCTCTTGCTGTCATTCCATTGACTACAAATCATATATCACCTCCCAAATCACCCAGAAAAGAAAAATCTCAATGAATAATTAATAATCATGGAAAAAACATTGTTATGCAAGTTGTTTCACCTTTTTGGCTTGCAAGTTAAAACCTGAGCTATCCATGTATTTCTGTCTTAAGTTGTTGGACGTGTTCTTTTATCATCCACATTTGAATGTTCTTTTAAACTGAATTTGTCATCTGTTTCTTTTGCCAAGAGTATGTTGGCATTTCCAAACATTGTTGGTGGAGAAACAGTCAGATTTTTTATTTATTTTGGTATCATATTTTTTAAATTGAATTCGCAGGAAACATTACACAATCATAGTGATCATGATGAAGAAACCGATGGAACTCCAGCTTCCAAGAAAAGCCTTTTCAAGCACTGGCCACTAATGTCATCTATTATCGTCTACTGTGTTTTTTCACTTCATGATATGGCATATACCGAGGTAATGTTTATTATTATTTGCCTGTGGTATTAAAGTCATACAGTCATTTGACTTAAGCATGCTTTCAATCTTTATGCCAAATTTATATTGAATGCTTCTTTAGAGTGTTCTGCCTTTGAATATAGGAATTAACACGCTTTAGAAGTCTTATCTGCATACTTTCTCACTTGTATGATTCTGGAGGCTGGATACTTCTTGCAGCTTCAGAGCTCATGAGTCAAGATCCATTAGGTTTAATATATGTTTAAGAAGGAATTGAGGTGTCCAGCCATTAGCATGCTAAGCCATCAGTTTTCTCACTGTTTTATTGATAGGAAGGAAAGTAAAGAATTGACTCATCTGTAAAGCAATCTGGGATATTTCAAGCACTCTTCAAAAGCAGGATATTATGCTGTAGCAGTTGAGCCTGGAGACCTCCACCAGCCATTTGACGAATTTCATTTTATGCCAACAATTAAACCATGTAATTAAAAGCTCCATGAATGCTATCATAGAGTATATGAGCATCTAAAGACTAGTAAAAGTCTTAATGTGCATTGTGGTTCTTTATAGTTCAATGATAATTTTACTATGGCAATCTTGTCGATCTATGGAGTTTCAAATTACTTAATTTCTGCTCAAATATTTTTTTTCATCAGATTTTCTCCATATGGGCAGTGAGTGATAAACTTTATGGAGGATTAAGCTTTTCTTCTCAGGATGTTGGTGAGGTTCTTGCAGTCACAGGTACAATAGTTATTTGGTCTAGTTCATAATGTGGAAACATTCTCTTTTTTTCTCCTATATTTTTGCTTCAAATTATCCATTGAAAGTTTGTGGTGTGATAAATAGATCCTTTTATGTTATATCTTATGCAACAAAGGATTACTGTGCCCAATTAAATATTATGTCATGATCACTTTTATTGTTTGAGGAGCATGTTTTGACAAAGTTTTCATCATCCAATAATTCATCTTTGGGAAAGATGCAGGGGCTGGGTGGCTGCTTGCATCTGATATCTACAACTCTGATTTAGCACAAAACTTGGTTGTCTATTCAATCTTCTAGGTGCCTCAATTGCTCCATTTATCATATTTCAAAACTTTCATGAGCTTCTAAGATGTCCCTCTTCAGCACTCAATTTTTGCTTGCATGAGCAAGGTTCTTAGTTGATACCTTATGCAACCGGCAAATAATTCAATTGACATAAACGTAAAAGGTAAAGCTATTGATTAGTGTAAACATAATTCTATTAGTTTTTAGAAAATTATAAAGCCTAAAAGTACCAACTACGAGAACTGGCTGCATCGATACTTTTCATGTTCATATTTCATATAACAATTGCAAGGAAGGATTAGGTTCCATATGTGTCTATGTCAGTATGTATTATTTACATGGACACACACCCGACTTATGATAAATCACAGTCCAGTTGTGCTAACTGAGGGACACTTCTGATGTACTAACACTACAAGGTGAAGGTAACCAGTTCAGAAGGCCTGCTTATAGTTGACATAAATCAGGACATGACTACTTATGTACTGTTGTCGCCAATTGATTATTGCACCTATAATTGCCAAATTTCATTGACTAATTACTTATGTACTCATTGCATAGGCTGTAGTCTTCTGGTATTTCAACTATTTCTTTATCCCTGGATTGCGAAGCTCCTTGGACCCATCATTTCAGCTCGTGTTGCAGCGGTGTGCATCATTATCATCTTAATTTTTTCGTTGGATGTTACTACTGAAATAAAAACCTACCATGATGCTTTGAAATTATGATATGCAGGTTATAACTATACCATTAGGTGTCGCCTACCTGTTTATGTCCAGGCTATCAGGGTTTAAACTTTCATTGGTAGTGAACTGTACGTCGGTATTGAAGAACATTCTTTCTGTTGAGTATAATTCAGTTAATATGAAAATGCTTGATATCGAGTGATATCTAGCTGGTGTTCAAAATTAATCTGTTGGAAGTTTTTAGAATAAATACATGTCTTTGTTTTGACATAAGTTGGGTCACATTATTGATTATTTATCCATCATGCCTAGCTTCATAATTTTATTTCTAAAAAGCCCTTGTGATGGTAGATTACAACATATACTGGATTATGTCTGAATATAACATTGATAACAGAGGATGATATTTATGTTATAAGAATAACGGTGAGAAATATGGTAAGATGGATGCTAAAAGTAATTGCATCAATCTGTGCTGGAATTACATACTTAAGAAAGATTTGTCTGAAATATGTAGCATTGACAATATTTTGTGGCCGGTACAAGTCAGGTGAAATGTATCAGAAAAAAATAAAATAATAGAGAGATCCCAGATAATGTTTTGGTAGAAAATTCTTCTTAGCTCTCTTAATAAGCTATGTGTGCGCCGCGCAACATCTTTGGTCATGGTCAGCCATCATCAGTTGTATTTGCAAATATTATTTGCGTGAAACTTCTTAGCTGTAGGGTTACAGTTACAGATTGATTGCTCTTAATTCTGCATTTGTATTTGATTGTAATTTGTGCCAAACTTCAATTACCCCACAATGGAATTTTGTGTGAGAGTGAACTTTTTGTGACTGATCTTGTTTCTTACTTGAGCTTCTTTCTACAATCAGGTAATTGTCATCACTGGGATGTTCATTTTGCAGAACAATGCTGTGGTACTTTTTTACTTCTTTAAATACATTTAGTTGTACTTCATGAATGTTTATTCCATTCTGACATGCCTAAGAAACTATTTGACCAGACTAATACTTATGTTTATATTTCATCATCAGCCTCAGCACCAGAGAGGAGCTGCAAATGGCATTTCAGTGACAGGGCAGTCCCTTTTTAAAGCTGTTGCTCCAGCATGTGCCGGAGCTATGTGAGTATCTTTTCTTAGTCTTCCTAAAAGTTAATGCACTATATACAAGATCAGTTGTGCTCTATTTTTCAGATCTTCCACTTATATATTAATATATATGGGTAGCAAAAGAAATTGCCCTCTAGGTATTATTGGTTTTGCAGTATCTTTCCGTGTTTTTTGTATTGTTTTTCTAAAGTAACAATAATAAAGTTAATATTGCGTAGCAATCTAACAGAATGGTCACTATGCTATCAGGCTAGTGACTTACTTATTCGGATCACATCCTCCCTCCCTAGATGTGTTCAAGGGCTTCTAGCATGGGGCAAAAAAAACATACGCTTATTGAATACATTTTGCAAGTGAAACTACTGTGAGTCCATGACAACCTACAGTTGAGGTTTTCCATCTTCATGCGAACTAAATAAACCCTATCCCTTCTGAAATAGGCATAGGAGAAGAAATAAAATGCGATGACATCACCGGTTTATTACATCCTGGTCACACTAGTTAGACTGTGCAAGGGTAGTGTATAAGAAAGTATAAAACTACCTGTTTTTCACAGATCTAAAGATATGGAGAAGCTTCCCACAAAATTCCGAATTAAATGTAATTTAAAGGTTTCAGTATCCTCTCGAGGAAAGGTTATTTATCATTTCAATATATGAGAAATGCATATTGTTAAATGCTCAAACCATCTTGTTTATTCATTTATCATGAAGTAACATATCCATAATGGTGCATATGGATTGCACTACTTGTGATCTTTCTTGTATATCCTATCTGTAACATCACTTACTATTTGCAGATTCTCTTGGGCACAAAAGCGCCAAAAAGCTTCATTTCTTCCAGGTATCTTATTTAGAGATTGTTGTATCTTTGAGTTATTGATAGTTGTCAATGTCATAGTTGGCAAGAATGTTTAAGAAAATATAATAATATGAATGTTCTGTTTGTTGAATTAACAACCTTCAGTTGATGGCCAAATATCAGAATCATATGAAAAACCCGCCTACTATCTGTTAGTCTACTGTCAAACCAAACAAAGGAATGAGCTTATTTTTTAGTGTCATATTCAAATGGATTGCAGATCTTCATTCAGACCATTGAAATTCCCTCTTTATATTGGACCCTCATCTAGCATAGAAAAAGTCTGGAGGGCTGATGGGTGGTTTTGTCGTATGAGCTTAACCTGCATAATCATATGCATAACTTCCATGTATTAACTGGTATTCTCGGTTTTACATCCACTCAGCCATGCTTTACAACTAGTTGGAAAGACTTATCCTATCCATCAATGTAGAGTTTAGCAACATATCATATCATTTTGATTAAAAAAATGTTAGGATATTCATGATAAATACAAATGACTATTCACTTATTCAGAAAATTACCCGGGGGAGTCTTATCTTCAACTGGGTCATGCAAATTTCTTGTCAGAGTTTTTTGTTTGAGGATCTAATCTGAATCTCAACTCCATACATTCAGCATATACATAGAGATTCATTTATAGTGACAACTATTAGATCCTGTACCTTTTTCGGTTTATGTATGCTGTATGCCTATTTTAGGTGGGTTGAACACAGGCGACAATTGAACTTATAAACTATCTGAGCAAATGATGGACCATGAAGTAAAGCAAAGAACTATCAATTTACATATATTACTTAGTAACATGCCAATCCAATAAGACCACTTCAGTTTTGGGTGAAAACAATTAGGATTAACGGAGACCTTTTGGTTTCCTTCGGTGTTGTCTGATGCCAGCCAACTGGCTGACAGAGAATGTACTAGGGAAGATTTAGGGTTTGACATACCAATAGTTTCTGAAGTTTTCTTGGGGAAAACAGAAAAGGAAATTAGTTACAGAAGAAAGAATAAGCATTTAACCACCAATTGTTTCAAACATGAGCATCCTAGCTGTCAAATGATGAAAACCCCTATTTGATTCTTAAGAAGGAAAATCCAATCCATCAGAAGAGAACCAGGTGGTTTTGAATTAATATTTTTAGTTCAGTTATAGTCTCACACTATACCTGGTAATCTAATATCAGAGACAGTGCACATTGATTTAATCACTTTACCTCAACAAATCATTATTAATTTGGTTTAAACCATAATTTAGTTCTAACTTAATTACTAACTTGGACCAAATCTATTAGAGACCACACCTTCTTTTCTATTTTTATAACTCAATATGCATATGTTTTATCACTATCAAAGCAGTTTGAAACTTTAATGTTCTCGATTTTTTAATGTTTTTAATTGTTCATGCATGTTAAATGTTTATTCAAATTTGAGACTATTTAGAAATTATTCTGCATATTTTATTACATAAAATTTCATTGAGATCTATCTAATTTTTGTTAACTATTTAAAAACATGTTGATTCTTTGCTAAATTGATAATTAAAAAGTTTTTTCTAAAAAATTAAGCCATTTACTCACATGATACTTGAATAGAGGAGCTGCTAAAGGTATCACTCAGGATACTGAAAAAGGAGAACCAAGACAAAGACCATTTTTGAGATCCTTTATAGTATTTGTTTTTGTTAGAGCGAAGTGCTTCACAACACAGAAGATATCTATACAAAGTAGAGAATAACACAACACTGAACAAACACAGTAGAGACAAAGAGAAAGCACACAAGGATTTAACGTGGTTCGGTCAGTATGACCTACATCCAGGGACAAAGACAGTAGAGGACTTTACTAATCAAAAGAGAAATTACAACAAGGAGATCACTCTCTAATCCATAGTTGTATGGGACCCAGTTCGTTCTGGTTCATGAGACGGGTATGGGAGCGTGGTACACCGGTCATTAGGAATCGGGTACGAGGGGGTAGGCCTATGCGGTGCGCTAGGGAATGTGGTACACTTTAGGTTCGGTTCTTAAATTTAGGAATCAAAGGTTTTGCAAGAGTCAAATTTAAGAAATATGCTAGTTGACATCAGTAATGGTAAAGAACCTTGAGAATCATGTTGTAATTATGGTATGCATACTTTATTTTCTTAAATTCTCACATTTTTTGTTGTTTATTATTTTAAAAAAGAGTTACCTTTTTAAAAAAATTAACTGCTTTGAATTCTAAATCGGGTCTCGGGAGTTGGTGAATCGCGTCGTGCTCTTCGCAAATCTGGGACGATTGAACCCCCGTCACGGTTCGCAATAGCGTCCCATGTTCCTGACTCCTATGCTCTAATCTCACTCAAAACTCACTAGAGAATCACACTTAAAGAGACACTCAATATTTATCTCCCTCTCTCTCTCTCTCTCTCTCTCTCTCTCTCTCTCTCTCTCTCTCTCTCTAACTCAATTCTCTGTGATTAAGTTGTTATTGCTGCCTTACTTGTTGCTCTTGGTCTGCCTTCCAATCAATGAGTTGAAGGTTGCTTATAGAAGAAGGGGGTAGTGGGAAAACAACAAGTCACTAGGTCAGAAGGAGAGCTATGATGGTAGGCGTAGCTCTCAAACATTGACTTTAAGGCGATGCATATTTATCATGTGAATTCATTTTTCACATGCTTCATGCGTAAGAGGAGATATCAAAAATGAGTTTTGATTCTCATGTTCAAAGTCACGTTTTACAACAGTTTTCCTATAGTGAACACCAAGATTACTTTTTTGTTATAGAGTTTCCCTTTCGTTCTATTGACAATCTCAATTAAGCAAACGACAATGTCAATTAAGCAAACGACTATATGAAACTATCTTTCAGCTGTAACTTTTCTTTTAGATGGTTAAAGCTCTTGCTATTGACATATTTTGACATGTTTGTTGTTACTCAGACTCGCTAAATCTCATGTATCTTATACCTTACATCTCCGGAGGGACCGTCCAAATTCATGATATAGCTGTGACTAATACCATTGGATTCATCTGTCTTTTGTCTTTTTAAGTTAATCGTTTTTGTAAAAATAACTACACGATAGTGATTCTTTTATGATGTCGAGAGGGATATTTTGCTTACTATCTATTAACAGGATTTTGTTCCCATTGACAGCAAACCCCATGTGCATTCATGTAGGGTTGGGCGTGGGCCGGGTCGACCCGCGGGCTGACTCGGTCCAGCCCACCATGGGTCACGACCTGGCCCGGTCCGGCCCACTACGGGCCGGGCCTAACCCGGCCCATGATATTCCTGGGTCACGGGGCCGGTGGGTCGAGTCGAGAAATAGGCCGACCAGCGCCTCGACCCGACCGACCCGCCCATGATATATTTTTTGATTAGTCTAGTTGTTCCTTTAGTCCTTTGAGTCTGCAGCTAGCTGCAAACGAAGCCAAAAGGCCATAGGTCTTTGACTCGTGGGCCTTTTGGTCCATTAAGAAACAAAACAGCGATCTTTACGCTCACTGTTGTCTACTTGGAAGGATTAAAAAATTTAATACAAGTTTAAAAATAGTATAATACAAGTTTAAATTACTAAAAAATAAATTAGAAATAATTTTATAATTGTAAATATAATTTTTATATAATTAAAAAGGTAAAAAATAGGAAAAAAGTTGAACGAAAAACCAATGGGCCGACCCACAACCCACAGGCCGTGGGCGGTCGGACAGAACCGCCTAGGCGAGGTCATGGGTGGTGGGTTCGATCCCGGACAGGGATCGAGAAGTAGGCACGGCCTACTCGACTGGCGGGCCGGGTCAAGTCCGGCCCTGCCTTGAACCCGGCGGGCCGGGTCACAAGCCTGAACCAGCCCGGCCCACGCCCACCTCTACATACATGTACATGCTACAGGCTTTCAATCAAATGACCTGATGTTTTTATACTAATTAGTCTCACCTTGTTTTAAGATGTGGGGATTCTGGTATATGTTTACATTCTCATATTATTTGGTCTTGTCAACCAATTTGTTTAATTTATGCATATATTAGAAGATTAATATCTCATGTTTGTAAATTTTCCCCATTGGAGGCTTGGTGTGGAGATATTTCTGTTTCATGATTCATCTTGTTCAAACTGAAGCCATGCTTATTAATATGCAGGCGATCAAATGGTCTTTTTCGTCGTGAACATGATAGAGGCAATTGGATTCCTCCTAACATTTGAACCATTCTTAGTCCCGGCAAATAAAACAGAACAGGAATAGTGTCTTAATGCAGGTACGCAAGAGCCATCATTTAGATTGTTGGAAGTCTTCAAGTTAATTGATAAGCTGAAGCAAGTCAGATACTTTTCCTCGGAGCAATCAAACTTCTCACTCTTCTCTTAAGGTTAACCAAGGCTAAATCGTGTTGATAGTTAAAAAATAATAATAATAATAATAAAATGTGTTGAAATTATGGGAAATGTATTAGTTGAGAAACTGGTAATGCTTCTTTGAATCAATAATCGCTGCTGTTCGTATCGACGCAGGTCTACAACCATGTACGTTCACTAGTTTTCAAATCTAATTGACAGGAATAGCAAATGGGTACCCGTGGAATGATACCATTTTCAAAGCTGGTTCAATTGAAAAACCAAAGATATTGATTATGTAGGAGCTTATATGAATCAGTTATTGAGAATGTATACAGATTTTGAAAACATGGGTATCTGTTGTTTATTATGGAGGGGCATACATAGCTCCTTTTTATTGAATATATGTAAATTTGAATGTGATGTTTATTTGTTATTGATATGGAACAGCTTTTGCATGCATATGATGTATTGCCATTTTGGAATGTTAGAAGAAAGAACATACATCAGTCCTTATTATTGGTGTGTTTGGATGGACGGTAGGAGAGGGTAGGGGAAGAGAATTTGGGAGTTCACTTTGTTTGGGAGTTTTTTTAAGAGGGGTAATGTAAGGGAGGGAAGAGGAAATTCATATAAAAATGTAGTCATTTTATTTCCCCCCAACTTGGGGTGTAGAGGAGGGAAAGGGAGGGGAAATAGCTATAAAAGATATTTAATCGTTTATCATTATGGATCGGTGGCTCAGATTTAATTATGATACATTTTCTTTTTCTTCCCTTCCCTTAGTTAAAACCCCCAAACATGATAAAATAAGTTTTCATTCATTCCCTTCACTAAAGTCCCAAACAAGATATTATATTTTCCCTCTCCTTCTCTAGCTTCCTTTTCCCTATTTTATCTTTTCTTTCTTTTAATATATGAAAGAAATAAATGGGCAAGACAAGTAACATGTAACATTGACCATCACGGGTGTGACTTGACTTTTGCATGTCTTGGTAGTGTAGATGGCTTAATGGGGGTATTCACACTTTAACTTTTTTTTAAAATTTTTTTTAATGAAACATGTAACGTTGACAATGTTTTATGGGGCTATGAGTACTAACTTCTTATCGCTATAATGTTTTAATAATATATGCATTGGAACATTCATTATTCTTTCTGGAGAAAAACATGCATGTGTCCGGAAATATTACATGCATACTAACATGAGATTTTGTTTTCTTTTATTTTCGTTTTGTTTTCGCTCAGGCAACATGATGCACTAAATGGTTGGTTTGTTTAACTACACTGAACATGAGGTTTTATTTTATTTTTGTTTTGTTTTCGCTCTGCCAACCTGATGTAGCTATTGAGGATGGAGAAAAAAAAAAGGGGCCTGTGTGGTCGGATTTTTTTTTGTAATGTAGCTATTATGTGCTAGCAACTTCGAGAATACTTTTTGGACCCAAAATTCATGGGGCTATGGTTCTTGGGATTCCAACCAAAATCAATGATCGCCAAAATGGCACATCACTTGTCTCATGATTTTGGGTCCAAATTGCAATTTCTCCTCCTCTGAAATAGATGTGGATATTGAGAGCTCACCTGTACCAAATTAGCTGTTGCATTTGGTGCTAAACCATATATGGCGTAGATGGCCGTTGATTTCGTTGAGGGGAAGGTCGAGGACGAACTGCTGAAGAAACTAATAGGAGCAGTGACCCTTGCCAAGATGTAGACAATGTCAGTGACCATCGTGGAGACGCCAGCGATGGCCGCAGCGAAAGGGGAATCCGTGGGCAAGGGGAAGCGGACGACAGCCAAGGTGGCTGACGGTGAAGATTGAGGTTGCGGTTTCCTTTTCGTTTTCATTTTAATAAAAAAATCAGTAAATAATAATCAACAAAGCAAGTAACATTCTAGTCAGATATTCTAGGACACCATATGTAATAAAAAAAAAATCAGTTAAAAGTATCACCAGAAAAAGAAAAAAAACACCATCAATTTGATTAATTGGGCAATTGCAACTGTGAGCTTCAAAGAAACCCTTCTGCTACTTGGTCTGGCTTAGGATGAGCAAACATAAGTTTGGGTAGGACTTAAGTTTACCAACAAGATACATACATTCTTCTGAAAACAGAATACAGAGGAGCAAGTTCTAATACTAATAACTACTAATAAATAGGGACATATTAAAGAAGACATAAATTGCTTTCCACCGAACCCCACCCTGTAAAATAAAATAAATAAAATAAAATAAATAGAATTAAAAAAAAAGTAAGGAATGAAGACTTGCTTCTTTTCTTTTTGTTTGATCTCTAGCAGCTTTGAGCCAAAGGGGCGTTCAGCCAAAGTCCAAAGCCCGCCTCATTAACAAAGGACTCGTTTGAATACCACGATGTTTTTCTAGTTGTATTTTTCTTCAAAAAATATCACGGTATTGTGCTTTTCCCCAAAGTATTTTCAAAAAAAAAAAATCTTGTTGAGTGTTTTCTGTCACTAGTGTGACCTTATAATATTAGTATTAACCATATTATTAAATATTAAATATTAATTATAATAGAATATATTATGATTAAAATATTATAATATTTAGTTTACATGATTATATTGTTATTAATATTAAATATTATATTTTACAATAATGTATTATAATATTAATATATTATATTTTACTTTAATATATTACATTATATTATATTATAATTACTACATATTATTTTCAAATAATAATATTTAATTATTTTGGTATATCAACTAGTTATCACTATATAATATTATTAAAATAATATTATTTTATTATAAATATAATATTATACTATAGTTTTACCACTATTATATTATTAATAAATTAATATATCATTAATACTTTAACATTATATAACATATTACAGTTTTAATATATTAGAATTTATTAATAATACTTTATTAATAATTTATATGATATAAAATATTATTATATTATGAATATATTATTATTACATTAACATTTGTTACCGATATATTATTTTATTATAAATATAATATTATACTATAGTTTTACCACTATTATATTATTAATAAATTAATATATCATTAATACTTTAACATTATATAACATATTACAGTTTTAATATATTAGAATTTATTAATAATACTTTATTAATAATTTATATGATATAAAATATTATTATATTATGAATATATTATTATATAATACATTATCAGCATATTGAATATTTTTATACGTTATTATATTATTATTTCTTATTAGTAATTTATTATATTGTATTTTTATTAATATATTTATATTTTATTATTATTTTATTATATATTATTATATCAATATTATATTATTATTTCTTATTAGTAATTTATTATATTGTATTTTTATTAATATATTTATATTTTATTATTATTTTATTATATATTATTATATAATACATTATCAGCATATTGAATATTTTTATACGTTATTATATTATTATTACATAAGATATTTTAACTATTAATATAAATTATTTTATTTACTAAATATTACTAATATATTAGATTAACTATAACATAATATAACATAATATAATATAATATAATATATAGCATGTTGATAATAAATTATATTAGTCATATATAATATATTATGTTAGATATTATATTAACAACCCTCATACTCAAAACCAAAACATCAAACTCAAAACATCTGAAAGATGTTTTGAAATAAGTGTTGTGTTTTGGATTGAGGATGTTTTAGCTCGAAAAACACCATATTTCTAAATGCATGGTGTTTCATTTTGTTAAAAACACTATGGATATAATAAAATTATCATGGTATCCAAACGCTACATAAGGGTTATTTTAGAAATCGACGGACCAAATTGCAAGCCCCCTTAGGATTTTAGGGACTAATGAGCAATTGTTGAGATTTGAGGGACTAATATGAAATTATTGAAGACATGTGAGGCTACTGCTAAATAATCCTGTAATATAACAGGCTACCCACGTGCTTACCATTATTCAATAATATAAGTGGCCACCCACGTGCCTACCATTATTTAATTCGATCTAAAAAAATCCCCAAGATCTCAGGAAATAATAGAACTCATTGACCACAATTCCATGAGAAAATATCATCGGACTTTGTCAATAGGACACAATATAGGCTTGTACGAATATTTTTCGATAGCGTAAGAAAAAATTAATATTGATACTCTATCTTTATTCTCTCATTCTCATATACAGTGGAATGACTCCACACGTAACTTTATTTGGGGATATGGCTACAAATGAAGGATCAATTCTAGAAGACACACTCAAAGAGAAGCCCGTAATAGCACTATCTAACTTCAAGATCTCTAAGTGCAAAGGTAAAATATTTCATTATTAAACTTTTATTGAAGGCCACTAAACATAAGATTTATCTTATGACTATCTCAAATTGGCAGGAAAATAAGCATATCATCTAAAGAATATCAACAATATGTATCAACCCAAAGATACAACTTACTAAAGAAATAATGGTACAAAGAAAGTAACGAGCATACCTCTATATAACAAAATAAACAAATAATATTATATTTTAATCTAATA
Organism: Asparagus setaceus; assembly: GCA_012295165.1. Classification (NCBI taxonomy): domain Eukaryota; kingdom Viridiplantae; phylum Streptophyta; class Magnoliopsida; order Asparagales; family Asparagaceae; genus Asparagus; species Asparagus setaceus. The sequence goes on from CM022707.1 coordinate 9,831,101, forward strand.
TGAGGGGTCATTTAGAAGAAGCTACCAAAGCAAAAGGATCTCCATCGTGATCTTTACAAATGTAAAAAGTTCAAATTAGTGATAATATGTCGACATCATAGAATTCGATCTGGTACAATATTATTAAACCTACTCTCATCCACATGATTAAATCTAACTAAAATTTACCAATATACAACCACAAAATTTCACATTTAAGTCAAAGATAACTACCATTTTAAATAGACTTGAGCCATGGTCTACGCTTGCAAATGCCTCAATAAGAAGGTGGATAAAGATGTTAATAACAAGTGTCTAAATGATAAATATCATAGCATCGTTGAGGACTTAGTACCAAGGTTAAGTAATATTTTTTATATAACAATATCAAATTTTAATATTAACATATAATCTGGAAATCAACAATGAAAACTTCATGTTTGTAGTTAAGATTCTCATGAAAAATGACACGAAAAATGCAAAGGCAACATCATTTAATGTAGTAGAAACTCTTATTGGATGCACAATTAAAGAATTCATTACAGAGGAAAAAGAGGTACTTTCTAACTCTATTTAAGTAATAAGTTTGAATATCAAAAAATATTCCTACATATGATGTTAACCTTTGTTCTCAATAAAATAGAAAAAATTAAAAGATAAACAAGTCGTAGGAAATATAATAGCATAAAAAGTCTAGCTTCAACCTAATATTATAATTAATGTAGACAATGAAGACATTCTTGTATAATTGACTTGGAAAAAGATAAATGTGGAGAAGGATTGATCTCAGTTCAATTAAATATGAAAAACAAGGAATAAAGGATAATATATTTTTTGAATATTTTATAGTAAAGCTTAATTTTTGAGTAAAATTAGGAATCTTTAGAAGGGATTTTCATACAAAATTTTTAATATGCTTATGTGAATGTTTTGTCATATAAAATTATGCTAGAGTTATCATTAATCTTTAGTTTTTATTTTTATTTTAAGTCTATTAATAATTAAGATGTCTTGTAGTCTTGTGAAAAGTATGTGCTATGTGCTAAACTTATACAAACCATCTTAATATTAAGTATATGGTTAAATTTTTATTAACACATCAACAATGTATTATTGTATTTTTTCAAACTTAATACTACATTAATGACTAAGATAAAGAAATTGGAGATCGATTATTTGATCCGATAAACAAGTGTGTTACATGAAGTTTGATATATATAAATTTTAAAAAATATTGCATATGCAAGTATATAAAAGTATATTGATCCCAGTTTAACGACAAATCTATTTCATAATTTTTTAAATGTTTAAATAAAATTTATGGCAAATGTAATAATCCATGTAAATGAACCTAACTTATTTTATAGTAAGAAAATAAATAAAAACTAAATAATTTTGATATTTAACCACGTGCATTTCACGTGCACAAGAACTAGTATATATATATATATATATATATATATATATATATATATATATATATATATATATATATATATATATATATATATATATATATATATATATATATATATATATATATATATATATATATATATATATATATATATATATATATATCAAATAAGTTTTTAGGAAATAAAATAATTAATATACTAGAATATGGCATGATGTTTTTTAGAAAAACACCACAAAAACTCACAATGGTATTCAAATTCGCTAAACCCTTAGAACTTTTAACGTTTTGCTGTAAATCCACAAAACTTTTATAATCATAATAAACCCCCTAGAACTTCTAATTTTTGCAGTAAATCCCCAAAAAATTATAATCATAATAAATCCCCAATAAAATTTGAAATTGCAGAAAATCTCCAATAAGTTTCCACATTTTTAGATAACCCCATAAATTTGAGCAAAACAATAAGACAAAAATAAATTTTAAAAGTTATTGGGGGTTTAGTGTAATTTACCCGAAAGATATTGAGGGTTTAGTGTAATTTACCCAAAAGATATTGAGGGTTTTGAGGGTTTTTCGCAATAGCTATTGGGGGTTTAATGCGATTTTGAAAGTTATTGGGCCTTTACTACACAGTGCTAAAAGTTCTTGAAGGTTTAGTGTAATTAAGGGGTTTAGCTTTTTTTACCTTTAAACCCAAAGCTTTACCCTGATTTGTTTTTAAACTCAAGTAGTTTTATTTATACCTATAAACCCAATCAATTTTGTGTATTTGTCTTTAAACCTGATCTCCTAAAAACAATACATACTGTGTAGTTTCCATCCCCCAAACAACCACCCCCGCCCCCGAAAAAAAAAAAGCATTTACCCCTTTCTCTCGTCCACTCTCTGCCTTTTGAAAAATTTTGGAATTTGTAGAAAATACCCTGAAAATTTTGAATTGCAAAAAATTCTCAAAAAAAAAAAAAAAAGAAGACTCTAAAATTTCAAGCCAACAAATAGAACAATGAAATTTTAGGAATTATGAACAACCTTTGAAAAATTAGAATTTGCAAAAACACTTTGAAAGCTTAAAATTATAAAAACATCCTCAAAATTTTAAAATTTACAAAACACCTAAAAAGATCAAAACTTAAAAATAAAGTTTTTTTTGTAAATATTTGCAAGTTTTGATCTTTTAGCATTTTTTTGCAATTGTTAAAACTTTAGGATACTTTTACAAATTATAAATTTTTCTGGGGATGTTTGTAATATTTTCTTTGTCTTGGTTGTAGGTTTGAATTTTTCGGATGTTGGATGTATTTTTAAATTTTTAATTTTTAGGGTGTCTTATACAATTTTAAACTGTTCATGGTGTTTTCTACAAATTTCAAAAGATATTTGGGGATGATTTTAGTTCCATGATTTCCATTGTATTAAAAGTATAGCAACATAATGCAAAAAGTATAATATGAAAAGACATAATTATAGCATCATAATATTGAATGTATAGTAGGAAATGACATAAGTATAGCACAAAAATGAAAGTAAAAGAGGAAAAGACTGAAAATATACCATGAAAAGTAATAAGTATAGCATTAACATATTAAAAGTATAGCAAAAAAGATATAAGTATAGCAACAAAAATCAAAGTATAACAAGAAAATATATAAGTATAGCAACTTAATGCTGTAAGTATGACACCAAAAGACAGTGCAGAAACATAAGCATTAGTAATACCCACTTGACAATCAAAATTTGCAAAAGCATGTTGAAAATTTCAAACTCAAAAGTAGTACAATATAATTCTTGGAACTAAAAATATCCCCAAATATTTTTTTGGAATTAGCAAAAACATCTTGAATGTTTTGAGAATTGCAAGAAACACAAAAATTCAAAATTTTACAAAAAGCACCTAAAATTTTAAATCTACAAATAGTACACCGAAAGCCTATTAATTACAAACATCCCTAAAATTAATAATTTGCAAAAACACTTAAAAGTTTCAACAATTGCAAAACACCTAAAATTTTACAAAACACCTAAAAAGATCAAAAGTTACAAACATTAACAAAAACACATGGTTGTAATTTTTGATCTTTTAGGGTGCTTTTGAAAATTTTAAAATTTTGAGGGTGTTTTTATAATTTTGAAATGTGCAGAGTATTTTTACAAATTCCTAAATTTTTCAAGGGGTTGTTTGTAATTCCTAAATATTCAGTGTACTTTTTATAATTTTGAAATTTTCAAAATATTTTTGTAAACTTTAAAATTTTGAGGATGCTTTTAAATACAAAACTTTTGGATATATATTTTTGGCTATTTTCTACAAATTCTTAAAAAATTTTGGGGATAGGGAGTGAGAGAGGAGTAAAATGGGGTATTTTAAATTTTTTTAGAGGGGGGCGCATAGTTATGTAGTGTATTTAAAGATAAATGCACAAAATTGTTTGGATTTATAGGTATAAATAAAACAACTTGGGTTAAAAATAAATTAGTGTAAAGCTTTGAATTTAAAGACAAAAAGCCTTAAAATATTTCACTTTTCTAGTTGGAAAGTAAGTGTAATGACCAATGAGTTTAAGAAGACACATCTGCAAGAATAAAATGACAAGCTCAATTAATGTGACACCATTTTCCATGCATCAAAAAGCAGCAATCAAACCTTTGTCCTACTTCTTTTCTCCAGGGAGACGAATGCTGACGCAATCACAGCAACCAGGAGCCATTCCATTATAAATCAACATTAGTTTATTACTTCCAATTCTCTTCATTTGGCCAAAATCTCCATCTGGGTCTGATTAAAAAAACCCAAAGAAAACGATTTTCATGGGCACAAGCGCGCCAAGATTCTTCCTTCTTACAAGGCATTATTTTATCAAGTATTTTCAATTCTGAAGCTGTTATGAGGAAGTTTGTTGGTTGTTGTCACTGGGTAATCTTGATGACTACTAAGCATTATGTTAACCAATCAATTCTTTAGCATCCCTCTTATATTAATTGTCACGTTTGTAACGAGGGTTAATTGTGGATAGACCCATTCTAAATAAATCCACTTTACTATCACCCAATTCAGGAAAGACCCTAAGAGGGTGTTTGGGAAGACTTATTTTTTAAAGCTTTTAAGTTATGTTAGCTTTTAGTGGATTTTGGATTTTTGGATAAAAATGCTATAAAAATTATTTGAGTAAAATAGTAATTTGTTTGGTCAAATCTAGCTTTTTTAAATGAGCTTATAAGCTAGTTTTTCAAAAGCTGGGGTACACCAGCTTTTTAAAATGGGATTTATAAGCTAACTTATTAGGCATTTTACCAAACAGATAGAAAAAAAAGGCTAGCTTAAAAGCTAGTTTGACAAAAAAAAAGCCTCCCTAAACACCCACTAATATTGTCTCTTTTCATTCTTAGGATGTCTATTTGTCAAAAAAATAATTTTCTCTGTTTCTGAGGGTGAACGAGTAAAAAAAAATTCAGTCAGGGGTCTATCTACAACAATAGAACTATAAGGTGTCTATCCGCAATTAGGCGATAGTATAGGGGTCTATCCACAATTAACCCCAAAAAAATGCATTCAAGAAAAGTAGAATGTAGTATCTTAAAAATAGTATACATGTTGGGAGCAAGGCTCCTATGAACTTAAGTTCATAATGAATAGTGGTGCACTTTTTTATCCACTCATCTTGCCTTGAGATTTGTGATGCACAAATCTCAAAGTAGCCTTTATATCTTTCACGGATCCCAAAGCAAGATGAGTGGTTAGAAAAGTTGGTGCACCACTATTCATTATGAACTTAAGTTCATAGGAGCCTTGCTCTACATGTTGGATACGGGTTTTGGATTTTTGCACGCAACACAATTTGTAGAACTGAGGCCGTGTTTATTGATGCTGCAGGTGATCAAATGGTTTTCTTCATGTTAATCGCGACGGAGTTTATCGGCCTCGTGATGACCTTCGAACCCTTTCTAGCAGTAAAAACCTGAAATGTAAATTAAGATTCAACTGGAGCAGGCAAAATTATCAAAGAATGGATGTACTCGTTAATGAGGATGATAATGTTTCAATAATATGCTATGGATTCATTATTCTTTCCGGAGTAAAGTGGTGCATGTTGGGGGAAATTATAAAGTGCTATGTGGCATTTGGCGAGGGGTTATGAGATGAGGGTTAAAGGAGAAGGGTTAACTTAGTTAACCCTTAATGAAGGGTTAAAATTAATTTAATTTCATCTTGATCTGATAGTCAAATAAAAGGTTAAGTTTTTTTTTTGAGGAATAAACCAGAATTAAGGAGTTAGTCGTTATAAATATCCTTATTTAGTTATTATTATGCTATTCGTTTTTAAAGTTTCATTTCTTTTACCTTCAAAATGAATAAATCTTAACCCGCCTCCTCATGCGTATTTATTAATCCCTCTAAATGAGAGTTAACTTATTTTAAACACCTGTAAAGATTTCATTAGCCCTTTGACTAAATTAATCGGTTTGGAGGGGGTTAAGAAGGGGTTAAATCCTTTTAACTTTTCTCTTAACCCCTTGCCGAATGGGACCTAAAGATATTAAAAGTGACAGTCTGGTTCTCCATTTCAATTTTTTGAGATTAATTTGGATGCTACAGTTAGAGCATGACAACTATCTTTTTGTCTATATAACCATATCTTTGATCATTATATTGAAAATTGATAATTACTTGACGGAAAGATAAAAATGTGGAGGATAAGATGTCACTTTTAAAACATAAAAAAGAGATTAAATTTGTCTTTTTTTCGACGTGCCTACCATATTTAATTCCCACATGGTGGCAAACTGGCAATAGATTTTATGTCTCTGTGCAAAACATAAAGGCCCTGTTTGCAAGGGATTAAGGGAACCCTTCTTAACTGTCCAAACGGTTTTAATTTGGTCAAAAAGCTAACAAACCTTTTACAATGGTTAAAGTTAGTTAACCCCTCATTTAAAGGGGTTAACAAATCCGCCCAAAGAGGAGAGTCAAGAGTTACTCTTTCTGGAAATAAGAAATAAAACTTTTAAAAAATATATACTATAGGATATTTATGACAATTAAACTCTTTAACCCTTCTTTATTGCCAAACACAAAAAACTTAACCCTTTATGTTGACTATAAAATTCAAATGGAATAAAATTATTTTTAACCTCTCATAAAGGATTAACTAAGTTAGTCATTTTCCTTAATTTTTTTCCGTTAACCTCTTGCCAAATAGCATCAAAGAGATTTAATTTGTCTTTTTTTTTTCAACGTAGCTACCATATTTAATTCCCCACGTTGGGAGAAAGTATCCGGTGCAACGTTTTTTCCACATAAGCATGCCTACATGGTGCATCCAACCTATCCTAGACCGCCACGTGGAAACGTGATGATAAAAAAAAAAGGAAAGAGAATAATAAATTGATTAATTTTTGGATTTTTTTAATTTGCTTTGATTTTCTGTTATTTTCAGATAAGGATGATTTTGATTTAATGAATATGGTTAGGAATCAGGGATTAGTGGTCCACGTGGCGGTCTAGGATAGGTTGGATACACCATATATGCATGTCTATGTGAAAAAAACGTTGCACCGGATACTTTCTCCCACGTTGGGGGGTGGCAAACTAGCAATAGAAGGACTCGGATCATGTATCCTTTACCCCCACTAATAAGCAACTACTCTAAACTTAAAAGGGTAAATTTCACATACCCCCTGAATTTTGGTGTGAGTTACACAAAACTTTTTAAAACTTTAAAAATTAGAGAAACCCCCAAAACCTTGAAAAATTTCACGAAATCTTATAAACTTTTGGAAAAGTTCCAAAATTGAATTAAAATCTTAATCAAAATGACTGAAATACCTTTTTCCTATAATAACACCCCCACCCCCCCTCCATAAAATGATGTTTAGTAACTTTTATTTTGTTTCATAGATGAATCTAATTAATCGTCTTTTATCACGTCAGAAGCATGTGACACTATCGTAATTAACCGTGTTAGTCATGATAGTAAAGTTTCTTAATAGTGTTTCCTCTAACTTTTACTTTTGAAAAGTTATTCATCTATCACTATTGTTTAGGAAAAGTCTTTTTTTTTTATTAGTGTTCTACCTCCTTGTTAGTCACCATTTAAAAGAAATTCCAAACACATCACACAGATTATAAAACTTAACATTCTAATAGCCCCAAAGTACGTACCAATAATACCAGACAGGGGACAAACAAGTCTACTTCTCTGAACAAACAAGAATACCTCATATCTTTTCCTGGGATGATTAGTCCGCAATATATTATTATATAGTAAACTATACTTTGTAAAGACTTAAAAATTGATTTGGTAGGGGTGCGCCTGGCCCGTCCAATAGTGCAATTGTATTCTTGTTTGATGTTAATGAAAAGTAATTAAATGAATAAATATCTTATCATTTCTCTATATAAAATACAGAAAAGCCAAATTCATGTCATACATGTCAAATAAATAAATAAAAACGTAGTAAGCATCCCATGGAAAACCATCTAGAGGTAGAAGAAGAAAACCACTCGTCTTTTACTATCAATTTTAAATCAATCCAATTGATAGATATTAGGGGGTGTTTGGTTCACAAGTTTTAGGAAAAGTTTTTGAGAAATGACAGTTTCGTAAATAAAAGTTTTCCTATAATTGAGTTTTCATGTGTTTGGTTCACTCTAGATTTATGGAAAATATTTCTTAAAAAGTACAGAATAGTGGGAAAACAACTTCCTAGCATTTTGAGAGGAAATCTCATGGAAAACTGACAATACTATTAAAAAAATAATAAACCCGTACTTTTTTACTTGTTTTGAACCAAACAACTTCCTAGAAAAGGAAAACTTGACATTTCTATAAAGTACCAAGGCCCATTTTCTTGTTTTGAACCAAACAAAAGAAAAGAAAAATTTGTACTTTTTTACTTCTCAAAACTTTATTTGGATGGAAAACATTTCATATAATTTGGGTGGAAAACATTTCCTATAATTTCAAGAAAATGAACCAAACACCCCCTTAGTATAAACATTTATGATATTCAGGGCGTGTTTAGCAAAGGGCTAAAGCGCAGATTTAATCCCCAAACAAGTTGGTTGGGTCAGTGGGCTAACAAAACCTTGCTAAGATTGAACCAGGTTAATACATCAAGATTAACTAATCCGGATGAGGAGACGGATTAAGTTTTATTTGCATCCCAGTCCTTCTTTATTTTCGAAACACACACCAAAAAAAAAAGCACTTCCATCTTAATTGTTCAAATTGTCCAATCCAAATAGAAGTTAATTAATCTTAATTAAGCTAATCCATACTCTTAACCCTCCTCTCTTATTCCCTCGCCTAATGACACCAATGATACAAATAAAACTCAATACTTTTTAGAGTTTTTACGCAATTTTATGGTAAATTGCACATAACCCTCCTCATCTATACCTTCGATCGCACTTAACACCACCAGCTCATTTGTTGACACTTATTGCAGCTCTAAATTGCTATTTTTAGAAAGATAAAATGCAAATAACACCATCTTCCTAGTAAACTAAGGGGGACTAAGTGCTAATATATGAAATGGAGAGGATATTTAAGCGCAACTTAAGATATAGACGATGGGGTTTTATGCAATTTATCCTTTATTGGTGATAGATGAGAATAAATCTCTGCAAATTTATGAAGAAGGTGTCTCCTGTCCTCCTCCTTTCTCTGCTAACTCTCTGCTGCCCTCATCGCTCACTAGTTCACTCCCTAATTATATTATGCCCCCTAAAGAATATAAAGATATAAAGTTATTAGATATGTGTCATAGTTATTTTCTTATCAAACTTTCGTCAATTTCCCCCTTCAATTCTAGCTGTGACTCATAGAATGACAGAATAATGAGAAACAAAACCCCATAAAGGATATTCCATAGAAAATCATATAGATAGCAAGTACAATTTTAAAGATATGGCACTACCAGGTTTATGTTGCTGATTGTATCTGTTCGCGGGGAAAGTTGGTTTGTTATTCATTGCTTGTTTGAACTTGCTTACAGCTTCGTTGACCTACAACAAAATTTCAAACAAAAGAAATGCCTTTATTTCAGGCGTACAATGAAAACAAAAATTACAACTCTCTTCCTTTTGTGAACAAACACGAGGATCTCTATTTTAGGGATCCCGCTTGCGTGGGTTCTTTGCCCGTGTCGGGACTTTTGTTCGTCCGCTGACCACCGCAATTCGATCCCCGTGTAAACCCGGGTTCTGGAACTACAGACGTAGAGGGGCTCGCTTCACGAAGGAAACGAAGCGCCTGAGGGGATCACACTCACGAAGGAGAGGATCGTCTGCGGGGATCACACTCACGAAGGAGAGGATCGCCGGAGCGGGTGAGATCTACAAGGAGAAATCACAGCGCTATCCCTGAGGTTAAGACGAAGCTTAACCTAGAGGGTATCTGTAGTTCGACCCGAGTTTGCTTACCTTCCGCCTATAGATCGGCGTCGGCCGGACTTGAGGCTGCTTGGTGCTCCGGAACCGTCTTCGTCGATTCTTCGTCGATTCTTCGTCGATTCTTCGTCGATTCTTCGTCGATTCTTCGTCGATTCTTCGTCGATTCTTCGTCGATTCTTCGTCGATTCTTCGTCGATTCTTCGTCGATTCTTCGTCGATTCTTCGTCGATTCTTCGTCGATTCTTCGTCGATTCTTCGTCGATTCTTCGTCGATTCTTCGTCGATTCTTCGTCGATTCTTCGTCGATTCTTCGTCGATTCTTCGTCGATTCTTCGTCGATTCTTCGTCGATTCTTCGTCGATTCTTCGTCGATTCTTCGTCGATTCTTCGTCGATTCTTCGTCGATTCTTCGTCGATTCTTCGTCGATTCTTCGTCGATTCTTCGTCGATTCTTCGTCGATTCTTCGTCGATTCTTCGTCGATTCTTCGTCGATTCTTCGTCGATTCTTCGTCGATTCTTCGTCGATTCTTCGTCGATTCTTCGTCGATTCTTCGTCGATTCTTCGTCGATTCTTCGTCGATTCTTCGTCGATTCTTCGTCGATTCTTCGTCGATTCTTCGTCGATTCTTCGTCGATTCTTCGTCGATTCTTCGTCGATTCTTCGTCGATTCTTCGTCGATTCTTCGTCGATTCTTCGTCGATTCTTCGTCGATTCTTCGTCGATTCTTCGTCGATTCTTCGTCGATTCTTCGTCGATTCTTCGTCGATTCTTCGTCGATTCTTCGTCGATTCTTCGTCGATTCTTCGTCGATTCTTCGTCGATTCTTCGTCGATTCTTCGTCGATTCTTCGTCGATTCTTCGTCGATTCTTCGTCGATTCTTCGTCGATTCTTCGTCGATTCTTCGTCGATTCTTCGTCGATTCTTCGTCGATTCTTCGTCGATTCTTCGTCGATTCTTCGTCGATTCTTCGTCGATTCTTCGTCGATTCTTCGTCGATTCTTCGTCGATTCTTCGTCGATTCTTCGTCGATTCTTCGTCGATTCTTCGTCGATTCTTCGTCGATTCTTCGTCGATTCTTCGTCGATTCTTCGTCGATTCTTCGTCGATTCTTCGTCGATTCTTCGTCGATTCTTCGTCGATTCTTCGTCGATTCTTCGTCGATTCTTCGTCGATTCTTCGTCGATTCTTCGTCGATTCTTCGTCGATTCTTCGTCGATTCTTCGTCGATTCTTCGTCGATTCTTCGTCGATTCTTCGTCGATTCTTCGTCGATTCTTCGTCGATTCTTCGTCGATTCTTCGTCGATTCTTCGTCGATTCTTCGTCGATTCTTCGTCGATTCTTCGTCGATTCTTCGTCGATTCTTCGTCGATTCTTCGTCGATTCTTCGTCGATTCTTCGTCGATTCTTCGTCGATTCTTCGTCGATTCTTCGTCGATTCTTCGTCGATTCTTCGTCGATTCTTCGTCGATTCTTCGTCGATTCTTCGTCGATTCTTCGTCGATTCTTCGTCGATTCTTCGTCGATTCTTCGTCGATTCTTCGTCGATTCTTCGTCGATTCTTCGTCGATTCTTCGTCGATTCTTCGTCGATTCTTCGTCGATTCTTCGTCGATTCTTCGTCGATTCTTCGTCGATTCTTCGTCGATTCTTCGTCGATTCTTCGTCGATTCTTCGTCGATTCTTCGTCGATTCTTCGTCGATTCTTCGTCGATTCTTCGTCGATTCTTCGTCGATTCTTCGTCGATTCTTCGTCGATTCTTCGTCGATTCTTCGTCGATTCTTCGTCGATTCTTCGTCGATTCTTCGTCGATTCTTCGTCGATTCTTCGTCGATTCTTCGTCGACTCTCCGTCGATTCTTCGTCGATTCTTCGGTCTTCCGGGCTTAGTTTTGCTCCGGTGATGTCGCCATTGTGTTCGAGTCCGTGTCCGATCAACTTTCAGAGCTCAAACGGTTCGTTTGCATCGACGGACTAAGTACGGTTGATTCCGTCTCGTCAACGTTTGAATTTAGCCAACTCGCCTCGTTGAGCTTCGTCGTCGGGTTTTCTCCACGACGCGTCGTTTCGCTGGCTCGTACGCCTCGCCGACTCACTTCATGGGTTCGTCGACTCGCTTTATGCTTTATGGCAGAATCACGCCGACGGCGTTCGGTCGCGCCGTCGGATGGATCGTCGGTTGTCAACTCACCGCTTACGAGTCTTGTTCGCACCGATAAGCAATTTTAATGCCTACAGATACCCTCCAAAGCCGCCTCGCCTCGATTCTTGATGAGTCTGGGATGCTTTGGACATGATGAGCCCTTCACTCTTTAATTGGCGTGATAGGACTTGTGAATGACCTTGGCGTTTGATCTCTCCATTCCCTTCAGTCTTTCCAGTGCTTTGTAGGATTGCTGAAGGTATTACGGTACTGCATTTTTCGTCTGACCGTTGTCGAAATCTCACCGTAAGTCGATAGATGAATTTCTTTTGAGGTTGGCTCCAGATTTGATTCCTCCAATTCTCGTGTTCTCCGCTTTGTAGGATTGCCGAAGGTATTACTGCATCGCATTTTTCGTCGACCGTTGTCGAATTTCAAACCAGTAGCTAATTGAGTTCATTTGCTGTTGACTCGTGTCGGTGGATTGTCGCCCAATTGACCATCGAGGTTCCTCCGCTGATCGGGAATTCTTCGATCCAACCGCTGATCGGTGAATCCTTCGCCGACGACGCCGTTGGTTGGCGTCGCTCTTGCATTACTTCGTTGCGGTGTGTTCATCCACGGTGGGAGGTATTCTTCCCAATTGTTGATTGGTAGGCCCTCGGCGATGCATGAATCGCACCGATACATGGGAGGAGTCCTTTCGAGGTAGAGCGTGTTGTCGTCGATATAAGCCTCGCCGTAATTTTATCCCTCCTTGAGGTCCCACAGCCGAGGAAATTGAGGGTTATCGAAGTTATCCTTAAGAATATGGTAATATTCTCCAGAACTTCTCGTTAGGAACTAGTTTATACTGTAATCCTATTTGGAGTAGGGCTAAGCGGCTGGAAGAACATCCGAAGATTGAGTCCGCCCGTGTCCCATTGCCGATGATTTCGACTATTTAGAGGTTAAGCTCCAAAGTCTACAAGATTTTGAAGTAGCCGTGGCTCCCTCATATAGAGATAGAGACAGAGGCTCGCCTCGACAGCCTTAACAGATGCTTATGCTATTATCGACTCGAAGTTCAAATGTAGCAGACCAAAGCATCATTTGGAGACTGCCATTGAAGCTTCATCTTCCGTGAGACATTTTGGTCTTGTGTCGCTTGGAGAAGCGAGGATAGTAGAGCTCGAACAGAGCTTCAAGCGGCGAGGGAGAGCCCGATCGCCTTGAAGTCGACGAAGGCCAACAAAGAAAAGACTCTCGCGGTCGCCCGAGGAACTTGAACTCGGGCGTAAGCCGGTTGACATCAAGAAGGAGACTGGAGGCCCTTAATGGCAGCGAGGAGGCTTTTAGGCCGAAGCCGAGGAACTTCAGCAAGCTTTTCTCAATAAAGTATTTGCTGTCACAAATCTGCCGTTTAGAAAACTTGTGTAACTTCAGTCTTTTATCGATAAAACATATTTCCGTCCTCTTTTGTGCTCTATTATGATTCTTTTATTTCGTCAGAAATAATTAACCATAATACTTATAGGATTTTTGGCAAACCCTCAGCCGTCAACGGATTTGATTAGCCTTTACCAACTACCGTTTGAGTTGGGCTAGCGGCGGATTATCCGGATCCGTTCCGCACGTGGCGTTGTCTCTGGAAGAATGAAACTCTTCTAGACTTGTTGCTATGATATTGAATACATAGGCCGTGCTCTACGGGCAAGAGACCACCCAAGAACGCTGCGGTGAGGCGCTGGCTTAATCCCTTCTTAGGCTTCGGGATAAAATACCCCGAATCGAACTCGTGTCTTCTTCAATCGGAAAAGACTAAACCGCAACGCTGCGGTGAGGCGCTGGCTTTATCCCTTCTTAGGCTTCGGGATAAAATACCCCGTAATCGAACTCGTGTCTTCTTCAATCGGAAAAGACTAAACCGCAACGCTGCGGTGAGGCGCTGACTTTATCCCTTCTTAGGTTTCGGATAAAATACCCCGAATCGAACTCGGTGTCTTCTTCAATCGGAAAAGACTAAACCGCAACGCTGCGGTGAGGCGCTGACTTTATCCCTTCTTAGGTTTCGGATAAAATACCCCGTAATCGAACTCGTGTCTTCTTCAATCGAAAAGACTAAACCGCAACGCTGCGGTGAGGCGCTGGCTTTATCCCTTCTTAGGTTTCGATAAAATACCCCGTAATCGAACTCGTGTCTTCTTCAATCTAAAAGACTAAACCGCAACGCTGCGGTGAGGCGCTGGCTTAATCCCTTCTTAGGTTTCGATAAAATACCCCGAATCGAACTCGTGTCTTCTTCAATCGAAAAGACTAAACCGCAACGCTGCGGTGAGGCGCTGGCTTTATCCCTTCTTAGGCTTCGGGATAAAATACCCCGAATCGAACTCGTGTCTTCTTCAATCGGAGAAAGACTAAACCGCAACGCTGCGGTGAGGCGCTGGCTTTATCCCTTCTTAGGCTTCGGGATAAAATACCCCAAGATGAATCTTGGCCCTTCTTTTGACCGGAGAAGGATTGAACCGGACTAAGATTGATTGAGGTGGGAAAGGAAGAACGTATTCTATTTCCCGAAGGTGGAGAGGAAGGAGGATCTTGTCTCCTATCTCCCAGTAAGGGATGAACAAGAGAGGAAAGTTTTGTATCCTATCTCTTGCCGGTGGAGAGGAAGGTTTTGTGTCCTATCCCGTGTGCTCACGAATTTGAAATAAGAGAGGAAGGTTTTGTATCCTATCTCTTATTGATGGAGAGGAAGGAGGATCTTGTCTCCCATCTCTGATATTGGAAAGGAAGGATTTTGTCGTTTCCGGTGGGAGAGACTAAAATGGGATCTCCGTTTGAGACTCTTGAAAGATGAGACTAAGAGTGGGATCTCCACCGAGAATCTAAGACAAGAGAGGAAGAATGTATTCTATCTCTTGCTTCTGGAGAGGAAGAATGTATTCTATCTCCGTGAAGGTGGGAAAGGAAGAAAGTATTCTATTTCCGATGAGAAACTAAGAATGGGGTCTCCACCGAGAATCTTGGAAGGGTATGGATAGCTTTCTCTTTTGTAGGATTGCTAACGAATTTGAAAGTGGACCTCTCGTTCGTTGGAAGGAATCGAGAGGGATTTTGCCTGGTTGGACCAGAAGATTTTAGTGGGCCCACCGCCAATGAATTTGATCGGTGAGAGAATTTTGGAGGAAAACACAATAATCTAGGGTTATCCTCATGAAAATGAGTGAGATATTCTCTCGAGGAACTTCCCATCAAAACGGGTTATCCCGAATGTATTAAGGATAATACTTTTCGTAAACTTCCCATTTATCTAAGATTAATTGCCGCCGCCATTCTCTGTGATAAGGCGATATGCACCGCTTGAATAGACCGTGTCTATTATAAACGGTCCTTCCCATTTGGGTTCGAATTTACCTTTCTTAGGGTTGAGGGGATTATGGTGGAAAGACGGCGAGGATGATCTCCCTCATAAAGGTTCTCTCACGAACTTTCTTGTTGAAAGCCCTCGACATTCTAGCTTGATAGAACTCAATGCATTGTTGAGCCTCCAGCTCATCTAACATCTCAAGCTCTTCGAGACGCTTTTGATGTTGTTCTTCGGTCGTCATCTCATTGCAAAGGCGACGGTGATGAATCTGGATTTCCAACGGAGAATTGCTTCACACGTGAGCCGAGAGCAGGGGTAGCTCTGTTGGCGTACGATACCGTTGTGCGATATGCCCGAGTGCTTCTCCGAAGTTTATCGTCCCAGCCTCGCTTGTTATTCTTCACAAGCTTTGACAAAATCTTGATTATCGTCTTCTTCAATCGGAGAAAGACTAAACCGCAACGCTGTGAGGCGCTGGCTTTATCCCTTCTTAGGTTTCGGATAAAATACCCCAAGATGAATCTTGGCCCCTTCTTTGACCGGAGAAGGATTGAACCGACTAAGATTGATTGAGGTGGGAAAGGAAGAAAGTATTCTATTTCCCGAAGGTGGAGAGGAAGGAGGATCTTGTCTCCTATCTCCGAGTAAGGGATGAACAAGAGAGGAAAGTTTTGTATCCTATCTCTGCCGCTGGAGAGGAAGGTTTTGTGTCCTATCCCCAGGTGCTCACGAATTTGAAATAAGAGAGGAAGGTTTTGTATCCTATCTCTTATTGATGGAGAGGAAGGAGGATCTTGTCTCCCATCTCTGGATATTGGAAAGGAAGGATTTTTGTCCTGCTTCCAAAGTGGAGAGACTAAAATGGGATCTCCGCTTTGAGACTCTTGAAAGATGAGACTAAGAGTGGGATCTCCACTCCGAGAATCTAAGACAAGAGAGGAAGAATGTATTCTATCTCTTGCTTCTGGAGAGGAAGAATGTATTCTATCTCCAGGTGAAGGTGGGAAAGGAAGAAAGTATTCTATTTCCCGATGAGAAACTAAGAATGGGGTCTCCACTCCGAGAATCTTGGAAGGGTATGGATAGCTTTCTCTTTTGTAGGATTGCTAACCAGAATTTGAAAGTGGACCTCTCGTTCGTGGAAGGAATCGAGAGGGGATTTTGCCGGTGGTTGGACCAGGAAGATTTTTAGTGGGCCCACCGTCAATGAATTTGATCGGTGAGAGAATTTTGGAGGAAAACACAATAATCTAGGGTTATCCTCATGAAAATGAGTGAGATATTCTCTGAGGAACTTCCCATCAAAACGGGTTATCCTGAATGTATTAAGGATAATACTTTTTCAGAAACTTCCCATTTATCTAAGATTAATTGCCGCCGCCATTCTCAGGTGATAAGGCGATATGCACCGTTTGAATAGACCGTGTCTATTATAAACGGTCCTTCCCATTTGGGTTCGAATTTACCTTTCTTTTTAGAGGTGAGGATTATCGGTCGCCGAGCAGCGAGGACGAGATCTCCCTCCTTAAAGGTTCTCTGTCGAACTTTCTTGTTGAAAGCCCTCGACATTCTAGCTTGATAGAACTCAATGCATTGTTGAGCCTCCAGGCGCTTCTCATCTAACATCTCAAGCTCTTCGAGACGTTTTTGATGTTGTTCTTCGGTCGTCATCTCTGTTGCAAGGGCGACGCGAAGTGACGGAATCTGGATTTCCAACGGGAGAATTGCTTCACACCAGACCGTAGAGTACGGTAGCTCCTGCATGACGCATCGCTGCAGCGATATGCCCGTGAGTGCTTCTCCGAGTTTATCGTCCCAGTCTCGCTTGTTATTCTTCACAAGCTTTGACAAAATCTTGATTATCGTCTTGTTGAACGCCTCAGCTAACCCATTCGCTGCTGGATTATAGGCTGTCGACGAGACATCTTGTATCTTGAATTTTTCGCAAAACCTGATGAAGGAATTGCTGATAAATTGGGGACCGCTGTCATGCACGATCCGTTTGGGACACCATGTCGATAGATGACATGGTGTTTGATGAATCGACGACGGTACTCGCTTTGACCTCTTTAGTGGGATTGCTTCACCACTTGAGAAGTAGTCGGTGATCGCTAGAATAAACCGATCACCTTTAACCGACGGAGGAAAATGGGACCTACAACGCCCATTCCCCATGTCTCAATGGCCGTGATGTGGCCGGAAGGATGTACCGCTTCTGGCGGCCGATGCATATAATTCGCGGAATTTGACACGCATGGCATTTCCGAGCGCATTCGATCGCATCATTAATCATCGTGGGCCAAAAGTAGCCCATTCTCCGATTCGCCAGAGATTGGGACCAGTCAAGCACCACATTCACCTTCGTGTGCTTCCCGAAGGACCTCTTACGCCTCTTTGTTTGAGAGGCATCGAGTAAAGACCATCGCACTCGACGATATAGCATCCGGTTTCGTGGTCGTAAAGAATCTTAGAGCTCTTCACGGATTGACTCTTCTCCTTCACGCCTTCCGGTAGAATACCATGTAAGACGAATCGATGATAGGAAAGCCAATCTCGGGGCTCCAACTTGGTTTGGGTTGCATGTACTTCTTTGGTAACTACCCCCTTACCTTCTTGTGCCTCATCGTATAATGGTACGAAGAGTTGGTGAGTCCTGACCGTAACTAGTTGCTCGGTCTCGGAAGGTTGTGCTAACGACACAGCTAACGCCGCCAGTGCATCTGCGTGAGCGTTTTGGAGGCGTGGGATATATTCGATGAAGAATCCTTCGAATGAGTCCGCCATTTCAACGGCTACCTGATGATAGGGGACCAGATCAGGGTTCCTCACTTCGTAGTCACCACGGACCTGCTTAACTATCAGTTGTGAATCTCCATACGCTTCGAGATATTCGACCCCCAGCTCTTTGGCGAAGCTAAGTCCGATAAGTAACGCATTGTATTCGGCTACATTATTGGAACAGGGTTCGGTGAGTGAATAAGCACGGGGCATGACATGATTTCCCGGGGAAATCAAGACAACTCCGACTCCAGCGGAGATTTTAGAACATCCGGGGGTACTTGCTACATTAGTGGCCCGAGAAGCTCCGTCAAAGTACAATCGCCATATTTGTTGGTGCGACGTAGTGTTGACTTCCTGGACTTCATCCGGAAGATCATCATATAACTCAACTGCGTCCGTTGTCGGGTTGGCAGCCAAGAGATCGCAAATCGCTTGCCCTTTGACTGACTTCTGTTGTTTGAAGTGCAGGTCGTATTGGGACAAGAGCAAGGCCCATTTCGCCAAACGCCAACTCATTGAAGCCGGCTGGGTCATAAATATCCGGACCGGATTTACGTTAGAGATAACATAAATCGTCTGTCCGACTAAATAGTGTCGCATTTTCTGAATCGCGAACACTAATGCAAGGCACTGCTTCTCGACCATTGGGTATCGAGACTCAGCGCCGACCAATGTTCGCTCGTAATACACCGCTCGCGGACCGCCGCCGCCGCCCCGTAAGGCGCTTAACGAGTGATCCGTTGCCTTGACGTAGATCAGGAACGGTTTTCCCGATTGCGGTGCAACAAGAACAGGAGGTTTAGCGAGATACGATTTTATCTCCTCGAACGCTTTCTGACAGGCGTCGTCCCAAATAAACGACACGCCCTTCTTGTTCAACTTGGAGAACGGTTGGCACTTCCCAGATAGGTTCGATATGAACCGTCGGATGTACGCCAATCGCCCTTGTAACCCCCTGAGTTCTCTCAGATTTCTCGGAGGTTGCAACTCTTGAATTGCCTTCACTTTGTCAGGATCAACGTGGATTCCTTTGTCGGTGACGACGAATCCGAGGAACTTGCCACTGGACATTCCAAGGAAGGATTTGGCAGGATTCATCTTTAGCTGATGAGTTCGCATGAGCTCGAATACCGTTCCAAGATCTTTGATGTGATCTCCTTTGTCACGGCTTTTTACGACCAAATCGTCGACGTAGCATTCGACCGTTTTCCGAAGATGATCCTGGAAAATCTCTGTCATTGCTCGCTGGTATGTTGCACCGGCGTTCTTTAAGCCGAACGGCATGACCGTGTAGCAAAATATACCGATGGGCGTTCTGAACGCTGTGTGTTTGGCGTCATCGGGGTGCATCTTGATTTGATTATACCCCGAGAAACCATCCATGAACGACATTCTTTCAAATCCACACGTATTGTCGACTATGACATCGGTGATTGGAAGAGGGAAGTCGTCTTTTGGACAGCGGCATTGAGATCTGTAGTGACACCAGATCGATCGAACCATTCTTCTTCATGACCGGGACTATATTCGCCACCCAATCCGGATGTTGAATTTCCTTGATGAATCCCGATTCTATGAGTTTCTTCACTTCGTCAACAATTGCCTCCAATATTTGTGGACGAAAACGTCTTTGCTGTTGCTTGACAGGTTTGACATCCGCCTTGATGTTGAGGCGATGTGTTGCCACATTAGGGTCGAGTCCTGGCATGTCCTCGTAACTCCGTGCTAATACATCGATATACTCCCTGATTAGGGCAATCAACTCTTCCTTTTCTTCCAAGGGGAGAGTATTGCTGATGTTTATGAGTTTAGGATGCTCTCCCTCATCACCCATATTAACCTGGACTACCTCGTCCTTAGTGGGGGTTCTCTTTGTTCGAATCTATCCCCAAACTGCTCTCTGAGTTGATGGATCCATGGGTCTTCCCATGTTGGCATATCTTCATCACCCTCAATAGTAGCAGGATCGACCGTAGCCATATTTGACATCAAAGCCTTGAAAGCTTCTCCGAGGCTGGTGTCAGAATCCCAAGCCGAAGAATCAGACGAATGTCCGTCTCCCTCATCAGGTGGATTATCATCAATTAGCCATGAGCATTCATCTTCTGAGGAGGATTCGTATCCCAATCCCCTTCTAAATGCATAGTAGTTATCTGGCTTCCCTTTTGGGACATATGCCGCTTTAGGAGGGACTCGAGGACCTCGCCCGAAACATAGACCTTCTCCTTGTGTCAAGTCGTACCCCCACTTCTTCATGATACCCAGTGTCTCTGGACTATATCTGAATGTGTTGAGGATAGGCCCGTTGTCATCTTCATCTTCTTCTAAGAAATGATTCGGCGTTGGAACTGCATCTCCTTTTCCGTAAACCAAGTCTTTTTCACTACTTGATCTTCGTGGGATGACGAGTGTTGTCCCAAAGGAGTCCTGGAATTGCTTTTGTGTAAAGCAAGAAGACCGAGTTGGTAAGTGCAACTCTGGATCGTTGTATAAACCTGCCATTACATCATTCAAAGACAAAGGGTACTCTAAATCGTCATTTATTGATTCATCGGCAATTTGCCAATTACAATGTTCATCTGACGATTCTTCATCGTCAAGATTGATTACAAGGGGTACAATGTCTTTTAAAACAAAACCACCACTATAATCAAGCCCGGCTTCGGAATCAGCTTCTTCACCGCTGTCCGTGCCTTGGGCCGATGATTCAGTTTCGGACTCATTACCGTAGAGGAGAGAATCAGTAAAATAATTCTCCACCCCCTTAAACGGCTGTTTGTCCGCGACCACCGTCTTGACCTCATTATTTGTGTCTACATATTTGAGACACTGATGAAGAGTAGATGGGACTATAACGTTACCGTGGATCCAAGGTCGACCCAACAATAAGTTATAGGAAGTCTCTGCGTCAATCACATAGCAGGTGACTTCGGACTTTAAATCCCCCATTTGGCACTTTATCCGGATCTTACCAAGCGGCCGAGACCCGCTGGTGTTAAACCCATAGATCATTGTGCCTGTTGATGCCAGCTTACTGGCAGGGATTCCAAGGTGATACATGAGGCGCAGGGGCATAATGCTCACAGCGGAACCCGGATCGACTTGGATCCGGTTAACTTCACTAGAGCCAATATACCCGGTGAAGTATAGCGGCCGATCGTGCTTGGAATCTCTCGTCTGCATATCCTCCTTTGTAAAAGTAATGCAGGGGAAGTGCTTGGTTGCCAAGTTGCATTGTTGTGCAGATTCTTCCGGAATCGGCTTAATCTGAGTGAGAAACACTTCAGAGTCAGCCAGAGCTTCTTGTAGAGCTTCCCGGGTTTCCTTTGACAATCGGAGCAACTCATAGAGAGTTATTCTGGCCGGGATGTTCGCCAACTGGGCCATGACGTCGAAACGGTATGGAGAGCCCGATGTTCCCGGTCTATCCCTCACAATCGGGCGATTGAATCGGATCGCCGAGTTGAGCTTCACGGACTGAGGCATTTCTCCTTTGCTTCAGCTGCTTTTTCTTTCTCTGCACGAGTGAGAGGAGTCGTGGTCACCCCCAGCTCTGACAGTGTCTTAGCGTTTGGATTTGGAGCCTCCGGATATTTGTAGCTATATTCGTGTCCGCTCCTAGTAGCGAAGACTTCAGTCTCCTCTTCAGGAAATTGGAAGGTGGCTACTTTTTCATCATTCTTCTCTGGAATTGCCGGGCAAAGATGGCATAGCTTGCCTTTTCCCTTGGACTTCTTTATGGCCGAGGATGTAGTCCATCGATCGCCTTCCAAAGAAGTCGTGGTGGACCCAAAGGATTTCTCCGCTTGTCGTCAGGTGCGTGACGAGCCCCTTCTTACGCTGTTCGTGAGGATCTTCATTCACCATCTTCATTCCTACCTTCACAACTGGCGTCGGTTGGAACCAATCCGAAGGAACTGATCCGAAGCTTATAGAGACTGCATTTGCTCCCACCTTCTTCTCTTTAGAGGGTTTTGGAGTAATGACTCCAACATCGATCAAGGCCTGAATCTTGTCCTTGAGATGGTAGCGAACTTTGTAGGATGATGTACGCTACTGTAAAGCAGATGCCAGGATCTGTAACCTTGTTTGCCTCCTCTTGGTTTACAATTGGGGCAACCGGATTTTGTTGTTTTCCGAAGGTATTTGAAGATGCGGAACTTCCTCGTCCTTGAGCGAGTAAGTCTTGGGAAACCTCGAACGGATGGTTTCGATTCGAGTTTGTTGGCCATTGAGGCTGCGATTCTTTGTGGTGCCGTTGTTGCGGCTAGCTGTTGTGGTTGCGATTCGAGCGTTTGATTAGCGTCTGAGACTTTGCGGCGCTTTACCTTTGCCACGGGGACAAAGTTCGCTTGTGAGCATCCACCATAGGCTGACCTCTCTCGCTTTCTTCCTCCTCGTGAATCGCCGGCTTGCTCTCCACGTATCCTTAAATCTTTCCAGGTCTCGGACGGTGCAGTTCCCATTGCTTCCAACACGTCCAATGACAGGTTGCTATGACAAGTTTGGAGAATGAACTTCTCCGTTATCGGGTCTCGGCAATTCATTGCCTTATTTCTGAACCTCTTGACGAAGTTATCCACTGTTTCCCCGTCTTTCTGTTTCTCGTCCAACAAAGACCCGATGGATACCTCGGTGTCATCGTCGAAGAAATTGGTGAGAAACATGGCCTCCATATCATCCCAGCTATTAACGCTCCCTGGTTTGAGACGGCGGTACCAATCGAAGGCGGCTCCACGAAGGGTGCCAACGAATGACCGAACCATCAAGGGCTCGTTGCCGGAGATAACACCTAGATGAGACTTGAAGTAGATCAAGTGCTGAGTGGGCGATCCCTTCCGCCAAACGGTGTAAAGTTGATGAGGTTGAACTTTGTAGGATGATGTACATGCAATGGTAACCACGATTACTTAGGATCGTAACCTTGTTTGCCTCCTCTTGGTTTACAATTGGGGCAAGCTGGATTTTGTTGTTTTCGGAAGGTATTTGAAGATGCGGAACTTCCTCGTCCTTGAGCGAGTAAGTCTTGGGAAACCTCGAACCGGATGGTTTCGATTCGAGTTTGTTGGCCATTGAGGCTGCGATTCTTTGTGGTGCGCGTTGTTGCGGCTGCTGTTGTGGTTGCGATTCGAGCGTTTGATTAAGCGTCTGAGACTTTGCGGCGCTTTACCTTTGCCACGGGGACAAAGTTCGCTTGTGAGCATCCACCATAGGCTGACCTCTCTCGCTTTCTTCCTCCTCGTGAATCGCCGGCTTGCTCTCCACGTATCCTTAAATCTTTCCGTGTCTCGGACGGTGCAGTTCCCATTGCTTCCAACACGCCCAATGACAGGTTGCTATGACAAGTTTGGAGAATGAACTTCTCCGTTATCGGTCTCGGCAATTCATTGCCTTATTTACGAACCTCTTGGCGAAGTTATCCCTTTGTTTCCCGTCTTTCGTTTCTCGTCCAACAAAGACCGATGGATACCTCGGTGTCATCGTCGAAGAAATTGGTGAGAAACATGGCCTCCATATCATCCCGCCTATTAACGCCCTCGGTTTGAGACGGCGGTACCAATCGAAGGCGGCTCCACGAAGGGTGCCAACGAATGACCGAACCATCAAGGGCTCGTCGGAGATAACACCTAGATGAGACTTGAAGTAGATCAAGTCTTTGAGTGGGCGATCCCTTCCGCCAAACGGTGTAAAGTTGATGAGGTTGAATTTTGTCGGATACGGGATTGATTCCCACTCCCTTGGGTAAGGACATGGTATACCCGTCTTCTTTACCTCTTGAGCGGAAATCAAAGTATTGATTTTGCTCTCGAGGCCTTTTATTTTCTCATTTTCCCCTCGTCTCCGTTCGGGTAAACTTGGGGAGGAATGGCGGTGTTATCGCTAAGCGTTTTCGGCGGCCACGATCACCTACGTTTTGGCCTCCTTCCCTGTCCGTGTCGCTATCTGTTAAGTTGACATTATTGCGACGACTTAGCTCGCCTTGGCGGTTCATTATCGCCTGGATCTGTTGGTCATGCATTGCTCTCATCTGCTGCATGGCCAGTTCCATTTCAAGCTTAAAGTTGTCCTTTTGCTTGGTTAGGGCTTCTTCAAGCATCGGGACACTTGTTCCGCTGATCATGAACGCCAGCGAGGTTGTCCTATGCTGGAAATTGTATTATCAGAAGCCATTGCGGAGCCAGCATCCGACACTTCATCATCTGAGGGTAATCCCTTCTGCATCTTGCGATAATTGGGTCGTCTAACAGTCCCGGATCGCAATCGAGTCATTCGTTGCGATGCCGGGAGCGACGCGTGACGACGTCCCTCTGCTGGTCATATTGATGGTAACACTCGGCAATTCATCGCCCTGAGGCGCCCATCTTTTCTTACGGAAGCGTCTTGACTTGGGTTCGGGCATTCTCGTGCCGAGCCTATCAAAGACCGACGCCTTTTCCGGAGTCGTTCTAGCGCAGTTGCACTCCGATAACACTGCCTTGATCAGTTTCGAGCACAAGCAAGGCATGTTTGATTCTGGGGCGCTTCCTTTCGATTTACTCAGACTTCAAAGACGATAGTACAACTCGTCGGCATGAATACCGGAGCAACCTATCGTGTGTTGGCACGACTTCTCAGGTATAACGTTGTCATCGTCAGATGAGAGCGTCTCCTTCTGAGAACAAATAGGCCTTTCATAAGTCACTCGCCGCGACGTACGCCTTCGCGAGTGTGAATCCTCGATGGGCTCTCGGACCTCGATTTGAAGCGGTCGCGGCGGTGCGGGTTTCTTCTTGTCTTTGTGGGTGCGACTTCCCGTATCAGGAGTGACCCGTGATTCCTTTAGCGGACCTAGGCGATCCTTAATGGCAAGCCTGCTGGTCGTGGCGAGAGTTGGCTTCGCCGGAAGTTTGGGTGCAGACACCGGAGGTAACTTCGGCGTCGATGCCACTTTTGTTGAAGTGCTCACAATTTCTGATTTGAGCACGGAGCGGAGTTGGCTCTTTGGCGAGCTAGCTTGGATCTTTGGGTTCGTCGAAGTTGAAGCCTCGACGGACTTGGGCTTCCAAGCTAGCTGATTTGTCGATGATTTCTGGGCCGCCTCCCTCTTCAACTCGTGGGCTTGTTGCACCAAAGCCCGTGCTTGCGAGGAAGCGCTGGCGCTTCGGATCGTTCTGGCGTGGAGCGATTCGTTTGACTCCGGACCCATTCATTCGTCGCCGGCCTGTAGGAATCGGCTACGATCTCAGACTTCAACCTCTTGAGTCAACTTGGATCTTAGATCCGCCTCATAGCGGACCCCATCCGTTGATTCTTTTGCACAGGCTAATTGTTTCGCCGGTGGCGTCGCCTCGGCGGGCTCTCTTGGAGAGAGTCACGACGCCATTGGCGGAATCGACCCCGTGGGTTCTCAAGGTTTGGCCGTTGTTAGGTAGGAACCACCGTTACTGCGGTCTTGGCGGTGGTGGTGGATTTTCTCGCCCGCGATTCGAGGCCGATCGGGTCTTCCTTGCGGCGGAGACCATCTTGGACTTATGGGGAACCGGATCCGACGAGGAGGAGAGGTATTCTTCATACTTCTTCGGTCAAACTCGAACTTCGACCTCCTCGATGACCGGATCGGGATCGCGGTTCGCGACCACGGCGGCTTCTTCGTCGATTCTTCGTCGATTCTTCGTCGATTCTTCGTCGATTCTTCGTCGATTCTTCGTCGATTCTTCGTCGATTCTTCGTCGATTCTTCGTCGATTCTTCGTCGATTCTTCGTCGATTCTTCGTCGATTCTTCGTCGATTCTTCGTCGATTCTTCGTCGATTCTTCGTCGATTCTTCGTCGATTCTTCGTCGATTCTTCGTCGATTCTTCGTCGATTCTTCGTCGATTCTTCGTCGATTCTTCGTCGATTCTTCGTCGATTCTTCGTCGATTCTTCGTCGATTCTTCGTCGATTCTTCGTCGATTCTTCGTCGATTCTTCGTCGATTCTTCGTCGATTCTTCGTCGATTCTTCGTCGATTCTTCGTCGATTCTTCGTCGATTCTTCGTCGATTCTTCGTCGATTCTTCGTCGATTCTTCGTCGATTCTTCGTCGATTCTTCGTCGATTCTTCGTCGATTCTTCGTCGATTCTTCGTCGATTCTTCGTCGATTCTTCGTCGATTCTTCGTCGATTCTTCGTCGATTCTTCGTCGATTCTTCGTCGATTCTTCGTCGATTCTTCGTCGATTCTTCGTCGATTCTTCGTCGATTCTTCGTCGATTCTTCGTCGATTCTTCGTCGATTCTTCGTCGATTCTTCGTCGATTCTTCGTCGATTCTTCGTCGATTCTTCGTCGATTCTTCGTCGATTCTTCGTCGATTCTTCGTCGATTCTTCGTCGATTCTTCGTCGATTCTTCGTCGATTCTTCGTCGATTCTTCGTCGATTCTTCGTCGATTCTTCGTCGATTCTTCGTCGATTCTTCGTCGATTCTTCGTCGATTCTTCGTCGATTCTTCGTCGATTCTTCGTCGATTCTTCGTCGATTCTTCGTCGATTCTTCGTCGATTCTTCGTCGATTCTTCGTCGATTCTTCGTCGATTCTTCGTCGATTCTTCGTCGATTCTTCGTCGATTCTTCGTCGATTCTTCGTCGATTCTTCGTCGATTCTTCGTCGATTCTTCGTCGATTCTTCGTCGATTCTTCGTCGATTCTTCGTCGATTCTTCGTCGATTCTTCGTCGATTCTTCGTCGATTCTTCGTCGATTCTTCGTCGATTCTTCGTCGATTCTTCGTCGATTCTTCGTCGATTCTTCGTCGATTCTTCGTCGATTCTTCGTCGATTCTTCGTCGATTCTTCGTCGATTCTTCGTCGATTCTTCGTCGATTCTTCGTCGATTCTTCGTCGATTCTTCGTCGATTCTTCGTCGATTCTTCGTCGATTCTTCGTCGATTCTTCGTCGATTCTTCGTCGATTCTTCGTCGATTCTTCGTCGATTCTTCGTCGATTCTTCGTCGATTCTTCGTCGATTCTTCGTCGATTCTTCGTCGATTCTTCGTCGATTCTTCGTCGATTCTTCGTCGATTCTTCGTCGATTCTTCGTCGATTCTTCGTCGATTCTTCGTCGATTCTTCGTCGATTCTTCGTCGATTCTTCGTCGATTCTTCGTCGATTCTTCGTCGATTCTTCGTCGATTCTTCGTCGATTCTTCGTCGATTCTTCGTCGATTCTTCGTCGATTCTTCGTCGATTCTTCGTCGATTCTTCGTCGATTCTTCGTCGATTCTTCGTCGATTCTTCGTCGATTCTTCGTCGATTCTTCGTCGATTCTTCGTCGATTCTTCGTCGATTCTTCGTCGATTCTTCGTCGATTCTTCGTCGATTCTTCGTCGATTCTTCGTCGATTCTTCGTCGATTCTTCGTCGATTCTTCGTCGATTCTTCGTCGATTCTTCGTCGATTCTTCGTCGATTCTTCGTCGATTCTTCGTCGATTCTTCGTCGATTCTTCGTCGATTCTTCGTCGATTCTTCGTCGATTCTTCGTCGATTCTTCGTCGATTCTTCGTCGATTCTTCGTCGATTCTTCGTCGATTCTTCGTCGATTCTTCGTCGATTCTTCGTCGATTCTTCGTCGATTCTTCGTCGATTCTTCGTCGATTCTTCGTCGATTCTTCGTCGATTCTTCGTCGATTCTTCGTCGATTCTTCGTCGATTCTTCGTCGATTCTTCGTCGATTCTTCGTCGATTCTTCGTCGATTCTTCGTCGATTCTTCGTCGATTCTTCGTCGATTCTTCGTCGATTCTTCGTCGATTCTTCGTCGATTCTTCGTCGATTCTTCGTCGATTCTTCGTCGATTCTTCGTCGATTCTTCGTCGATTCTTCGTCGATTCTTCGTCGATTCTTCGTCGATTCTTCGTCGATTCTTCGTCGATTCTTCGTCGATTCTTCGTCGATTCTTCGTCGATTCTTCGTCGATTCTTCGTCGATTCTTCGTCGATTCTTCGTCGATTCTTCGTCGATTCTTCGTCGATTCTTCGTCGATTCTTCGTCGATTCTTCGTCGATTCTTCGTCGATTCTTCGTCGATTCTTCGTCGATTCTTCGTCGATTCTTCGTCGATTCTTCGTCGATTCTTCGTCGATTCTTCGTCGATTCTTCGTCGATTCTTCGTCGATTCTTCGTCGATTCTTCGTCGATTCTTCGTCGATTCTTCGTCGATTCTTCGTCGATTCTTCGTCGATTCTTCGTCGATTCTTCGTCGATTCTTCGTCGATTCTTCGTCGATTCTTCGTCGATTCTTCGTCGATTCTTCGTCGATTCTTCGTCGATTCTTCGTCGATTCTTCGTCGATTCTTCGTCGATTCTTCGTCGATTCTTCGTCGATTCTTCGTCGATTCTTCGTCGATTCTTCGTCGATTCTTGGTCTTAGGGCTTAGTTTTGCTCGGTGATGTCGCCATTGTGTTCGAGTCCGTGTCCGATCAACTTTCGAGCTCAAGCGGTTCGTTTGCATCGACGGACTAAATACGGTTGATTCCGTCTCGTCAGCGTTTGAATTTAGCCAACTTCGCCTCGTTGAGCTTCGTCGGGTTTTCTCCACGGCCGTCGTTTTATTGGCTTCGTCGCCTCGCCGACTCACTTCATGGGTTCGTCGACTCGCTTTATCGTTTTCGCGGCGTAATCGCGTCGGCGGCGTTACGGGTCAGCCGTCGGATGGATCGTCGGTTGTCAACTCACCGTTTACGAGTCTTGTTCGGGTACTGATAAGCAATTTTTAACGCCTACAGTATCAATACTTATCAGTGCAATTAGTTTATTCTATCAGTGTAATCACCAACTTTAAAATCTGTATCGGACACTTGTCGCCATCTGCTTATTTCTATAATAGTCCTTACATAATCCCATCCCATACCCCACACACACACACACACACAAAAGGTCCCCCACCCAAAATCTCTTTCTAAACAAAAAACGGTTGACCCAATAAATAAATAAGAGCACTGCCAACACTTGTATGTTTGTCGAAACAATAATTTCAATAGCTATTGGTTGATGAGGTTGAGGCAAACTCAATGGACGAAGAGAAGAGGGAGCCATTGCTGAGGAAGGGAGTTTACTTTGAGAACTGTCCTGGTTGCAAGCTCGATGAGAAGAAGGATGCCAATATGGGGCATCCATACAAAGAGTACTTTTTTGTGTGGACTGTCTGCCTCTCTGCTGGTAAGCAAGCGAAAATTAAGTCAGATGATTGAATTTTTTTTTTTTTTTTTGTGGAAAATTCATCTTAGATTTTCTTTCATTTCCCCCTTGTTTAGGATTTGTCATGTCTATTAATTTTTTATATTATTTATGTTAGCGTAAATTGTTGATAACCCTTCCACCAATATGTTTAGCAACACTTATCATCCATCATGAGTAGTGGCGAAACTATGTAGTGTCCAATGATGTTTTGCCTTATCCATAGATATTTTTTTACTTCTTTTATTTGCATTTACTACTTAGAACATCACAGAAACTAGGATAGGAGACCAAAAGGGAGGTTAATCTAAGGATTTTGCCTATTTCAGTGGACTAGTAAACTATACGGTGACACCACTAAAACAAAATCTTGGATCCGCCGCAGAACATGAGCCTTCAACGCTCTCTAAATCATGAGTGAAGTGCTAATAAACTGTGTTACTGCAATTTAGTTTTCAAAATACAAATCTAGACCGTGCTAAGTGCTATAAAATGGTTGGACATTGATAAGTGTCAAATTACCCCCTTCTTTCAATAAAGTTGTAGTTCAATTAAATGTTCGATTCCTAGTCTTGTATCCTTTACGTGTTTCTTGAATTATAGAAGGATGAAATATTTTAATTCTGTTAAGACTTAGTTTTCCAAAAAGATTTTTTTTGAAAACCAATCTCACCCCCTCAAACCTCGGATATTCTCGTTCGATAGTTGCTGAGAAGAAAAGAAAAAACTCTCGGAAGACGTGAACCTGATTTGAAGATAAAATTACAACATCATGGTGTGACGTTTGGAGGAGCAACAGCCGCATGTCGTTCCAGCTGCATCCGCTGAAGGAGGTAGGAGACAAAAGTATCATTTCTTTCTATCCACACCCCACCGTCAACTCATCTTTTGGTCATCCTCCTTTTCCTCTAATCCATTATTATCAACGCCTCGACAGGATCTGATGGACCACAAAAATAACACTTTGCAAGCAAACAAACCACAAAAGAAGAAAGAGCTTTTTGCCTTTAGACCCAAAGTTTTTGTCCTAACTTATTTTTAAACCTTAGTAGTTTTATCTATACCTGTAAAGCCAAACAACTTTGTGTATTTGTCTTTAAACCTAATCTACCGAATATAGTATATAATTTATGTGGTCCCCATTAAAACTTTAAAATCTTATTTTACCCTTTCTCTCCCTCCATTCTCTCTCTCTCTCTCTCTCTGTATTAGGGATTATTTAGTATGAGGATAAAGAAAACAGCCCTCAATAATTTTTAGAATTTGCAGAAAACAACCTAAAGTTTGAATTACAAAAGACCCTCAAAATTCAAATTTATGAAAAACACCCTAAAAAATTAAAACCTACAAAATAGAACAACTCATTGAAAATTTGGGATATATCACATTGAAAGTTTTAAAATAACAAAACACCCTGAAAAGATCAAAACTTACAAACATATGTTTTTATAAATGTTTTAAGGGTACTTTGGCAAATTTCAAAATTTTGAGGGTAATTTTACAATTGTTGAAATTTCTAGGGTATTTTTGCAAATTACAAATTTTTCAGAGGGATGTTTATAATTTGTAAATATTTGGTGTACTTATTGTAGGTTTGGAATTTTAGGGTGTTTTGAAATAAATTTTGAATTTTATGGTGTTTTTTGTAATTTTCAAAATGTCG
Source organism: Asparagus setaceus (assembly GCA_012295165.1). Lineage (NCBI taxonomy): Eukaryota > Viridiplantae > Streptophyta > Magnoliopsida > Asparagales > Asparagaceae > Asparagus > Asparagus setaceus. Next base: position 9,862,012 of record CM022707.1, read on the forward strand.
AAGGTGTTTTTGCATATTCCTTTTTTAGGGGAGTGTTTTTAGTTCCAAGATTGTACTGCTTGTAAGTTCTGAAATTTTCAATGCACTTTTGTAAATTTTGAATTTTTGATGGTTGATTACAATTTTCGAGGCTAATATCTTTTCTTGTTATATGTATATATTTTCTTGCTATACTTTGACTTTTTGTACAATTATGTCTTGTTTTACTATACTTTCAGTATTTTAATGCTAAATTTATATCTTTTCATGCTACTTTCAATCTTTTCCTGCTATATTTTCATTGTTTGTGCTGTACATATGTCTTTTCATGCTATACTTTCAATATTGTGTTGCTAAACTTGTGTGCTTTCCTGCTATACTTCAGCATTTTGTTGCTATGCTTATGTTTTTTTGTTGTTATACTTTCAGTTTTTGTTATTATACTTGCAGAAAATACCCTGAACGGTTTGAAAATTGCAAAAGAATATCCTAAAATTTAAAATTTACAACTCACACAAAAATTTCAACTTATAAATAGTACACTGAAAAATTAGGAGTTGCAAACATCCCTCGAAAAATTTATAATTTGCAAAAATATCCTGTAAGTTTTAACAATTGTAAAATACCCTAAAAGGTCAAAATTTATAAACATTTACAAAAATAATTGTTTTAAGTTTTGATCTTTCTAGGATGTTTTTGTATATTTCAAATTTTGAGGGTGTTTTTACAATTTTGAAACTTTTAGTGTGTCTTCTACTAATTCCAAATTTTTAATTTTTATTTTTGCTGTTCATAATTTCTAGTTTTCAGTGTACTATTTGTAGGTTTGAATTTTTAGATTTTTTTATTATAAATTTTGAATTTTTAGGGTGATTCTTTAATTCAAAACTTTTAGGGTGTTTTTACAAAATTGTTTTGGTTAAAGGATTGTTCCCTTTAACCTTATATTGGGGGTGGGGGGGTTAAAATAGGATTTTTAATGTTTTTTTAGTGGGGACTATATAGTTATGTAGTGTATTTGAAAGATTAGGTTTATTAAGGACAAACACAGAAAGTTGTTTGGTTTTATAGGTACAAACATAACTACTTGAGTTTAAAAATAAATCAAGATAAAACTTTGAGTTTAAAGGCAAAAGCACCTGGAACTATTGTCACTTGTTTCCTCTCTCTATATCAGCAAAAAACTCTATGGCCTTTTCTTGGACACGGCGAGCCCTCATCAGTCGCTCACATATCCTTGTCGCTTATCGTCCCCAATTTAAACCCGGACTTTAATAAAGAACCAAATAATCAAGTACCAAGGATAGTTTATCCATAGTCCAGTAGTTAAAAAATTTACATCTGGACCCAGAAAGGAAAAGATATAACCAAAGAGACATGCCTTGTGTTTGTGGTTAGAAATTGTAAGGATTTTTTTTGGTCAATGAAAATGAATTTCATTTACCTTGTAAACAGTATATGTGCAATCATCATCTCAGAGGTTCTCCTGAGAATACACTATGTAGTATATCTACTAATCATTACAAACTCACTAACTACTACCTACTATCTTTTTGATTTTATTCATATAGGAATTTCCCTTCAAACATGTAGCAAACCATCCAATAATCCGATCCCAGGAACATGCCCGAGTTCTAAATTTCAGCCACTCCATCACTTCATTCCATATCTATGCTGAGAACCCACAATCAAAGAAAAGATGAGTCACATCCTCCACACTATTAGAGCATAGAACACATGAGTTTGAAATCACAATTCCCCATCTTTGAAGCCTATCTAGAGTTAGAATAGCTAGCCATACTATAAATGAGTGTTTAGGTGCCACATAACTCTGCCATATTAGGTGTGCCCATGGAGCTTTATCACATAATCCTGAAATTTGCTCATACATCTTAGCCAGCAAGAATTTATTATTGTAAACACACTTATGAAGTCTGTTAATTACTTCATTGGTTGAGCCCCATAAGTCAACAGCCCTATCTCTCACCTTTAGGATTTGCTTCCATTCCCAAGAGTCATTGGCTCTAGCTTTAACATTCCAAATATCAAACCTCTTCAGATAATTCCCATGTATCCATTTTATCCAGAGTACATCCTTCTTTGTGTGAATACTCCATAATTGCATCAACCATGCAGCCAAGTTCCAGTTTGTTGACGAGAACAAGCCCAAACCTCCATATTCCTTTTGTTTGCACACTGTTTCCCATGCTACCAGAGGCACTCGGTGAGAATCATGTGCACCACCCCACAGGAATTTTCTGCACATACTATCAACCTTTTCCAAGACCTTCTTAGGTAGAATATAGTTTGAAGACCAAAACACTAAGACCCCAAATATAGCACTCCTGATCAACTAAAGCCTCCCTGCATACGAGATGTTTCTTTGTTGCCAATTTTGGAACATGGATTCCAAGTTACTGAACAATGGAGCACATTGCACAAAAGATAGTCTCTTACATACTAGAGGAACTCCTAAATATCTTATAGGAAAAAACCCCTCACTAAACCCCAGGTTTTGCATTATCTCTTCCTTCTCAGCAGTGTCAATACCTTCCATAAAGACTGAGCATTTTGTAGGGCTTGCATTGAGGCCAGACACACTACTGAAGATGTCAAATACAATTTTCAGAGTTAACATTGAGTACTTATCTCCTCTACTGAACAGCAAGAGGTCATCCGCAAATATTAGATGACTGATACCAAGTTCTGCACATTTGGGATGAAATTTGAAGTTTTTATCACTCCTCAGCATTTGTAACATCCTAGAGAGGTATTCCATACTTATAACAAATAGGTATGGAGATAATGGATCCCCTTGACGAAGCCCTTTCTTCACCTCAAAGAAACCATGCAGTGAGCCATTAAAGAAAATGGAAAACTTTGGAGAGGTGATACATGTCATAATCCACTCAATTATTATCTAGAAACCCCAATCCCCTCAGCATAGTTTCAATAAATTTCCAATCTATAGTATCACAAGCCTTCTTGATATCCATATTCAAAAGCCCTCTTGGAGAGATAGCTTTCCTACCATAATGGTTAACAATTTCATGAGCCATTAGCACATTGTTTTTAATTGATCTTCCCTTAACAAATGCACTCTGAGCTTCACTGATAATAACCCCCATAACTGATTGAAGCCTAGCTGTAATAACTTTCGATATGACTTTATAAATGAAATTGCAGCAGGATATTGGTCTAAAATCAGCTACCGTTCTAGGACTATCAATCTTGGGAATTAAAGTAATCGAAGTAGCATTCAGTTGGCCAAGAAGCTTACCTGAAGAGAAAAATTCCTGAACAGCATGTATTAGGTCATCTCCAATCACTTCCCATGCACTTCTATAAAAACTGGCAGAATATCCATCTGGACCTGTGGTCTTCAGTTAGGCATGGACCAGCTTTAATAATGTCCTCCCTGGCTTGTTTCAAATTTCTATTAGCTTCCCCCAATAAACCTTTGTAGAAGGTAATAATCTCTTCCACAATTTCTTTTTCTTCTGTCAGTTTTTGTCCATCTGCTTTATACAGAACAAAAACTTTGTTAATGTGCCTCTATTTTTTCATAGCAGCATGAAAGAGATGTGTCCGCCTGTCAGCTTCCAGATTCCATTGAATTCTAGCTTTTTGAGCATAGAAACTCATTTCAGCTGAAACTAATTTAGCATATTTCCCTAAGCAGATTTTCTCTTTATTGTTCAGTTCAACATCCTGTGGTTGTAGTTGAATACTCTTTTGAATATCCTCCAGTTCAATCTTTTGCCTAGCCACTTGCTCACTGATATTTCCAAAATTCCTTTTGTTCAGTTCCTTCAGTTCACCTTTTATCCTTTTCAGCTTGGACACAAAACTAAACATCTTACAACCTCTTACATTTCTAGACCAAACAGATTTATTTAATGGCATTTCGATACTCTGCGATATGATATAATTACAAGGGTAATATTAAAGTTTATGTGATCTACATGGATAATTCTATGATCATCTTTTATAATTACATGACCCTAAAATCTATTACAAGTTAACATTATTATTTTTCATTGATTTGGAATTCTTGTTGGATGCCAGTTAGCATTATAGTTAGGGTTACGATTTTGGTTAGGATTAAGTGTAGGATAAGGGTTTCATTAAAAAAAAAGGTTTTTTTTAAGATATTAGTCCTTTAAATCATAGGTCTTTTATTAGTCACTCAAATCTTCATATTTTGATATTAGTCCCTCAAATTGCCTTAATATGTTGATATTAGTCCCTTTGGTTAGTTGGTGTTAAAACAAATAGGGAATATTTCTTTCTTTTTTTAAAAAAAAAACTTTTTCCTTAAATTAACAGTAATACCCCTCTCCTTCCTTCCCTCCAACCTCATCTCCCTCCTCTCTACCCTCAACCATCATTGTTATCCCCTCTCTACCCTCTCCCTCCTCTATTGGGCATGCTCCAATATCTTCATAATCCGAAGCGAATATGGTGGTAGAGTAGTTGAAGGTGTAGGCGAGAATACTAGTGGTGGTGGGAATGGTGGAGGTAGAGATGGTGGTGGTGGAAATGGAGGAGGTGGAGATTATAGGTGGAGGTGGAGATGATCGTGGTGGCGATGGAGGAAGATGTGAGAATCATGGTGGAGAAGGGGACAGTGGTGGAGGAGATGGAGGAGGTGTGAAAGAGTTGGAGGATGATAAGGTAATTACTCATTCATTGTTAGTCTAAACACAAGCATGATTTTTGATTTCCTACATCAGTTAACCCAAATCTAGTGCAGAGCCTTCTTCTTCACTCTACAGTAAGGGTTTCATTTGGAGTTAGCCCCAATTTTAGGGGCAAGATCAGTTTTGGATAAGATCGTGCTTTTCTTCAGAGATGGCGGGATTTGGGAGTCAGGGAGATGACGGATAGGTAGTCTTATTCAATTGGTGGGGGGTATTTCGGTAATTAGCCGTCTAGGTTTAGTCCTAACTCCTAACCTAACCACAGATCACCATTTTGAACGGAGATATCAACAGAGAGACCAATATTAACATATTCAGGGTATTTGAAGGACTAATATCAAAATATGAAGATTTGAGGGACTAAAGGAACTAATATCTAAAAGAAAAGATTAGGATAAGAATTGGGATTAGGGTTATAACAATGATTACTAACTAAAGATCTAACCTGTAACAGTGAGTTTTGCTATGACGTTAATCATAAATCTAATATAATATATATATACTTAATATACTTTTTTAGGGAATAAAATAATTAATACATTAGAATATGGCATGATTCTTTTTAAGAAAAACACCACGAAAAACTCACAATGGTATTCAAATTTCAAATTCACCTTAAATAAACACAGAGAACTCACAACGAGATTCAAATTACAGTAAACTCTAAGAATTTTTGATCTTTTGTAGTAAATACACAAAAGTTTATAATCACTATAAACCCCCAGAACTTCTAACTTTTGTATTAAATCCCCAAAAAAATTTGTAATCGTGATAAGCCCCAATAAATTTTGAAATTGCAGATAACCACCAATAAGTTTCCACATTTTTTAGATAACCCCTACAAAATTGAGCAAAAAATAACACAAAAATGCATTTTGAAAGTTATTGGGGGTTAGTGTAATTTACCTAGAAGATATTGAGGGTTTTTCGCAATAACTATTAGGGGTTTAATGCGATTTTGAAAGTTATTGGGGCTTTACTACACGGTGCTAAAAGTTCTTGAAGGTTTAGTGTTATTAAGGGGTTTGGTGTAATTTACCCTTGGATTTAATTAATAAAAATATAGAGTTTTTGCTTTTAAACCCAAAGCTTTACCTTGATTTATTTTTAAACCCAAAAGTTTACTTATACCTATAAACCCAACCAATTTTGTGTATTTTTCTTTAAACCCGATCTCCCAAAAACACTACATAACTGTGTAGCCCCCCCCCCCAACCCTAAAAAAAACCCCATTTACCATTTCTCTCCCTCCAGTCTCTCTGCCCTCTGAAAACTTTTGGAATTTGTAGAAAATATCCTAAAAGTTTTGAAACATCCTTCAAAAATTCAAAATAAAAAACACTCTGAAAACTACAAGCTTACATATAGTATAGTGAAAATTTAGTAATTACAAACAACCTCTGAAGAAATTAGAATTTGCGTAAAATACTTTAAAAGTTTAAAAATTACAAAAACACCTTTAAAAGTTTAAAATTTACAAAAATACCCTGAAAAGATCAAAACTTAAAACATAATTTGTTTAAAAAAATATTTGTAAGTTTTGATTTTTAGGGTGTTGTTGCAATTGTTAAAACTTTTAGGATATTTTCTGCAAATTATAAATTTTTCAGGGGATGTTTGTAAGATTATCTATGTATGGGTTGTAGGTTTTAATTTTTAAGGATGTATTTTCTAAAATTTTTATTTTTAGGGCGTTTTTACAATTTTCAAAACATTCATGGTGTTTTTGCAAATTTCAAAAGATTTTTGGGAGATGATCTTAGTTCAAAGATTTTCCTTGTACTAAAAGTATAGCAACACAATACGAAAAGTATAACATGAAAAGACATCAGTATAGCATCATAATATTGAAAGTATAGTAGGAAAAGACATAAGTATAGCACTAAAAATGAAAGTATAAGAGGAAAAGACTGAAAATTTAGCCTGAAAAGAAATAAGTATAGCATTAACATACTAAAAGTATAGCAACAACACCCCTCACCCAGGAAAAAAAAGTATAGCAACAAAAATCAAAGTATAACAAGAAAATATTTAAGTATAGCAACTTAATCCTATAAGTATAGCACCAAAAGACTTATGTACAGAAACATAAGCATTAGTAATACCCACTTGACAATCAAAATTTACAAAAATATGTTGAAAATTTCAAACTCAAAAGGAGTTACAATAGAAATCTTGGAACTAAAACATCCCCAAATTTTTGGGATTTGCGAAAAACACCAAAAATTCAAATTTTACCAAAAAGCACCTACAAATTTCAAAGCTACAAATAGTATACGAAAACCTATTAATTACAAATATCCCTAAAATTGATAATTTGCAGAAAATACCCTAAAAATTTCAATAATTGCAAAAACACCCTAACAATTTATAGAACACCTTAAAAGATCCAAAGTTACAAACATTTACAAAAAACATCTTGTTGTAAACTTTGATCTTTTTTGTGTGTTCTGAAAATTTCAAAAATTTGAGGGTGTTTTACACAAATTTTGAATGTGCAGGGTATTTTCTACAAATTCCTAAATTTTGGGGGCTATTCATAATTCCTAAATTTTCGGTGTACTTTTTATAGGTTTGAAATTTTCAGAATATTTTTTGTAAATTTTAAATTTTTGAGGATGTTTTTTCGATTCAAAACTTTTAAGATATATTTTACAAATTCCAAGAAATTTTAGAGGAAGAAGAGGGGTGGGGGAGCAGACATAATATGAAGGGAGAAAGAGGGGGAAATGGGGTTTTTTAAAGATAAATGCACAAAGTTATTTGGATTTATAGGTATAAATAAAACGACTCTGGTTAGGAAATAAGTTAGGTTAAATCTTTGGATTTAAAGACAAAAGACCCTGAAAATATTTCACTTTTCTAGTTGGAAAGAAGTGTAATGACCAATGAGTTTAAGAAGACACATCTGCGAGAATAAAATGTCAAGCTCACTTAATGTGACACCATTTTCCATACATCAAAAAGCAGCAACCAAACCTTTGTCTACTTATTTTCTCCAAGGAGATGAATGCTGACGCAATCACAGCAACCAGGAGCCATTCAATTATAAACCACCATTGGTTTCTTACTTCCAAATATCTTCATTTGGCCAAAATCTCCATCTGGGTTCTGATAAAAAAAAACCCAAGAAAACAAAAATTCATACTGAGAATTTGAGCAATGGGTGATGAGAACAAGGTGCCATTGTTGGAAAAAGTTTACTTTGAGAACTGCCCAGGTTGCAGGGTTGATAAGAAGAAGGATGAGAGCTCTAGGTTGCCTTACTTATATTTCTTTTATACGTGGATCAGCACTCTGGCAGCTTGTAAGGGGAAATTCTGGGAGTTTTCTCATCTGCGTCTCTTTTGTTTTTGAGTTCTTGATTATTTATTTTAGTGAAAAATAGATTTTTTTTTTTTCCTTTTGTGTGTTTGTGGGGGGATGGGTTTGCTCTTTAGTTAGTAGTTTCATTGCATGAACTAGCTAGTTCTTTTTACAGGGTATACTTTTGCTAGAATTCCTATCTCTGATTCTTTTTAGATTTTATCACCTGGGTTTGTGTTATATCATAATTTGGTAGTAATTATTTACTATGGCTTAATATTTTATTTTCTTCTTTTTCATGTTTTTCCGATAATGGGAAAATTGAGTTTTCTAATCTGGGTCTGATTTGTTTTGGAGTTTTGCTACTTCTTTTCTCAAATATCAGATTTTTATGGGTGGAATTATATAATTTGTCTTGATAGTATTTCATTTCAGTTGCTGCCTTATATTATTTAATGGATGGGACGAATGTTTTCGACAATTAGTTATGTGGCATTGGAATTGATAAACATAAAAGAAACTTGATATTATTGATGATGATGATTACTTATATTAGCGAGAGACTAAATATGGAAAGTCCCAGTAAAGGTAGAAAATAAAAGAGAAAATGAGGAAATGATATCCTTCCTAATACATGATTATATGCTACCTCATATCAAAGATATGATATCAAGAGAATAAATAATACTATATTTAACACCCCCGGTCAAACTCATGGTAGATTAGGAACCAAGAGTTTGGATGAGACGAGCCGAAAGTGATGACAGCGAGTAGCGAGCACATGTGATTGAGGAGGTGGTGGTGTTGTAGCGGTGATCGGAGGTCACACACGGTGGTCCCGAGAGGGCAAGACTTGAGGTCGCCAAAGGAGGTGTGGTGAACATATCCGAGCTGTCGGTGAGTGGAGAGCGGAATCTGACAGCGGCAATCGGAGGTCACCCATAGTGGTCACGAGAGGCAAAACCTGCGGTCGCGAGAGGAGGGGCAGTGATAGGATCTAGGCCGTCAGTGAATGGAGAGTCTGCGAGTTGTAATGTAGGGTTGCTGACGGTGGGCGTTGCCGATGGCTAGGTGGTTGTCGTCAACTTGATACTTCAGAGTTGCAATTTATCAAACACCTTACTAGCACCATCATTTGTGATTGGAAGGAGCTGTTGAGTTCTATGGCCTGAGTTTGATGGCTGGAGGTGTTTTGCTGGCGGTTTGAATGAGTGCATGTTGGATTTGCTTGGTGGATGATGTTGGCTTGCAGTGGGTGGTGGTGTCGAGATGAGGGAATGAGCAGTCAGGCGAGCGGGCATTGTAGGCTGCGAAGAGAATGGATCTCAAGAGGGTTGCGGCGAAGTGGTGGGTCGGTGTTGGGGTGACTCACTGAGTTGCTTTGGGCAAAGTTTTGCGGGTGGGTAGGGATGGCTGAAGTTTTGCTGGCCGTGGGTAGGGATGGCTGAAGTTTTGCGGGTGGTGGGTAAGGTGGCTGAAGTTGAAGCCGATGTTGAAGCCGCTGAGAGGAAGCGCGTAATGCGCCAAAACCCCTCATGGGCTCCAAGATCGTGGAGGAAGAAGGAGGCCTCTCTAGTATCAAGGTGAGGGCTTTAATACCATGATAGATATAAAAGAAACTTGATATTATCGATGATGATGGTTATATATGCTTATACTAGCTGGAGACTAAATATGGAAAGTCCCAGTAAAGGCAGAAAATAAAGGATAAAATGAGGAAATGATATCATTCCTAATACATGATTATATGCTACCTATTATAAAAGATATGATATCAAGAGAATATATAATACTATATTTAACATGATAAGTATAGAGAGATTTGAGAGAACTTGACTATGTTATTCATTATACCGAAGTGTTTAAATACAAAAGAAAGTGAAGAGGTTCTAATAATCTAAGCGATGTGGGACTAAAGTAAAGCAAAATAATAGAGTCTAACTACTATACTTAACACCCCCTCTCAAGCTGTATTTGGGTTCTAAAGGCAGTTTGCCAAGAAAGAGTGCGCGGTGCTGTCCAGTGAGGACTTGGACAGAGACGGTGAGGGCATAGCTGTCTAGTGAGAGCTTGGACAGAGAGTGTTCGGCCGGGGAAGAGCATGGCTGAGGGAACGCGTGACTGGGATGCTAGCCGGAGGAGAGTGCGGCCGAAGTGCTGGCTGGAGGAAAGCGTGGCCGGGGTGCTAGCCGGACGAAAGCGCGGTCGGGTAGCTGGCTTGGCAGAAGGAGTGAGAAATGTCGCTTTGGTATTCCGTCAAACGCCTTGTTTGCACCATTTGGAGGTTGGCAGCGAAGGCCAGTGAGAATGTCACTCGGGCATTTCGTTGAACAGGTTGGGGGCGTGGGCTTTTGCGAGTTGAGATCAACGAGCGAAGGCGTGAGGTGTTGGCAGTGATGCGCGGGAGGGCTGCTGTGCGACATATCATCAAACAGTTGCTGGGCGATGCTGATATGACCGCATCTGGAGTGTGTGCGGGCTGCATCAGTTGCTGTGGCAACATGGATTATGGTTAGGGTTTGGGGATGGAGGTCTGGCCGGAGTCGGCTTGGACAGAGAAGGAGTTGATGTCGGCGGGGACCCTCGGCGGCCGGGAGGTTGATTCTTAAAAGGATGGTTTCTATTTTCTACTAACATCTGAAGTCTTTTTTGTTAAGGATTTGCTGCTTGTGTAATTGGTTCTTGTTGTGGATTCTTTTACTAGATAGCTGACAATATTCTAATTTTCTTTCAATTGTCCGATTGCTTATCAGGTTTACCAATATCATCATTGTTTCCGTTTTTGTACTTCATGGTACGTATGAGATTTTACTTTCCTTCATGTATATGCTCCTATTCTCATTTTTCAGTACATTGCTTGTATAATACAGAAGCAAAATATAGTTCATGACTTCATGGACTTTCGTTTATCACAGATAAGGGACTTACATATTGCCAAAAAAGTCGAAGATATTGGGTTTTATGCAGGCTTTGTTGGTAAGTCGTGAAGATCATATCTGCCATAACACTGACCTTGCAATAACATCCATGTTTCCTATATTAAAGGCGCGGCATTCATGTTCGGGAGAGCTTTGACTTCTGTAGCCTGGGGAGTAATAGCTGATAGATGGGGAAGGAAACCTGTGATAATAATTGGCCTCATTTCGTTGTCAGTACTACTTATTTTTTTAAATTTAATTTAGACATGCTTTACTACAGAATTAATAGACTTTCCTGTGCACTTGATATTTTCTTGACTTTGTTTAGTTTGTATTTCAGGATTATATTTAACACCCTCTTCGGATTGAGCGTAAATTATTGGATGGCAATTGCTACCAGATTTCTTCTTGGGGCTTTGAATGGTATACTTGGTCCGATAAAGGTATTCGCTAATTCTCTTACGTTGATGAGGTTGTTCTCAGTCCCTGTCAACTTTTCCCTTCTAATCAGGCTTTGTTCAGGCATATGCAGTAGAAGTTTGTCGACCAGAGCAGCAATCTATCGCACTATCACTGGTATGAACCTTTCAGTATTGACTTATGCAAGCCTTGGTAGTATAAATGGCTTAACGGAAAATTCATAACATAGCTGCTATCTACCATTGGTTAATACTAGGTCTGTGTTCATCTCTGCATCTAATACTCTCTTTAACCTTTAGTCCTTGATAAACATGTTCAACCACCTTACTGCATTGCGGCATGATACACTAATTTAATTGTTGTTGTTATTATTATTATTATTTATTTAAGAAAATTCCACACACAATCACAAATGTGTTATTGGCATTTGTAAAAACAGATAATTATTATATAATGTTGAAAAATAGTAAAATAAGAACTTATTATCTGATGTTGAAAAATAGGAAAACAAGAACTTATTATATAATGTTGAAAAATAGTAAAAAAAGAAGCGAGATGAAGCATGTTTTCATTGTTTTGATTTTGATGAACTAACAGGTCTTGTTCCCTGTATGCACCCAACAATTATAGTTATCAAAAGTTTCACAATGTTCAAACATATTTTCAGTTTGTGTTCTGACAAAGGGTGGACTCCTCTGGCATGTGGCCTTCTGTGGATAAGAAAGTTCTCCAACATTTATACTCGCTATAGAGACTTCTCTAACCATTTCGTATTCCTTTTATAATTCAGAGTTAATAACAGATCAATTGATATCCAGGTCAGTACCGCATGGGGCATAGGTCTCGTTATTGGTCCAGCTCTTGGAGGCTTCTTAGCGCAGGTATGAAGTTTCCCGACCCTAGTATTTAAAAAGAAAAAAAAATCTATATGCCAATCTAAGGAGCTCAGTCATGGAAAAAAAATTTGGACATGATACTTAAGACGCAAAGTTTAAAGTAGTATCTTGGAAAATATGACAAAAAAATGATACCCAAGAATATTTGGCCACCATGTGCCTCGCATAGACACGGCTTACTCGTAGAAGTATACGTTCTCCTATGCTCCTATTCTCACATTTGAGCATGCTGACCTGATGCTTCTTGGATGCTGATACTGTTTTTTGTCAAACTAAAATATATTATGTAAATTTAGTCATTAAACATATCATGTAAAGTTTTAACAATACATATGTATAATTTATACATAATTACAGATGGAAGGTATATAGATGTGTTGATTGTGTATTGAATTTGGACAAAAATGAGAACTCTCGTTTTTTTCAGCTCTCTTCCTCACTGATTGTTTTTCTAACAATCACACTCTGAACTAAGGGGAGAAACAAAGAGTGTCGAATCTTTTGATTGAGAGTGAAAACAACACTTTAAATTTATCAGAGAGTGATGGCGACTCATCCATAATTTCCTCTCTCTCAATTTTTCTTCACTCCGTTGAAAGTTTTCTAAAGGGGTCCCACCAAATTGAATGTGAATGCAACCTACCAAAATAAGTAAATCATTCATATGATTTTATTTGTCCTTACGTATCCATATATCAAATTTGCCGCCCTAGAACCGAGAAACTTTACAAGAACCAGACTTAGGATTTGGTGCAATTACCTAAGGGTAAAAGGGCAATTAGATGCAAGTGGATTTTCAAGAAGAAAGAAGGGATCCCAGGGGTTGAAGATGCTAGATTCAAAGCATGATTGGTGGCTAAGGGTTATAGACAAAAGGAGGGAATTGACTATGATGAAGTATTTTCTCCAGTTGTGAAGCATACCTCTATCCGTGTATTGCTTGTCATGGTTGATCTATTTGATCTAGAGCTTGAGCAACTCGATGTGAAGACTGCATGTTTACATGGTGAGCTTGAGGAGACCATCTACATGTCTCAACCAGAGGGATACTTCCTAGAAGGTAAAGAAGATCATGTTTGTAGATTGAAGAAATCTTTGTATGGCTTGCAGCAATCTCCGAGATAGTGGTACAAGAGGTTTGATACTTTTATGCTTAGTCATGGATACTCGAGAAGTACTTATGATAGTTGTGTGTACTATATGCATCGAGGAGATGATTCTTTTATTTATCTTCTATTATATGTTGATGACTTGCTTATTGCTGCTAATAATATATCGCAGATTCATATTTTGAAGAAACAACTCAGTGATGAGTTTGAGATGAAAGATCTTGGTGCAGCAAAGAAGATCTTAGGGATAGAGATCAAGAGGGACAGAAAGCTGAAACATTATATCTCTCACAGAAGAGTTATATTGAAAAGGTGCTTGAGCGCTTTGGAATGAAGAAGGCCAAGCCCGTTACGACTCCTTTGGCTTCACACTTTAGGCTCTTGACTTCAGATTCACCTAAGAGTGAAACTGAGAAGAAGGAGATGTCTCGAGTTCCATACTCTAGTGCAGTGGGTAACATTATGTATGCTATGATTTACACTCATCCGGACATTGTCCAGGCAGTCAGTGTAGTGAGTAGATATATGGCTCAGCCAGGGAAGACACATTGGGAGGCAGTGAAGTGGATCTTTCTGTATCTCAGGGGTACCTCAGATTTAGATTTGGTTTTTGATAGCAGTACTTCGGGAATCTCAGTTGTAGGTTTTGTGGATTCTGACTATGCTGGTGATCTTGATAAAAGGAGATCTTTGACTGGTTATCCTTTTACTCTTTCTGGCTCCGCTATTAGTTGAAGATCGACTCTGATCGTGATGGCCTTGTCCACTCTGAGGCGAGTATATGGCGGCGAAGCGATAAAGGAGGCCATTTGGCTGAGAAAACTCGTGAGTGAGCTTGGGCTTCAGCAGGAAGCTAGATCAGTTGTACTTTGCGACAATCAGAGCGCAATACATCTAAGTAAAAACTCAGCACATCACGAGAGGATAAAATATATTGATGTCAGATATCATTTTATTCGTGAGATAACTGCTGAGAGAAGCATCACGATGAAGAAGATTGATACTGCAGACAACCCAGCTGACATGTTGACCAAATCGGTCCCGGCCTTCAAGTTCAAGCACTGCTTGGACTTGGGAGACATTCGCACTTGTTAGGTGGCCCCGTTTGGGGCATTGTTTGCAAGAGGGGTGGAGTTCATTGGTTCTTGACATTTGAGAATTCAATCAAATGTGGAGATTGTTGATTGTGTATTGAATTTGGACAAAAATCAGGTCCCACTTTGATTTGATATATGGATACGTAAGGACAAATAAAATCATATGAATGATTTATTTGTTTTGACAGGTTGCATTCACATTCAATTTGGTGGGACCCCTTTAGAAAACTTTAAACGGAGTGAAGAAAAATTGAGAGGGAGGAAATTATGGATGAGTCGCCATCACTCTTTGATAAATTTAAAGTGTTGTTTTCACTCTCAATCAAAAGATTCGACACTCTTTGTTTCTCCCCTTAATTCAGAGTGTGATTGTTAGAAAAACAATCAGTGAGCGAGAGAGCTGAAAAAAATGAGAGTTCTCATTTTTGTACAAAGATTGTATTGAGAGATAAATATAGTGATACCCCCTCTTGCCGTGGACGTAGATCAATTTGATCGAACCACGTAAATCTTGTGTGTGTTTGTGTTTATCTCTATTTTCTTATTTGTGCATCCAATAAGAAACTTGTATCATAGTAGAACATGTTTGCATCCAATAAGAAACTTGTATCATAGTAGAACATGTTTGCATCCAATAAGAAACTTGTATCATAGTAGAACATGTTTGCATCCAATAAGAAACTTGTATCATAGTAGAACATGTTTGCATCCAATAAGAAACTTGTATCATAGTAGAACATGTTTGCATCCAATAAGAAACTTGTATCATAGTAGAACATGTTTGCATCCAATAAGAAACTTGTATCATAGTAGAACATGTTTGCATCCAATAAGAAACTTGTATCATAGTAGAACATGTTTGCATCCAATAAGAAACTTGTATCATAGTAGAACATGTTTGCATCCAATAAGAAACTTGTATCATAGTAGAACATGTTTGCATCCAATAAGAAACTTGTATCATAGTAGAACATGTTTGCATCCAATAAGAAACTTGTATCATAGTAGAACATGTTTGCATCCAATAAGAAACTTGTATCATAGTAGAACATGTTTGCATCCAATAAGAAACTTGTATCATAGTAGAACATGTTTGCATCCAATAAGAAACTTGTATCATAGTAGAACATGTTTGCATCCAATAAGAAACTTGTATCATAGTAGAACATGTTTGCATCCAATAAGAAACTTGTATCATAGTAGAACATGTTTGCATCCAATAAGAAACTTGTATCATAGTAGAACATGTTTGCATCCAATAAGAAACTTGTATCATAGTAGAACATGTTTGCATCCAATAAGAAACTTGTATCATAGTAGAACATGTTTGCATCCAATAAGAAACTTGTATCATAGTAGAACATGTTTGCATCCAATAAGAAACTTGTATCATAGTAGAACATGTTTGCATCCAATAAGAAACTTGTATCATAGTAGAACATGTTTGCATCCAATAAGAAACTTGTATCATAGTAGAACATGTTTGCATCCAATAAGAAACTTGTATCATAGTAGAACATGTTTGCATCCAATAAGAAACTTGTATCATAGTAGAACATGTTTGCATCCAATAAGAAACTTGTATCATAGTAGAACATGTTTGCATCCAATAAGAAACTTGTATCATAGTAGAACATGTTTGCATCCAATAAGAAACTTGTATCATAGTAGAACATGTTTGCATCCAATAAGAAACTTGTATCATAGTAGAACATGTTTGCATCCAATAAGAAACTTGTATCATAGTAGAACATGTTTGCATCCAATAAGAAACTTGTATCATAGTAGAACATGTTTGCATCCAATAAGAAACTTGTATCATAGTAGAACATGTTTGCATCCAATAAGAAACTTGTATCATAGTAGAACATGTTTGCATCCAATAAGAAACTTGTATCATAGTAGAACATGTTTGCATCCAATAAGAAACTTGTATCATAGTAGAACATGTTTGCATCCAATAAGAAACTTGTATCATAGTAGAACATGTTTGCATCCAATAAGAAACTTGTATCATAGTAGAACATGTTTGCATCCAATAAGAAACTTGTATCATAGTAGAACATGTTTGCATCCAATAAGAAACTTGTATCATAGTAGAACATGTTTGCATCCAATAAGAAACTTGTATCATAGTAGAACATGTTTGCATCCAATAAGAAACTTGTATCATAGTAGAACATGTTTGCATCCAATAAGAAACTTGTATCATAGTAGAACATGTTTGCATCCAATAAGAAACTTGTATCATAGTAGAACATGTTTGCATCCAATAAGAAACTTGTATCATAGTAGAACATGTTTGCATCCAATAAGAAACTTGTATCATAGTAGAACATGTTTGCATCCAATAAGAAACTTGTATCATAGTAGAACATGTTTGCATCCAATAAGAAACTTGTATCATAGTAGAACATGTTTGCATCCAATAAGAAACTTGTATCATAGTAGAACATGTTTGCATCCAATAAGAAACTTGTATCATAGTAGAACATGTTTGCATCCAATAAGAAACTTGTATCATAGTAGAACATGTTTGCATCCAATAAGAAACTTGTATCATAGTAGAACATGTTTGCATCCAATAAGAAACTTGTATCATAGTAGAACATGTTTGCATCCAATAAGAAACTTGTATCATAGTAGAACATGTTTGCATCCAATAAGAAACTTGTATCATAGTAGAACATGTTTGCATCCAATAAGAAACTTGTATCATAGTAGAACATGTTTGCATCCAATAAGAAACTTGTATCATAGTAGAACGTGCTTGCATCCAATAAGAAACTTGTATCATAGTAGAACATGTTTGCATCCAATAAGAAACTTGTATCATAGTAGAACATGTTTGCATCCAATAAGAAACTTGTATCATAGTAGAACATGTTTGCATCCAATAAGAAACTTGTATCATAGTAGAACATGTTTGCATCCAATAAGAAACTTGTATCATAGTAGAACATGTTTGCATCCAATAAGAAACTTGTATCATAGTAGAACATGTTTGCATCCAATAAGAAACTTGTATCATAGTAGAACATGTTTGCATCCAATAAGAAACTTGTATCATAGTAGAACATGTTTGCATCCAATAAGAAACTTGTATCATAGTAGAACATGTTTGCATCCAATAAGAAACTTGTATCATAGTAGAACATGTTTGCATCCAATAAGAAACTTGTATCATAGTAGAACATGTTTGCATCCAATAAGAAACTTGTATCATAGTAGAACATGTTTGCATCCAATAAGAAACTTGTATCATAGTAGAACATGTTTGCATCCAATAAGAAACTTGTATCATAGTAGAACATGTTTGCATCCAATAAGAAACTTGTATCATAGTAGAACATGTTTGCATCCAATAAGAAACTTGTATCATAGTAGAACATGTTTGCATCCAATAAGAAACTTGTATCATAGTAGAACATGTTTGCATCCAATAAGAAACTTGTATCATAGTAGAACATGTTTGCATCCAATAAGAAACTTGTATCATAGTAGAACATGTTTGCATCCAATAAGAAACTTGTATCATAGTAGAACATGTTTGCATCCAATAAGAAACTTGTATCATAGTAGAACATGTTTGCATCCAATAAGAAACTTGTATCATAGTAGAACATGTTTGCATCCAATAAGAAACTTGTATCATAGTAGAACATGTTTGCATCCAATAAGAAACTTGTATCATAGTAGAACATGTTTGCATCCAATAAGAAACTTGTATCATAGTAGAACATGTTTGCATCCAATAAGAAACTTGTATCATAGTAGAACATGTTTGCATCCAATAAGAAACTTGTATCATAGTAGAACATGTTTGCATCCAATAAGAAACTTGTATCATAGTAGAACATGTTTGCATCCAATAAGAAACTTGTATCATAGTAGAACATGTTTGCATCCAATAAGAAACTTGTATCATAGTAGAACATGTTTGCATCCAATAATAAACTTGTATCCAGTTCTACCCCTTGGTTGGTTCATTTTTGCCACTCGATGTTTTACTTGTCCTCATGCTAATCTATCGATCTGTTATTAATTTCTAGTTAGATTTAGTAACCAAATGTAAATTTTCAGATCTTCTCCCTATGGGCTGAGAGCGACAGAAAATTTGGAGGGTTGAGTTTTTCATCTGAGGATGTTGGCGAGGTTCTGTCAATCTCAGGTATGTAAATGTTGAACTCATATTTAGTTAAATGATGTTTCGTGTTATCCAAGTGACTCTGTGACACTATAGGATTATGGTTTTGGTCTCTATAATGCTAAGAGTGTCATGAACATATACGGGCATTTATTTAGTTTTAACAGCATAATTTATGATACTGATGTCTGTCAACCTTTCGATATTGTTCTGTGATTTTTTTTTTGGGTAAGTAAGCAGCATTTCTTATTACCAGTGAAGAAATAAAGTTCAAACATTCTGTGAAAAGTTGTTTGTATAGTATAAAGTTTAGTGAATCTGACTCTCTAGAATTTCGCAGCAAAAATGGTGAACATTCAGTAATAAATGATATAATACCAAGTTATTTATTTATTTGGTCCCCTATTTAAAGTTCCTTGGTTTATGGCACGATGTATCTTATATAAGTATTATTCATCCAAATCTTGATTCCTAATGGTTAGTTACTGACTCGTAGGTTTCAGTCTTCTAGTATTTCAACTGTTTCTTTACCCACCAGCGGAGAGACTCCTCGGGCCCATAAATTTATGTCGCGTAGCAGCGGTACACTTTCAGTTTCACCTCTTAATCCTTTTATGTTTATTCCGTCAGTGGCCTATTTACCATGACATCCCATGCTTTCAATATGCAGGCTATTTCTATTCCATTACTTGCCACGTATCCTTTTATGACCAAGTTGTCAGGACTTGTGCTGTCAATAGTAGTGAATTGTGCATCCTTGTCGAAGAACGTTCTTTCGGTGAGTATAAATTTACTCTAAGTTTTGTTTGATAATTGTTAAGTTATACAGCTGTTTATTCTACAGGAAATGTATGTTAATATGTGTATCCAATAATGTCTTGGAAGTGTGAACATCAACCTTGTCTACTTTGATTTTCCTCTTTCCTTTCAAATCTGGTAAGTGCATTATAATGCATGAATCATGACGGACAGAAACCAATAACATTTTCACAGAAATCAATCTTGTTTTTGCACCACTTTAATATTTGATGCTAGACAGGATTATGTGCTGATTGGGAATTAGAAACAGCTCATGGAGGATTTTTGCTAATCCAAGTTTTCTGGAGATTTTTGTAGAGAAATGTAAATACTGAATACTGATATCTGTAGTGTTTGGATGGTTGCTGAAATTTCAGAAAGTGCATATGCGACTCCCTTTTCTTTTGTTGAACATTGAATGTATACTTTTGGTCCGAAAATTTGTTTCTCACTGTACTGTAATACTTTTAGAAGTGATGATTCAAGCTAAGCTCCTTGCCTTGTCTAATGCACATTCTCTTTTCTATGCAGACGATTATCATTACTGGAATGTTCATGTTGCAAAACAATGTGGTGGTAATTGTCTCTTCATCTCGCTTTATACGATAGTTAATTTTTTAGCTAGAACTGACCAGAATAATTTTCTACTGATAATATTCCTTGTTAAAAACAACAGTCTCAGCAGCAAAGAGGAGCAGCAAATGGTATTGCGATGACTGGAATGTCTATTTCCAAAGCTATTGCCCCAGCAGTTGCAGGTGTAATGTGAGTATGATCTTCTTAAGCTTAGACAGTCAAATTTCTACTCTGATATTTCTCTTGTTTGAGGTTATCAATGAACTACCAATCATTTGCTTATAGAAACAAATTTATTAAAGTTTCTCATTCTCAGTTTTATTACGGTTAAGAACTGTTGATACAGTCATCAGTTATTGAACTATATATGAAGCATGCCTCTGGTACCTGGGTACCGTGTCCACATACCCTACATTTTACAAGTTGGCCATGTCCTGCACCCGTAGTTGAACCGTGCTCGTACCCGTGTCCATGCAACTTAGGTGTTTAGTGTAAAAAATACTTACTTCTCATTGTACATAATGTTTCAACTTTCAATTTTATAGATGGAAACCTTCGGAATGGTATCAATCTCAAGGAAATTTGGTTTCGGGATGTCATCTTACCATTTCTTATATTACTCTACTTTTCACATCTAACTAGTTCTGAGCGACCAATTTACTTTGACTTGTATCAATTCTGGATCTTATCGTTTACCCTGTAAGACCTTTTAAAATCCTTTTCATTGCTAAAAAAAACTTAATTTTCCCTTTTAATTTTTATGCCCTCCCTGTTTGATGAGAAGCCTTTTAAGTCTGTCCTAAAAGCAAAACTTTAAAAAAGTTATTTGCAATTAATTGTTTATCTTTATTTTAATTTTTTTTATTGAAAAGGGAAGATTGGTATGATTACTTCACTTAGTTTTTAATAATCCTAAAGATGGCCAACATTCGTGCAAAATAGGGGTGCAAATAGGTCAGATACAGAATGGATATGATACTTACCATATCTGTATCCATTTATCAACAAAGGATATGGATATGTTGTCTCGGTGAGGAAAACCCACATCCATATCCTCCAAACTCGATTACGGATATTGACAAAATAAGAAATATATACGGGTATGAACAAATGCGGACGACATATAAAATTGTAATATATATAGGTCATGTGATATCAGAGAAAAGTCCATTAATATGTTTTGCATATCAGAAAAGCTGAGATTAGATCTCCGGACTATCAAATTAATCTCAAATCCATTAATCTAATGGTTAAAACCATTCTGACAAAAAAAAAAAAGGAAGAGAAGGTTAAAACGATTGCTACTGTATGATCGACATGTATTTGGATATTCCGGATTCGGGTCCTTCACTGTATGGCTGTAACCATATCCTATTGGAAATATCCATATTCTTATCCTAACGGATACAAATATATCCGCAAATACTGATATTTTTGCGCCCCTGGTGCAAGGGGAAGAGTGCTCACTTGCTGTTTGCTATGATACAACTTCTTTTTAATTATTTATAAAATGCATATGGCAATTGTACGTCAAGTATCATTGCACTTTATATCTCATATTACATGCACAAGTGTTCATCTTACCTGGTTGTTTCAATCAAAAATTCAAGACAAACAAAGTTTTTTTTTTTTTAAAAAGAAGACAACCCAATTGTTAAAGTTCATGCTTGTAATTTTAAGTGTTTCTTTATACATGGTTATTCAAAGATGTATTTCAAAGAATCCTTACTGTCATCCTTGCCCGTGTATGTGCATGTGTTTGAAAGTTCCCATATGCGTGTTTGCGCAAGAGATTTGAAACTGATCACTTGTCTTTATGTTTATAGAAATGCTGATTGGATCAGAATTTCTTTCTCCTGTTTTATTTAACAATTGAAAATTGATCACCCTTAATTGCAGATTTTCATGGGCACAAAAGCGCCAATATTCTCCCTTTTTGCCAGGTATAATTTAAATCTCGTCTTGTTAGTTCTTCAGTATTCTCCCCTGAGTCCTGATAGTATATGTCAAATTTTGAGCTGTTCGAGGAATTTTGTTGATTGTTTTCACTTGCTGGTGTAATCTTCATGACTAGAATTGTGTTAGTCAACCATTGTTTTATGGTAAATTTGTCACACAAAAAAAAAAAAAAACTTTTGGATGCTTCCACAAAACCCCTTTGAACTTTGTTTATTCCAAAATCCCCCAAACCTTTTCATACAGAAACCCCTACAAAACTACCACTCAGTAACAAAAGTAATCCCTACATATTATCCGTATTTTCATATTTTCATTGAGGGTATTTGAGTGATTTGATTGAATAGTAATGTCTTTTGGAATAAACAAAAAAAATAAAGTAATAAAAAAAAGTTCAGGGAGTTTAGTGGAATAAACAAAGTTCAAAGAGGTTTCATGGGAAATGCCGCAAAGTTTTGTGGGTTTTGTGAAATTTACCTTTGTTTTTTACATCCCCTCTCAAATGGTCTAGATTAAGAAGTTGGATATGGATTTTTGAATTTCTAACAAAGTACATTTAAGATTATAAAATTATAACTCTCAATCTTGTTACAACTTAGGAATTTTGGTGCAATAGACCTTTAATATGTTATTAGAGCAACCCAAGTTTAAATCTTATTGGACACGAATTTCTAAAGCATATGATTATGTGAGTCCATGTTTCGGCCCACGAAAGAACGCTCTACTTGCAAGGACACGTTACTGTATAAAATTACAACTCTCAACCTTAACCACAATTTTGGACTTTTAGCGGAGTTGTATTGACCTTTGACAAATAAAATTTGTAGAAATGAATGTTTATTGATGCTGCAGGGGATCAAATGGTTTTCTTCATATTGATCGCAACGGAGTCGCTTGGCCTCATCATGACCTTCAAACCCTTTCTAGCAACAAAAAGTTGAAATGCAAACATCGATACATATTTTACATGCACGATAGAGCTCAAGGCACAAATCTGCCTCAATGTGATGTAATAAATTGGTGGGTTTTCAACTGTTGTATCAACTTGTTTTCTGCTTCAATAATAGCCGATGGAGTTTTTCAATTTTGTCTAAATAGTTTATTGTCAGAATTTAAGGAATGTTGATTGTTAGAAAAAGTTAAAAGTTTGGGGGGTTGTTTGTGACGCTTTTAAAAGTTTTGAGGGTTTGGATTCATTATTATTTCTGGAATTAAGTGGTTAATACGCCAGGGCAGTTTTATTCATCTCATGATGGAAGGGTCCATGCCAAACTTTCTGGAGGGTATTATCAATTTCCTATTTTGAAGGCCATCTATGAGTATTTACTCAATATTAAAATATTGTTCTATTAACCAATTAATTTCTTAAGTTCACCACTCTTTTTTAAAAACTAGGTAGGATGCATGTGCGTTGCACGTGGTCAAAATATCTTGATTATTTCTTTTTAGTGTATTTTCTACTATAACTCGATTATGAAATTATATATGGCTACATGTAATCTATTCAGTATTCACCAATAAGTCACTTAAATTTATTATCAATAATTAAGAATGTGGAGGATCTCTAGCTGATAAAATGGCTCTTGGGTTTGCTTAGAGGAGGTGACAAATTAATTACAAAAATGCCCTTGATTTATTATCAGCGTTCTCTAGCTCACGCTTAGTCATTGAAGAGTTATACCTACCACTAGGGGGGGAAATGAGCCGAATTCAAATAGAATACCACAACGTTCGGACTCAAATCTGGTTAATTTTGAGGAATTCGATTTGAATTTGAATCCGAATTCTAGTTGAATAGGAAAAGAGTGTTCAAATTTGATTCTTTAGTTATTCGAATATTTGTTAAACGATCATGATTATCATATTAACACACATGGTAAGTTACAAGATTCTTAAACATGAGGTTTTAAGTTCAAACTCTATGTTTAACAGAATTTTTTAAATACTTCTTTAACATTTTACCTAATTGGTATTATATATATCACTATAAGAGTTAGAGTAAAGCTCCTATAAACTTAAGTGAATATGAGCACTTGTCCACAAACTTTTTTATCCATCCATTATGCTTTGAGATTTGGGTTATACATCAAGGCTACATTTGAGATTTGTGCCTTGATTTGTATCACATGCTAGCACAAATCTCAATACAAAATCAATGGATTAAAAAAGTTGGTGGACAAATACCCTATCCACTTAACTTTATAGGAGCTTTACTCATAAGAGTTATTATATATATGTTTACAACTTATTAATATAATATTTATAAATAACAATATTATTTATAATATTGTACAAACATAAATGATAATATAATGTCATAATATAAAGGACAAATTTTCAATTTAGCCCATATTCAACATTTATTTTCAAAATCGATATTCACATTTATTTCAATCGATCTAGCCAAACACCCCACAAACTGGTCGATTTTAAAATCTTCCCAAACTTCACGGAAATGATTTCCGGTGAAGTTTTTCAACTTTAAAACTTCACGGAAATCATTTCCGTGAAGTTGAGTTTTAGGGACGACTAGCCAAATTCATTCCATAAACCTGGTCGATTTTGCAAATAAGTGTGAATAGGGTCGATTTTTGAAAATAAATTCGTAAAAGGGGCTAAAACAAAAATTTGTCCTAATATAAAAGTAGAAAAACATAAACGTTTATTGTGAAAGGAACTATCAAATCAAATTTAATCTAATACCTATGTGAATAATAAACAAACTATTTATTAATTATTTGATTTATTTCCACCCCCTACCTACCCCCATCACGAGCCTTCCAGACCTGTCCCTGTTTTTGGGTCCATGCGGCATACCCTCTCTATGATTCTATCTCCCCCAACAACAAAACACATAATTAAGATCTGATCCAGTCTTTACCAAGCCAAAGCCAATAGGGTCACGTGGCTAGTGTTCTTGCTTGTTAGGGATGGGTGTGATTGCACCTTTCTACTTTACGATCTGATAGAGATGGTGATGTGCACCTTTGTCTGTGTGATCTGGTACCTTTTGTCTTTGTCACCCACAAGGTTCCAACCTTAAATCGTTGAACTAATTGCAATGACAACCCCCATACCTACTATTTTTAAAAAAAATTAAAAGTAAAACCTTAAAAATTACTGTTTATGATATAGAGGGTGTTTAGAAAGACTTATTTTTTGAAGCTTATAAGTTATGCTAGCTTTTAGTGGCTTTTGACTTTTATGATAAAAATATTACAAAAATTATTTGGGTAGTATAGTAATTTTTTGGGTCAAACCTAGCTTATTTAGGTGAGCTTATAAGTTAGTTTTTCAAAAGCTGAGGTATACCAGCTTTTTAAAATGTGACTTATAAGCTAACTTATTTTGTATTTTACCAAACAGGTAGAAATGAAAAAGTAAGCTTAAAAGCTAGTTTGACCAAAAAATAAGCTGCCCCAAACACCCTCATAGTCAATACTGTTAATACTACAGTATAATTCAGAATATTAAACCCCTCCTTAAGAACTAATATAATTTTAACTCTTAAATATTTTTCATACTATAATAAGTTTTTGAAACTTAATGACGCTGTTCGTGCCACAATAAGATTTTTGACCCTCAGTCCACGATTTAAACTAAAGTAAAATTTTTCAACCTAAAAGTGTTGTTCATGTGTTTTTTCTTGTTGATGATTATTTGAACCTTTGTCGAGATTTCACATATATAAATCTTTTCTAACTTTATTAAAGAAAATTGATAAAACTAGCCAATTGATATATTATTTTGTTAATTGGTTTGAAGATTTAATATGTCGTTAAAGTTTTTATAAAACTTATATATAAATGTCATATTATCAATTTGTCGACAGATATACCTCGATAAATAATACACACAGCAACGCATAGACTAAATACTAGTTATTGTGGTTCTTGAAAATAATTTCCTTGCGTTACCTTTTGCATATTTTATCAAATAATAAAAAGATTATTGTCTAGAAAGATAGTGTATTAGTTATTTAGGTTAGTGTATTAGTTATTTAGGTTAGTTTCCCTCAAATCTTTAGTAGTTCCATATTAGCCTTCAAATCTTTGAATTTGCTCATATGTTCCTCAATTTCTAATGGGTCTCGCAACTTGGTCCCTTCCTCAATGACCAAAATCCTCTCAGTTTATGTTTCCTTGAAAGCCATAGGATTTTATGCATATATATTTTCTCAATCTTTTGTATTTAAAAATTTACCCTCCAAATCTTAGTATTTGCAAATTAACCCAATTCTCCAATATTGTAATTTTCTGCTCACTTATCGTTAAGAAGTATGCCTAATATATTCCATAAAATTTTGTTAGTTTGGTTAAAATTTTCTAATATTGAATATTATATACCCTTCATTAATATTAAGACCTACTTATTCCTACTAGCTTATTTTCACTTAGATCCCGTTTGGTTTGATAGAAGTATTGAAAGTAGGAAATAGATTAAAGAAGTAACTTCTAAATTTATGAAGTAGGTAGTAGTGAAAGTAATACTTTTTTCCACATATTTTTGAAGTAGTGAAAATAGTAGTTCTTATTCTTCATTCAATTTTTTGTTTGGATAACAATGAAAAGTTGTTAGGAAGTAACCAATAAAGGAAATATTACTAAGAAAAATTATTTATTTCCTAATTAATACCCATTTCACCTACTTCCGGGCTACTTCCTAGCCTTGAGGGGAGGAAAATATTTAGGAACTAGGGATGACATGTAGGCGCCACATCAGCGTTTAAGAAAGTATTGAAAGTAGGTTTTTCAGAGAAATAAATATGTTTTTTTTACTCTGAAGTAGCAGAAGTAGCCTCTACTTCCTTTACTTCAGCTACTTCATAATTACTTACGTGCAGACAAACATGCCCTTAACTTCACTCATTTTTTTCTCACTTCGATACTCTACGCCTCGTTTGGTACGCCGGAATGAATAGGAATGTAATGCAATTCTAACTTCTAATTCATGCTTACCAAACATGATGTATTTTTGAAAGCTAGAAATGACATTCCTACTTCTCATTAATTCCCGCTTAATGTGGGAATTGCTATTCCCAATGAGTTATCAAGGAATTGATATTCCCACTTAAATGAGAATAAAAATAATAAAATAAATTCCGGATATACCATTCTTAAAGATATTCTCACTTAATTCTCTAATTGCGCCCAAACATAAGAATGAGAATGAGCATTCCATTCCCACATCAATTCTATTTTATTTCTACCGTCATTTCATTCTCACTTGACTCCATTCCCGCGTACCAAACGAGGCGTAATAGTATTCTGTGAACTCTTTGATGACCCAAAAGTTTCAATTCCTTTTCACTTGGACAACCAAATTCAGATTTTGTTATATTTGCTGTTAAATATGTGTTACAGTAGGTCCATTTTACCCAATTACTTGGGATCTAACCAACTTAATAAGTTTTTCGATAGCAACGAACCGGGTATCATGTGCTGAGTAAGTGATTTAAATTTTAAAAGAAAATCTAAGAAAATATGTAAGGACCTATCAAAGTGAAATAAGATTGAAACCCTAAGGTATATCAAAGTGTTAAAAAATACTTTGCGGCACCAAAGTGAAAAAAAGGGCAAACTTTGAAGTACCAAAGTGAAAATAAGCCATTTCTAATTGAAAACATACTTTGCCCTCAAATCCCACAACTATTACGCGGTGCTTATGCCCCTTGCTCATCTGAGTCATCTCTTTTTTTTTGGGGTTGGGTGTGGGGAGCTATTGGTTGATGATTATAGATTTGGACTCGGACTTTTTATTGGATTTCAATTTAGGGCGTTATTCATTTCGGACTAAAATTTGGATTTAAATTTAAGTTGTTATTGGTTTAGGACTAGGATTCGGATTTAAATTTAATGTGTTATTGGTTTAGGACTAGGATTTATATTTAAAATAAACGTGTTATTGGTTTAGGCCTAGGATTTGGATTTGAATTTAAGGTGTTATCGGTTGTCTAGGATTGTTATTAGGACTAGAATTTCAAAATTCACACTCCATTCCAATTCTATAGTTTTTAATGAAAATTTTTAATAGAAAGTCCAAGTTAAAATTAATGGATTGTGATGTTACTATGTGGATTTCCTCTCTCCTCTTCTCTTTACTTATAAATATTTAATATATTTCACATTAAATATATTTAATTTTACAAGATACCATATTTCTAATAAGTTATTATATATTAACATTGAATGTATTTAATTTTAAAATATTTTTAATCAACTTCTATAAATTTATTTAATTCATTTAAAATGAAATATATTTAATACTACTTAATCACTTAATATATTTAATATTTAATATTAACTTAGATATCTTCATTAGTTAACATTTCTTAAATATACAAATATTTCAAATATTTAATACTATATTACATACATTTCGTTTGAACTATTGAAATGAATTACAAGATATATTTAGTTTTGTTGTTGTCATCCATTAATCGAAATGAGGGTGTTTTTTCAAATTAAATTTTTTTATTAATGATTATTATTCAACATAATAATTTAATTTGAAACTCCTAATGCAAATAATTCACAAATCTAAAATTTAGTCCGAGAGTCCGCCCCTCAGTCTATGAATCCAAAGCAAAAGTTCAAGAATCTAAACCAAAAGTTCAAAAATTCTACTCATAAAAATCAAAATCAAATCCAAGAGAAAAATCCAAGTCCAGGTCCTAATCCAAGAACGTCGGATTTATGGACAATTGTCCAAGTCCAAATCAACAATCCGGAACGAATAACACCCCCTTAGGCTATGTATGGCATTTTATTGCGGTAGGGGAAAGAAAAGGTAAAGAGGAATAGGGGAGAGAATAAATGAGAAGGTAATAAGAAAAGTCATCCTCCTCAATTCAATCCAAATTCCCTTATTCTTAGGCTATAAATGAGTTCCCCTATCTTTTATTCCTTTCACTTTTAGGCTTAATTGCACTTAAATATCCTATAGTTCCCCCTACTTTGTACTTATATATCCTCACTATTTTTGGCAGCACTTATATACCCTAAAATTTTAAAACTTGCATTTATAAACCCTCACTTATTTTGGTAGCATTTATATCTTCTAAAGTTTTAAAAATGTGCACTTATATACGCTTAAAGTTTTAAAACATGCACTTAAATACCTCTAGTTTTAAAATTGTTCTAAAATACACTCAAGTTTGCCTAACTGAGGGTATTTAAGTGCAAATTTAAAATTTTAGAATATTTAAGTGCACGCTTTAAAACTTTAGAATGTATAAGTTATTCCAAAGCAAGCGAGGGTATATAAATGCAATTTTTAAGAGTTTTAGGTATATAAGTACTGCCAAAAATAAATGAGAATATACAAGTTAAAGGTAGGGGAAACTATAGGGTAGTTAAGTGAAATTAAGTCTCCCGATATCTAAAAAAGGGTGTTAAAGTCTCTGTCACTATACCAAAATGAGCAAAATTTGGACTCACGCAACATTACCAATTATTCAAGAAGTAATTTATACTTTGACATTAGCTTTTCCAGAATTTACTATTCTTCTCTCTCTATCTCTCTTCTTCTTCTCTTTATGCCAAGGAGTAACTATGCTACAGAGATGCACATATTATCTCCATGCCAAAGAGGGTTGATTAGGGGTGAACAATGAGATGTTCTGGCTCATCCCGTGAGATGGCCCGTGCAGGAGCAGTTGTGGGTGAGCCAGCTCGTGACTCACAGCGAGACTATTGACCATTTTTGGTCACTTATTTTCAGGTCTAGAGCTCGACCCAACCTACTTACGAGTTTAGGAACGAGCAGGACGGGCCACAGTACAGGTCGACCCACTTGTCTCACTATGTTTTAGTTTTTTTTATTTTGTAATTATTTTCTAAGTATTGTTTAAGACAAAAATTACATGTAATTAACAAACTAACAATCTAACCTTTACAATAAATGGAAAAAAATAATTTAATTAAGTAAAAATATATATTTGTATACATTGACAGAGGAGAATACTATAAACACAGAGATTTAACGTTATTCATAGCAAACTCTCGTTCACGAGCTATAAATAATTGCTTCACTAGTTTACAAAAATACAAGGAAAAAAAAGCTGTAATAAAAGTGTTTGTATAGTAAAAAGATTTAATATAGGCGGGCCCACGGGATGGGTCTAACGAGCCAACTTGCGCACATACAGGCCTAGCTCGCTCATTGGACTTTACAGGTCGAGCGAGCTACCGGCCCGTATGGGTTGGGGGCTAACCCATTCCAAACTTATAGCCTACTACTATAGCAGGTCAAATCTGACCCGGCCCACATTGGGCCAAGTCGGGTCTATTGTAAATGTGGGCTGAGCGAGCAGGCTCATGGACTGACCTAGCCCGGTGCCCACCCCTACGATTGATGGAATTTTAGGAAATTTTTTGGTTTGTTCCTCTAAATAAGGAGAGCTAAGGGCACTAGATTTGGTAAAGAGTGCTGTTTGGGATCGATTGACAGGGGTATTTTTGGTAATTCATTCACTAATCGAATAGACGGTAAAAATTATGGAAGACTTGGGGGGTAATATGCAAAACCCCCAAATTTTGAATCTTTTTAGCTCCGTTTCTTCATTTTAATCAAAATCTCCATCTGGGTCTGTACAAAAACCCAAGAGAAACATTTTCTGCTGAGAATTGGAGCCATGGGGGATGAGAGCAAGGTGCCATTTTTGGACACGCTCTACTTTGAGAATTGCCCAGGTTGCAGGATTGAGAAGAAGAAGAAGAATGAGAGCTTTGGGTTGCCTTACAGAGAGTTCTTTTATGTTTGGATCAGCACTCTGGCAATTTGTAAGGGAAATTTTGGGTTGTTTCTTTTGGCAAAGATTAGATTTTTTTAATATTTTATTTAAAGATGGGCTTGTGGTATAATGATCTGGTAGGAGTTATTTGCTATGATCTAAAATTGGATTTTCTCATCTGGGTCTGTTTTGTTTTGGAGTATTTGATAGTTTTTTTTTCTCTCAAATATCAGATGTTTATGGAAAATTATCTAAGTTTCTGCATTTAGGTACTATTTCATGAATGTGTTACCTTATTTTATGAATGAGACAAATGTTTGGTGCAATTAGTTGGCATTGGAATAGAGTCATAAATATATGTTTTCAAATAGATACTTGGCTTTGGATTTAGTTTAGTGTTGTTAGTTCATTAGATCAAATCAATTTCAATGTCATTTTAGAATAGGATGGATCCTCGTATACTGAATTGGGCAAACCTTTTTCTGTTTCTCTAATAGCTAGGAAATGGTTTTGTGTTGGTTTATCATTTTCGTCGTTTGAAATTATTTGCAAGAACATAATCCTTTTTTTTGGGGGAGAAGGATAGGATTTAACCTTTTCTTTTTTATTTTCCTGAAGAATTTTCTGTGACTATTGTTAGTGTTAGGGTTTTGAGAAGTTGGGAAGAGGAGAGATGGAGGCTGAGACAAGATGTTTTGGTGAGAACTCAAATTCTATTTTCTCTCACTTAGGTTTTGATATTACATACTACAAAATAAAGATAAAAGGCCCATAGGCCCAATAAGCAATTTGGGTCACAATATAACAATCTCCACCTTGAGACAAATTGCGCCCAAACAAACTAAGCACAAACTAACTTAAACAAAAACAAACAAACATAAAGACACAACTAGTATAAACTAGCAACAAAAGACAACTAGCGACAAGCTAGAAACAAAGCAACACCGAACTTGAGCAAAATTTAAACTTTGCAATTGGAAGAGGCTTAGTGAGCATATCGGCGGGATTTGACTCGGTACCAATCTTCTTCACGACAACCTTCCCTTCCGAGATCACATCTCGAACAAAATGATACCGAATGTCAATGTGCTTGGTCCTCTCATGGTACATGCGATCCTTCACAAATGAACGGCACTTTGGTTGTCACAATATATCTCAATAGGACCCTCAAATGAGGACATCTCACCAACAAAAGCCTTGAGCCAAATAGCCTCCTTAATAGCCTCGGTAATTGCCATATACTCGGCTTCGGTGCTTGAGAGTGCAACGGTTGATTGAAGTTGAGACTTCCAACTAATTGCACATCCTCCAAAAGTAAACACATAACCGGTCAAAGACCGTCTCTTATCAAGATCACCCGCAAAATCCGCATCCACATAACCCGTTAGGTTATCATTGCTCCTTCCAAACTCCAAATGAGCATCAATGGTACCCTTCAAATAGCGGAAAATCCACTTCACCGCTTCCCAATGCCCTTTTCCGACAAGAGAGGTACCTACTTACCACACTAACGGCTTGAGCTATGTCGGCCGAGTACACACCATCAAGTACATAAGACTCCGACCGCACTTGAATATGGAACTTTCTCCATATAGCTCTTCTCATGATCGGATTTCGGGCTCATATCGGCGCTAAGCTTGAAATGCGTCGCAAGAGGAGTAGACACAACCTTTGCCTTTTCCATACCAAATCGGTATCACCTTCTACAAACTCTTTTGTGAAAGAAATAATTTTCGATTGGACCGGTCCTTGTGATCTCCATACCAAGGATCCTTTTATGCCCCTAAATCTTTCATCTCAAACGCCGAACCAAGTTGCTCCTTCACCCTCCGAATTTCTCCCAAATCGGAGGCCGCAATCAACATGTCATCAACGTAGAGCAACAAATAGATGAACTCATCACCCACTAGCTTCTTGAAGTAAACACAACTATCATAGCTAGAACGGTGGAAACCAATACTCACCATGAATGAGTCAAATTTCTTGTACCATTGCCGCGGGGATTGCTTGAGGCCATAGAGAGACTTCTTCAACAAACAAACATGGTCCTCCTTTCCCGCGACTTCAAAACCCTCCGGTTGCTTCATGTAAATTTGCTCTTCTAAATCACCATGCAAGAAGGCGGTTTTCACATCCAATTGTTCCAACTCCAAATCCTTCATTGCAACCAAAGAGAGCAAAACTCGAATGGAGGTATGCTTTACCACGGGAGAGAACACCTCATTAAAGTCCACACCTTGGACTTGGCTATAACCCTTAGCCACAAGTCTTGCCTTGTATCTAATATCCCCCAAATTTGAGCCATCGACCTTCTTCTTAAAAACCCACTTGCAACCTACAATCCTCTTGCCACTAGGCGGCTTCACAAGAGTCCAAGTTTGGTTATGTTGCAATGAATTCAACTCTTCATTCATGGCCGCAACCCAATCGGTCGCATTCTTGGAAGAGATCGCCTCTTTATAACAAGATGGCTCGCTTGAATCCAAATCTTCGGCAATAGCCAAACAATAAGCATAATCGGAATATCCATATCTTGCGGGTGGTCGGATTTCCCTTCTTGTGCGGTCCCTAGCCAAAGCATATGGTTGATCTTCTTCTTCCTCTTCTTCGACATGAGCATCTTCATGATGTGACGTGGCCTCGTCACCTTGTTGGACCGGCACCTCAAACTCCACCTTCTTCTCAAATGTCTTGTCCTCCTTACTAGTCGACTCGGGTGCTCCACCTTGCGTCTTCAACATGGCCGACTCATCAAATGTAACATCCCTTGAGATGAGAAACTTGGATAATTGAGGACACCATAATTTGTACCCCTTCACATTCATAGGATACCCAACAAAAATACACTTCTTCGCTCTTGGCTCCAACTTTCCTTCATTCACATGGAAATAGGCGGGACAACCAAACACCCGCAAGCTCGAATAATCGGCCGGCTTACCCGACCATACTTCTTCGGGTGTCTTGCATTCAATTGAAGTGG
The DNA here is from genome assembly GCA_012295165.1 of Asparagus setaceus. NCBI lineage: Eukaryota > Viridiplantae > Streptophyta > Magnoliopsida > Asparagales > Asparagaceae > Asparagus > Asparagus setaceus. The sequence continues at coordinate 9,895,631 of CM022707.1, forward strand.
TAGGAGATCGATTCATCAAGTAGCATGCCATGCTTATGGCCTCGGCCCAAAACTCCTTACCCAAACCCGCATTAGAAAGCATACACCGAGCCCTTTCAAGTAGTGTCCGATTTGCCCTTTCGGCAACACCATTTTGTTGTGGAGTGTATACAACCGTCTTATGACGAACAATCCCTTCGCCTTGCAAAGTTATCAAACTCACGGTTGCAAAATTCCAAACCATTATCGGTTCTCAACCTCTTCACTTTCCTTCCCATTTGCTTTTCCATAAGAGACTTCCATTCTTTGAAGTATTTGAACACTTCACTTTTCTCTTTCAAGAAATAAACCCAAAGCTTCCTTGAGAAATCATCAATGAAAGTGAGAATATAACGAGAACCATTACCTTTAGATGGCACTTGAGAGGGTCCCCAAAGATCCGAATGAATGTAATCCAATGTTCCCTTGGTCGAATGAATGGCCGTCGAGAAGCTCAATCTCTTTTGCTTGCCAAATACACAATGCTCACAAAACTCCATATTGCCCGTGCATTGGCCGCACAACAAGCCTCTCTTACTCAAGATGGTCATTCCTCGCTCGGTCATATGCCCCAACCTCATATGCCACAACTTGGTAACATCCGCATCCGAGGGAGGAGCCGCAATAGCGCCGAGCCCGCGGACCGTGGAACCTTGCAAGAAATAGAGTTCCAACTCTTCTTGCTCTCATGATTGTGAGAGCCCCTTTTGACACCCGGAGGACTCCACCTTCACTTTGAAACTTGTATCCCCTTTCTTCTAAAGAACCCAAAGAAATTAGATTCTTTGTCAAATCGGGTATGTGCCTCACACCCGTCAACCTTTGGATCTTGCCATCATGAAACTTGATCTTTACCGAGCCAATCCCGGCAACCTTGCACAAATTGCTATTTCCCATGAGCACTTTACCCTCCATAGGCTCATAGGTCTCAAACCAATCTCGATTTGGAGTCATGTGTTGTGATGCACCCGTATCCATAACCCAACAATTCTTGTCATCAATGTTGGTATCAACCACACACAAAGTATCCACTGTGTCACAATTGGCCACATTGGCCTCTCAGAAGAAGTACCTTTATCCGCCTTTTGTTTGTTCTTGAGCTTGAAACAATCGGCTAGAATGTGTCCCTTCTTCTTACAATAATTACAAGTGAGATTCTTGTGTCTTGACTTTGAACGGGCTCTTGAATATTTCGGGGTTTTGTCCTTCGACCTACCCCGATCCACAACCAAACCAACACCTTGATCTCCTTTCTCCAAATTGGTCATTTCATTATCAATATGCAACTTGGCTTGCAAATTACTCTTCACATCCTCAAGAGTAATATTATCTCTACTATAAATCATCATGTCTCTAAAAGCCTTATAAGAAGCCGGCAATGAGCACAACAACAACAAAGCTTGGTCCTCATCCTCTACCTTAGCACCCAACTTGTCCAAATCATTTAACAATGATGCAAACTCCGAAATATGATCGGAAATGGATGTACCTTCTACCATACGAAGGGTGTAGAGGCAACTTTACTTATGTCGGTTGGTGAGAGACTTCTTCATGTAGATACTCTCCAATTTCTCCCATAAACCCTTGGCGGTCTTTTCCGAAAGGACCTCTTGAAGTGTTGAATTGCTCAAACACAATTGGATGGTCGAGAGAGCTTTATCATCCATATCTAGCCACTTCTTATCGGTAACGGCTTCAACCAACTTATCTCTCCCATATATGGCGCCCTTAATTCCAAGACTGGACAATATGGCGGCCATCCGCACTTGCCAAAGTGCAAAACTCGTCTTCCCATCATACTTCTCAATATCAAATTTTCCGGCCATCTCCATTTAATTGACAGACCCCAATTTAATAAAGCTTCAGCAAAATAATTAAACCACTCAACAAGGCTTCAACCAAAACAATGAGATCAAGACACCCAGCTCCAATTTCAAGAAGCTAAAAAAAAATTCGGGCCCAATTTCAGTTTCCCTGTTAATGAGGTGCCTAGCCCTCAATGTCAATTAATTGACCAAGACAAAATGAGAGGGAAAATCTCCAAGAAATCACCAGACAAAACTTCAACAAAGTGAACACCCAGCTCCAATTTCAAGAAGCTTCTGAATGGCGAGAAGGCTTCAACAAACAAACCACAAAATCCAAAGGGGCTGTCCACGAACAGGGAGGGGTTCTTGAGCGGAGCTCTCAACCACGAGCAAGAGCGGCTGTCCACGAACGGCCGGCGGCGGAGCTCGCGGATTTAATTCGACCAGCGACGGAGATCCGACACAAAATCCAAAAGGGGGCGGATCTGATGCGGGTGATGCTCCCCCTTGATGAAGGCCCTCCTCGAGCTCGAGACAGGCAACGATGATCTCCTCTCCGGCGACCCCAAGAGCTGACAGCAAACTTGGATCTGGTTCGAAACTGGATCGACGGCGGCTGGATTCGTCGGGATTCGTCAGGATTCGTCGGGATCTGATGCAAAGTGCGGAGGACAACGGCACGACGGCGGATCTGACGGAGGCGGCGGCTCTGATACCAGTTTGTTAGGGTTTTGAGAAGTTGGGAAGAGGAGAGATGGAGGCTGAGACAAGATGTTTTGGTGAGAACTCAAATTCTATTTTCTCTCACTTAGGTTTTGATATTACATACTACAAAATAAAGATAAAAGGCCCATAGGCCCAATAAGCAATTTGGGTCACAATATAACAGTTAGTTGATTAAATTTATTGGAATAATTTTCTTGCGAACCATGGACTATGTCAAGGGAGATTGAAATCACTGCTGCATTTGGTGATATGTTATTCATGTAGCTAAGAAATAACTAATAGATTTAGTACTATCTGCTGTTAGGATATGCTCTGTTCAACCTATTTGAAACACAAGATCCAACTTTTTTGAGATTTGCGAAAACTATATAATCATAGGGGAAAAGAATTACTGAGAAATCTAACGGTTACTAGTTTCTACCAACATCCGGAGTGTTTGTTACGTATTTGCTGCTATTAATCTTAAAATTGTTTATTGTAGTAGATCCTTTTACTAATTAGTTGATCTTCTAAAGCTTAATTTTTCATGATTTTTGACAAGATTTTCATATCTTTAATTTTTCCTGTCAATTCTCAGGTTTACCAATATCATCATTGTATCCCTTTTTGTACTTCATGGTACGTAGAAGATTATACTTTTCTTCATGTATATGCTCCTCGTTTCATTTTTCTTAGTTTGTAAATTTGATGAAGTTAAATAATTGGCTTCATCTCTGAGGTTAATGGAACAATTAGTGTAGACTTCAAGCATTGAAACATGGAGGAATGGACGAGAAAACTTAATAATAAGGATTATATTGATAATCTTGCACCACTTTTCTTGCTAGCTAAGGCATGTTGGTTTCTAAAAATTCTAAACACTATCTACAAAACTGTTGAAATTGTTCACACAGATGTCTTATGCTTGGAACTATTCTAGAATGCATATAAATTATTTTTTCTATATTAACTAGAAAAGGAATCTCAATTCTTCTATATTAATTATAAAGGATTTTTAAAAAAATTTGTATTGTAATGGAAGCTTGAATTATGCCAAAAGAGATACTCAAGTTTAATTTATATGAAAGAAAATAGGCCACAAAACAAAATCTCATAATTTGGAGTAAATAACCTCTAACTTTCCTAATATCTAACTACACTAGCAAGTTACACCACCCTTGCAATAGTGGCTGAATGTTGGTACTGGAACCTAGAGGTTCAAATGGGTGACACAATCTAAAGAATATAATTGTCCTAAAATAGTGCTCATAATGCTTTGGTTTGATCTAATGAACCTGTTATATTACATAATTGATATATAGTTCATGACTTCATCAACTTTCATTTATCACAGATAAGGGACTTACATATCGCCAATAGAGTGGAAGATATCGGGTTTTATGCAGGGTTTGTTGGTAAGTTGTGAAGATTATGTCTTATTCTCTTACACTTGATATGAATCTAAGTATTGCTCACTTCACTTTTACCAAATTCATAGTAACATTCATTTTTCCTATATCAAAGGTGCTGCACTTATGTTTGGGAGAGCTTTGACTTCTGTATTTTGGGGAATAGTGGCAGATAGATGGGGAAGGAAACCTGTGATAATAATTGGCCTCATTTCATTGTCAGTACTACTTATTGCTTATTTATTGTTTACTTTGAACCTTCTTTACAAAAGAATAAATCTTGCTAGTTCTTAGGCTTTCTGGAATTTGATTTTTTTTTTACTTCATTTCATTTCTATTTCAGGATTATATTTAACACCCTCTTTGGATTAAGTGTAAATTATTGGATGGCAATTGCTACAAGATTTTTTCTTGGAGCTTTTAATGGTATACTTGGCCCGATAAAGGTATTCACTAATTCTTTTACATTGATGAAGTCGTCCTCTGTCCCTGTCAAGTTTTGTTTTCTAATTGTGCTTTTGTTCAGGCATATGCCGTAGAAGTTTGTCGACAAGAGCATCAATCTATTGCGCTATCACTGGTATGAACCATTCAGTACTGACTTATGCAAGCCTTGGTATATACACAACTGAATGGAAAATTCATACCTTAACTGTTCTCTACGTCATTTACCATGATTTAAATATTACTTTTCATGTGCATCTTTAGTCCCGAAGTAGACTATTCACTATAACTTTTCATGCACACTGTCTGCTTAAATTGGACAAAATTTGAGAGAACCAAGAAAAATAAGTATTAAGGTGAAAGAGAGTGTCAATAAATGGAGATCAGGCATGTGTTACTGTTAATATCAGGTGGGAAATGGGAAATGTAAGTTTTAAGCTTAATTCAATTGGAAAATTGGAGATTTTCATGTGGAGGTTTAGGACTAGTTCATAGGATCTTTCTCTGTGCTTAGACATGACTTGGCTTCTCTATCATTCTTTAATACTAGATGCATGCCTATCCATCTTTTATTAACCTTAAGTCCTTGATAAACATATTCAACCACCTTATTGCAAAGGTGCGCTGCATTGTAGCAAGTTGTACTAATTTATTTATTTATTTTTGCATTTTTTTATGATTTAAGGAAATTCCACAAGCAAGCACAAGTATGATATTGGCCTGTGTAAAAACATATAATTATTATATGTTCTTGAAAAATAGTAAAACAAGAACCGATATGAAGCATGTCTTCATTTTCTAGATTTTGATGAACCATCAAGTCCAATTCCTTGTACGCACCAGCCAATCATAGAGGAATCTTATACAGTAGTTATAGCTGTCAGAAGTTTCACAATGTTCGAACATATTTTCAGTTAGTGTTCTGAGAAACGGTGGATATCACTGCAGTGTGACCCTTTGCGGCTGTATACATTGATATTTTCTGCAAATAAAGCACAGTCACTCTAGTTTGGAATAGGAAAGTTCTAAAACATGTATACTCACTATAACGACTACTTCTATGCATGTCATCTTTCTTTCATACTTCAGAGTAATGACAGATCACTTTATATCCTTTTTCAGGTCAGTACAGCATGGGGCATAGGCCTTGTTATTGGTCCAGCTCTTGGAGGTTTCTTTGCGCAGGTATGAAGTTTTCAGACCCTAACAAAAAAAAATTGTACTAGCATGTTTCACTTGTCCATTTAAGAAGCTTACTGAAAAATTCTAAATTAGGATCTTGGTATTTATGAAAAAAAAGTGATAAAATATTTTGCCACCATGAATCTTGCATCGACACGGTTTCAATGTAGAAGTGCCACCATGAGTCTTGCATCAATACGGTTTCAATGTAGAAGTATCTGTTCTCCTATGCTGCTATTCTGAACATTGAGCATCCTGACCTGATGCTTCTTGGATACTGATACAGGTTTTTGTCAAACTTGGAAGAAACATATCATATAAAATTGCCATTACACATCATGTAAATTTTGTGCTGCTATTCTGAACATTGAGCATCCTGACCTGATGCTTCTTGGATACTGATACAGGTTTTTGTCAAACTTGGAAGAAACATATCATATAAAATTGCCATTACACATAATGTAAATTTTGTGATGGAACATTTCATGTAAGTTTTTAACTATGCATATGTAAATATATACATAAATACAGATAGGAAGGCACAGATGTAGGTATATTTGTCGGACTATTTATGAACATATCCAGAGAACTTAAAAGATTTATTCCTCATGATTTCCTGTACAAAGAGGGAAGTAACTTTTGGCTTAAAGTTAACCAAAGCTAAATTGGAAAGGATGAAAGCAGAACTGTGTGATCTTGATGTTTCCTTTTAATAAGAATTGTAAGTGCAATCATTAGAAAAACCTGGTTAGGTAAATGCTAAAATCATAATGATCATGCATTATGCATAATATATCAGTAACTGTAAACATTTATTGACTACAGAGTAGTGCCTACTTTTGATTTTCATAGATCATTCCATTTGTGCTCAAAGATATCATATATTTTTATTTTACTTTATTCATTTTCATAAAGGCCTTCACTCAATCCTTTTCCTCATTTAGCACTTCTATAAATATTTATTTTGTAATTGCTCATTTCATTTGTCTCAGCCAAGCTAAGGTATTCTTCTTTGTGTTCATGTTGGCTGAGTGCTTAGGAACTGACATAACAATTTTACTGTACCAGTTGTGTAGTAAATGTTTTGGTAGGTACAAGTATGATTCCAAAGATGATGCCTCAAAAACTAATATCACCTGATGAGATAGGTAGAAAAAAATAAATATATTAAAAATATACTTTTGAGTTTCCTTTACGCGTATCGCAATTAGCAGACAGATGCAGACATTTTCACATGCTAATTTATAACTTCTTTGCATGAAATTTGTAACGGAAATCCATATAGAAATCTATATAATTATTTATTTCTTATTGTTGAAATGTTTTGTGCATTTTAAGCCTATTCTTTGTGAGTAATATATGTATTATCAGCCTGCAGAAAAATTTCCGTGATATCATTTCTGAAGAATCTTTTCTTGGGAGGTATGGATGGTTCACCTACTTACCTCAATTTGATTACCTTATTATTGTTCTCATTCTTTGAATCATCACATGTTTATAGGTTTCCTTACTTCTTGCCGTGTTTCTTTATATCACTCTTTGCTTTTGGAGTACTCATTGCCTGTTATTGGCTTCCAGTGAGTAACAATCCCATTTCTAGTCTTATTTTGTTTTTTCTCCTTTATATGCATGATGTTCTCTTTGGTGAATGAAAATAATTCTTCATGTTTCTTTATGTTTGTACAATTTTAGTGATGACATCAATTAGTTTTATTAAACATATTCCCTTGTCAGCATAGGTAGACACTATAACTGGGCTATTAATGTCCCTTCTAGTGCACCAAAACTCTGAAGTCGTTGTGATGGGTAAGGGAATTATACTTATTCTATACTACTCCCTTGTGCATTGTGGTCCCCCTTTTGTGGGCAGAAATTTTCCCTGGATATTGGTTGTCTTTAACTAAGCTTAGAATGTCCACCCTGTTAAAATTTTCAATTGGTTAGCTTTGATCCATCCTCTGGTTTTATAGAGGATAATTACAGAAGAGGATGGATTAGTGAAGAGGAGATATATTTGCCTAGGAATCATTAAACAGGAAATTATCACAAATGCTAGTGGCTCACTTGAAATGTAACTGTAAAAGCTTGTTGGTTGCTGAACTCAAACAGAGCCCAGCACCTGTTCCATATCTTCATCAGCTATCCTGTTCTAGAATCTTTCTTTCTCTCATATATGTGTTTCTTTCTGCAGACCTATTTTTTTTAAGGAGCAGATAAAACTAATGGTTACTTCATTTTATAAAATAGTTTTATTTGTTATATTTTATTCCACCAATTCCTTCTAATATAAGGTCCCATCTCTTAGTGTGATTCTATTTCAGTTGTTTGTGGGTTTCTTCATCATGCACAGCGACTTGCTAACCTATGTTGAGTAGACGATCAAGCTGGGGTCCCAGTGGAAAAAGTGTTTTTGAAACTATTTTCATGCTCCTTTTTTTTCTTTCAAACCCTTGTAACAAAAAAAAAAGTCATTTACTTGCGGAATTCATTTTTCTCTTCGTGAATTCCTTTTCCTTCCAATTCCTTCTTATAACATAAAAAACAGTAGTCATTTACTTATTGATATTCTTGTACTCATTGGGATGTTTAAGTTCTATGTTTTCTTCACTCCAACTGGAGATTGCCGTTGACCTTTATCTCACAAATCTGACATACCAAATATGTTCAATGTACTGGTTTTTAATTTTCTTTTTACTGGTTCTGGCAGGGCTTAGCTGTCCACTCACATTGATATACTAGGACTACTTTGGCCCTATGTTTGCTTTTAACTCATGTAAATCGAGTGGAAATAACGGGTCAGAACATGAATTAATTTATTCTTGAATATTGTCTCATTAAAATCATGATTATGCAGGAAACATTGCACAATCATCCCCAAAACAAAACAACAGATGGAATAATCGAACCTCTGGAGGCATCTTCTCATGGCTCCCATAAGAGAGAAAATGATTTAGAAGATGAAGGAAGAGTTCAACCTAATACGGACAATCTTCTTACAAATTGGCCACTAATGTCATCTATCATAGTATATTGTGTTTTCTGCCTTCATGATACAGCCTACAGTGAGGTTAAATTCCTATAAAATTTTGTTTTTCTTTTATGTTTCTTTTATTATATAGATCTATAAATTAGAAAACTGCTTTTTTGGAACCTAATATCTAAAAGACCCTTTAAATAGTTTTGAATTGGATACAGACTAAAATAAACCTGAAATGTCCAATGGAGTTTCAAGGAGTGTGTAAGTGTGGGATATACATCCAAGAAGTGTATGTCAAGTGTTTTAAATTAAAACATGTATTATATAATTGAGTACATGCTGCTATATACATATATCCATGTAGTGTCCGATTAAGTTCCCATGCAACATAGTTTAGTAGTAATCTTGACTACAAAAGTATAATCCCAATTTACATATTCACACTCACAGAGAGAGTGGTGAGCATCATATGACATATGAGGGGATTCTCTCGTGATGTAACTGAATCTAAGCCAAGTGAATAAGGGGATTTTTTTTGCTTAATCAATTAGCTCAGGACACAGCACTCGTCTAAGATTAAGCCACATCACTTTATATGAGAGAATCCCCTCATATGTCTGATACCACTATTGTCATATATAGTATAAAGAATTTGGAAGATGGTCTTCATCCCAAGCATGATGAACAAAGACTGGAGTTATCGTACTTCCTGATCAACTGAAAAAACAATATCTAAGCATCTAAAATTCTTAATAGAATTATTTTTATTTCTGCATTACACGTTGTCAGAAGTCTTCTTTGCTGACAACAATTTCTTGCTCCATCTGATTTTCTTTCTGACATGGGCAATACTAAAATCAGGAAGAAATCGAGATAACAGGAAAATTTAATGGTGGTTGGAGGGAGTCTGTCTTATTCTAATAGTAAGGCTTGTGCAGAGTAATATATTAGGCAATTTATGTCATAGATGGAAATTCTAGAACATGTTTGCATCCAATAATAAACTTGTATCCAGTTCTAACCCATTGTGGATTCAATTTTGTCACTCTAGTTTACTTGTCCTTATGCTCTTCTCGATCTGTCATTAATTTCTAATAAACATTTGCTAATCAAATTTAAATATTCAGGTATTCTCCCTATGGGCTGAGAGCGACAGGAAATTTGGAGGATTAAGCTTTTCATCCAAGGATGTTGGTGAGGTTCTAGCAATCTCAGGTATGTACATGTTAAACCCATCTTCCATTAAATGGCATTTTCATTTTATCCAACTGACTCTGCAGTATTATACGATTGTGGTTCTGGTCTCTATAACAGCTAAAACGATTTAATATATCTAATCCCCTATTTAGTTTTACAACCGTGGTCCCACAATTACAGGATGTGATTGAGTCAGCTGTGTATATGCAAGTATTGAGATATCCTCATGCATACAACTAAGCCTCAATCAATCTTGTCAATAGATATACAATACCATCCACAATATCCTGTCAAGAGATAAACAAAATAATTTTGTGGAAAAACAGACTCATTTATATATCCCTGATGATACTCCTTCATTCTCTCAACATGTCCCTATTATATCTTAGTCAAGATATCCTAAATTCCTAACATATCTAATAAAAAAAATATATCCCTTAAGCCTCACCACAATTTTGGATTTCAATGGCGGTGTTCTTTGACATGGTACATTAGTGACCAGGTTCATTCCTAGTGGCCATGAATTTGATGCGGATGTTAAACAATTGATACCACTGCGTGAGTCTGGGTTTCTACCCATAAAAGGACCTTCAACCCGTAGGGACATGTTAGAATATAAATATAAATCTTTAACCCTCACCACAACTTTGGAGTTTTGGTGCAGTGAAGGGTACTTTGACAATATCCTTTTCTAATATACTAATATATTCCGTAATACTCTTTTTATAAATATTTAACCCTCGCCACAACTTTGGAGTTTTGGTGCAGTGAAGGGTACTTTGACAATATCCTATCCTAATATACTAATATATTCCTTAATACTCTTTCTCAAGCGGGAGCATATATAGTACATATGCCCAACTGTTACACATGGGAACATAAACTACTGGTTGAAAGAGCTTTGGTAATATTATCTTTGCCAGACTAGTTGAAGATGTCAATTGTCATATATTTGTTTGCTTCACCTGAAGTAGTCAGAAATAGAGATCTCACAAAGTAGCAACATTCAGAAAAGATCTGTCATTGCCTAGAGCAGCCAAGCACAAGACAAGAGCCATTATAATATTACTCAGAAATTAAAAGCAAATCTTCATATCTGTGATCGATAGACAGTGCATTTAGCTAATAATAGGAGGCTAGTGATGTAGGAATCAAGGTTTAGAAACCTGTTTTGAGGCTAGAAGACACACCTGATGGGTTTTAGCCAGAAGCTTCCCTTGATGGATTTTAGCCCAAAGAAGCAGCGTCAAAATCAACTACGGAAGAGTTCTAGTATCACCTGAAGCGTCGGGGTTCAATGTTCACGATGAACTGCAGAATTGGTTACTACTCACAATGAACAATTTTTTTGGTTGAAATTAAGCTGTTTAACGAAGATTTAGGAATTGGTTATGCCGAAACTAAAGTTTCAATGTTGCAGAGGAGAAGGATGGAGGCTGTGCTTGTGGCAAAATCCCTGTCTGGATCCTAATTAGTATCACACAACACAGCTACATGGGATTTATCCATGCACTCACACGCATGCACGGCACACATACACGCACACACATATGCAGATATGTATATATGTAGAGAGAGAGAGAGGGAGAGAGGGGGGCGGGGGGGGGGGGGGGAGAGAGAGGTATACTTGGTAGTAAGGTGACCATTTCTCATCTACTCAGCTAGTGAGTGAGTAATCAAGTGGGGATGAGGAATATGGTTGTCCAATGTTTCAAATCGATTGAAATTCGAGATATGGCGTAAAGCAAAAGTATATTGGGAACAAGGTCTTACAATGGTTATGGACCTTTAGACATTTTTCAACGGAACTTGGAGTTTTAGTTAGAATACAACATAGTTTTAAAAAGCGGTCTAGGCTCCTGCCTAGGCCTAGGCAGGAGGTAGGCCGCCCGTCTATATCTTGGGAGCACCTAGGGGAGCATTGACCATTATGCAGACTGCAAAGTTCAGGTCGTTGTCTGATTTCCTCCATTGCTGCCTCGACATCCTCCTACCTCCTAAGCTTACTGTAACATTAGAATACAGTTTGTTGAATAAAGATTAGTGAATCTGGCTCTCCGGGTATCTCACAGTAAAGTGGTGCAAGTTCAGTTATAATTGTTATGAACTTATGATACTAATTTATAAATTTATCTTGTTCTCTCTTTACATTTGCTATAAGAGCGAGCAATGGACATTTTCGTCAGTTCCTTGGTTTATGGTGCAATGCATCTTAGTAAGTCTTGATCTATTTATCATAACTTCTAATGTTTAATTACTGGTTTGTAGGTTTCAGTCTTCTATTATTTCAACTGTTTCTTTATCCACCAGCAGAGAGATTTCTTGGGCCCATAAATTTATCCCGTATTGCAGCGGTATACATTAATTTTCGCCTCTATTCAGCCTTTGATGTTTTATTCAACGTTTGGTCTTTTTACATGACATCCCATGCTTTCAATATGCAGGCTATAGCTATACCGTTACTTGCTAGTTATCCCTTTATGACCAAGCTGTCAGGAATTGTACTTTCGGTAGCAGTGAATTCTGCATCCTTGATGAAAAATATTCTCTCCGTGAGTACTAATTTGCTCAAAGTTTGTTTGATCATGGTGAAAGTTACTCAGCTGATTGGTTTTTTTCATTAAATGAATGTTTATACTTGTAGCTAATTATGTCTTCTAAGGTGAACATCACTATCTCTATTTCTTTACAGGTTAATAGCTGTGTATAATTTAGCGGTACTCGATTCATTTTAAAGACATGCTCCATACTTACCTGGCCAAATATATAATAAAAAACTTCATCATTGTCAATAGTTAAAGTTGGAGATACTTTTTTCTACCCTTGCATAATTATATAACCAAAGCTGATTTCAAGGTTGTTTTAATTTCTTAAAGTGCATATACGCTTCCATGGTATTAAACTTTAAGCCATTGAACGCATATTTTTGGGTCTGGAAATTTGTTTCTCACTGAACTACAGTAATATTATAGATATGCTAATTTTAGTAAACCCTGACAGCTCAAGCTAGCTCCTTCCTTGTCTAAGGCACATACTCTTTCTTTGCAGATGATTATTGTCACTGGAATGTTCATCTTGCAAAACAATGCTGTGGTAATTGTTTATACACCCCGGTTTATATGATAGATAATGTTTAACTAGCAATAACTTCAGCCACATGGCATAATAATTGTTTACTGACAATAATCCTTGTTAAAAAAACAGCCGCAACACCAAAGAGGAGCTGCAAATGGTATTGCGATAACTGGGATGTCTATTTCCAGAGCTATTGCCCCAGCCGTTGCAGGTGTCATGTGAGTATTTCAAGAGGAAGTCCATAATGTATATGTTTAGACTTAGATGCACTTGTGCAATTTCTACTGATATTTCTCTTGTTTGAGGTTATTAAAATGAATTGTTTGCTTTTTAGACACAAATTTATTTGGATTTCTTCTCAGTCTTAGTTTTACTATGTTCAGAGTGAGGACTGTTTATACTAGTTTGTTAGTAATCAGTATTAAACTATACAAAGTATGCTTCTGATGGCTAAAGTTGCTTCCTTTGATCATTGTATTTGCTGAAAAGCTTGGTATTACTTAGTAGCACTGTCATAGTTAATGGTCATAGAAACAGGTATCACGTACATATGCAAACATATAGAAGCTAAGGTAATTAGGATATGAAGGCAAGTTTCGTGTTATTTATCTCCCATTTAAGGAGATATTCACTTAACTTACTTCCCATTCATCTTGCTTAGAACTTAACATATGTCCTTTTCTATAGGGAAACATATGTAAGAAGTTGTAAAATAGAATTCTTCAACCTACATAGTTGAATCAACATTATACATAATCAATCAAGATCACTCATTGCACTTCAGTATTTGTCTCTCTATGACCTCCAAGCTTCCTTACTTAGGCATATGGAGGTGTTTACTGTAAAAAAAATAATTACTTCTCACTAAATGCAACGTTCCAACTTCCAATTTTATCTATGGAATAATGGAAACCTGAAGAAGACTATCAAGCTCAAGGAAATTTGGTTTCGGGTTGTAGTCTTACATCTCTTATATTACTATACTTTTCATATCTATACTAGGTCAGTTGCCTGGGTACTTCTATCATGAAGCTGTACCCGAATGGGACACGTATGTCCCCGTACCCAAACTTCATAGCACTCCTTGGATATATGCATGCATTTATTTAGACATGTACTCAATTGTATAATATATGTTTTAATTTTTAAAACACTTGTCATGCACTTCTTGGCATATATCCTACACTTCAGGTTCATTTCTTAAAACTCATTAGACATGGATCAGGCTTGTTTTAGCCTGTACCCAAGATAAAAACTATGATTTGAAAGGGTGATTGAGTGTCTGTTAAAAAACGAGCAGTTTTCAATTTATAATAATCAGCATGATAAAAGAAACTTAAAAATATGATAGGAATTTAAGTCCAAATAGCACATGAAGTGAAAAATAATAATGATTTCATGTCAATTATTAATATCAATGTGTGTGTGTGCGTGTGTGTGTGTGTGTGTTTGTGTGTGAGTGAGTGTGTGAGTGTGTGTCCCCATACCCTATATTTTACAGATTTGCTGTGTCCCGTATCCACACCCGCACCCATACCTGTTTCCATGCAACTTAGTTAGTTACTTATTCAAGCTAGTTCTGCGTGACCAGTTCAGTTTGACTTATATCAATTCCGGATCTTATCTTGTTCCATGCAAGACCGTGTGACGTCTTACCTTGGTTTATAGTATTATTTTTGGGGTTTTTTTAGATATTAGTCCCTCAAATCATAAAAAATTCCATATTACTCCCTCAGATCTTTGCTGTTAGTCCCCTAAATCCTATGGGCTCTTGCAATATTGTCCCTTTGGTAAACTCACTTTAGATTTGAGGGGAACAGGCCCTCAAATCTGTTTGAGTGGGAGTTCCCATTTCACCCTTCTGTTAAGTTACCCAACCCGTCTCTAATGTGTATAAACCCAATATCCGGTTAATAAAACCCAAATCCACTAAAATTGTCTTCTTCAACAGTGGGAAAAAAGCACCTCTAATGCATTACTGAGCTTCCCAATGGTATGAAGAGGGGTAGTTTGGTAATTGAGGGTGTTGGGTTAGGAGTTAACTCAACCATGGTTTACAATTTTATCTGTAAAAGTAACAGAGGGACCATTTTGTAAAACGCTAGGATTTGAGGGACTAATATGGAATTATTGAAGATTTGAGGAGGTAATATCTTAAGAAAACCATACACACAGGCGCGCGCGTGCACACACACACCTATATATCTGTGTGTGTGTCTCTATACACACGCACACATATATGCATACGTGTGTATGTGTGTGTGTGCGCGCGTGTGTAGAGGTGAGCTAGTATCCACTTAAGTAGATTAGAGGCATTGTCCACTCAACTTTTTAGCCGTAGGATCTAGTACATTGATTGAGATCTTGATGAGATGATGTGGCAAAGATTAATTCAGGAAGGATAGTATTGGAAAAATAAAATAAATAAATCAAGAAAGATATATAGTTAAGTGATTAATTGCCTGTATCGCCTCTCTTCATCCTCTACCCATGGGCGAGTTCTTCTTAAGGATGCATCATGCTTGAAAACTATTAAACACTCTCTCTAAGTGTACCTTTTACTTTTTTATATATTTAGCAAGACAAATTTGTTTAATAATTCTAAAAGTCCTGCATTTGCCGAAGAAGGCCTGATTGCCAAAAAAAACCCATTCATTTGAGTAGTTTCTAGTCCAGCTTGATAGTTTGATGAGTAAAAGGTTTGAATGAACAGGAGTTTTTCTTTCATTGGTTTTTTTTAAAAATTATTTCTTTTCACCAGACAAAGGAAAATTTTCTCTCTTGGTTAAAAGGTGCAATTGACAAAATTATCTCATTGTGCTTGTACTTATATCTAGTGTTTAGCAAAGTTCTTGGTAAGTCCGAAGTTCTGTTTTCCTCATCCGAACAATCCAAGAGCGATCTTCTCTCTATCCTTTTTCTTTCTTATTTTTTTATTTTATTTTTCCAATACTATCCTTCCTCAATTAATTACTGCCACATCATCTCATCAAGATCTCAATCAATCAACTGCATCCTATGGCTAAAAAGTGAAGATAGGTATGATTATTTCACTTAGCTGTTAGTAAATCCTACAGATATGGGGCGTTGGTGCGACGGTAAAGGTAGCTCCATTGCGTCTCACTGCTATGCAGCTTCTTTTTAATTAAATTACAGTAAACCACCTAGAACTTTCAGTGTTTTGCAGTAAACCCTCAATAACTTTCAAAATCACACTAAACTACCAAAAACTTTTGCGTTTTGAAAAAACCCCAGTAAGTTTCTGCATTTTGCAGATAACCCTAATAAATTGGAACCAAACAACTACATAAAAAGGCATCTTGAAAGCTAATTGGGGTTACTGTAATTTACCCAAAAGATACTGCGGTTTTCTGCAAAAGTTGTGCGGGGTTTAGTGCGATTTTGAAAGTTATTTGGGGCTTACTACAAAACACAGTTAGTTCTGGGGGTTTTCGTGTAATTTACCCTTTTCTAAAATGCATATGGCAATAGTTCAAGTATCAGTGCACTTTATATCTCATAGATATTTTATTGACAGGTCTTCTTTGTTACAAGGTTGTTCCAATGAAAAATTGAGGATAACCTCTATCACTAAAATTCATGCATGTAATTTACTTGGGATCTCTTGAGCATTATAAGTTTTTCTTTGGACATGGTTGTTCAAAGATGAGGGTGCAATTGTGCAATTGGTAAACTCCAAAGAATCTTTACAGTCATGCTTTGCATGTGTATGTGCATGTTTGTGCACGAGATTTGAAACTGATCGTTTGAGTCTATCTTTATCTCTATAGAATGCTGATTGAAATGAAATTTCTGTGGCCTGTTTTATTAACTGATATTGACAATTGATTGCCCTTAAATGCAGATTTTCGTGGGCACAAAAGCGCCAAGATTCTTCCTTTTTATCAGGTAGAACTTTAAATCTTGATGACTAATATCGAAAGATTTTCTAGTGCTAGAATATATTATGTTCACCAACCAATTTGTTTAATTACATCCGTTTTATATTTATGGCCTTCAGAAGCATTTAAATTAACAATGCATGCAAGAAAGAAGCTCTGGAGATGCATAATTTTGTGTGTTAGTAGATATATAGTAGGATATAATCTATATTATTCCAAATCATTATTTGGTAATGTATAAACTTCTATTTGGTAGTGCATATGCCTCCTTATTTCCTACTTATTATTGGAACTTTCCTTATTAAGTCTCCTATCATATACAGATATATCATATATGTAATCATCTCCTGTAACATGCATCAATGAAATATCAATAAAAGAGGAGAGATTTCTTCTATGTCTTACATGGTATAAGAGCTAGGTTCTAAGCCCTTGAGACCTCTTTTTCGTTCTTAGTCTCCGTCCACCGAGGCAGTTTTTCCGCAAAAGCATCTCTCCGCTTCCCCTCGTCAGCTTCGACATCACAGTCGATTTTGCTATCTTCGTTTAGTTCAGATTTGGTGTGTTCATCATCATCTTAGCTATTGCAATAATCTCCGTCACAGGAAATCACTGGCTCTCATTGTTTGACTCCATCACATACCGGATCGACATCCTCACCTACGACATTTCCGTTGGCCTCCAACTGTTCACTTTGCAATCCAACGAGGACCGCCACCTTTGAGCCCGTGCTTGACGCTGCCATCTTGGTCCTCTAACCTCTTTTGTTAAGCTCTTTCTCTCTGAAAAATTCATTGCCATCACATCTAGTATTTCAGCTCTGGCTTGTGTCTACTTCCTCAGTAGGGGATTTTCTTCTTTGTGGCCTAGACGTCAACCATTGTCAATTGAGGGTCACAACGAGCTCCTCCTCTTCATGGCCTCAGTATCGACCGCTGACATTTTCTTTGTTGATGTGCAAGAATTTCTATCCCTCGCTCAATCTCGTCTCCACTAAGAATTTCTCTGCAGGTGTACAACGATTTCTGTCCTCGCTGTTATCGCTTCGACATTGAGTTATCCCCCGCCGATGCCCATATATTTCTACCCCATGTCATCATTGTTACAGTGGTTAAGTTTTTCTTCATCGGTATTGTTGGATTCATGTCCTATCGATCTTATCACCATTCTTTGACTCTTTCATTGAAGCTCAGACAACTTGGCAAATTTGGTTCATTTAACTAAACTCATCACGGTTCTCGCCCCATTGTGAGTTTGAGGGGGATGTTAGTTATACTAGAATATAATCTTATATTATTCTGTATCTTCCATTATTTAGTAACGCATAAACGTATATTCGGTAGTGCATAAACGAAATATAAATAAAAGAGAGATTTTTTCTACATCTGACAGTATGCTCACGATGAACCAACTTATGCTTAAATGAAGATGCTTCCATGAAAAATGCAGTGTCTTAACGGTCTAGATGAAGAAGTAGGATATTGATTTTGAGAACACAATACAATTTCTAGAATTGAAGACCATGTTTTTTGATGTTGCAGGTGATCAAATGGTTTTCTTCTTATTGATCGTGATAGAGTTCATCGGCCTCATCATGACCTTCAAACCCTTTCTAGCGATTAAAAGTTGAAATGCAAATATCCATACATATATTACCTACATGATAGAGACCTCAAGATGAAGAATTCAGGTTCGGCTAGAACAGGCTGAAGCAAGTCCAGAGCCAATAATCTCCTGTAACATTTTGCTCGAAACTCTTTCCTGAGAGCCCGAGGCACAGTTCTGCCTCAATATGATGTATACATCACTAGCATGTTGATTGTTGTATTGGTTTGTTCTTTGTTCAATGACAGAAAAATAAGCTTTTCCATTTCTTTAGAATTTAAGGAATAGTTTCTGTTCTTTGATTAATATTAAACTGATATACTGCAGAATTTATCATCATGGTAACTATTTGTGCGTGTTTTGCCTTTGTGTATTTGCATATTGAATCTTCTTCTATCTACATGATTTCATCTATGGGGATGATCATGGTAAAAAGATGGATATATTCATCAAGGAGGGCGATAATGTGGCGATAAAATAAGCATTGGATTCATTAATCTTTTTCAAATTTAAGTGATTAACATGTCCTGGGAGTTTTATACATGTACAACCACCGGATTTTGGGTTAATTTCATTAAGCACCCCCGTACTTTGAGGGTGTCGCACATAACCCCCTTGAATTTTATTTATCTCACATTATATAGGGTTAATTTACCCTATATTATTACTATTTATACTAAAATAATCGGGAGTTCAACTGTAGATAAACACCGTTCATGCTACAGTGCACCCTATTAACCCAAACCCTTGTTTTTCTTCGTCTCTAAGCCCAAGTTTCCATCCATTTATTTTTGAAGCCATGCACATTCAATGTTATGTTTCTTGCTTATAAGCCTAAGTTTTACCTCAATTATCTTCACACTCACCCACTTCCAAAGTCGTATTAATACTTTTTGCCTTTAACTCCAAAGTTTTACCCTCATTTATTTTTAAACTCATCCACTTCCAAATCACTTTCAGACCCGAAAATACAAAGTGATTATATTTTGCATTTTTCACATCAATATTGCAATATTTGTAAATTGTAAATGAGTTTTTTCTGTATAAAGTAAAGTTTTTGTCAATTTATTTTTAAACACACTCACTTCCTCAAACAGTTCTTGCCTATAAACCGAAAGTTTTATCCTCATTTACTTTTGAACCTACTTGCTTTTAAAATCACTCTAAAACAATAAAATAAAATAAAATAAACTAAACTAAAATAAAATCTCCATTGTATAAATTTTATCAATTTATATTTAAGCAATTTGATATACAGTGTAAGTTGCCTAAGTTGCCATATTTTACATGACTTCCTATAATTTTGTTTTAAGCCATTAGATGCAATATATTTTAAACCAAATGATTAAATCAAGTTTTGTTCCTTTTCATCTAATGTTGCGTCATCGCAAAATCTTACCCCAATTTATTTTTAAACCTATCCACTTCGAAAATTTTCCTTAGACACAACTATTCCACCGAATTAATTCTACATTCACTATGTATTCAATAGTTTGATATATGATCACTAGTAGCAAACAGAGCTAATCAATCTATCACCAATGCTAGGAACTGGCCACCAATGCACATTGGTGATGGGTACCGAGGTGTCGCCAATTAATCCATCACTAATGTGCACTAGTTGTAGGCATAAAAATTGCTTATCAAGCATTCAACAAGACTCAGAACGGTGGGTCGACAACCGACGATCCATCCGACGGCGACTCGTAACGCCGCCGACGCGATTACGCCGCGAAAACGATAAAGCGAAGTCGACGAACTCATGAAGTGGGTCGGCGAGGCGCATTTGAGCCATAAACGACGCTGCCGCGGGAGAAAACCCGACGACGGCTCAACGAGGCGGGTTGGCTAAACTCGCGCTGACGAGACGGAATCAACCGTGACTTAGTCCGTCGATGCAAACGAACCGCTCGAAGCTCGAAGTTGATCGACACGGACTCAACACAACGGCGACATCACCGAGCAAAACTAAGCCCGAAGACCAAGAATCGACGAAGAATCGACGGAATAACGACTCGAACCGACGATACGGACCCTACCAAATGGTAGGTGGTCGCCAACATGGTCGAGCTACCCCTACCAAATTGCCGAGGTACCTCGCCAAGTGGTCGAGGTGGCTCACCACTATGGTCGAGCCACCCGCCAACCTCGCCGAGGTACCTCGCCAAGTGGTCGAGGTGGCTCGGCCAAACATGGCCGAGCCTCCTGGCCAGTGGTCGAGGTGACTCTACCAATGGTCGAGCCACCCCTTTGAGATGTATAAATAGGGGGTCTTGGTGGTGAAGGGGCCGGATTTTGGAGACTTTGAGGTCGGATTTTGGGATTTTGGCTTGGATTTTGGCGGACTTCAAGAGCCTCATGAGATCTACGACGACGGCTCGGAGCAACGGCGAGCACAAGTCCGCCAACGCCGATCTTCAATCAAAAGGTAACCGAATTCGGTCGAACTACGATACCCTCTAGATTAAGCTTCGCCTTAATCTCGTGGATAGCGCGGATTTCTCCTAGTAGATTCACCCGCCCGCGATCCTCTCCTTCGTGAGTGTGATCCTCGCGCTTTCTTCAGAAACGAGTTACTTTAAGACCAGAACCTGCCCTACCGATCGGATTGCGCGGTGGTCCACGGACACCATAAGTCCCCTAAGACAGCAAAGAACCCACGCAAGCGGTGATCCGATATAACAGATCCTCGCTTGTTCAAAAGGATAAAAATCTCCATTGTATAAATTTTATCAATTTATATTTAAGCAATTTGATATACTGTGTAAGTTGCCTAAGTTGCCATATTTTACATGACTTCCTATAATTTTGTTTTAAGCCATTAGATGCAATATATTTTAAACCAAATGATTAAATCAAGTTTTGTTCCTTTTCATCTAATGTTGCGTCATCGCAAAATCTTACCCCAATTTATTTTAAACCTATCCACTTCAAAATTTTCCTTAGACACAACTATTCCAATCAATTAATTCTACATTCACTATGTATTCAATAGTTTGATATATGATCACTAGTAGCAAACAGAGCTAATCAATCTATCACCAATGCTAAGGAATCCGTCACCAATGCACATTGGTGATGGGTACCGAGGTGTCGCCAATTAATCCATCACTAATGTGCACTAGTTGTAGGCATAAAAAATTGCTTATCGATGCGAACAAGACTTCGTAAGCGGTGGGTCGACAACCGGCGATCCATCAAATTGCTGACTTCGAGCGCGTGTGGCGTGATCTGGCCGCCAGCGCATAAAGCGGTCGGCGAACTCATGAAGTGGGTCGGCGAGGCGCATTTGCCGAAACGACGCTGCCGTGGAGAAAACCCGACGACGGCTCAACGAGGCGGGTTGGCTAAACTCAAGCGCTGACGAGACGAATCAACCGCATTTAGTCCGCCGATGCAAACGAACCGCTCGAAGCTCGAAGTTGATCGGACACGACTCAACACAACGGCGACATCACCGAGCAAAACTAAGCCCGAAGACCGAAGAATCGGCGAAGAATCGGCGGAATAGCGACTCGAACCGGCGATATCGGGACCTCGGCCAAATGGCGAGGTGGCTCAACCAACATGGCCGAGCTACCTCGACAAATTGGCAGTACCTCGGCAAAATGGTAGAGGTGGCTCGACCACTATGGTAGAGCCACCTCGGCTTCTTTAGCGAGTACCTCGACCAAAGGCGAGATGGCTCACGACCAAACATGGCGAAACCTCCTCGGCCGGTGTAGTGACTCGGCCCGATTAGTAGAAACCACCCCTTTGAGATGTATAAATGGGGGTCTGGTATTAATGAAGAAATTTTGGATTTTGGAGACTTTGAGGTCGGATTTTGGGGATTTTGGCTTGGATTTTGGCGGACTTGAAGAGCCCTCGCGAGATCTCTGACATGCGGTTGAGCAGCGGCGAGCACAAGTCCGATCAACGTCGGATCTTCAATCAAAGGTAACCAATTCGGTCGAACTACGATACCCTCTAGATTAAGCTTCGCCTTAATCTCGTGGATAGCTGTGATTTCTCCTAGTAGATCTCACCGCTCGGCGATCCTCTCGCCGTGAGTGTGATCCCCTCGGTAACCGTTTCCTTGAAGCGAGCCCCTATCTGTAGTTCGAACAGGGTCTCTACGGATCGGGATTGCGCGGTGGTCCACGGACACCATAAGTCCCGGCACGGGCAAAGAACCATAGCGAGGATCCGATATAACGAGATCCTCGCTTGTTCAAAAGGATAAAAGTTGTAATCTTTTTGATTTTCATTGTAAGCCTTAAAATAAAAGGCTATATTTCTTTGAATTTGTTTCAGCGATCAAGTTTGTAAGCAAGTTCAAATCAATGACAATCATCCCAACTTTTACCGCGAACAAGCCGGGCGACCATGGGGAGCCACCGCCGTGATCGAGGTCGCCGTACGCGAACCGCTGATCCCTATCCCTGGAAGAAGAGGTCGAAGTTCGAGTTCGACTGTGAGAAGTTCGAGGAGTACCTATCCTCACCCTCCTCCGCATCCAGCCTCCCGCCGCCCAAGAAGGTTCCACCAGCAGGAGAACCCGATGGGCCTCCGATGTAGAGCCCCGTGACGGCGAAGTTCAACCTCAAGGCCGCAGTGCCAGAAATCCCTTCGACGCCTCAAGTCCGTGATGGTGCCCGAGATGAACGCCGACGAGCGCGCAGACTCTCCAAGCGAAGCTCGCCAAAGGCGACGACAGCATGGCGCGCTAAGTTGCCAAGGCCATGCAATCCATGGATGGGGTCCGCTACGGCGGATCTAAGATCCGTGACTTACGCAGAGGTTTCGTGATCGACGGTCTATCCAAGCCGCCAACCGACGAAAGTGGTCCGCGGTCAAACGGAACCGCTTCCACACCAGAGCGATCCAGCGCCGCACAAGACTCCAGCAAGCACGCTTGGTGCAACAGCTCGTGAGTTAAAGAAGGAAGTGGCAAAGAAGCCACCAACGCATCGCCGTGTTTGAGGCCCAAGTCTAATGGTGCCCCAACCTCGCCGCCTACACCCCGCCTCTGCTTAAGCCGAGGATACAGCGCGGTAAATCCAACGCCAAAGCCTAAGACCGACGACGCCAAAGACAAAGGCGCTCAGATTCACCGCGGTGAAGCCAACTCCGCCACCACCACCAAACCGACTATCAAGGATCGCCTCGGTCCTCGAAGAGAATCACGGGTCACCTCATGCAGGAGGTCGCACCTGCTCCAACAAGGACAAGAAGATTCCCGCAGCTCTCCTATCGGTCCGAGAGTCTCGAGACTTCGCTACCACATCGGCGAAAGTCTAGGCGAAGTCACTTTCGAAGTTTCGATGGATTGACCCGCCCTCTAAGGAGACGCTTATCCGACGATGAGGACGTTATACCCGAAAGATCACGCCAACATACTCAGTTGCTCCTACACACCGATGAGTCAGTATCACCGGTAAGAGGCACGAAAATCTCAAGGATTCCCCAAATTGCGCTAGCCATGCTTGTGCTCCAAGCTCATTAAGACGATGCTCTGAGTGCAATTGCCATCAAGAAGCTCCGCAAAGGGTGTCGAGAGACTCACCACGAGATGCCGAGACCTAGGACAAGGCGATTCCAAAAGGATGATCTCCGAGAGGGTGAGCGCCGAGGTCACTAATAATATGACCAAAGAAAGAATCATCGCCACGGCTATTCTCAGCCAGACGCAACGGCTAACTCGCTTATGTCCGACTATCCGACGGTCCGTGATAATTATAAGCTCGGGGTTACCCGCGAGGATGATGCGCCGATATTGGCTCTAACGATCCGATCATATCAGATCTAGCGTAGGGAGCCCCAAGAAACACTTATGATCAGCATGCATCAAGTGGCCAAAATGCTAAGCTGAATAAACAACGGAAAACTTCAAGTTAGAAATGGAGTTGGCCATGCGCACGATGAGAGAAATGCACCACCAACGATCCAAGCCCCGACAAAACATCAAGGTGAATCTGCCGGCCAACGCCGATGAAGATGATAGATGATTCTGATCGAGGAAGCACCGAAGATGATAACCCCGAACCACGCGACGCTGCTCATGAGAGCGAGAAGATCAAAGACTTGGAGAGCAAAATCAATTCATTGATTTCCGCCAAGAAGTAAAGAAGACAGTATTCCTTGCCCATACCCAGGGAGGAATCAATCCTTACCCCGGGTTTAACTTAATAAACTTCACACCATTTGACGGAAGGGTTCCCCGACGCAAAGACTTGATTTATTTCAAGTCACACCTCGAGTTATTTCGCAACGAACCCTTGATGGTTCGGTCATTCGCTGGCACCCTTCGCGGGGTCGCCGAATGGTACCGCCGCCTCAAGCCGGAGCATTCATACCGGACGACATGGAGTCTAGCTTCCTTACCAATTTCTTTGATGACGATACCGAGGTATCGATCGACGCTGTTCGACGAGAAGCGTAAAGACGGAGAAACCGTGGACATCTTTGTTAAACGATTCTAACAAGGCAATGAACCACGGATCCAATAACGAGGAGTTCATCCTCCAAACCCGCCACAAAGAACTTATCAATAGATGTGCTTGAAGCAATGGGTACAGCACCATCGATAACGTGGAAGGACTTGAAGGTTCGTGGAGAGCAAGCCGAGATTCCTCAAAAGGAAAAAGGCGAGAGGGGTCACCGACAACGAAGTTCGCTTAACTTTGTCCCACGCGGCAAAGGGAAAGAGCAAGCCAAGACGGCGTAAGTTAACCAAACGCTCCAACTCAACCCCAAAGAAGAAGCAAAGAAGAAGAAGCAAAGAAGGCCGCCGAACAAAGTAATACCAACGCGGGCAACTCACAAAACAAGGCCTTAGAGCCGAGATTCCCAAGTCCTATTCCTTTAGGGACGACGAGATTCCCGGTCTCTTCAAATATCTTGTGGAAAATAACAAGATCAAGCTCCTCCGATTCGAATCAAGAGGAGGCGATGAACACTAATGACCCAAGATACCGGCATACCATAGGGCGCTCATCACCCCACTAAATCCCGCTTCAATTTTAAGGACAAAATCCGTGCTTTAATTGATGTAGGGTCATTACTATGAAGCCGCCCAAAGAGAAGAAGGTCTGAGCTTAATGCGTATCCATAAGTTTCGGTCGGTGCCATTGACATGGTTTGAACCCGAACTGGTCAAAGTTGCGTTGAAGACGGTGAATGACGACTCCACACAAGCAACGCCGTAAAGGACTTGTATCGTGATACGTACCAATGGCTAAGTCTTGTGGGTCCACCCACTTTACCGGAAGATGAGCAATGGGTAGCCTCTTCTTCAAGAAAAGCCGGGTAAGGGAAAGGCATGTCATGCTACTCCGCACTCGAGGGAGACGATGAACGTGGTAACATTCCGTGATGTCCGGCGGGGAACTCAAGCCCATGCCACCGTGAGTGGACAAGAGTATAAATACAAGTACCCGTAAGTCCCCACCCTAATGCCAAAACGCCTCGTGAGTCGGGGTACCAACAAATCCCTCACTCGCGAGAAAGCGCAAACAAGTGGTCGCCAAAGAAGCTACAAAGAAAGTACCGCGATGAAGTTCAACTCCGGCAGCCTCGATTCACCGATTGGAAGAGATAAACCGAACTTCGAACTCTCCATACCGCTCGACGCCATGGCCCAATTAGCCAATATCCCCGCAAGGATCACTTCTATGAGTTGTCGCTTATCAAAAGAGACGAGAAGCTCTTCAAGAAGCCCTCACGATTCGTAAGTCTTCCTCACCCGTGATTAGGCCGAGTCCGTAAGAGTCGGCCCAAAGAATGCAACCTTGCGACTAAACACTTCCCCGCATCACCTTTACAAAGGAGGATACGCAGGAATTCCAAGCACGATAGGCCGCTATACTTCACCGTATATTGGCTCTAGTGAAGTTAACCGATCCAAGTCGATCCGTTCCACAGAGCATCATGCCCCTACGCCATGTATCATCGGGAATTCCCGCCAGTTAGCATCAATCGGCACATGATCTACGGATTTAACACCGGTCCCGCCCCACTGGTAAAATCGATTAAGTGCCAAATGGGGACTTAAAGTCCAAGTCACCGCTATGTGATTGACGCAGACTTCCTATAACTTATTGTGGGTCGACCTTGGATCCACAATAACGTTATAGTCCCGCCTACTCTTCATCGTGTCTCAAATATGTAGACACTAATAATGCGTTGAAGACGGTGAATGATCACCCACACAAGCAACGCCGTAAAGGACTTGTATCGTGATACGTACCAATGGCTAAGTCTTGTGGGTCCACCTGCACTTACCGGAAGATGAGCAATGGGTAGCCTCTTCTTCAAGAAAAGCCGGGCGTAAGGGAAAGGCATGTCATGCTACTCCGCACTCGAGGGAGACGATGAACAGTGGTAACATTCCGTGATGTCCGGCGGGGAACTCAAGCCCATGCCACCGTGAGTGGACAAGAGTATAAATACAAGTACCCGTAAGTCCCCACCCTAATGCCAAAACGCCTCGAGCTGGGGTACCAACAAATCCCCACTCGCATCGCAGAAAGCGCAACAGCCAGTGGTCGCCAAAGAAGCTACAAAGAAAGTACCGCGATGAAGTTCAACTCCGGCAGCCTCGATTCACGCCCGATTGGAAGAGATAAACCGAACTTCGAACTCTCCATACCGCTCGACGCCATGGCCCAATTAGCCAATATCCCCACAAGGATCACTTCTATGAGTTGTCGCTTATCAAAAGAGACGAGAAGCTCTTCAAGAAGCCCTCACGATTCGTAAGTCTTCCTCACCCGTGATTAGGCCGAGTCCGTAAGAGTCGCCCAAAGAATGCAACCTTGCGACTAAACACTTCCCCGCATCACCTTTACAAAGGAGGATATGCACGAGGAATTCCAAGCACGATAGGCCGCTATACTTCACCGTATATTGGCTCTAGTGAAGTTAACCGGATCCAAGTCGATCCGGTTCCACAGGAGCATCATGCCCCTACGCCATGTATCATTCGAATTCCCGCCAGTTAGCATCAATCGGCACACGATCTACAGATTTAACACCGGTGGGTCCGCCCACTTGGTAAAATCCGATTAAGTGCCAAATGGGGACTTAAAGTCCAAGTCACCGCTATGTGATTGACGCAGACTTCCTATAACTTATTGTGGGTCGACCTTGGATCCACAATAACGTTATAGTCCCGCCTACTCTTCATCGTCTCAAATATGTAGACACTAATAATGAGGTCAAGACGGTGGTCGCGACAAACAACCGCTTAAGGATGGAGAATTATTTCACCGATTCTCTCCTCTACGGTAATGAGTCCTAAATCAATCATCGCCCAAGGTAACATACGTGAAGAAGCCGACACCAAACCGCTTGGTTATAGTGGAGGTTTTGTTTTAAATGACATTGTACCCCTTGTAATCAATCTTGACGATGAAGAATCGCCGATGAACATTGTAATTGGCAAATTGCCGATGAATCAATAAATGACGATTTAGAGTATCCTTTATCTTTGAATGATGTGATAACAGATTATACAATGATCCAGAAGTTGCACCTCGCCAACTCGATCATCTTGCTTCACACAAAAGCAGCCTCGACCTTTGGGACAACACTTGTCATCCCACCTAAGATCAAGTAGTGAAAGAGACTTGGTTTACTAAAAGGAGATGCGCCCAACGAATCATTTCTTTGAAGAAGGTGAAGATGACAATGGGCCTATCCTCCACACATTCGATATAGTCCAAACACCGGGTATCATGAAAAGATGGGGGTATGACTTGACACGAGGGAAGGTCTATGTTTCTGACGAGGCCCCTAACCCTCCTAAAGCGCATATGTCCCAAGAGGAAAGCCTGATAATTACTATGCATTTAGAAGGGGATTGGGATACTAATCCTCCTCGAAGATGAATGCTCGGTCGATTGATAATAATCCACCCTAAGTGAGGGAGACGACATTCGCCTCGACTCTTCGCTGGGATTCACACCATTCTGAGAAGCTTTCAAGGCTTTGATGTCGAATATGGCCATGATCGATCCTCGCTACTATTGAGGGTGATGAAGATATGCCAACATGGGAAGACCCATGGATCCATCAACTCGTAGAGCAGCTTTGGGGATAGGTTCAACAAAGAGAACCCCCACTAAGGATGAGGTAGTCCAGTTAATATGGGTGATGAAGAGCATCCCAAACTCATAAATCGCTAATACTCTTCGAAGAAAAGGAAGAGTTGATTGCCCTAATCAGGAGTATATCGATGTATTCACCGAGTTACGAGGACATGCCAGACTCGACCCTAATGTGGCAACACATCGCCAACATCAAGGCGATATCAAACCCGCCAAGCAACAAGAAAGACGGTTTCGCCCACAAATATTGGAGGCAATTGTTGACGGCGAAGAAACTCATAGAATCGGATTCGCCGAGGAAATTCAACATCCGGATTGGGTGGCTAATATAGTCCCTGGCCATGAAGAAGAATGGTTCGATTAGGACTGTGGTCGACTACGCAGACCTAAACGCCGCTGCCCAAAGGATGATTTCCTCTTCCAATCACCGATGTCATAGTTGACAACACATGTGGATTTGAAAGAATGTCCTTTATGGATGGCTTTTCGGTATAATCAAATCAAGATGTACCCCGATGACGCCAAACACACAGCCGCTCAACGCCTATTGGCATATATTGCTACACGGTCATGCCGCTCGCCTCAAAATGCCTACAAGAACATACCGTAGAGCAATGACGAGATTTTCCAGATCATCTTCGAAAACGGCCGAATGCTACGCCGACGATTTGGTCGTGAAAAGCCGCGGACAAAGGAGATCACATCAAAAATCTTAGAACGGTATTCAACTCATGCGAACTCATCGCCTAAAGATGAATCCCGCCAAATCCTTCCTTGGGATGTCCAGGCAAGTCCTCGGCTTCATTGCCACCGACAAAGGAATCCACGCCGATCCCGACAAAGTGAAGGCGATTCAAGAATTGCAACCTCCGAGAAACTGAGAGAACTCGGGGTTACAAGGACGACATGACATCCGACGGTTCATATCGAACCTATCCGGAAGTGCCACCGCTCTCCAAGTTGAACAAGAAGGGCGGTCATATATTTGGACGACGCCGTAAGGCATTCAAGAGATCAAGTCGATCTCGCTAAACCTCCCGTTTTGTTGCACCGCTGTCGGAAAACCATTTTGATCTACGCCAAGGCAACGGATCACTCGTTAAGCGCTTTACTCGCAAGAAGACGACGACGGCTCCACGAACGTGCAAGTATTACCCGGTTTAACATTAGTCGGTGCCGAAGTCTCGATATCCAATGGTCGGAAGCTGCCTTGCATTAGTGTTCGCGATTCAAAATGCGCACTATTTAGCCGACGACGATTTATGTTATCTCTAATGTAAACCGTCCGAATATTTATGACCCACCGCCTCAATGAGTTGGCTCGGCGAATGGCCTTACTTGTCCCAATATGACTTGCACTTCAAACAACGTAAGTCACCAAAGGACAAAGCGATTTGTGATCTCTCGCCACCGACAACGGATGCGCTTGAGCTATATGATGATCTTCCGATGAAGTTCAAGAAGTCAACACTACATCGCACCAACAAATATGGCGATTGTATTTTGACGAGCCTCTCGAGCTACCAATGTGGCAAGTGCCCCTGATGTTCTAAGATTTCACGAGTCGGGTTGTCTTAGTTTCCTGAAATCATGTCATGCCCGCGGCATTCACTCACCGAACCTTGCTCTAATAATGTAGCTGAATACAATGCGCTACTTATTGGACTTAGTTTCGCCAAGGAGCTGGGGTCAATATCTCGCCGCATGGCGACTCGCAATTGATAGTTAAGGTGTTCTGGTGACTACGGTCGAACCCCGATCCGTCCCCTATCATCGTAGCCGGAAATGGCGTACTCGCTCAAGAATTCTTCATCGAATATATCCCGCACCTTCAACGCCATGCAGACGCGACCGGCGGCGTTAGTCGGTCGTTAGCACAACCCTCCAAGACCGAAAGCAATTAGTTACAAATGTCACTCATTTTGTACCAAGGTATGATGAGGCACAAGGAGATAAGGGGTAGCTACCAAAGAAGTACATGCGACCCAAACCAAGTTGGAGCCCCGAGATTGGCTTTCCTATCATCGACTATGTCTTACATGGCATTCTCCGAAGACGGAGGGAGAGAGAGTCAATCCGCTAAGAGCTCCAAGATTCTTTTATGACACGGAAACCCGTGATGTTATATCGCCGAGGGTATGATGGTCTTTACCCGATGCCTTCAACAAGGAGGCGTGAGAG
This sequence comes from Asparagus setaceus, assembly GCA_012295165.1. Taxonomy (NCBI): domain Eukaryota; kingdom Viridiplantae; phylum Streptophyta; class Magnoliopsida; order Asparagales; family Asparagaceae; genus Asparagus; species Asparagus setaceus. The sequence goes on from CM022707.1 coordinate 9,926,225, forward strand.
GTCCTTCTGAAGCACACGTAGGTGAATGTGGCGCTGCCGCAGTCCCAAGCTCTACGATCGAATCGAGAATGGGCTACTTCGCCAACAATGATTAATGACGGTCGAAGCACGCCGAAATGCCACGCGGTCAAATTCACGCTAATTATATGCATCACCGAGCTTTGCATCCTTCTACCACATCCCGCCATTCGAGACATGGGGAATGGACATTGTAGGTCCCATTTTTCCTCCGCTACCAAAGGCGATCGGTTTATTCTAGCAATTACCGACTACTTTCCAAGTGGGCGGAAGCAATCCCGCTAAAGGAAGTAAAGGCGAAGTACCGCTGCCAATTTATCAAACACCATGTCATCTATCGACATGGTGTCCCAAACGGATCGTGCATGACAGCGGTCCCGGTTCATCGGCAATTCCTTCATCGAGGTTTTGCGAGAAATTCAAGATACAAGACGCCTCGTCATGTCTATAATCCAAACAAGAAATGGATTAGCCGAGGCATTCAACAAGACGATTATCGTACTCACGGCTTGTGAAAAGTAACAAGCAGACCGATGATAAACTCGAGAAGCACTCGGGCGACGCACAACAGACGCACGCCAACGGAGCAACCCCGCATCTCGGCTCACGTGAAGCGCTTCTCCCATTGGAAATTCAGATCCCACACTTCGTGACGCCTTTCAACAGATGACGACCAAGAACAACATCAAAACGCCTCAAGAGCTTGAGATGTTAGATGAGAAGCTCGAGGCTCAACAATGCATTGAGTTCTACTAAGCTAGGATGTCAAGGCTTTCAACAAGAAAGTTCGACAGAGAACCTTTAGAGAAGGAGATTTGGTCCTCGCCGACGATCGATAATCCTCACTTCCAAAAAGAAAGGTAAATTAACCTAAATGGGAGGGCCCGCTTGTAATAGAAACGGTTTACTCCAATGGTGCATATCGCCTAATTACCCAAAATGGCGACCGCAATTAATGCCGATAAATGGGAAGTTCCCAAGAAATACTACCCATAGTACCTTCGATAACCCGCTTCGACGGAAGTTCCTCGTGGGATGTTTCACCCACTTTTCGCGAGGATAACCCTAGATTTATCCTCCATCACAATTTCCCCACCGATCAAATTCCTTGACGGTGGGTCTACAAATTTTCGTACATTACCAAAATCCCTCTTGATTCCTTCTATGAACAAGAGGCCCACTCAAAATTCCTTTCACGCCGAGAGAGAATATAAAATCCTTCCTCTGCCGCAAAACTTTTCGTGTCAAACGGAAGGGTTTCACCTTCATCTCTCGTAGCTACCGAACAAGGTATACCGATTTTCGCACTGTGTTGTCCGATCAAGGTCACCGAAGTCTTTCGGTTCGAGTGGAGATCCCACTCTTAGTTCCATCTTCATCTCGTAGCCGACCGGTGCATGAGGCACAAGGAGATAAGGGGTAGCTACCAAAGAAGTACATGCAACCCAAACCAAGTTGGAGCCCCGAGATTGGCGCTTTCCTATCATCGACTATGTCTTACATGGCATTCTCACGAAGACGGAGGGAGAGAGAGTCAATCCGCCAAGAGCTCCAAGATTCTTTTATGACACGGAAACCCGTGATGTTATATCGCCGAGGGTATGATGGTCTTTACCCGATGCCTTCAACAAGGAGGCAGAGGTCCTTCTGAAGCACACGTAGGTGAATGTGGTGCGCACCACCGTGTCCCAAGCTCTACGATCGAATCGAGAATGGGCTACTTCGCCAACAATGATTAATGACGGTCGAAGCACGCCGAAATGCCACGCGGTCAAATTCACGCTAATTATATGCATCACCTCCCGAAAGGCTGCATCCTTCTACCACATCCCGCCATTCGAGACATGGGGAATGGACATTGTAGGTCCCATTTTTCCTCCGCTACCAAAGGCGATCGGTTTATTCTAGCAATTACCGACTACTTCTCCAAGTGGGCGGAAGCAATCCCGCTAAAGGAAGTAAAGAAATCGTTGCCAATTTATCAAACACCATGTCATCTATCGACATGGTGTCCCAAGACGGATCGCATGACAACGGTCCCCACCATCGCAATTCCTTCATCGTTTTATAGAAATTCAAGATACAAGACGCCTCGCCGACAACCTATAATCCACCAAATGGATTAGCCGAGGCATTCAACAAGACGATTATCAAAATCTCCGGGCTTGTGAAAAGTAACAAGCTTAGACCGATGATAAACTCGAGAAGCACTCGGGCGACGCACAACCAGACGCACGCCAACGGAGCAACCCCGCACTCTCGGCTCACGTGAAGCGCTTCTCCCATTGGAAATTCAGATCCCACACTCGCCTTTTCAACAGATGACGACCAAGAACAACATCGAAAACGCCTCAAGAGCTTGAGATGTTAGATGAGAAGCTCGAGGCTCAACAATGCATTGAGTTCTACCAAGCTAGATGTCAAGGCTTTCAACAAGAAAGTTCGACAGAGAACCTTTAGAGAAGGAGATTTGGTCCTCGCCGACGACCGATAATCCTCACTTCCAAAAAGAAAGGTAAATTCAACCTAAATGGGAGGGCCCGCTTGTAATAGAAACGGTTTACTCCAATGGTGCATATCGCCTAATTACCCAAAATGGCGACCGGCAATTAATGCCGATAAATGGGAAGTTCCTGAAGAAATACTATCCATAGTATCTTCGGGATAACCCGTTTCGACGGGAAGTTCCTCGTGGGATGTTTCACCCACTTTTCGCGAGGATAACCCTAGATTTGTCCTCCATCATAATTTTCCCCACATCAAATTCCTTGACGGTAGGTCTATAAATTTTCTGGTACATTACCAAAATCCCCTCTTGATTCCTTCTATGAACAAGGGGCTCACTCAAAATTCCTTTCACACTGGAGAGAGAATATAAAATCCTTCCTCTCCAAGCGTAAAATCCTTTTAGTGTCAAGCGGAAGGGTTTCACCTTTCATCTCGTAGCCGATCAAGGTATGCGCCGATTTTCGCACTGTGTTGTCCGATCAAGGTCACCCGAAGTCTCTTCGCTCTCTGAGTGGAGATCCCACTCTTAGTTCCATCTTCATCTCGTAGCCGATCAAGGTATGCGCCGGATTTTCGCACTGTGTTGTCCGATCAAGGTCACCCGAGCTCTTTCGCTCTCTGAGTGGAGATCCCACTCTTAGTTCCATCTTCATCTTAGGTAGCTACCGATCAAGGTATGCGCCGGATTTTCGCACTGTGTTGTCCGATCAAGGTCACCCGAGCTCTTTCGCTCTCTGAGTGGAGATCCCACTCTTAGTTCCATCTTCATCTTAGGTAGCCGACCGAAGGTATGCGCCGGATTTTCGCACTGTGTTGTCCGATCAAGGTCACCCGAGCTCTTTCGCTCTCTGAGTGGAGATCCCACTCTTAGTTCCATCTTCATCTTAGGTAGCCGACCGAAGGTATGCGCCGGATTTTCGCACTGTGTTGTCCGATCAAGGTCGCCTCGAAGTCTTTTCGGTTCTCGGAGTGGAGATCCCACTCTTAGTTCCATCTTCATCTCGTAGCCGATCAAGGTATGCGCCGGATTTTCGCATCAGTTGTCCGATCAAGGTCACCGAAGTCTCTTTCGTTCTCGGAGTGGAGATCCCACTCTTAGTTCCATCTTCATCTCGTAGCCGATCAAGGTATGCGCCGATTTTCGCATCAGTTGTCCGATCAAGGTCACCCGAAGTCTCTTCGGTTCTGAGTGGAGATCCCACTCTTAGTTCCATCTTCATCTTAGGTAGCCGATCAAGGTATGCGCCGGATTTTCGCACTGTGTTGTCCGATCAAGGTCACCCGAAGTCTCTTCGTTCTCGGAGTGGAGATCCCACTCTTAGTTCCATCTTCATCTTAGGTAGCCGATCAAGGTATGCGCCGGATTTTCGCATCGTGTTGTCCGATCAAGGTCACCCGAGTCTCTTTCGTTCTCGGAGTGGAGATCCCACTCTTAGTTCCATCTTCATCTTAGGTAGCCGATCAAGGTATGCGCCGATTTTCGCATCAGTTGTCCGATCAAGGTCACCGAAGTCTCTTCGTTCTCGGAGTGGAGATCCCACTCTTAGTTCCATCTTCATCTTAGGTAGCCGACCGAAGGTATGCGCCGGATTTTCGCACTGTGTTGTCCGATCAAGGTCACCCGAGCTCTTTCGTTCTCTGAGTGGAGATCCCACTCTTAGTTCCATCTTCATCTTAGGTAGCCGACCGAAGGTATGCGCCGGATTTTCGCACTGTGTTGTCCGATCAAGGTTGCCTCGAAGTCTTTTCGTTCTCGAGTGGAGATCCCACTCTTAGTTCCATCTTCATCTTAGGTAGCCGACCGAAGGTATGCGCCGGATTTTCGTGACCAGTTGTCCGATCAAGGTCACCGAAGTCTCTTCGGTTCTCGGAGGGAGATCCCACTCGCCCATCTTCATCTTAGGTAGCTACCGATCAAGGTATGCCGATTTTCGCATCAGTTGTCCGATCAAGGTCACCTCGAGCTCTTTCGCTCTCTGAGTGGAGATCCCACTCTTAGTTCCATCTTCATCTTAGGTAGCGCCGATCAAGGTATGCCGATTTTCGCACTGTTGTCCGATCAAGGTCACCGAAGTCTCTTCGTTCTCGAGTGGAGATCCCACTCTTAGTTCCATCTTCATCTTAGGTAGCCGACCGAAGGTATGCGCCGATTTTCGCACTGTGTTGTCCGATCAAGGTTGCCTCGAAGTCTTTTCGCTCTCTGAGTGGAGATCCCACTCTTAGTTCCATCTTCATCTTAGGTAGCCGACCGAAGGTATGCGCCGATTTTCGCATCAGTTGTCCGATCAAGGTCGCCTCGAAGTCTTTTCGCTTCTGAGTGGAGATCCCACTCTTAGTTCCATCTTCATCTTAGGTAGCCGACCGAAGGTATGCGCCGGATTTTCGCATCAGTTGTCCGATCAAGGTCACCCGAAGTCTTTTCGCTTCTGAGTGGAGATCCCACTCTTAGTTCCATCTTCATCTTAGGTAGCCGACCGAAGGTATGCGCCGGATTTTCGCATTGTGTTGTCCGAATCAAGGTCACCCGAAGTCTTTTCGCTTCTGAGTGGAGATCCCACTCTTAGTTCCATCTTCATCTTAGGTAGCCGACCGAAGGTATGCGCCGATTTTCGTGACCAGTTGTCCGATCAAGGTCACCCGAAGTCTTTTCGCTTCTGAGTGGAGATCCCACTCTTAGTTCCATCTTCATCTTAGGTAGCCGATCGAAGGTATGCGCCGATTTTCGCATCGTGTTGTCCGATCAAGGTCGCCTCGAAGTCTCTTCGTTCTCGGAGTGGAGATCCCACTCTTAGTTCCATCTTCATCTCGTGTAGCCGATCAAGGTATACGGGATTTTCGCATCAGTTGTCCGATCAAGGTCGCCGAAGTCTCTTCGGTTCTCTGAGTGGAGATCCCACTCTTAGTTCCATCTTCATCTTAGGTAGCTCGACCAAGGTATGCCGGATTTTCGACTGTGTTGTCCGATCAAGGTCACCCGAAGTCTTTTCGCTTCTGAGTGGAGATCCCACTCTTAGTTCCATCTTCATCTTAGGTAGCTACCGATCAAGGTATGCCGGATTTTCGCATCAGTTGTCCGATCAAGGTCGCCTCGAAGTCTTTTCGTTCTCGGAGTGGAGATCCCACTCTTAGTTCCATCTTCATCTTAGGTAGCTACCGATCAAGGTATGCGCCGGATTTTCGCATCAGTTGTCCGATCAAGGTCACCCGAAGTCTCTTTCGCTCTCTGAGTGGAGATCCCACTTAGTTCCATCTTCATCTTAGGTAGCTACCGACCGAAGGTATGCGCCGGATTTTCGCACTGTGTTGTCCGATCAAGGTCACCCGAGCCTCTTCGGTTCTCGGAGTGGAGATCCCACTCTTAGTTCCATCTTCATCTTAGGTAGCCGATCAAGGTATGCCGGATTTTCGCACTGTGTTGTCCGACCGAAGGTCACCCGAGTCTCTTCGGTTCTCGGAGTGGAGATCCCACTCTTAGTTCCATCTTCATCTTAGGTAGCTACCGACCGAAGGTATGCGCCGGATTTTCGCATCAGTTGTCCGATCAAGGTCGCCTCGAAGTCTTTTCGGTTCTCGGAGGGAGATCCCACTCTTAGTTCCATCTTCATCTCGTAGCTACCGACCGAAGGTATGCGCCGGATTTTCGCATCAGTTGTCCGATCAAGGTCACCCGAAGTCTCTTCGTTCTCGGAGGGAGATCCCACTCTTAGTTCCATCTTCATCTTAGGTAGCCGACCGGTTGTATGCGCCGGATTTTCGCATCAGTTGTCCGAATCAAGGTCACCCGAGTCTTTTCGGTTCTCGGAGGGAGATCCCACCTTAGTTCCATCTTCATCTTAGGTAGCCGATCGAAGGTATGCGCCGGATTTTCGCATCAGGTTGTCCGATCAAGGTCACCCGAGTCTCTTTCGCTCTCTGAGTGGAGATCCCACTCTAGTTCCATCTTCATCTTAGGTAGCCGACCGAAGGTATGCGCCGATTTTCGCATCAGTTGTCCGATCAAGGTCACCCGAGTCTCTTCGGTTCTGAGTGGAGATCCCACTCTTAGTTCCATCTTCATCTTAGGTAGCCGACCGAAGGTATGCGCCGGATTTTCGACCAGGTTGTCCGATCAAGGTCGCTCGAAGTCTCTTCGGTTCTCGGAGTGGAGATCCCACTCTTAGTTCCATCTTCATCTTAGGTAGCCGACCGAAGGTATGCGCCGGATTTTCGCATCAGTTGTCCGATCAAGGTCACCCGAAGTCTCTTCGGTTCTGAGTGGAGATCCCACTCTTAGTTCCATCTTCATCTTAGGTAGCCGACCGAAGGTATGCGCCGGATTTTCGCATCAGTTGTCCGGATCAAGGTCACCTCGAAGTCTTTTCGCTTCTGAGTGGAGATCCCACTCTTAGTTCCATCTTCATCTTAGGTAGCCGATCAAGGTATGCGCCGATTTTCGCACTGTGTTGTCCGATCAAGGTCACCCGAAGTCTTTTCGTTCTCGGAGTGGAGATCCCACTCTTAGTTCCATCTTCATCTTAGGTAGCTACCGACCGAAGGTATGCGCCGGATTTTCGCACTGTGTTGTCCGATCAAGGTCACCTCGAAGTCTCTTCGGTTCTGAGTGGAGATCCCACTCTTAGTTCCATCTTCATCTCGTAGCGCCGATCAAGGTATGCGCCGGATTTTCGCATCAGTTGTCCGATCAAGGTCGCCTCGAAGTCTTTTCGTTCTCTGAGTGGAGATCCCACTCTTAGTTCCATCTTCATCTTAGGTAGCGCCGATCAAGGTATGCGCCGATTTTCGCACTGTGTTGTCCGATCAAGGTCGCCTCGAAGTCTTTTCGGTTCTCGGAGGGAGATCCCACTCTTAGTTCCATCTTCATCTCGTAGCCGATCAAGGTATGCGCCGATTTTCGCACTGTGTTGTCCGATCAAGGTCACCCGAAGTCTCTTCGGTTCTGAGTGGAGATCCCACTCTTAGTTCCATCTTCATCTCGTAGCCGATCAAGGTATGCGCCGGATTTTCGCATCGTGTTGTCCGATCAAGGTCACCGAAGTCTTTTCGGTTCTCGGAGGGAGATCCCACTCTTAGTTCCCCTCTTATCTTAGGTAGCCGATCAAGGTATGCGCCGAGATTTTCGTGATCGTAGTCCGATCAAGGTCACCGAAGTCTTTTCGATTCCTACGAAGGAATCATTGCTAGCCTCATCCCTGAAATAGAACACATTCTTCCTTTCCCACCTCAATCAATCTTCATCCGTTCACCATTCTCCCCAAAAGAAGACACCGAAGTTCGACTCGGGCATTTTATCCCGCCTAAGAAGGATAAAGCCAACGCCACACGCTGCCGGTTTAGTCTTTCTCCATTGAAGAAGACACCGAGTTCGACTCGGGCATTTTATCCCAAGCCTAAGAAGGATAAAGCCAACGCCACACGCTGCCGGTTTAGTCTTTCTCCATTGAAGAAGACACCGAGTTCGACTCGGGCATTTTATCCCAAGCCTAAGAAGGGATAAAGCCAACGCTTCACACGCTGCTGTCGGTTTAGTCTTTCTCCGATTGAAGAAGACACCGAGTTCGACTCGGGCATTTTATCCCGCCTAAGAAGGGATAAAGCCAACGCCACACGCTGCCGCCGGTTTAGTCTTTCTCCGATTGAAGAAGACACCGAGTTCGACTCGGGCATTTTATCCCGCCTAAGAAGGATAAAGCCAACGCTTCACACGCTGCTGTCGGTTTAGTCTTTCTCCATTGAAGAAGACACCGAGTTCGACTGGGTATTTTATCCCAAGCCTAAGAAGGGATAAAGCCAACGCCAACACGCCGCCGTTAGTCTTCCCGTGAAAAGATGAAGCCTACGATTCAACATCGTAGCATTAAGTCTAAGAGAGTCTCATTCTTTAGCACAACGCCATGTGCGGAACGGATCCGATAATCCGCGACGCTAGCCCAACTCAAACGGTAGTTGGTAAAGGCTCATCAAACCCGCTGAGGGTCGGGTTGGCTAATAACCCTAAAGTCAACGCCACACGCTGCCGGTTTAGTCTTTTTCCGATTGAAGAAGACACCGAGTTCGACTCGGGCATTTTATCCCGCCTAAGAAGGGATAAAGTCAACGCCTCACACGCTGCTGTCGGGTTTAGTCTTTTTCCGATTGAAGAAGACACCGAGTTCGACTCGGGCATTTTATCCCAAGCCTAAGAAGGGATAAAGTCAACGCCTCACACGCTGCTGTCGGTTTAGTCTTTCTCCGATTGAAGAAGACACCGAGTTCGACTGGGTATTTTATCCCAAGCCTAAGAAGGGACGAAGCCCACGGTAACACGCTGTCGGGTGGTCTCTTGCCCGTAAAAGAGTACAAAGCCTATGTATTCAATATCATAGCAACAAGTCTAGAAGAGTTTCATTCTTTAGCACAACGCCACGCGCGGAACGGATCCCGATAATCCGCGACGCCAGCCCAACTCAAACGGTGGTTGGTAAAGGCTAATCAAACCCGCTGATGGTCGAGGGTTTGCCAAAATCCTATAAGTATTATGGTTAATTATTTCGACGGCAAAAGAATCATAATAAACAATGAAAGGGATGGATCTTATTCATTTGAAGCAAATATAGAAGGGGCTACAACCGCTTAAGCATCAAGTCTATGACAAAGGATTTGTTGTTCGAAATGACACTTCATCATTGTAAGCCCGGTGGAGTTCTTCCCGCAACTCGCTCAAGGACTCCTCATCGGTGTTCGTCTTCGCGGTTGCCTCCTCGAAGCTCACCGGCCGCTCGGATGATCGAGCTCCCTAGACGCAACGATGAGGGCTTCTTCCTTGTTGGCCTTGGCCACCCAAATTGCCCATCCTATCTTCCTCAAGATGGAGCTCTCCCCGAAAGCAAGATATCCTTCTCCGCGACTCGCCACAATATCACCGATGTGGCTTAAGGAAGAATATGTCTCAAGAACAACGTACCCCGAGCTGATCGGCGCTGTCTTTTCTCAGATCCGACTTCGAGCCCAAGAAAACACGAGCATCGCGCCATGCCTCTAAACGCGAAGTCGGTATGAGCGGCTATGTATGAGGAAGCCCCAGCCTGCCCGCGCAGCTCTTGCGCCTCGAGCCGCTCTCCGATGGGCGAGATCATCAACAATGGCTCGAGCCACTCGGTAACCCATATCCCGTATCAAAGCCATCCGGATCAAGCAAAGGTCTGAATCGATGAAGAGAAAGTCCGCCATGAAGGACCTTTTCGATCACAAGGTTCACCAAAGAAAAGAATGAGCGATTTCCAAACAGATAATGAGATGGGATGGATCTTCATCCAAAGATCAACGCCTCACCGCATCATGGAGTCGAGATGTAGGCTCTGCACAGAAGAAAAGAGGACTTTAGAATTTTCAGTAAAAAAAAAATGGGCGAAAGCTTATTTGGCTAAAAGACCCTTACCCGTTTCCTTCGGTGTAGCTTCAGAGGCTAGCGAGTCTACCAGAGGCGTATCTATCGGGCCGATGTTAACCGCAATGAGCCCTCGCAGTGCTCATCTATCTCAACGGTCGCTGTGGTAGCTGATTCTGAGAAAGCGACGGAAAGAGGGGTACCTGCCGCTGCACAAATGGAATGTCTCAGCTTCTTTTAATTATAGTAGTGTTGGCCAAACGGCTGGTCCTATAATTAATCGAAGAGAAAGTTCATACCTTCTTCAGGGATAGTAGCTTCGGGTAAATCCTCACCAAGGGTATCTCCATCTTGTGACCAAGCTGCCAGAGCAAGTCATCCATGGAAGTGTTGCCATATAAACCAGATCCCACGAAATCTTCCATGGAGAATTCTGAAAAAGAAGGCATTAGGAAAGTGAATGCAATTAAGACGAACAATAGGTAGAGTTACTTACCTCCTACGGTGTGATTAGCTGGCCTAGTCTCGGTTTGTGCATTTGTCTCCGCAATCTCTAAAAGAACAAAAGCAAAGAGGCAGTTAGTGGGGTACAAACTCGAAGTCATTCCATTCTCGTGATTTGCCACCCGTAAGAGGAATTATCGATGTTAGATGTACTGGTCCACGGATCAGGTCCTACATCGCCTCTTCCGCCATAGCTCCATACATTTGTTGAGTAAACTGGCTCAAGATGAGCGTAACCGGGCTCGCCAGAATTGTGGTGATCAAAATCAAAGCCGTGATCATAATCCCTAGAACCCCTCGCATGCTAACCGAGAAATGTCACCTTCAAAAGTCAAAATTTCAAATTTTGTCACGGTGAATTATTACCTCCGCCACCGATCGAACATTACCGGGTCAAGTCTATATCAAAGGACCGAGGATTCACGTGATTCTTGTGGGCTAGCCTCTTTCGCTTAACCCTTGAGAGGGTCGAATTCTTCCTCTTCAATAGATTTTCCGAAAATTCAATTGGATGAGAACTCTAATGGAAAGGATGAGAAAACGAAGGGAAAAGGAGAAAGTACCGAGATCCTTCTCATGAGCCGCAGCCTCCGCTGGTCCTCTCCTAAAGTAGCAGCCGAGTTGTGGAACTCCTCCTCACCTCACCCGGCCGATAAGATTGGCGGCGCCTCGAGCTTGACCGCATCTCAGTGTTCAATGCCGCTCGCAACGATGCTTCGCTACCAGATCTCGAGATGGCCCTCACAGGACTCGACTCGTTAGCTACTAATAGCTAACTACAATAGAGGAATGTCGACTCCACCGACGGCCCGAGCTCGAGATCAACCTAGCACCGTACACCCCATGACGCCCACAACCATGCTCAAGGCCATCCACAAGTCCACCTCGAAGTCCGAGTCGCCGGTTCGGGTTCCCAACATAAAGTTGGTCAGAATCAACCGGGCGAAAGCAAAACGACAGGAAAATAAGGCTCAATGAAGCATTCCTCATTTACTCTAAGGTGAGATACCCCGCCCGATATTCACTAGCCAATTGAAATAGCCAATGTTAAGTGAAGTCTCTGTGTCTTTGGCACCTCCTCGCCGACCAAGGACTCACCATATTGACCGAGAATCGAGGAAAACATCCGAAAAGATCCACCCTTTGTGAATCAGACTGCTTCTTGATCTCGCAAAACCACGCCTTCCATCTGCAATCCTCTACCAACCGTAAGAAAGGAGTAGACGAACTGTGGAACCCTGTCGACATCATGTCGGACGATGAAGGACCAACCAGGTCATCAAATAGGTATATGGGAGCTCTACTCTGACGGAAGGGATGCGTGATGATGGCTCGCCCTTTCTCGGGTAAACGCCAACTATATGCCGCAATCCACGGTGAATACCGCCACCATCACCGAAGGAGAGAGAGTTCCTTCTTGTGGGCGAAGTTGAACCGCAGGATAAAGGACCTCCAAAGGTAAAGCATCATCGATTGATATGGAACCACACACTTCTTGAGCCGATTGCAAGATAGCCCGCTAGAAGAGTTGTCTACCGGATAGGCTTCACCGCATGCCACGTAAAGGTCGCAAACTTGGTCCCCAAGGAAAGCCTTCTTTGGCGAAGCCGAGTGTATAAGAGTTAGCCTCGACTTTGATCAGTTCATTAACCTTCAAGGAGTGAGCGTGATAGTTCACATATTTCCTCGCCGCATTTGTCCTCCAAATGCCGGAACAAGTAATCGGGTAAACCGCCGCACTCACCGCGATTTCTTAGCTAAGGTTCGATTGGGCCGAGCTATATGGTAATGACAAGTGAGATCCCATAAAGTCTTATAACGACGGGCGTATGCTCCTTCACCGCTCCTCGATTGAGGGAAAGTACTCGATATAGCATCTTCCCCATGGGTAGACCTGAAATACGGTACATCTCATGCAAAGCCAACCCCAACTCGCCATGTTTGGTGAAAACGATTCGAAGTCCGGATTATAAAGCTCGAATAAGGTAAAGAAATGGTTGGCACCGATTGGAAGGCCATACATAGTGGCACTAATCGCCAATACGCACCGCAGCACGGTTCTCCATCCCATCTACCGAGGACGAAGCGGTCAGCGACCCCACCAAGCTTACTTGACGAAAGTGTACCCACCAAGAATCTATGATCGACGACGCATCTCTCGCCCAATTTAGCAAGGCGATTCTTCAAAGTCGAGGCAGAACAAAAGCTCATCACGGGCGGTGTGTCCAGCCCTACAACCCTGTGGTGAAGGCCGATGACGCGATTCTCGCTGGAACCCGAATCCGGCCGGGTAATAAACCCACAATGAATATGATCATGCTCTCTCGACGCCATGACATACGGCGGTCACAAAGATGGTGTCTAAGGTCGGTCAATGAGAGTTGACGAGGTATCCGGAATATACAAGGCCTCCGTCGCCTTTGTTCAACCATCTCACTCTCGATAAGAGTCAGATCCGGATCCTTAACCGAAGTCGCCAATAGATAACTGCCTTTCGCAAAGGTTCGAGAGCCGGTGTCCCTACGAAGGGCATCGGTGACCAAACGCCGGAGAACGCGGAACTTCCTCAAATACCGATCGCTCACGATGTCCCCGGCGCAAATCGAGGCGTAGATAGAAATCGCTGGATCATCACACATGGAATAATAGTCACTATGACGCCCATCGACCGCGAGGGTCGGAAAAGCTCCCGAGGAATAATCAACCGAAATCGAAAATACTCGCTAGTAAATGGCGCTTGAATTCATCTTACATAGATTGAGTCATTTACCTTATAACGGTATGACGATTTCATCCGATAAATACCCGAGAACGATGAATATAGTCGTAAACAAAGCGACAATATATATCCCGCTCTACAAGCAAGAGTACGGTGAAATCGCCCCGCTAAAAACATCGAGACGGTGATTTTGAAGCCTCGATCCTCACGAAGGAGAATCTCAGCTCTTCCCAATCGCCTCACAAAGGAGAACGGCTGGGTCATAACTAACGCACACCAAGCGCCGGTCCCCACAAAGGAGGATTTCGCTCTTCCCAATCGCCTCACAAAGGAGAACGGCGGGATACAACACATATATGCACGAAGATAATAAGTTGGCGCACCACCGAAAGAAGGAGGCGGCATTCACGCACAGGCGAAGTTGAGCGACTTCTGAGCGCTGCGGATCTTCCCGACGACATCGAAGCCGCAAAAGCACGACGAAAAGTCGATACACAACTGAAAATCAGCAAATAAAGTCAAAAGGCTACAAAATCCGACGCCGAAGCACCACGGGCGCCTCTGCCGGACGCCACCGCCACGCTGGACGCTTAGAGTCCAGAGCCGCCTGCTGGTACCGGCGCGCTGCCAGTAGCGCTGGTGCCTCGAGGGCGCTGGCGACTCAGCCGGCCAAGGCCGCGGCAGTAGCGCTGGCGCTTCAGGCTGACGCTTCGCTGGCGCTGGCGCCAGCCACGCCTGGCTGGCGCTTGGCCACACGCGGCCATTGAGCTGCAATGGCCGCATTCGCTGCCATGGGCGCCGCCACTGGGTCGGGCGCTTCATTCAGCGCCGCTGTCTCACTGATCGCATCTCGGTCCTTTCCTCGTGGTCCGCCACCAGACGCACAAAAAAGGGAAGAAAAGAAGAAAAGAATTTACAAAACCTCAGACACATACCTCGTTGATCGAAGGAAATAAGACGGCGAAGCTTAGATGAAAACAAGAGAGAGAGAGCACTGTGGGGCCGCCTAGGTCAAGAATAGAGGAGTATGGGTATTTATAACAACCCCATATGAACCCAATCCTCTTTGAACAAGGACTCCTATTTTGGCAAGAAGTAGGAATTCTAATTGGAGCCCAAATCAATTCTAATTAGGACTCTAATCAGCCCCTAATTAGGAGTCCTAATTGGAACCTTATCCGATATCAAAACAAGGCCAAATCAGTCCGCTGATTGGCTCCTACCCCTTCGCCAAGTTTGGAAAGATTCTCAAGATTGATTCGCAGAATAACATCTTGTGAAGGCCCCCATCGACATCAACGCCGCCTAATCCTACCCAACTAGGATTACGAGTATAAACCGCTTCCTAATTTATCGAGAGTTCCTAAGAATATTTTCACAAAAATATTCTTAGGATAACTCGATCGTATGATTGCATCGACGCCGATCAACGCCGCCTAATCCTACCCAACTAGGATTACGAGTATAAACCGCTTCCTAATTTATCGAGAAGTTCCTAAGAATATTTTCACAAAAATATTCCTAGGATAACTTGATCATGAATTGCATCGACGATCAACGCGTCAGCCCAATCCTACCCAACTAGGATTACGAGTATAAACTGCTTTCCAATTTATCGAGAGCCCTAAGAATATTTTCACAAAAATATTCTTAGGATAACTCGATCGTATGGATTGCATCGACATCAACGCTACGCCTAATCCTACTCCAACTAGGATTACGAGTATAAACCGTTTCCTAATTTATCGAGAAGTTCTAAGAATATTTTCACAAAAATATTCTTAGGATAACTTGATCATGCGAATTGCATCGACGATCAACGCTACGCCCAATCCTACCCAACTAGGATTACGAGTATAAACCGTTTCCTAATTTATCGAGAAGTTCCTAAGAATATTTTCACAAAAATATTCCTAGGATAACTTGATCATGCGAATTGCATCGACGATCAACGCTACGCCCAATCCTACTCCACTAGGATTTCGAGTATAAACTATTTCCAAAATTTCAACGAGGAGTTCCCGGAGAATAAATCCATATTCTTAAGGATAACTCGGTAACCCTTAATTTCTCCCACCATAATCTCCAAGAGAGGGATAATCGATGAGGAGGAAAGTCATGTTGACATCGGATAATCATATCCTCCCAGAAGTTAAACCAACAACACACGGATGATGAAGGAATTAGCCAATAAGGGTTATGAAATTCCATGTACCGATACCAATGTGTCGCCAACAAAGGAGTTCACGACATATGGAGAAGTCCAAAGTCCGATGGTTAGTCGACAACCACCAACCGACACGAAGTTACAAACAAAACTCACTCACCACCAATCAAGATTTCAACAAACGGTCGACAATAAATGCAAAGACCGCGGATCTTATCAGAATCCTACAAAGAACCGATGATCCGAAGAATCAAGACTTGAAGCTATCTTTGGGACCTCACCATCAAGGCCGGAATCATCATGTCCAAAGCATCCCGCACTCATCAAGAATCGACCGAGACGCTTTGGAGGGGTATCTCAGAGGCATAAAAATTGCTTATCGCACCAACAAGACTCAGAACGGTGGGTCGACAACCGACGATCCATCCGACGGCGCGACTCGTAACGCCGACGCGGATTACGCCGCGAAAACGATAAAGCCAGTCGACGAACTCATGAAGTGGGTCGGTGAGGCGACGAGCCAATAAACGACGCTGCCGTGGAGAAAACCCGACGAAGCTCAACGAGGCGGGTTGGCTAAACTCGCGCTGACGAGACGGAATCAACCGCATTTAGTCCGCCGATGCAAACGAACCGCTCGAGCTCAAAGTTGATCGGACACGGACTCAACACAACGGCGACATCACCGAGCAAAACTAAGCCCGAAGACCAAGAATCGACGAAGAATCGACGGAATAACGACTGAACCGACGATACGGACCTCGGCCAAATGGTCGAGGTGGCTCTACCAACATGGCCGAGGTACCGCCAAGTGGTCGAGGTGGCTCGCCACTATGGTCGAGCCACCTCGCCAAATTGGTCGAGGTACCGCCAAGTGGTCGAGGTGGCTCGCCAAACATGGCCGAGCCTCCCGCCAGTGGTCGAGGTGGCTCGCCAACATGGTCGAGCCTCCTCGCCACTGGTCGAGCCACCCCCTTTGAGATGTATAAATAGGGGGTCTTGGTGGTGAAGGGGCTGGATTTTGGAGACTTTGAGGTCGGATTTTTGGGATTTTGGCTTGGATTTTGGCGGACTTCTGAAGAGCCCTCGCGAGATCTACGACGCACGGTTCTGAGCAACGGCGAGCACAAGTCCAGTCAACGTCAGATCTTCAATCAAAGGTAACCAATTCGGTCGAACTACAGATACCCTCTAGATTAAGCTTCGCTTAATCTCGTGGATAGCGCGGATTTCTCCTAGTAGATCTCACCCGCTCCGGCGATCCTCTCCTTCGTGAGTGTGATCCCCTCAGGCGCTTCGTTTCCTTCGTGAAACGAGCCCCTTTACATCTGTAGTTCCAACCCGGCCCTACTCGATCGATTGCGCGGTGGTCCACGGACACAATAAGTCCCTAAGACAGCAAAGAACCCACGCAAGCCGGTGATCCGATATAACGTAGATCCTCGCTTGTTCAAAAGGATAAAAGTTGTAATCTTTTTGATTTTCATTGTAAGCCTTAAAATAAAAGGCTTATATTTCTTTGAATTTGTTTCAGCATCAAGTTTGTAAGCAAGTTCAAATCAATGACAATCATCCCAACTTTTACCGCAACACTAGTGACGGTAGACCCATCGCCAATGTACATAGTACTATTAGCACAAAGTAGCAATGGAGATGGGTCAAAGACCATCACAAAGCCCGTTGTCCATGTTTGAAACATTGGCGATAGGTAACCCGCCAATAATGCTTATTGGTGATGGGAGACCCATCACCAAAATTAGACATTGGTGACGGGTTTACCCATCACTAATGAGCATTGGTGACCGGTTATTAGTGAGTGAAAAGATCCGTTGAACCAATTGGCCCTCAGATACATACATATAATAATAATCTTGCATATAGATTGAATATCACATCCCCATTTTAAAAAATCAAATTACAATATATATTCAACATTCATACCACATCTCCATATCCACCAATCATATGTAATATATAAATCACATCTTAAATATCCATCCACAAAATAATAAAATCACAAACACATACTACGATCAAATATAAAACAAACCTACATGTCCAAATATGTCTAACACGATCCAAAAGTCTATAAATGTCTAATAACACGATCCACCACAAAATATAATACAGAGAAAAACTCACTCCTTGTCATTATTATCATCTTCATGATTGGTGAGGGTCAGATCAAGACGTCAGATAGTACTATTGCTTCCTACAGAGTACCTCCTCTAGCTTAAAAGAATGCAAGTCAACATGAAAATGTTTTTCACAAAATTCATAACATATACATATGTTTAGATATATATACCTCTCCACAGCCAAATCCAACACCGGATTATTTAACCACCGCAAACACCTACTTAGTAATAGCAAAGTATATATCATAGGGATGAATTTTCCTTAATGAAGCAAAATTGTGACGCAAAGACAATATCCAGGCCATTTGTGCACCCTCTAACTTACTCGTAGTGGTGGGAGGAATATTGAAAGCCATGCCAGGTTCAAGATGGTCGATCACGTACTGTCCGATATCACCAATCACAAATGGTATCACATCTGCCGCTGCAAGGTCATCGCGGTGCTCACTAGCCCTAGTCCTAATAGTGGCAAATGACCTAACTCTCCAACACTCGATAATGGCACCCTCCCTTTCTTGGATGGTCTAGAACCATAAGCACCATCAATGACTTCCCTCCACTACTCTTTGGTCATGTGATTAGGATCCAAGAGGGTGTCTCCTATGCCCCGAGACCGAGGCCTCGGGTCAACACTTCATCTTGCGATTGGCGAACCCACCCACGAGATGTATAAATAGGGGGTCTTGGTGGTGAAGGGCCGGATTTTGGAGACTTTGAGGTCGGATTTTGGGATTTTGGCTTGGATTTTGGCGGACCGAAGAGCCTCAGTCTACGGCCTTAGGTTACGCAGCGAGCACAAGTCCACCAACGCCGATCTTCAATCAAAGGTAACCGAATTCGGTCGAACTACAGATACCCTCTAGATTAAGCTTCGCCTTAATCTCGTGGATAGCGCGGATTTCTCCTAGTAGATCTCACCCGCCCGCCATCCTCTCCTTCGTGAGTGTGATCCTCAGCGCCGCTTCCTTCGTGAAACGAGCCCCTTTACATCTGTAGTTCCGAACCCGGTCTCTACCGATCGGATTGCGCGTGGTCCACGACACAATAAGTCCCCAAGACAGCAAAGAACCACGCAAGCGGTGATCCGATATAACAGATCCTCGCTTGTTCAAAAGGATAAAAGTTGTAATCTTTTTTGATTTTCATTGTAAGCCTTAAAATAAAAGGCGATATTTCTCTTTGAATTTGTTTCAGGCGACTGAAGTTTGTAAGCAAGTTCAAATCAATGACAATCATCCCAACTTTTACCGCGAACACTAGTGACGGGTAGACCCATCGCCAATGTACATAGGTACTATTAGCGACAAAGTAGCAATGGAGATGGGTCAAAGACCATCACAGGTAAGCCCGTTGTCCATGTTTGAAACATTGGCGATAGGTAACCTGCCAATAATGCTTATTGGTGATGGGAGACCCATCACCAAAATTGTAGACATTGGTGACGGGTTTACCCATCACTAATGAGCATTGGTGACTGGTTATTAGTGAGTGAAAAGATCTGGTTGAACCAATTGGCTCCCTGTATACGAATACATATAATAATAATCTTGCATATAGATTGAATATCACATCCCCATTTTAAAAAAATCAAATTACAATATATATTCAACATTCATACCACATCTCCATATCCACCAATCATATGTAATATATAAATCACATCTTAAATATCCATCCACAAAATAATAAAATCACAAACACATACTACGATCAAATATAAAAACAAACCTACATGTCCAAATATGTCTAACACGATCCAAAAGTCTATAAATGTCTAATAACACGTATCCAGCCACAAAATATAATACACAGAGAAAAAACTCACTCCTTGTCATTATTATCATCTTCATGATTGGTGAGGGCTGCATCAAGACGCTGTATAGTACTATTGCTTCCTACAGGAGTACCTCCTCTAGCTTAAAAAGAATGCAAGTCAACATGAAAATGTTTTTCACAAAATTCATAACATATACATATGTTTAGATATATATACCTCTCCACAGCCAAATCCAACACCGGATTATTTAACCACTGCAAACACCTACTTAGTAATAGCAAAGTATATATCATAGGGATGAATTTTCCTTAATGAAGCAAAATTGTGACGTGCAGCACAATATCCAGGCCATTTGTGCACCCTCTAACTTACTCGTAGTGGTGGGAGGAATATTGAAAGCCATGCCAGGTTCAAGATGGTCGATCACGTACTGTCCGATATCACCAATCACAAATGGTATCACATCTGTCGTTGCAAGGTCATCGTGTGCTCACTAGCCCTAGTCCTAATAGTGGCAAATGACCTAACTCTCCAACACTCGATAATGGCACCCTCCCTTTCTTGGATGGTCTAGAACCATAAGCACCATCAATGACTTCCCTCCACTACTCTTTGGTCATGTGATTAGGATCCAAGAGGGTGTCTCCTATGCCCTGAGACTGGAGGGCCTGGGTCAACACTTCATCTTGCATCGCCTCCATCGCCACCTGAATATCATATAGCAATAATTAATATAAATTATCAACTCAATTGAGAAATTATTAAGTCTGTACAAGTGTAAAATTAACTTTATACCTAAATTCATGTCATTAATCTTCGACACCTTATTACTCTGATTGTAACCCTCTAGTGGTATATAAGTTACTCTAGCAAGAAGGGTTGGCAGCATAGTCAAGGCGCCTTGTGATATATCAATTTCTAAATTACTTCGAGCAACGTATCAAACTAGTAACATGATATACACTTTAAGAAGGTTACATACCGGGTTCTCTCTTAGATACTTATGCTCAATCCATGCATAGAGAGTAGCCCCCAGAAAGTGATTGTATTTCTTCTCATGGCGATTATCCGATACCGTCTCACATATTTTCTTCAAAATAAAGTACATTGTTATTATGTGCGGTGATAATATCAACAAGAAAAAATAACTCACCTTCTTATCACCCTCGCACTCAACAATGAGAGTCATCCAATTATATGGAGGAACCCTCTTATCAAGTTGATAAATCCTCTGCTAATCGATAGTTATTTTCTCAAACTATTTTATCTTGTGTTTATTCCTCCAATCTCAAGTCATCTTGCTCACCCTAGGTATTACATATTCCCAAGATTTCAGGTTGTCATCAAGATAATAATGCTCCTGCAAATTACATGTGGAAAAAACATATACTATAAAAATAGTCAAATAAAAAGTAAATGAAAGATGCAATGTAATGTATAATTACCATGAGCTTATCCCAAATTTTCTTTATGCTCCTCCATTTCTATTCTTTAAAAGCATGAGCAATGTTGATAGAGGCTGAGTCTCTATTAAACAGCCGATTAAATTATTTAATCTGACGGCATAATCCCCAACCAGAATGTTATCCCTAGACCACTCTAAAATGGTCCGGTAACCTTTGAGAGGTACTTTGGCACCTTCCTCACTCCCATTGCTGCCTCGGCTTCTCAAGGTCCTTACAAAGACAAAGAGAAATAAATATCTTAGAAATTTAAACAATCAAGATAATTATCAAAGCTCACTAATTTACACGATATTCTTACCTACTCCCCACACTCGATCTATCTTCCCATTTTCAAGTCTCTGATTTATCGTGCGATCATTCTTCTTAATTGCTTTTCTCCTCTTTTGATAGTTCCTCTCACATTTGTCTTTCAATACATTAGCTTGTTTAGATAAGGGAATCCGAGTGATCGCTGGAGTTCATGGGCGCTGGGGTTCAATGGAGGAGACATGTAATCTCTGAATTTGAAGAATCCGACATAGTCTCGTGTTGGATCTCATTGGCATCGGATCCATTACATGCATCACCTACAAAATTAAAAAAAATTATTAAATGTGAAACAAATATATATAAGGAATATAAAATATCGATGAACTTAAAAAAATGTAAAACCTAGATCGGGCAATGAAATCGGATGATGTGATGGACTTATAAGAGATGCGTGTATGGATGTCCCCGCAATATCTAACAAAATAATAAATATGACATTGGTACATCATGAATATCAACGGGCTTAATTCAATTAAATAAATTAATACCATTGTAGGTTGTAAAAAAAATTATTACTGAAGACAGCCAATATCCATGAAGCATTGTCGATGAAGGTTACAAGCTGACGACTTTCACGATAACAAAGGAGAATCAGAAGCTAATGTCTCCAGAGTACAAGGATCATAAGTTGACAATCCTTGTGAAAAGAGATTACAAGTAATGATCTCTTCAAAGCAAAATGCGGGGCTCATCCCCGCGTTTCAATACAAAACGCGAAGGCCACCCCCGCGTTCCAACATAAAATGCGAGTGTCGTGCCCGCGTTTTAGCACAAAACGCGAAGGCCACCCCCGCGTTCCAATACCAAAACACGAGGGTCGTGTCCACATTACTGCTCCAAAACGCGGAGGTCCACCCCCGCGTTTCTGCTCTAAAGTGCAGACGCGAGGCTCACTCCAAAACGCGAATCTTGCGTTTGACTCGTTCAAACACATTCTAAACGGTTCTAAAACCATTTTGCACGATCTGAGGGCCACAAATCCTCATTCAGGAGCGATTTCGGGGGTCAGTTACACCCCTGAAACCCCTATAAATAGCTGAAAGCTCAGCTGAAGAAAGGAGGGCGGTTGCTTTTTGGTTGGTGGGCTTTTGGTGTGTTTTCGAGTTGATCTTGGTGTGGATCTTTGAGTGGGCTTTGGCTTCTTCTCCTTCAATTATCTTGGAAGGCTTCTACTGGAGCCTTTGAGATTATTCGGCTTGGCTTGAAACCCTTTCGGGTAAAAAGGATCAAATCTCCCTTCCTAAAACTTGTTTAGAGTTCTCAACTCAACTAGAGTTCTAAACTTGCTCGGCAAGTTCACATTAAACTCTGTGAGAGTTTCCACACTTGCCTTGCAAGCTCGCCCAAGACATTAAATCAAGAGGTGACAACAAAGTCCCACGAGCCAAGACGGTCAGATCGTCAACGAGATATAAGATTCAAGCTCCCACCGCTACCGAAGAACCCGGCTTTAAATAAAGGGGGGGATCGCTTCTAATCCTTTCCTCTTTTGTAAATCGGGATAACCGATAAGAAAGTGATTGCAAGGATAGAGAGATTGTAATTCTTCAATAAAAGAATCAATACAATATCATTCCTCCACCTTCTTTCTTTAATTTTTTTCGACGACCAAAAGGTGGCGACTCCGCTGGGGATGATCTCTTTCACCGATGAAGAGGTGGTGGCGCAGTCCGACGTCGAGCTCATTGGGACGACTGTTGAAACTCTGACCGTAGAGTTCGATCAAGCCAAGTTTGAGGAGGCACTCTCCTCCGGATCCCTTAGCCCCAAGGCTATGCGCAAGATCCACAAAGTCTCTAAGGAGACCAAAGTCCCTTCGGTTGCCGTGGCTAACTTGATTAGTAAAGATGGTGATGTCACTGCAAAAGCCTCAAATCAGGCGAAAAGGAGCGCTGTTCATCGGAGAACACAGCCCCGAGATGGCCAATCGACCAACCAACACGAACTTCGCGTTTGTGAGCCAAAACGCGATCCCGAGCTTCGCGTTTCTTTTACAGAATGCAAGCCTCGCGTTTATGTGCCTGAACACGAGTCTCGCAAAAGCCAGGCTGAACGCAACCCTCAATGGCGCGTTTCACGATCAAAACGCGATTCTCAACCCCGCGTTCAAATGTTCAAATGCGGACCTCGCGTTCGGCAGGGGGTTGCACGCGATCCTCGCATCCCCAATCTAAAACGCGGGTCTCAACCCAGCGTTCAAGCATTCAAATGCGGACCTCGCGTCCCCAATCTAAAACGCGGGTCTCAACCTCGCGTTCAAGTGCTCAAACGCGATCCTCGCGTTCCAAATGCCAAACCATCGGCATGTCAATGCTGCTCACATGCGGCCAAGCCATCGGTGCTTAACCGATTGATGAACGTCGCTTTGTCCAATAAACGACGACATTATCACAGGAAGAAGACTTCGGAGGCCGAATACCTTGGAGTCACTTCCAACATGATCGGTATAGGGAGACCATCAATCTCTAACTCCGATGAGTCAAAGACAAATCGGTCCCCTAGCTTGAAAGAGACTTTGAATGAATCTGATAGAGTTTACCGACACACTCGGGCTCGAACAAGGGTCATATCCCCCGTCAACTATCGAAAGTTGGCTAAAGGAATTGAGTCTGATGATGAGCATTCAGTCATTGCAGAATCTCAATCCTCTAGTTCCTTCACACAGCATGAGAGCTCCGTTCATGTGGCTGGAAACTATGAAGATCTCATGAAGAGACTTGATGAGCAGCAAGCCATGCTCAAATCACAACAGGAGGCCATCAATGAAATCCGAATCTTGATGACTCAAATCATCGCAGACATGGCCATGCCTCAGAAGATAGATTCGCCGCCTCAACGCAAAGCTTCCCGAAGAACAAGATCATCTTCGTCGATGAGGAAGGAAAAGATGATTGAGACTTCTAATCAGGAAGCTCCCGACTTAGAATTCTCCTCTAAAGAAGGAAGAGAGGCCGAAAATGAGCAGAATCCTCAATTGGCAAAAATGCGAGAACTGGAAGCCCGCCTCAACGCCATGGCTAATAGGTGCAAGCTCCAGGATCAGGGGGTTGTCAGGCCGTATCCTGTAGAATGGGATACGGTTCCTTATCCTCCAAAATTCAAAATCCCGACGCTACAAGCTTTCGACGGCACGGGATCACCGAACCAACACATCTACCATTTTAAGTCACAAGCTAGAAATGTGATGTCAAACGATGCCATACTAGCTCGTTTGTTCATTGGCACCCTCAAGGGGGTTGCCTTTGAATGGTTCATGAAACTGCCTGCAGGATGTATCCAGAAATGGGCAGATTTAGAGAGACTCTTCCTGTCACGATTCTTTAAAGATGATACGAAAATCTCTGTCACTTCTCTCCTGACCATTAAGCAAAAGGAGGGAGAGCCTATCAAAGCCTTCGTTGAACGATTCCGAAGCATGGCTCTTTGATGCTCGACAGGTATGACACAGTCTGCTCTGATTGACACCTATCGGCACAATTTATAAATCAATCTCCTAGCTCGAATAGGGGTTGCTAAATACCGTTCCTAGAAATAGCTAGTCTCCCAAGGCGAACAGGCTGAAGCAATTGTTGCTAGGGTTGAAACCGAAGAAGAGGAGGCTGACTCGGAAGACCTGGCTATTGATGACCCGGCTCTAAATCGCGAGGCCGACACCAGAGACTCGATTAGTATCAATCTAGAATAATTACAGATGTCATCGATTTGTCAAAAGACATCATGTATCCCAAAGACTGGGGGTTGATTATTTATTATTTTCCGAGTAGAATAGCAAATTCTAAATATTGGCAAGTTAACAAAACACTTTTGATAATGTAAGCACTTCAAGTGCAGCAGCACCACCAAAATCAACTTATCATTCCTCTCCAATAGGATGATAAGTCCACAAAGTTGCTCAAATCGTAATACAATCCTGTCACGTTAATGTTATACCTCTGACAATCATCTTATCAACTCTCTCCAATAGAGTGATAAATCTTTAAAATCTTGTTCAAATCACAAGTATCAAAGATCATCAAGTTAACTCTGCACCTCTGATGATAAAATCAACTTATCAATTCTCCCCAGCAGAGTTTTGATAACCAACTTATCAATCCTCTCCAATAGGATGATAAGTCCACAAAGTTGCTCATATCGCAACACAATCCCATCAAGTTAACAATGTTATACCTCTGACAATCAACTTATCAATCCTCTTCAATAGGATGATAAGCGTACAAAGTTGCTCACATCGCAACACAATCCTGTCATGTTAACAATGCACCTCTGACGATCAACTTATCAATTTTTCCCACGGAGAGATAAGTATCCAAAAAACTTGTTCAAATCACAAGAATCCAAATCTTGTTCAAACCACAAGTACCCAATTTTATCAAGTTAATTTCATACCTCTGATAAAATCAACTTATTGACTCTTTTCAATAGAGCGATAGGTCCTCAAAATCTTATTCAAATCACAAGTACCCAATTTTATCAAGTTAATTCCACACCTCTGATAAAATCAACTTATCAACTCTCTTCAATAGAGCGATAAGTCCTCAAAAAATCATCATCAAGTTAAAAAATTCCACCTCTGATGATAAAATCAACTTATTGACTCTTTTCAATAGAGCGATAGGTCCTCAAAATCTTATTCAAATCACAAGTATCAAAGATCATCAAGTTAAAAATTCCACCTCGATGATAAAATCAACTTATTGACTCTTTTCAATAGAGCGATAGGTCCTCAAAATCTTATTCAAATCACAAGTACCCAATTTTATCAAGTTAATTTCATACCTCGATAAAATCAACTTATCAACTCTTTGCAACAGAGTGATAAGTCCCCAAAAGCTTGTTCAAACCACAAGTATGAAAGGCATGCCAAGTTAACACCATACTTTTGGCACCTTAAAGAAAAGTCTAAAAGACTTAGTTAAAAATGTGGGGTTCATCCCCGCGTTTTACTCATAAAACGCGAAGGACCACCCCGCGTTTCAACCTCAAAACGCGAGGATCAGGCCCGCGTAGCAAAGTTCAAGACGCTACGGTCACTCTTGCATTTCAAAAAGCAAAACACCGGAGTTCACCCATGCAAGACGAACGACTAGCGTGGACAAAAGCAGAACGCAACTTCTTTGAAGACAGAATGAGGAGCAATGCCTTCTCAGAATCAAACAAAAGAAGATATCCAAAGTATTCCGAAAGCTCGTCCCAGTCAACCGTGACCTTTAGAAAACTTTGGAGGGGTTCTCAGAGGGTCGTAAAAAATTATTACCGAAGACGCCTAATATCCACGGCTAATCGCCGATGAAGATTACAAGCTGACGACTTTCACGACAACAACGGAGAATCAGAAGCTAATGTCTCCAAAGTACAAGGATCACAAGTTGACAATCCTTGTGAAAAGAGATTACAAGTAATGATCTCTTCAAAGCAAAATGCGGGGCTCATCCCCGCATTTCAATACAAAACTCGAAGGCCACCCCCGCGTTCCAATACCAAAATGCGAGGGTCATGTCCACGTTACCGCTCTAAAACGCGGAGGTCCACCCTCGCGTTCCTGCTCTAAAGTGCAGACGCGAGGCTCGCTCCAAAACGCGAATCTTACGTTTGACTCGTTCAAACACGTTCTAAACAGTTCCAAAACCATTTTGCATGATCTGAGGGTCACAAACCCTCGTTCAGGAGCGATTTTGGGGGTCAGTTACACCCCTGAAACCCCTATAAATAGCTGAAAGCTCAGCTAAAGAAAGGAGGGGGGTTGCTTTTTGGTTGGTGGGCTTTTAGTGTGTTTTCGAGTTGATCTTGGTGTGGATCTTGGAGTGGGCTTTGGCTTCTTCTCCTTCAATCGTCTTCGAAGGCTTCTACTGGAGCCTTTGAGATTATTCGGCTTGGCTTGAAACCCTTTCGGGTAAAAAGGATCAAATCTCCCTTCCTAAAACTCGTTTAGAGTTTTTAACTCGGCTAGAGTTCTAAACTTGCTCGGCAAGTTCACATTAAACTCTGTGAGAGTTCCCACACTTGCCTTGCAAGCTCGCCCAAGACATTAAATCAAAAAGTGACAACAAAGTTTCACAAGCCAAGACAGTCGGATCGTCCACGGGATACAAGATTCAAGCTCCCACCGCTACCGAAGAACCCGGCTTTAAATAAAGGGGGGATCATTTCTAATCCTTCCCTCTTTTGTAAATCGGGATAACCGATAAGAAAGTGATTGCGAGGATAGAGAGATTGTAATTCTTCAATAAAAGAATCAATACAATATCATTCCTCCACCTTCTTTCTTTAATTTTTTCCGACGACCAACCATCAACAGGCGAGGATACAGGTGGAGACAATGGACTCAACAAAGGCTATGAGGATGTACTTGCATAATTAAATAAAATAGTAAATACGATGTATACATATGTATATCATGAATACAATATCTTTGAATAAATTATTACTTATACTTGATGACGACCTTACTCGATCTCGGGAAAATTTCCCTATTCGTCTTATCCTTTGGATCATCTGCCACTTAAATTTTAACATATATATATATATATATATATATATATATATATATATATATATATATATATATATATATATATATATATATATATATATATATATATAATTTTAAATTTTATTCGATACATGCTAGCAAAATATATGAAAGTCTATAATTGCATTGATACAATCAAAGATGGATACATTAACATGTAATATCTACTTTTAAATTCTACAAGTATCAAACAAGTTAATCTCCTACATTACCGATGTCAAGTCAATTTTGCACAAGATACATATTAAATGTGACATTCTACGTAGGAATAATAATTAAAAACTTTATAATCGTGCTCATTTGGATTATTAGAACCATCTGTGTTTTCATTGATAGCAATTTGAACAAGAGATCTTGGCTCCTTATACAATACGACCCAAACCTTTAGCTGCCTAGAATCTTTGATATAGAAGCATTGAGTACCCTAGTTTGAGAACATGAACTTTAAATCAAGATATATCTCCTTATCTAGACTTATAAGATTAAAACCATATGCATCCTTTGTTACTTCAGCATGATACCATTGAACCTTAAACATCACATAACTATGTATATTTTTTGTACTGTACGCATAGAGTATCTCTATGATATCTTCTACTAGTTCTCCATAATATATTAAATCACCAAGTACTGGATTTTGGTCTGTAGAGCTTGAATAACACTCTTGAGAGAAGGCAACCATGAACACACCGTTTTGGGTTACTCTCTCCTCATCAAACCCTACCCGTTGAAATAAGCACCCATTTACACGATATTCGTTGCATTATTTTACTGCATAGTGCGGGCCCTGTGTGTGAATTTTTATCTCTTCTAATACTGGCAAAGCAGCAAGATATTGCCTTTCAACCTAATGTTGAACATAATCAGAAATGATTGTTAAAAAGTTAATCTAAATTTTCCCTAAAATAATTAAAAATAAAAGACACATAACTTACTCATTTGCTACCCATTCGGTAAAATGCTTACTTCAAAAGATTCGTGCTAACGTGTTAGTTATTTCTAACTGCAACTCCTCTAAGTGTCAACTATTGATACGACACTAGAGATCAATTTCGTTAAAATGAAAAAAATATTTACACTAATTTACTTACTTCCAGTAGCCTTCAAAGATTTCTAAGTTGTGCAATACGAATGCATGAGCCTACTTTAAGTCGAATCTAGAATAATCTTTATTTTTTTGGCACCTTCATGGAAAGTACCATCTTTATTACTAATCGATGCAGGTTTTGTTGTTTGTACACCTCACATGTACCGAGAGGCAAATATCGTGCATTCATTTGTCATGTAACTACTAGCAATTGAATCCTCAGGATGAGCCCAATTACACATTATGCATTTCAAAAAACCCTACTATCTAAAGAAAACATTAATATCTATGAGTTATTAAGTATAAAGCAAGTACATGTTATATAAATGTTAAATTGAATTTCAACTAACCTCTCCATGGGATATACCCAACGATAGTTAACTGGTCCTCCGAGTATTGCCTTATCTCCAAGATGATGTTTAATATAGACTATGACTGTGAAAAAATAATGGAGTGAAGAATATCTATATTTTGTAGAGAGTTTCATTCATTTCTTTTTCAAGTGCCTTAAAATTGTCAACATTGATAACTTTAGAGCATAACTTTCTAAAGAATCCACAAATTTTGATTATAACCTTCGTCACTTCAATATTAGCCATGCTGTTATGAAGTGCCACCGGAAGCAATTGATGAAGAAGGATACAGTAGCCATGAGTCTTAAGTCCCAAAAATTTTCAGTCTTTCACCTAGATATTATTTAAAATATTAGAGCAGTAATCATCCGACGACTTCACCCATTTGAGAACCTCACAGAATCTCTGCATCGCAACCTTTGATATCGTAATGCGAGACAAAGGCAACTCAAATTTGCCATTAGCAACTTATCGTGCTTGCAGATCATGTTGGATGTTCAATACATTCAGATCCAAGCAAGCCCTTAGATCGTCCTTTGATTTCTTACCATTCTGTAGAAGTGTGGACAATAGGTTATCGCATATATTCTTCTCAATATGCATTACATCCAAGTTGTGTCAGATTTTGAGCTTTTTTCAGTAAGGGAGCTAAAAAAAAGATGCTGAATTTTGTCCAATCTATCGGCAGTTCCTCAGCTTCTATGTCATCTAACCTTTGCACTTGTCTCTTTCTTTTCGGTGCCCTCTTCATGATGGAAATGTATCTCGGAGCGAGAAGACCGTCTTTTCTCTTCTTAGCCATCAAGCTTTTTTACCCAGTTTTTACCTCTATATCTATGCTTGTTCTGCAACCATCTTCTATTAACCAATAACACATCTTTTAGCTATGCTGTAAATGGAAGTGTTTTGAAGTTTGGACCACATATAGGACAAGCGTATGTCCCTTTCGTAAACCAACCAGAGAGATTAGCATAAGCTGAAAATCATTAATCGTCCACATAAGAATAGCATGAAGATTGAATGACTCACAGGAATATGCATCATATGTTTGCACGCCCTCATCCCAGAGATGTTTTAACTCATCAATTATCAGCTCCATAAACACATCTATGTCATTACCGGGTGAGTCCTTGCTTGGTATTAGCAATGAAAAGGTTATATACAGTTGTTTCATACAAAGTCCAGGTAACAAATTATAAGGCATTAATACAATTGGCTATGTAGACCAACCGGAACTCATAATGCCAAATGGTAGAATTTGTCGCTAGATAGCCCTAGTCTAACATTTCTGCATTCGGTGATAGACTAGAGAAAAGATTGATCCACATGCTTTTATCCCTCTATATCAACTGGATGTTTGAGTTTACATCATCTATGCGTCCTTATTATGCCACTGCATATCTTTAGCTGTGTCTTTATTCATATATAACCGTTGCAATCTAGGCACTAAGGAAAAATGTTGGAGCGCTTTCACTGGTATTTCTTTTGCTACTTAACCGACTCATTTGCCTTTCGTGTTGAAGTGCGCATATGTCTTCTCCAACATGACACTCCACACTTTGCCCATTCATCGAGTTTCTCATTATTCTTATAATACAACATACAATCAATAGGACACGCGTCGATCTTATTGTAATAAAAACCCAAAGCGACAATGATCTTATTCGCATCATGACACTTTTCAGGTATGCTCTTCTCTCCATCCAGAATTACCTTGTATAGTAAATTAAGAAGCATCTGAAAATATTATATATGTCATTCCGCTGGGTCTTAATACACATCAATTGAAGAATAAATGACAATCTACTAAACTCGGTGCAGCCATTGTATAGATCCTTCTCGTCATCTTCCAAAAACTTCATTAAACTTTTAAAATCCTAGTATCACACACATCTTTGGCATTTTTGACACTTTCAATATCTTCGGCAACTTCTACAACTTTGGGTACTTCTGCAACTTCAGCACCTAGGGTGCCATAATCAATAATAGCGGCCTTAATATCATTGAACATTGCTCATGTATCATCTATCCCTATGTCTGTATTTTCATTAGCCGGTTCAATATCTTTGCCTTCCTCATGAAATTTTTAATATTTGCAAATCACATCAAATCCTCATCTTTCTAAGTGTTTTCATATAGCAATTCTATCCACTAACCCCCTATTTCTACACTTACTACATGGACAACACAATAATTCGTTCTCCAACTTCCTCGGATTTGTATACACATACTAAAAGAAGGCATCCCATCCGTCTAAATATCTAGTGTCACCTCCCTTTCTTCTTTTCATAATGAGAATATTGATCCATGACTTGTCAGGAACTTCTTCCATCTGTATGGTAGGTACACTTATTAATTATCTTAGTATATCATAAATCGCAATATGTTTGATAATCTTCATTGTAGTTGATTTGAATAAATACTAGATTGGTGTAATCACTCTTCTATAATCTTCATTATAGTACTAGGTTGGTCTAAACACTCTGTGATAATCTTCATTACTGTTGATTTGAACAAATACTAGGTTGGTCTAAAACTCTATCGGTTATCATAGGAAGGCTTCCATCCCATTAAGAATATAGTAGTGCTATATCTAACTTTGCATACTTGTCCATTTTCATTTCTAGGAAAGTTCGGCATTACCTACCTACTATTTTTTGAGTATATTGTGTGGATATTATTATACGTATCGATAATAGATCGAAATTGGTACATAATAGACCGAAATGCGTAACAACATATGCTTATTGTACACAAATAACAACGAGTACATGCGACCAAAATTTTCTAGAAATGAAATTGCACAGAGTATACAAAGTTAGATGTACGCACTACTATATTCCTGACCCGTAGAACTGGACAAATCTAATAATTTCGTGTCAGTTCTTTCTACTTATAGAATATATAAAATAAATGATCCTTTTTGGGTATAAACTTATTTTCATACCCAAAATTGACCCGTCTATCTTATATTACAACTCCAATGGCTTAGCAATAATTATTGGATGGTGATCTACGGATAACGTTAACTAATTTTTTTTATTCACCTAAGATGGATATATGACACATTATTTTGTTATATATCCCACTAAGGGTAATTAGCCTTAGGGTATTAGTATTAAAGTTAGCATTATTAGGGCACAAATCCTAGGGTATGGATAGTGTTGATATCTATTGGATTATGACGATATTAGGTTTAGGGTTAGGATAGTATTAGGGTTTTGTGAAATTAGGGTTAAAATTAGGGCATTTAGGTTTAGGATAACTACATTTGCATGATTATAAAAAATATCATTAATCATATAATAATTCTATAATAATAAAAATTAAAAATTGGAGAAAAGTGTAGACCAAGACCTTCTTTCAAGGAGGAGGTGAGTGTCAACGATGGTTGGAGTTGAGGGTGGTGGCGGTCTAGAGATTAGATACAATTTAGGGCAATCAAAGCCCAAAAAAGAAAATAATTAGTGAATTAAGGAAGAAGAAGAGTTGCAAAATGGTAAATTTGTAAAATGTTGAAAACTTACTGAAGATGATGAAGGAGGAGACGGCCTGGGGAGAAGGGGGCATCTGAAGGTGGAAGGCAAACAACGAGCAGTAATTTAGGGCTATCTCAGTTAGCATTTTGAGGCAAAACCCTAGATCTCATGCAAGCAAGAGGAGGAGAAGGCGAGCGGCGAGACAATGAGCGGTGACTGGCGGGGCAGAGCTTTTGAGCAGCAGCGACAGAGAGAATGAGAGAATGAGGAGGAGGTGGAGGCGAGCAGTTTTGAGCGGTGAGTGGTGAGGTGGAAGTTTTGAGCGGCGGCGATAGAGAATAGAGAAGATTTGAGCGGCGAGATATCAAAGTAAGGGTTAGGGTTTGAGTTTCGATCTTTCTTTTTTCTTTTTTTTAACCGTGGGGCCACTAATAGCAACGGGAAGGACTCATACCCCATCGGCAATGATAACGTTGGTGATGGGGTATAGGTGACGGAAGGCACTCCTATCGCCAATGTTATCATTGCGACATGCACGGCGTCCATCGCCCCGTCACTTTTAGCCTGTTTTTTACTAGTGGATGTAAGTTGCTATTTTTTTTTAACTTGCTATATTTTTGTTCTAAGCGGTTAGATATACATTATAATTTTAAACTAAAAGCTTAAGATGTTATTTTTTGGCTTTTCTACTCTAAAGTTGTCACCAATTTGCTCGAATACTTACTAAAGGTAGCTTGATAGAAACGTTAGAGAACGCATGAAACAAACTAAATATAATTGTTGTACGAGATTCATAAAAATATTCACTTAGCCCCTCCCTCTCTCTCTCTCTCTCTCATCCAAATAAAAATCTAGTCACTTGGGGCCACAGCTTTTCTTTGACAAGGCAAATCCTCGATCATCTAGGAAACATAACAACGCACACCTTAATCACTATCATTTGTGGAGCCAAAGTTAGACCCGGGCTATAATAAAAAGAACATGTGAATCATCAACATCTGGCAATATTTATGACTGTTCATATTGTATCAGGTGCATCAAACATCAAAGAGACCCCAAATAAGGAGGCCAAAAATAGCTTCGTTCTTGTTAAAGGTAAAACAAAGCGAGAAGTAGAAGAAAAAGCTGCTCAGAATAAGAAGCCCAATGCTCCCCAAGGAGATTGGAAAAAACCTCTACAATTCAAAGAAATTGTAATAAAAAACTGGTGTAACACCAGTTTATCTGAAGAAGACTACAATGCAGTAAATAATCTCTAGAAGAAACTTCAAGAAATGAAAGTTTCCACTCCAGATACTAATGCCTGTTTATCAGCATTAGAAAAAATTATCAAGGAAAAGAATCGAAAGATTCAGGACATTGAGAACGGATACCATAAATGCAGAGGCATCATGGAAAACCTAATGAGTAAATCAACCTTGACAATGTCAAATGCACTAAAAACTCAAAAAGAGAAAATGCGAGATTCTTTGGGTTCAAGCTCTAAAGATTTAAGAACGATCTTAGAGGAAATTGAATTCAAAGATCTAGCAGTCACTAAAATTGATGACTTTGTCGAACTAGTCAATTTTTTCAAGTTTGATATTTCAAAATATCAAACACAAATAAAATTAAAAGATATGTTCGACAGTTATCAGAGAAACCTGATCAACGATCAGGCAATGCTCACTTTCTTTTAAAAACTGAAGGATGACGGGATAAGCTCGTTATTCCAAACAGCTTCACAGGTCATCTTAAACCAATATGACCGACCTAGAGTACTAGCCAGTTTTGAGCTCATACCCTCTCACAACGAACATATCAAAAAGGGACTAGTACACAAGTTATATCTTGATAAAACTAGACCGGAAGAATATAAATCCTTCATTCCTGAAATATGCACTCAGGCACTTGAAGAAACTGGTAAATATCAAAGAGCTTTTGAGTTCACCATATGGTCTATATGGGAAAACGTAATCGACCAATTTGCTCGAATACTTGCTAAAGATAGCTCGATGGAAACGTTAGAGAACGCATAAAACAAACTAAATATAATTGTTGTACGAGATTCATAAAAATATTCACCTAGCCTCTCTGTCTCTCTCTCATCCAAATAAAAATCTAGTCACTTGGGGCCACAGCTTTTCTTTGACTAGGCGAGTCCTCGATCATCTAGGAAACATAACGACGCACATCCTTAATCGCTATCATTTGTGGAGCCAAAGTCGGACCCGGGCTATAATAAAAAGAACATGTGAATCATCAATGATGTTTTCAGGATAATCCATGAGCATCCAGAAAAGCCTGGGAAGTTACATCTAGGCCCAAAAAAAAGCCAAATTATCATATACCGCTATATTTCATGGGGTGTAACAAGTGGGTTGGTATCTTTCTCTTTCAGCAATAACAATATATTAAAAGTGGTCCCATGTGACTAAACATATAAGGCCAACGTGGGTGTCAGGGCATGGCAGAGATAAAGAGGGTGTAGGGTGTAGTAACTATCCTAAACTTAACCCTGCCAAAATTTTTATGGAGACCCATTCCAATTTCAATGGAGAACCACCAATTTGAACCAAACTTAGGGAGGAGAAGAATGAGAAGAACTAATTTCGAAAAGCCCTTTTTGAGCCCTAAGTTGACATTTCCAAGCTAACTAACTTCCTTTGTCACGTCAACATGAATAAGTCATGTCAGACTCATCTTTTTTGCTACATATCATGATATTGCAGAAAAATGGCAGGTGATGATTTTTTTGGGTTTGGTTGTCTAATTGGACAACTTTTAATATCTTGTTGTTGCTGGAGGAAAACAAAATGCCAATGCGATCATTGAGGGCCTACCGAATATGTCAATCTAGTAATTTAGCCGACAAGAAGGAATATTATGACATAGGGTTAATTGCGATAGCTTTAATTATCAATCACTCCTTGACAAATCTAAATAAAATTAAAGGCTAAAAGGCACTTAAATACCTTATAGTTTCACACTCTTAGCACTTATATACCCTCAGTTATATTTCGTAGCATTTATCAAAATTAGCATATTAATACCCTATATTTTGAAAACGTGACAATTTTATTCAAAAGTTCCCATATAATATTTATATGCTATTCTTATAGTTTTTCTCTATTAAGTTTGTTGAATTCATTGTTAATCTTTTAAAATTCTATTTTTAAAATAGAATTATGATGCATTTAAATTATAATTTGGGTAAGTTTGTAGTAATTTATTAAATATTAATGGTTAGAAAGCTCCAAAATTAACATATGAATGTTATATGGGAACTTTCGAATGAAAATTTTCACGTTTGTAAAATATAAGGTATTAAAGTGCCAATTTTGACCAACTAAGAGTATATAAATGCTACAAAGTACAACTGACGGTATATAAGTGCTAAAGGATTGAAACTATAAGGTTTTTAAGTGCTATTTAGCCTAAATAAAAATCTTAAATAAGTTTGAAATTCTCAATTAGATAGCTTAATTATCAATCCCTCCTTGACAAATCTAAATAAAAAATTAAAATTTTCAAAATTAAAAATAGGATATATGATGATATTTGATATTTTGTAGAAAGAGGTTTAATTAAAAAGAACATAGGTAGCATTTGATTCCCTATAGGAATGGGACTGGGATTTCAATGTCCCAATATTTTAATTAAGTCTCATGTTTGATTCGCCTAGGATTGAAACATGGATGGGATTAGGACTTCTCTCTAATGCTCAAAACTGTAGTAGGAAGTTTCACCATTCCTATTATTAAGGACATGATAAGCCCATGACTATTATACTCTCCCACCTTATGCCTTCCCCGCACTAATGATATATTATAATATTACAGTATAATATATTAAATTAGAGAGTCATTTGTAATTTAGAATTGTTAGGATGTTGTTTGTAAATTTTAAAACTTTAAGGAGTTGTTTGTGATTTTTGAAACTATTAGGGGTTGCTTGTACTTTTCCTAAGTTCAGAAGGTGGTTTATAATTTTCAAAACTTTCTAGTAGGTGGTTGTAAAGTTTTAAGGGTGTTGTTTTATCAAAATTTTATGGGCTTATTTGTAATTCAAAATTGGTAGGGGATTTTTGTAAATTCTTCGTGGTTGTTTGTAATTTTCAAAATTTTTAATGGTAGTTTGTAATATTTTTAAGGAGTTGTTTGTAATATTTTGATACTTCCCATAGGGTGTTTGCTATTTTCACAACTTTCATGGGGCTAGCTATAAAATTTTTAAAAGGCTGTTTGTAAAATTTTCAAGGGGATATTTGTAGCTTTTGAAGCTTTTTATAAAACTTTTAGGGGTTGTTTGCAAAATTTCGCGGGGCTATTTATAGTTTTTGAATTTTTGAGAGGTCTGCTTGTAATTTTTGTATTTTCTAGAGATTGTTTTCAATTTTGGATTTGAAAGTTTATAATTTTCTAAAGTTTATAGTGTTGTCTCAAATTTTAGATTTTCCATGGATTTATTTATAATTTTGAATTTTAAAGGGATGTTTTCAATTTTCTAAAATTTCACCGACCTACATGGAATTTTAGATTTTCATAGAAGTCATTTTGTAAATTTTGGATCTCAAAGGGTTTGTTTGTAGTTTGGATTTTCGGAGGTTATTTGTAATTTTTAGATTTTAAAAGGGCAGTTGATAATTTTTAATCACTTAAAACCCTTTTATATATAAAGGAGGGCTTTTTCTAATTTTGGATAATTTTAATTGGTAAGGATTTTTAGGTGGAGATATGATTAGAAAGGAAGGTTTTGATTAGTAGACTTTTCTAATAATGGATAGTTTTAATTTGATAAAGATTCACAGTGAATTTAGGATTAATATACATAATGCTAGTTTCGATAGGATAGATGAACACGTGACGCTTTAGCATGTTTTTGTAACTTTAAAAATAGTTCACCAATTTCTCTTTATATACAAAGGAGGGATATTGTTGTGACTATTGAAAATAGTAGAAGAGATCTATTCACACCAACATAACTACAGGGGCATCAAGGGGGTCTATCCGCAATTGGTTGATAGTATAGGGGATTTGACTGCAGTTAATCCTTTTTTCATCTTATAATCAAGGGGACCGTGCCAGATATTGTGGAGGGTAATTATAAATTTTCTCTTATTTCAAGACCATC
Source organism: Asparagus setaceus (assembly GCA_012295165.1). Classification (NCBI taxonomy): domain Eukaryota; kingdom Viridiplantae; phylum Streptophyta; class Magnoliopsida; order Asparagales; family Asparagaceae; genus Asparagus; species Asparagus setaceus. The sequence continues at coordinate 9,963,754 of CM022707.1, forward strand.
CATAAGTATTTACTAAATGAATTCTTGTATATTTAATTTCATTACCCTTTCCTAAATTTCTAATGTCAGACTATACTTATACGTGAAATTGCCAACATATTTTTGTATGAATTAAGAAAAATTAAAAGATGCATATTCAACAATTTCTAAGAAGCAGAAGGGATTCAAATCCGTTACTAGCATGTCCCGTTTTGAACGTGGTCCAGTTAAAGAAAGTCATTTTGATTGGTAAAAAAATGAATCATTTCTCATCTAGTTTCTTTAAATTTGAATTTTGACCTCTAAACTGGTTTAGTTATGAACCAACGGGAACTGGTCCACAACTAAACTAGTTTTGTTATTTTGTATAGTGGTGGGCAGCTAGCCGTGCTGGCTCTTCCCGCAAGCTAGCTCATGTGGGCCCACTAGCGAGACGAGCTAGCTCATGGCTCACAACAAGTCAAGCGAGACGTTTTTCGCCACTTATTTTTGGGTCTAGAGCTCAGCCCAGCCGCTCAGGGGCTCGAGAACAAGCGAGGTGGGTCATGGCATGGGCCGGCTCGCACAACCCACTTAATTATTTATTGTTATTTTTTCTAATTTTTAATTGTTTTTAATAGTTTTTTAAGCATTGTATAACAATTAAGAATTATATATAAATAACAGACTAACAATGTAACAATTATAAGAAATAAAAATAATAATTTTATTGAGCAAACATAGAGATATAATGTAATTCAGAGCGAATTCTATGTCCCTAAGCAGTAAATAATTATTCCACTAGCTTTAAAACATATAAGAACAAAAAAAATTAGAACAATTTGTAAAATAATAGCAAAATACAGATCCATGGGCAAGGACGAGCGAGCCAGCCTGCCCACCTGCAAGCCCAACTCGCTCGCTGGGCCTTGTGAGCCGAGGGGGTTGTATAAATATTTCGAAAAACAACTGAGGGTATATAAGTGCTAAATTAGTAAAGCAAACATAACATATTTTAGTGCAATTTAGCCAAAATATACCTTATTGTTATCGGAGTACAAATTAAAATAACATATTGATGCCGGAGCAGAAATAAAAACCATAATGAAAACTATGGTCATTTTGAATACCAATATGATAATTTAGCCGTTTTCTCTCTCTACATCCCCAACAAAAAACAATAACCTTCCTCCCTGAGAAAGCAAAGTCCTCTTCCGTTACGTGACAAAGGATACACGCATCACTTGTAGTGGCAAAGTTAGACCCGGACTGTAACACAGAGAACTTGCGAATCAAGTTTTAGGGAGAATTTATGAATAGCGCGAAAATGTTGACAAGTTACATTTGGGCCCAGACTGGAAAATATATATATACTATAAATAGGATCACGTGGCTAATTTGAGGTAGTAATGGCGTTGTACAATTTTCTTTCCTCATTGATTCTTTTGTTGTCTTGGTCTCTGAAAAGGTTCATTCTTTTGAATCATTGGACAAATTGCAATATAACACACTAAACTAGTATTACTGTGGTTCTTGGAAATAATATCCCTACTCTACCTTTTGCGCATTAACCTTTTACAGATTAAACTAATATGTTATATTATTGTCTAGAAAATTTTGGCTAAAATATCAGATTCGCATATAAGCATATAAAGTGATACTCATTCTCTAGTAAGGCTTAAAAATTGACGACGATAATAATACCTAAAAATTAATATACTTAACCAATAAAACCTACTTCGATCTCCAGAATTTTAATTTAAGGGGGAAAATTAAGAATTTTTGCATATATATCCCACAAACATTCCACACTAACGGATTTGCTCCCCAAAATTTAAATATTTGCAAAACAACTCATCCCCTACCCAGTGGCGGATCCAGAAAATTTTATCAGTGGGGGCAAAATCACTAATATAACCAGTACATGATACTTTAACTAAGTATTAACACACCAAAACAAAGCAGACATATATGTACATGAACAAAAATAGTCAATAGAAGTATTTTGTTAAAAAGTTTTACAATTGTTCCCTTTGCGTTCTCATGTTTTGATAATATTGTATGATTTTCTCATTGTCAATGTTATCAAATATATCTCTCTCAATATAAGTGACTAAACAATCATTCAATCAGTCATCACCCATGCGATTGCGCATTCGATTCTTCACTATATTCATTGCAGAGAATGTTCTTTCCACGGTTACAGTAGCAACTGGTAATATCAAATATAACTTCAAAAGAAAATATACGAAATGATATACAACATGCTTTTTGTTTATCCCCAGTTGGATGAAATTGGGTGAAAATGACAATTAAATCTAAAAGTGGTCGCTTACAAATAAATTTCTAAAAGGTCTATTTTGAAAATTTATCCCCAGTTGGATGAAATTGGGTGAAAATGACAATTAAATCTAAAAGTGGTCGCTTACAAATAAATTTCTAAAAGGGTCTATTTTGAAAATTTATCCCCAGTTGGATGAAATTGGGTGAAAATGACAATTAAATCTAAAAGTGGTCGCTTACAAATAAATTTCTAAAAGGGTCTATTTTGAAAATTTATCCCCAGTTGGATGAAATTGGGTGAAAATGACAATTAAATCTAAAAGTGGTCGCTTACAAATAAATTTCTAAAAGGGTCTATTTTGAAAATTTATCCCCAGTTGGATGAAATTGGGTGAAAATGACAATTAAATCTAAAAGTGGTCGCTTACAAATAAATTTCTAAAAGGTCTATTTTGAAAATTTATCCCCAGTTGGATGAAATTGGGTGAAAATGACAATTAAATCTAAAAGTGGTCGCTTACAAATAAATTTCTAAAAGGTCTATTTTGAAAATTTATCCCCAGTTGGATGAAATTGGGTGAAAATGACAATTAAATCTAAAAGTGGTCGCTTACAAATAAATTTCTAAAAGGTCTATTTTGAAAATTTATCCCCAGTTGGATGAAATTGGGTGAAAATGACAATTAAATCTAAAAGTGGTCGCTTACAAATAAATTTCTAAAAGGTCTATTTTGAAAATTTATCCCCAGTTGGATGAAATTGGGTGAAAATGACAATTAAATCTAAAAGTGGTCGCTTACAAATAAATTTCTAAAAGGTCTATTTTGAAAATTTATCCCCAGTTGGATGAAATTGGGTGAAAATGACAATTAAATCTAAAAGTGGTCGCTTACAAATAAATTTCTAAAAGGTCTATTTTGAAAATTTATCCCCAGTTGGATGAAATTGGGTGAAAATGACAATTAAATCTAAAAGTGGTCGCTTACAAATAAATTTCTAAAAGGTCTATTTTGAAAATTTATCCCCAGTTGGATGAAATTGGGTGAAAATGACAATTAAATCTAAAAGTGGTCGCTTACAAATAAATTTCTAAAAGGGTCTATTTTGAAAATTTATCCCCAGTTGGATGAAATTGGGTGAAAATGACAATTAAATCTAAAAGTGGTCGCTTACAAATAAATTTCTAAAAGGGTCTATTTTGAAAATTTATCCCCAGTTGGATGAAATTGGGTGAAAATGACAATTAAATCTAAAAGTGGTCGCTTACAAATAAATTTCTAAAAGGGTCTATTTTGAAAATTTATCCCCAGTTGGATGAAATTGGGTGAAAATGACAATTAAATCTAAAAGTGGTCGCTTACAAATAAATTTCTAAAAGGGTCTATTTTGAAAATTTATCCCCAGTTGGATGAAATTGGGTGAAAATGACAATTAAATCTAAAAGTGGTCGCTTACAAATAAATTTCTAAAAGGGTCTATTTTGAAAATTTATCCCCAGTTGGATGAAATTGGGTGAAAATGACAATTAAATCTAAAAGTGGTCGCTTACAAATAAATTTCTAAAAGGGTCTATTTTGAAAATTTATCCCCAGTTGGATGAAATTGGGTGAAAATGACAATTAAATCTAAAAGTGGTCGCTTACAAATAAATTTCTAAAAGGGTCTATTTTGAAAATTTATCCCCAGTTGGATGAAATTGGGTGAAAATGACAATTAAATCTAAAAGTGGTCGCTTACAAATAAATTTCTAAAAGGGTCTATTTTGAAAATTTATCCCCAGTTGGATGAAATTGGGTGAAAATGACAATTAAATCTAAAAGTGGTCGCTTTTACAAATAAATTTCTAAAAGGGTCTATTTTGAAAATTTATCCCCAGTTGGATGAAATTGGGTGAAAATGACAATTAAATCTAAAAGTGGTCGCTTACAAATAAATTTCTAAAAGGGTCTATTTTGAAAATTTATCCCCAGTTGGATGAAATTGGGTGAAAATGACAATTAAATCTAAAAGTGGTCGCTTTTACAAATAAATTTCTAAAAGGGTCTATTTTGAAAATTTATCCCCAGTTGGATGAAATTGGGTGAAAATGACAATTAAATCTAAAAGTGGTCGCTTACAAATAAATTTCTAAAAGGGTCTATTTTGAAAATTTATCCCCAGTTGGATGAAATTGGGTGAAAATGACAATTAAATCTAAAAGTGGTCGCTTACAAATAAATTTCTAAAAGGGTCTATTTTGAAAATTTATCCCCAGTTGGATGAAATTGGGTGAAAATGACAATTAAATCTAAAAGTGGTCGCTTACAAATAAATTTCTAAAAGGGTCTATTTTGAAAATTTATCCCCAGTTGGATGAAATTGGGTGAAAATGACAATTAAATCTAAAAGTGGTCGCTTACAAATAAATTTCTAAAAGGGTCTATTTTGAAAATTTATCCCCAGTTGGATGAAATTGGGTGAAAATGACAATTAAATCTAAAAGTGGTCGCTTACAAATAAATTTCTAAAAGGGTCTATTTTGAAAATTTATCCCCAGTTGGATGAAATTGGGTGAAAATGACAATTAAATCTAAAAGTGGTCGCTTACAAATAAATTTCTAAAAGGGTCTATTTTGAAAATTTATCCCCAGTTGGATGAAATTGGGTGAAAATGACAATTAAATCTAAAAGTGGTCGCTTACAAATAAATTTCTAAAAGGGTCTATTTTGAAAATTTATCCCCAGTTGGATGAAATTGGGTGAAAATGACAATTAAATCTAAAAGTGGTCGCTTACAAATAAATTTCTAAAAGGGTCTATTTTGAAAATTTATCCCCAGTTGGATGAAATTGGGTGAAAATGACAATTAAATCTAAAAGTGGTCGCTTACAAATAAATTTCTAAAAGGGTCTATTTTGAAAATTTATCCCCAGTTGGATGAAATTGGGTGAAAATGACAATTAAATCTAAAAGTGGTCGCTTTTACAAATAAATTTCTAAAAGGGTCTATTTTGAAAATTTATCCCCAGTTGGATGAAATTGGGTGAAAATGACAATTAAATCTAAAAGTGGTCGCTTACAAATAAATTTCTAAAAGGGTCTATTTTGAAAATTTATCCCCAGTTGGATGAAATTGGGTGAAAATGACAATTAAATCTAAAAGTGGTCGCTTTTACAAATAAATTTCTAAAAGGGTCTATTTTGAAAATTTATCCCCAGTTGGATGAAATTGGGTGAAAATGACAATTAAATCTAAAGTGGTCGCTTTACAAATAAATTTCTAAAAGGGTCTATTTTGAAAATTTATCCCCAGTTGGATGAAATTGGGTGAAAATGACAATTAAATCTAAAGTGGTCGCTTTACAAATAAATTTCTAAAGGGTCTATTTTGAAAATTTATCCCCAGTTGGATGAAATTGGGTGAAAATGACAATTAAATCTAAAGTGGTCGCTTTACAAATAAATTTCTAAAGGGTCTATTTTGAAAATTTATCCCCAGTTGGATGAAATTGGGTGAAAATGACAATTAAATCTAAAGTGGTCGCTTACAAATAAATTTCTAAAGGGTCTATTTTGAAAATTTATCCCCAGTTGGATGAAATTGGGTGAAAATGACAATTAAATCTAAAGTGGTCGCTTTTACAAATAAATTTCTAAAAGGGTCTATTTTGAAAATTTATCCCCCCCCCCAGTTGGATGAAATTGGGTCGAAAATGACAATTAAATCTAAAAGTGGTCGCTTTTTACAAATAAATTTCTAAAATGGTCTATTTTGATAATTTGTCCCCCCCAACAAAACACCATCTCCTTCATCCTTCTCTCCTCCCCTCCCCCACTCACTCTCCTCTTTCCTCCTCCCCAAGATCCTCACCCTGACCTCCTCCTCTCTCTCCTCTCTCATCGCATTCTCCTCCTCCCCTTCCCTCCTCTCCATTCCCCACTCTCCTCTCTCTCCCCTCAAACATTTACCAAAAGCGGAGGGAGTGGAGGAAGGGGAGGAGAGAAGGGGATAAGGAAAGCAAGGGGAGTGAGGAGAGAGGTTGGGAATATGTGTACGTTTTTTTTTTTTTTGCAAATAGTTAAATTGGAAGGCAAATCTACAAGTGTGGAATATTTGCGGGGTATATATGCTAAAATCTTTAATTTTACTGCTCAAATCAAAATTCTGATGATTGGAGTAGGCCTTATTAGTTAAATGTGTTAAATTTTAGGTCTTATTATCGTCGGCGTCAGTTTGTTGGCCTTATTGAAAAATGAATGTCGTTTTATTAGCTAATCTGGTATCTTAGCCTAGTAAATTTGTTAGGATTACCATTAATTAGATATTAGTCTCTCAAATCTTTGATGGTTTTATATTAATTTCTCAAGCCTTAGAAATTGCTTATATGGCTCTCAAATGCTAAGTGGTCTTGCAATTTGGTCCCTTAATGACCACAATACCTATCATTTTATGTTCGCTCTAAAACTTCTCTTGTGCAGAAAACAACATGCGTTGGGGATTGAGGGGCCAAACCACAAGACCTTTCGGGATTCGAGGCACGTATGAACAATTTTAAAGATGTAAGGGACTAACGCAAAACTATTGAACAAGGACTAATATCTAAAGAATTATTAAAATATTTCTAGCTGGGAGGAAATGCAATAATGAGATGAAGGATCGCGCATGCTTCTGCAAACCAAAAGGCAGTCACGTGTAGGGGTCCCGCGGCCCAGCATGCGCGGGCCCGGCGACGGGTCGAGAAGGCCCATGACCCGCATCGAGACAAGCGTGCCGGGTTGTATCGCTTGATCGTGCCGGGTTATATCGCTTGATCGCGGGTTTAGACCTCGGCCCAGCCCGCTCGCGGGATAACATTAGGCGGGACGGGTCATGACACGTGTCGGCCCGCTCGACCCACCATATTTTATTGTTTATTTTTAAAAATTTTATAAATGGTTTTTAGTTTTTTAAATAGTTTTTAAGCATTGTTTAACACTAAAATTATATGTAATTAACTAACAATGCAACTATTCTAGAAATAAAAAATAATTTTATTAAGTTAAGCTATATATTTGTGTAGAATGACAGAGAGAAATATCGCAAACACAGAGATTTTACGTGTTTCGGAGCAAGTCCTACTCCACGGGCGGCAACTAATTGTTCCACTATTTTAAAAATATAGAAATAAATTACAACAAACTTTAAGCAAATAAAAATAGAGAAATACGTAAACTTGTAATAGCGTTTAATCTTCTGAATTCTCTTCGTCTCATGAACAATAACTTCCCGAAATAATAGATAAGAAATAACAAAGATTTAATAAAGTAAATATATCATAAAATGTAGTTATACAAATATTGAATAAATGTTGTGCATTGTTTAAATACATTTTACAAAAATATCTTGTCTTGCTGCTCTAGCAATACATGTATTAGAAATTTACAATCAGGTATAAAATTGAGAATTTATGAATTATCTTTATTACTTAATAAATAAAATCAACTGAAAAGGATATAGGGGTAATTGGAGGTAAATTACATTAAACCCCATGAAGTTTAAGCGTTTTGCATTAAAACCCCATGAACGTTCAAAATCGCACTAAACCCTCGATAACTTTTTGGAATTGTAGAAAACCCCTAATAACTTTCCAAGTTTTGTAGATAACCCCCATAATTAGAACAATTAAACCCCAAAATAAAAGCTATTTTGAAAGTTATTACGGGTCTAATATAATTTATTTAAAATATGTTGTGGGTTTTCTACAAAAGTTATTGGGGGATTAATGTGAACTTGAAGTACATGGAGGTTTAAATACAACTAAAAGTTCATAGGAGTATAGTGTAATTTATCCTAATTGATAATATTTTTATGGCCCAAATGGCGGCCGCTCCGCCATCGATTTCGCCGGCTGCGGCCGAAGTTGAACCCGTCCCGCTTATCACAAAGGCCGACCCAGCCCGCCCCACCGGCCTGCTATTGTAGCGGGCCGAGTTGGACCCGTCCCGGATCGGGCCTGGTCGAGCCAAGCTCGCGGGCTCGCGGGCCGACCCGGACCCAGCCGAGTGCCCACCCCTAGTCACGTGCATATTAATTACGAGAGAGAAAACAGAGGGCAGCCGGCAGTCGGTAGCAAAATCAATTTCTTTCCTTCTTTCTTAATGATGTATATATAAACAAACAAACAAACAAACACTTCGCAATTGAAGTACTCCAATTCTCTTCATTTGGCCAAAATCTCCATGTGGGTTCTGATAATAAAAAAAAAAAAAAACCAAGAAAACAAAAATTCCTACTGAGAATTGGAGCGATGGGGGACGAGAACAAGGTGCCATTGTTGGAAAAAGTATACTTTGAGAACTGCCCAGGTTGCAGGATCGATAAGAAAAAGGATGAGAGCTCTGGGTTACCTTACAAAGAGTTCTTCTTTGTGTGGATCACCACTCTGGCTACTGGTAATGGGAAATTTTTGGGAGTTCTTGATTGTTTCTTTTGCTAAAGAATAGATTTTTATGGGTCTTTTTCAGTTTTGCATGAGCTAGACTTTTTTTTAAGTTTTTGCTGGTTCCATATGTTTTGCAGGGTTCCATTGATTTTCAGTGTGTTTCTATAGAACAGATTTTCTGCTTCTTTTAGATTTGTTGGCTAGTTTGTATAGTATTGTCATTTTGTGACTGATTATTTTTAAGGATCTGGGGCCTGCGTGGGTGTCTTTTTGTGGAAAAAGGGTGATTTATGACCCAATATGGAAAGTAAACGTACACATAATAACTTTTTAGTAAGTGAGTGTTTCCTTTGTTTAGTTTTGCAGTCCATTAGATTCATGGCAAAATTTTCACTTCCACCAAAATCCTATCATTTTTAGAGGGATTTTGATTTGAGTACTTTTGACTGCCACCCCCGAGATTTTCATGATTTTTAAAGATGCAATCCAACATTTGGTAAAGTTAAATGTAGACCCCCACAATTTGATAACTTTTCAACCTTTCCGTTAAGATACATGCAACCAAACAGCCTTGAAAGCTAGGGAATTCACCCCTGAAAGCTAGTTGGTAGAGGGAGAGAACCAAATCCCTTATAAACCCAAAATTGACCCTTCATCTTGACATTGTGGGACTAAATGTACCCTAACATACCATCATACTTCTGCAGTCTCGTCGTCCACACAAGTTGGCTTTGCACTGGTCTAGTCCCAGTCAAAACTGCAATCCCAGCGTCAACCATTTAGGTTTCCACTAGACTAATCCCGGCGAACACAACAATGCTGGCTTCACCGCCAGTGCTTCTAGGTTGCAACTAGGAAGGTGGGATTAGCGCTGATATATTTGTAAGGGACCTAGGAAAACTCACCCTAAAAGTTTGTCGTTAGAGTGAGAAAACCCAAATCCCTTATAAATCCTTATAGACCCAGAATTGACTCCCCATTTGGTTAACATGGGACGAAAGGAACCTACCATCTTCTTTCCTGTCTAATGGTAATGGGATAAGTTTTCTTCAAAAAAAAAAAAGGGTTTACGTGGCATTGACAAAGAACCATTGCATGTAACTAGATACTTGCTGTGAAGTTTTTTTAGTAAAATTTTTTTCAAAGGTCATGTTCATAGCATCTGGTATCAATTTTTATATAAAAAAGTAAAAAACTAGAGGCTTCATATAAAAACTCATTTATTAATTTATTGAACAGGGAAACAACAATTTTTCCTGCATCTTGATACTTTATGCTGAGTTGTTAGCTCAATTTGTGTTTGCAGAGGTCGAAGGTTAAGTTCATAGGATCCTATAGTGACGCTTCATGCTTAAATAACTTATCGTTTGTTTCTTTAGTAATAGTTGGGACTGTAATTCTTTCTTCATAATGCCTGACAATAATCTAATTCTTTCAATTTCACTTCTCAGGTTTACCGATATCGTCATTATTTCCCTTTTTGTACTTCATGGTATGTATAAGACTATATTCTACTTCATGTATACACTCTTCAGCTCAATTTACATTACAGTGCTTGGTATAACACTTCATTTTATTTCTGCGGTTGTTGGAATAATGAGCTTCTTTTGGAATGAACAAGAGAACTTAACAATAACGATTCAACTGAAAAATCTTACATCACTTTTCTTTGATAGTTAATGCATTTTAGTTTCAAACACTTTCTACAAAACTGTTGAAGTCGTTCACATAGATGTCTTATGCCTGGAACTATCTAAAATGCATAAATTACTTTTACATAAATAAATAAAATGTAGAGCATGAAGTCACATTCTTCTTGTTTCCTCCTATTTGTCATGCATACCGCATCACAAATTGCGACATTAAGAAATCCAAATACTAGATAAGCCTATTGCATGGGAAATTGCAACATTAGGAAAATGATGAATTTCAGTCACAAGGCTTTGACTCCAGGACATAACCTTTCATACCAATTATTGGTTGTCTGATGTTACTCATGTCTCACATTTAGAAATTTAAACCTTAACTTTTTCTACATGAATTAGCAGTGGCTCATAATTACTTTGATCTGGTGCACTATGTTTATACTACAGAGTCTATGTTATTAATGACTTCTTCGACTTTTATTTGTCACAGATAAGGGACTTGCAGATCGCCAAAAGAGTGGAAGATATTGGGTTTTACGCAGGTTTTGTCGGTAAGTCTTTCTTAGGATGATGTTCACATTCTAACAGGTTGTATAGATCTGAGTATTGTTCAATTCAAACTTTAAAAAATTCATACTAATATCCATTCTTCATACATTGAAGGTGCTGCATTCATGTTTGGGAGAGCTTTGACTTCTGTATTTTGGGGAATAGTGGCAGATAAATGGGGAAGGAAACCTGTGATAATAATTGGCCTCATTTCATTGTCAGTACTACTTATTGCTTATTTATTGTTCACTTTGAACCTTCTTTACAAAAGAATAAATCTTGCTAGTTCTTAGGCTTTTGGAATTTGATTTTTTTTTTACTTCGTTTCATTTCTATTTCAGGATTATATTTAACACCCTCTTTGGATTAAGTGTAAATTATTGGATGGCAATTGCTACTAGATTCTTTCTTGGAGCTATGAACGGTTTACTTGGGCCAATAAAGGTATTGACTATTTCATTTGCAATGATGAAATTGTTCCAGTCCCTATTAAGTTTTCTTCATAATTTCGCTTCTTTTCAGGCATATGCTTCAGAAGTTTGTCGACCAGAGCATCAATCTATCGGACTATCACTGGTATGAACCTTTTTACTATTGACAAACGACAAGCCTTGTAGTATAGAGGGCTTAATAGAGAATTAATGCCTAAGTTTCATATGAAACATTTAAATAGATTTTAAATGTTCCCTTCTATAACAATTTGAGACGCAGAATGGACTGTATTATGAATTGGACACAACCATATATATCAAATGCTCAAAGTAATAATTTGTTTTGGTATCAATAGACCAATAAGAAAACAAATCTGAAGACATTGAAACTTCTGTGGTTAATTATGGTGCAGAATCAACATTGCGAGATCCATTATGGGAGTCTGCTTTCAAAGATTTTAGAATAATTTGAGCTTCATGCCTTCAACTGACTAAGATAATCTTGGTGGAGGGTTAGTGCCCCAAAATGCGTTGTAGGTAAAACTAGGTTGAATACAGGACTTTCCCTCAAAAACATAGCGGAGTCCTAAAATTTGAGATCGAGCATATGTATGCTGTTAGGATGTTGGAAGGGGAACAGCTCTTCTAGATGTTGGATCCATGGCTGGATGATCAGAACCAAACAAGAAAAGAATAATGTAACTGCGTGGTGCTAGAGTATAAAACTATAACCCTCGCCATAACTCTTGTCCATTCTTGATCTTAGTTCGTATGTCCAAGATTGCTCTTTCTGACGTATCAAATGCATATGTTTTAGCAGGAATTGGCTAGATGCTAGCGCTATTGAGAGAACTGTGAGAAAAATACAAAGAATGTTAGATTTAAACTGGACAAAAGTGAAAGAAGAGAGTGTATGCCAACAATTGGAGATCAACACGTATAAAAATGCATAACTATTATATGATCTTTTTTAAAAAGAATAAAATGGGGGGAAAAAATGGAAAATAGAACTGAAGTTGTTGTCTTGATTTTGACAAACTGTCTAGTAAAAGTCTTACAAAATTCAAACATACTTCTGGTTACTTTGATTCAATGGTGTTTGCTTAACAAATTAACTATAGCCTCTCTGGTTGTAGTAGAAAAGTTCTCTTACATGTATCACTCTAGTTCTGTGTATCTCATCCTATTTACATAATTCAGAGTCAACAAAATATCAATTGGCATCTTTGTTCAGGTCAGTACCGCATGGGGCATAGGTCTCATTATTGGTCCAGCTCTTGGAGGTTTCTTTGCACAGGTAATGAAGTTTTCAATTTAAAATAATTTTAATAGCGCATCTAGGAAGTTCAGACATGGACAAAATAGGACATGACACTGGCCTAAGAATTTTGAAGTAGCATGGCACTCAAGTAAAAACAAAGACACGTAAAGATCTTTTATTTCCCCACTCTTTCTGAACTTTTACTCTCAAACATTTGAGCACCTTAACCTCTGATACTTTGTGGATACTGATACGGGTCCATGTCAGACTTGGTTGAAAGAATCACATCATGGAATCATTCTTTAAAAATATATATAAACAGATTCATACACAAATATTGATAGCTATGTATGTATTGAGGTTTATACATGAGCAAATAGTTATGAGCATGCTAATATCCAGGGAACTAAAATGATTTCTTCCTTAAAAGTTGAATACCGGGACCTAGAAGGAAGTGAACTTTGGTTTAAAGTTGACTGAAGCCAAATTTGCAAAAGATGAAAGAAGGGATCTCTGAACTTTATTATTACTTTTGACTTTCAATTTAACTGCAACTTTTGGAAAACCTGGTTACGCACGATACCCAGTTTTCACTGTTCCATGGGTCATTTCCGCCTGAGCTCAAATATCTCACATATTTATGCTTGGATTCTCTTTAACTCATTTTTCTTTAATCGGACTCCATCAATCCTTTTCCAGCTTCCTAGTATCAACATTCTCTTTGCACTAGTTGCCCTGTTTTCCAACAACTTGATCTTTCCTCTTTAGTTAGCCGTCTTAATCTGGGAATGCATACATTTTCTTAATTACCCATTTCAAGGTAGCCTCTTTGTGTTTTAGAATGCTTAGCACTTAGAGGCTGATATTTCAAAGATAATGTTTCCAAAAGTAATATAACCTGATGAGATAGATAGTATACAAATCAATATATGAAAAAGAATGCTTTTAGATTCCGCTACTTCATACAAGTGTCAAATTTAGCAAACAGAGTTTAACAATTTCAGAAGCTAACTTATAAGTTCTTTGCACGAGTGTTATAGTGAAATACGATATAAACAAATACTCAATTATTTACTTCTTATTGTTAAAATATTTTGTGCACTATAAGCCTATTCTTCATTATTAATATATATTTAATGAGCCTATTCTTATTTTATCAGCCTGCAGAGAAATTTCCAGGTATCATTTCTGAAGAATCATTCCTTGGAAGGTATGAACGGTGTGCTATATACTTCAATTTGGTTGCCTTATTATCTTTCTCATCTTTCTGAACCATCGCATGTGTGTAGGTTTCCTTACTTCTTGCCGTGTTTCTGTATAACACTCTTTGCCGTTGGAGTACTTATTGCCTGTTATTGGCTTCCAGTGAGTAACAATCTCATTTCTAGTCTTATTTTATTTTTTTCGCTTTATATGCTCGATATTCTCTTCGATAGGCGTGCCACATTGTTCATCTTCTTTATGTTTGTACAATTTTAGTGATCAAATCAAATACTTTGCTGTAATTCTCGTAGACACATTTCCTTATCATCATAGGTAGACAATAAGATAATTGGTTCTGTGGTATTACTGTTCCTGCTACAGCACCATAACTCCGAAGTTTTTGTGAAGGATAATGCAGTTATCCTTTAATGCTCCATAGCTGATTGAGTCCCCTATGTGGGCTGAATTTTTCCCCACATATTGACTTTGTATTTTTTTAATTAATATTAATAATGTCTTTCCTGTTATCAAATCCCTAGGTAAATGTTTTTTCAAGGCTCCAATTCCCCATAAAGAGCAATGACATGTGTTCAAAACTTCACTATTCAGTGCTTGATGATTGTTCAGTGTCTTTAATCATTATTCGTGCCATAAAAATACTTCTTGTACTTATTGGGCATTTAAGTTTTATGTTTTCTTCACTCTGTCTGCAGAAAAACTTTTACCTATTTTGCAATACTAAGTTTATTAAACATATTGATTTTTCATTTTTCTTATTGGTTCTGTTAAGGGCTTAGTTCTGTCTTTCCTTTAAGCCTGTATTATCATTTGGTAAATTGAGTAGCTACATGGAAATAATGTGTCAGAACACGATTTTTTTCTTTATATGCTCGATATTCTCTTCGATAGGCCACATTGTTCATCTTCTTTATGTTTGTACAATTTTAGTGATCAAATCAAATACTTTGCTGTAATTCTCGTAGACACATTTCCTTATCATCATAGGTAGACAATAAGATAATTGGTTCTGTGGTATTACTGTTCCTGCTACAGCACCATAACTCGAAGTTTTTGTGAAGGATAATGCAGTTATCCTTTAATGCTCCATAGCTGATTGAGTCCCCTATGTGGGCTGAATTTTTCCCCACATATTGACTTTGTATTTTTAATTAATATTAATAATGTCTTTCCTGTTATCAAATCCCTAGGTAAATGTTTTTCAAGGCTCCAATTCCCCATAAAGAGCAATGACATGTGTTCAAAACTTCACTATTCAGTGCTTGATGATTGTTCAGTGTCTTTAATCATTATTCGTGCCATAAAAATACTTCTTGTACTTATTGGGCATTTAAGTTTTATGTTTTCTTCACTCTGTCTGCAGAAAAACTTTTACCTATTTTGCAATACTAAGTTTATTAAACATATTGATTTTTCATTTTTCTTATTGGTTCTGTTAAGGGCTTAGTTCTGTCTTTCCTTTAAGCCTGTATTATCATTTGGTAAATTGAGTAGCTACATGGAAATAATGTGTCAGAACACGATTTTTTTTCTTTAATATGTTTCCATTATGATGATCATTATGCAGGAAACATTGCACAATCATGCTGAAAGCAAAACAACTGATGAAACAATCGAACCTCTGGAGGCATCTCATAATGGCTCTGATATGAGAGAAAAGGATGTGGAAGATGAAGGAAGGGCTTGGCCTACTAAGGAAAATCTTCTTACAAATTGGCCACTAATGTCATCTATCATTGTATATTGTGTTTTCTCCCTTCATGATATGGCCTACACCGAGGTATATTTTGATGTTTACCATGTCTTTCTGAATGTTTACTGAACTTACTATTATGTATTAGTTTGAAATTAACGCGCTTTAGCGGTAATCTTGACTGTAAAAGTATAATCCCACTTTCGCCTAAAATGAGGTACAATTACCTCAAATGAGGACTAATTCCTAACAGGGAGCCAAAATTTCTGGATGATAGATGAACTTTTGCCTTTCACCTTCTCTGCCTCTCAAGGGGAAAAGAAGAAAGAATGGAAGAAAGAATGAACTAACTTTAAACACCACAATTCTAGACATTCATCACTTTCAGTTCTGAGGGTGGACACCTAATAGGACCAAGTACCCAAAAATTTTCATGGACACAAAGTAATCTTTTGAAGTATTTTCATTCAGAGATCAACTACCCATTTTCAGGGAAAGATGAAATTTATCTTTCATTGCATGGTTAAAACGAGATTGCAGAGAATATTCTTAAAACGTTGCAGAGTAGCAGGGCCAAGTATTGGTTAAAGTTATGGCTATATTAGGCAATCTAATGTCATAATTTTGACAGAATACTAAACTAGGTGTTGCATCCATAATAAACATGTACAGTTCTAACCCTTGGTTGATCATTTTTATCACTCAATATTTTACTGTCATTATGCTCTTCTGTCAATATGTATTGATTTCTAGTTACATGTACCACTAGATATTCTCTCTATGGGCTGAGAGCGACAGAAAATTTGGAGGGTTAAGTTTTTCATCGGAGGATGTTGGCGAGGTTCTAGCAATCTCAGGTATGTAAATGTGCAGCCCACCTTTTCGTTAAATGAAATGTTTTCATTTTTCCGACTAACCCTGCAACATTATACATTATGGTTTTGGTCTCTGTAATTTAGTTAAAATGCAGTTGATTGAATAAAGATTGGTAACTTTTGCTTTCCAGATATTTTTCAGTAAATGGTGTAGGTTCAATTCTAGTTCACTCAATACCAATTTAGTTACACATATATTGATCACCCCTTTACAGTTGATATAAGAGAAAGAATAAAACTTTCCATCAGTTCCTTGGTTTATAGTATTTTATAAAAATCTAATTGATCCATTTACCTTAATTTCTAATTATAATTTATTGACTTGTAGGTTTCAGTCTTCTAGTATTTCAACTGTTTCTTTATCCGCCAGCAGAGAGACTCCTCGGGCCCATAAATTTATCTCGTGTTTCAGCGGTATACATTCATGGTCACCTCTCTTCATCCTTTGATGTTTTATTCAATGTTTGTGCACTTCACCATGATATCCAATGATTTCAATATGCAGGCTATAGCTATACCATTACTTGCCAGTTATCCCTTTATGACTAATCTGTCAGGACTAGTGCTTTCGGTAGTAGTAAATTGTGCATCCTTGTTGAAGAATGTTCTTTCGGTGAGTCAAAATTCGCACAAAGCTTTGTTTGATCATTGTGAAGTTATACAGGAAATGCATGTTGTAAATGTTTGAAGCCAATTTCTTTCTTTTTCTTAAGCGTCGTAATATTGCCATCTAATGCTCTTGCTTATTTTCCAAGCAGATGGTTATTATTACGGAACATTCATTTTGCAAAACAATGCCGTGGTAATTTTCTTTTCATATCACTTTGCATTATAATTATGTTTGGTAACTAGCAATTATGGCTTCAGCTAAATGGCATGACAATTATTTACTTATAACCCTTGTTGCAAACAACAGGCTCAACACCAAAGAGGTGCTGCAAATGGCATTTCAATGACTGCAATGTCTTTCTTCAAAGCTATTGTCTCCGCAGCTGCAGGTGTAATGTAAGTATAAATATTTCTTTTGTTATATTCTAATTTTGATACTGTTATGGCATGATGATATGTCTAAATTTAGAAACCACTACGGTATTTATACTGACATGTCATTTCTTAGGCTATTTATGAAACACCGGTCGATTTACTTTATTGAAACATATATCATTTTGGAAAAGTGTTATGTGTGCTTGTGCAAGAGATTTGAAACTGAACCTTTTAAGTCCGTTTTATTTTTATAAAATTGCTAGCTGAATCTGAATTCCTTTGTCATGTTTTATTTGATTATTGAAAATTAATCTTTCTTATTTGCAGATTTTCATGGGCACAAAAGCCAAGATGCTCCCTTCTTACCAGGTATTGTTTAAGTTATATTTAACCAACTAATTTGATAATATTGTAAAAGGGAGGAAGAATGGTGAGCATATGTATGTAAATAAAATTAAGTATGTTACTAACTCATGTGCAAGTATAGTACCTCCCAGTAAAAGAAACATGCAGAAATAGAAGCTCTGGATAAATATAGTTTAGGGTCTTGCATTTAATCAAGTTATGGATATCAACTACAAGTTGATGTAGATTAAGACTAAGATATGGGTATTAAATGCAATTTTTGAACTGAGAACATGTTTATTGATGCTGCAGGTGATCAAATGGTTTTTTCATATTGATCCTGGTAGAGCTCATCGGCCTCATGATGACCTTCAAACCCTTTCTAGCAGTAAAATCTGAAATGTAAATATTAGTAGATAATACACGATAGAGATCTGAAGATGAAGAGTTTCGCTCAATTATTTCACCAAGAGTTCGAGGCACAATTCAGCCTCGATATGTTGTATACATCAGTGGCATGTCAATTGTTTGTATCAATTTGTTTCTGTTTTAGACAGCCAATTGAGCTTTTCAATATTGTCATAATTGGCGGTTGTTAGAATCTAAAGAATAGCAATTGAGCTTTTCAATTTTGTCATAATTGGCGGTTGTTAGAATCTAAAGAGTAGTTTCTGTTCTTAGATGAATAGTAATCTGATACTGCATAATTAATGAATTGGCCACCAACTGGGAAGGACCTTATACAGTCATAGAAGAAGTGCATCCCAGCACTTATCGGCTTCAAAGCTCAGACGGAAGAGTCTTGCACCATCCTTGGAATATAGAACACCTCAAAAAATATTTCCAATAATTTTGACTATAAGACTCTCATGTGAATATAAATATCCTTTTACATACTTTATTGTGTTCTGTAGTGCTTTTAGACCTCGCAGATGCCCGAGGCCTGACTCGAAAGACCTTGGTACCCTTTCGGTATAAAATCAAGGCACGTCATCAACTCGGTCGACTCGACTCGAAGACCTTGGTACCCTTCGATAAAACCAAGACACGCCATCAACTCGGTCGACTCGACTCGAAGACCTTGGTACCTTTTCGATAAAACCAAGACACGCCATCAACTCGGTCGACTCGACTCGAAGACCTTGGTACCCTTTTAGGATAAAACAAAGGCATGTCATCAACTCGGTCGACTCGACTTAAAGACCTTGGTACTTTTCGATAAAACCAAGGCACGCCATCAACCTTGGTACCCTTTTAGGATAAAACAAAGGCATGTCATCAACTCGGTCGACTCGACTCGAAGACCTTGGTATCCTTTCGATAAAACCAAGGCACATCATCAACACGGTCGACTCGACTCGAAAGATCTTGATACCCTTCGAGATAAAACCAAGGCACATCATCAACTCGGTCGACTCGACTCGAAGACCTTAGTACCCTTCGATAAAATCAAAGCATGTCATCAACTAGGCCGACTCAACTCGAAGACCTTGGTACCCTTCGATAAAACCAAGGCACGCCATCAACTCGGTCGACTCGACTCGAAGACCTTGGTACCCCTCGAATAAAACCAAGGCATGAAGTCGACTCATCTCGGTACAAATCTCAAAATAAGGTAAACTGCAGATAAATATAAACATAGACAAAGAAGGCACTCAGATTGAGGAGACTAAGATATAACTTTCATTGATCAAAATATTTACATCAATACTTACATCAATATTAATACAAAAAAGAGATAAAAGAACAGATACAAGGAACTCTTATGGGGCCCGACCGAGCAGGCGCCTTTGGGTCGAGAAGCAGGAACTTCATGGGGCCCGACCGAGCAGGCGCCTTTGGGTCGAGAAGCAGTAGATAGATGTTGAGGAGAAGCAATAGCTGGAGCAGCGGTAGGAGAATCAGCGGTAGTAGGAGTCGGCTGAGGAGTCGAATGGGGCTCGGACCCGGCCTCCTCATTGTCTTCAGTCTGGCTGGCGGAGCTATCTCGGTCAAAGTTAGATCTGCCACCCGACTCCTCACCCTCATCGTCCCCATTATCGGCATCCAAGACCAATCCTCCTCCTCTCGCCTCTATCTCTTTAAGAGCATCAAGGCAGTTGGCGACTTGGGAAGGGTAGTGGAACCAGTCGAGATCCAGCTTAAGGTCCGGATGGAGCTGATTCTTGAAGTAGTCGAAGCCGGCTTTGCAGGCCAAGGCCACTTCAACCTTTCCAAGAGTATTGTTGCGGTATTTCTCCACAACCTCCACTCAGTGAGCCTCGGACTCAAGATGATCGAGGCGACCTTTCAATGCTCGCACTTCAGCAAGAGACAACTCTCGTTGTCTCTCGGCCTCCAGTGTGGCTCAGGCCGCCTCCTTCCTAAGTTTTTCGTCAGCATTCACGTCCTCCTTCAGCTGATCCTGAAGACTCTCAGAAAGTTGGCGAGCCAGCCGAGCCCGCTCGAAAGCAACGCCGCTCTCTCGCCTCTCAACCTCGGCCTCGTCCTCCAAGTACTTCACCCTTTCATCCCGCCCATGAACTGCATGCTCGAGATGACCGAGCTCCTCCTTGAGTTTCTCGATCGTGGCCGACTTCTTCTTACTATGAGCCCTCAGCCCCTTCAGCATCTCCTCCCTTGTCTCTACCTCTCATCGCCACTTGCCATCATTTCTTCTCCATGTCTCCAACTCCTTCTCCTGGACGACCACCTTCACGTCAGTGGCCTCCCAAGTGGTCTTTTCGCCTCTAGCTTCTCTTGAAGCTTGAAATATACCTCTCGAACATGTTCGAAGCATCCAAAGAGTTCCTATTCTACCAAGGCCCCTCGGAGTAAATAACTCCTCAGGGCCTGGTGAAGACCACAGTCGGGCATGGTCGCCAAGATTTTGTCATCCCTGGGCAGACAGAACTGCTCCACAGCCCTGGCCTGGACGAATCACGACTCCAAGACCGACACCCTTTTATCAAGCCCTTGTGTAGGGACGAACCAATTCTCTTCAATTGGATCCCTCTCATGCCAGGGGCCAACTGCGAGCAACCCGATCATGAGCCTCCTCAGCCTCTCCCAGTCGGCCGCCAGCATTTCATTAATACGATAGGCAAGGGCCAATGCCGCCCTCATGAGCAGCAGATACCTCGGCCGTCGAGTCTTCGATAGCAGGCTCTTCAGCAGCAGGCTCCTCGGTGGCCGGCTCCTTGCCCTCTCGATAGACCAACCCGACTGGAGGAGACTGAGTCATTTCCTCCTCAGCTTGAGCCTGCACCTCAGCATGCACAAACTCCACCATTTCACCCCCCCCCCTCAATCTGAGCGGGGCACTCCTCATCTAGAATGACGATAGCAATTTGGTCTCTAGGAGCGACCGCAGGAGAAGAGTGGCGAGGTTTTTGCCTTCCTCAGCTTCTTGATCAGGGATGGGTATGGCCGCCTCTGCTGCGCCCCCTCCCTAACCTGAGTTGACTCAGCAATTCGGCAATCCTGGAAGGACCTTGGCCACTTGCTCTCTAAGCTGCCCCCTCTTCTCAGACCTTTCGGCCTGAGCGGTAGTAGCACCCGACCCAGCCAGCCGGGCCACTATCTCAGCAGCATTCGCTGTCACCTCCGCAGCCTCAGCTGGGGCTAACTCGGGCCTCAAATGCTTCTAGGGCCTGGCTGTGGATCCCGGTTGGGTCTTGTATAGCTCTTTTAGTGGCAAAGCAAATACTACCGCCCGGACATTATCATCATGGGTCGGCAAGTCTCTGGAAATGCCGGCCACCCTCAGCACCGCCGGTCGAACACGTTCTCAATCCTTCAGGACCTAGTATAGGCCCGAACCTTCTCGAGCCCCTCCTTATCCTCGGCAGTAAGGAAACCTGGCCTTAGAACATCTTTGTTGATCTCGAGCCAAGCCGAGCAAGATACGA
Source organism: Asparagus setaceus (assembly GCA_012295165.1). Classification (NCBI taxonomy): domain Eukaryota; kingdom Viridiplantae; phylum Streptophyta; class Magnoliopsida; order Asparagales; family Asparagaceae; genus Asparagus; species Asparagus setaceus. Next base: position 9,985,291 of record CM022707.1, read on the forward strand.
CGGTGTCGGCTCCAAAAACCCAGAAGAACTTCTCCTTCCAGTATTTTTTTGACTCAGGAGCGTTTGAGACCACTTTGAAGCTGCCAAAGTTCTGGAAATATTGGTGCTCTTCCTTCTTTCTAGTTTTGACACTGATAAGGTGGCCGAGCATATGGAGAGTCGGGTTGACTCTAACCCGGTGACAGATCACCACGAACCCCACCAACGTGGCGATAGAGTTCAGCTTGATTTGGGAGGGCGAGACTCCCAAAGCTTCAAAGACACGGCTGAGAAAAGGATGTAGTAGAAGACGAAGGCCATACTCCAGATGGCGGAGATACACCGGAGCAATGATCTCGTTGTGGTCATACACCACCTGAGCTCTCTCCGGCGCCTACAAAGTGAACGCGTGGGGGATGTCATACCGATCATAGTAGGCCTCGAGTTTCGTTGCACAGAGCTTTGAATGGAATCTCCTTAGCAGATTAATTCTTATCTCGTTGCATCCGACGGTAACAGTAGAAGAGGCCATCAGTAGATCTCCAGAAGATGATCGCAAGTCACTCGATGCAGAATTCTAGGGTTCGAAGTCCAGAAGATTAAGAAGATTTGTAACAGGTCCCTTCAGCGGAGCTGATAAATTTATAGGCTTGGAAGCGGACACGTGGCAAGATCAGAGCGGTCAACTCAATTATTAGTCAACGGCTGAGATTGACCTCGAAGATCACCGCATGTACTCAGAACCAAAGAGTCGCCCATTGGTTGACACGCCATCTTCGCCAAGAAATGAGGCGACGCCAAAGACACGCTCTCCCATGACGTTAGCATGTCACACCAACAGCGGCCTATCGCTTTCCTCATAAATGCACCTCAGAGATTGCAACCGTCAACTATTGAAATTTCACTCAGACGTAGCCAGCCGAGTTTGAATGAAAGGGGCCAGTGTTATAGCCTGCAAATAACCTAAGTATTAATCCTCTTCTCGAAGTCGACACGTGTCCCATATTAACTAATCTTCAGCTCGATCTCACCCTAAGCCTGGACAACTCAAGCAGCGTAAACGACTTTTCCAAGCAGGGCCAAGGTCGGACCAACAACTTGCGAGGTCGACTAGAAAGGTGATGCTTGTCGGTCTATTAGCAAGTTCGAGACGAAGCATCCTCACTGCCTACCATTCAAATCATCTCCACTTTCAAAGACTCGACCCTTCCAAGCCGACAACTTGCGAGGCCGACTAGAAAGGCGGTACTTGTCGTCCTCCAAGTGAAACAAGTCGGAAGGTGGTACATAATCGAGCTCCCCGCCTACAGTCGATTGCCATCACATTAAATGCATGATCAGAATCATCATTACTCAAGCCCCAAAAGTCTTTATGACTTATCGGACCTCGAAGCCACACGACGCCCGTCACCATCAGATAAACACCGGGTGACTCATCCCCTCGCAAATGACACCTATAAAGTAAATGCCAACGGCCACATGTTTGGACTCGCCTAAGTTACCTTTTGCCCCTTTGGATCGACTATAAAAGGGGAGTGATGTCTATTGCTTAGGGTAAGCAAATTCTGCCCTAAAAAACTCTTGCATAATTACTCTTCTCCACTCAAGCTTTAAACTAACTTGACCGTCGGAGGAACCACCAGAGATCCCAACTCCGACCTCTTACGCATTCTTCATGTGCAGGATGGGACTATCGGCTCAGGAACTGGCCGTCTGAAGAAGTTTGAGAACCCTAACACCCCTCATAATCCACAAACAAACTCCCTGTTAGATAAACTGACATCAACAGGGGAGGTTGAAGGAGAAGGAGGGTGTAGATTTAATAATTTTGATAGGTCAAGGAGATGGAAGGAATTTTGCAAAAAATAAAAATGTAGTTCACTAGAATTCTCACGATGAGAAAAAAAGAAGTCTAAATTGCACGAAAATACCTTATGCTTCACTCATTTAGCACTTGTATACTGAGTTTTTCTGAGCATTTTTATACTCTAAGTTGTTTAAAATTAGCACTTTAGTATCCTCGTTATGTAAACATAAAAATTTTCACACGAAAGTTCCCATATAAATTCAATTTTAGAGCTTTTATTCATTAATATTTATTAAATTTATGTTAATCCTACCCAAATTCTAATTTGAACATATTTTGATTCTATTTGGAAAAATAAATTTTGGATAGATCGATTTAGCAATAAGTTCAAAGAAATTTAATAGTTAGAAAATTATAAAATTAGCATGTGAATGTTAATTATATGAGAACGTTTGGATGAAAATTTTCACATTTGCATAGCGATAGTACTAAAGTGTTAATTTTAAATAACTCAAGGTATATAAATACTCAAAAACAACCGAGGACATATAAGTGCTAAATTAGTGAAACATAACGATTTTAGTGCAATTTAGCCAAAAGAACCTTGTTGTCATTAGAGTACAAGTTAAAATAACATATTAATACCGGAGCGTAAATAAAGACCATAATGAAAAATATGATCATTTAGAATACCAATATGATAATTTAGCCGTCTTCTCTATACATCCCCAAACAAAAACAAAAACAATAACCTTCCACTTTGAGAAAGGAAAGTCCTCTTCCGTTACATGACAAAGGATATGCGTATCATTTGTAGTGACAAAGTTCGACCCGGACTGTAACACAGAGAACTTGCGAATCAAGTTTTAGGGATAGTTTATGAATAGCGCGAAAATGTTGACAAGTTACATTAGGGCCCAGACCGGAAAATATATATACTATAAATAGGATCACGTGGCTAATTTGAGGTTAGGAATGGCGTCTTACAATTTTCTTTTCTCATTGATTCTTTTTTGTCTTGGTCTATGGAAAGGTTCATTCTTTTGAATCATTGGACAAATTGCTATGACACACTAAACTAATATTACTTTGGTTCTTGGAAATAATATCCCTGCTCTACCTTTTACGCATTAACCTTTTACAGAATAAACTAATTAACATGTTATATGATTGTCTAGAAAAATTTGGCTAAAATATTAGATTCGCATATAAGCATATAAAGTGATATTCATTTTCTAATAAGACTAAAAACTGACGCTAACGATAATAATACCTAAAATTAATATACTTAACCAATAAAACCTACTTGATTCCTAGAATTTTAATTTAAGGGGAAAATTACGAAATTTGGCATATATATCCCACAAACATTCCACACTAATGATTTGCTCTCCCAAATTTCAATATTTGTAAAAAATTCATCACCCCCAAAACCCAAACACGATCTTCTTCATCCTCATCTCCTCCCTCCCCCACTCACTCTCCTCTTTCCTCCTCCCCAAGATCCTCACCTTGACCTCTCTCTCTCTCTCCTCTGTCATCTCATTCTCCTCCTCGCCTTCCCTCCTCTCCATCCATTCCTCTCTCCCTCAAACATTTACCAAAAGCGGAGGAGGGAGTGGAGGAAGGAGAGGAGAGAAAGGAGGAGGAGAAAAGGGGTTAAGGAAAGCGAGGGAGTGGAGGAGAGAGGTTGGGAATATGTGTACGCTTGTTTTGCAAATAGTTAAATTGGAAGGCAAATCTATAAGTGTGGAATATTTACGGGTATATATGCAAAAATCTTTTATTTTATCGCTCAAATCAAAATTCGACGATTGAGTAGGCCTTATTAGTTAAATGTGTTAAATTTTAGATCTTATTATCGTCGGCTGTTTTGTAGGCCTTATTGAAAAATGAGTGTCGTTTTATTGGCTAATCTGATATCTTAGCCTAGTAAATTTGTTAGGATTACCATTAATTAGATATTAGTCTCTCAAAGCTTTGATGATTTTATATTAATTTCTCAAGCCTTAGAAATTGCTTATATGGCTCTCAAATGCGAAGAGGTCTTGCAATTTGGTCTCTCAATGACCACAGGACCTAGCATCTTATGTTCGCTCTAAAACTTCTCTTGTTCAGAAAAAACATGCGTTGAGGATTGAGGGGCCAAACCACAAGACCTTTCGATTCGAGGGACGTATGAACAATTTTAAAGATGCAAGGGACTAATGCAAAACTATTGAACAGGGACTAATATCTAAAGAATTATTAAAATATTTCTGGCTGAGAGGAAATGTAATAATGAGAAGAAGGATCGCGCATGCTTCTGCAAACCAAAAGGTCAAGTTCTTGGGGATCCGACATAAGACTGCATATTAATTACGAGAGAAAACAGAGAGCAGCCAGAGGCAGTCGGTAGCAAAATCAATTTCTTTCCTTCTTTCTCAATGATGTATATATAAACAAACAAACAAACACTTCGCAATTGAAGTACACTCCAATTCTCTTTCATTTGGCCAAAATCTCCATCTGGGTTCTGATAATAAAATAAAATAAAAATCCCAAGAAAAGAAAAATTCCTACTGAGAATGGGAGCGATGGGGACGAGAGCAAGGTGCCATTGTTGGAAAAAGTTTACTTTGAGAATTGCCCAGGTTGCAGGATCGATAAGAAAAGGATGAGAGCTCTGGGTTACCTTACAAAGAGTTCTTCTTTGTGTGGATCACCACTCTGGCTGCTGGTAATGGGAAATTTTGGGGAGTTTTCTCATGATCTGGGTCACTTTTGTTTTGGCTTCTTGATTGTTTCTTTTGCTAAAGAATAGATTTTTATGGGTATTTTTAGTTTTGCATGAGCTAGTCCTTTTTTCTTTTTTAAATCTTTCATGTGTTCCATATGTTTTGCAGAGTTCGATTGATTTTCAGTGTGTTTCTGTAGAATAGATTTTCTGCTTCTTTTAGATTTGTTGGCTTGTTTGTACAGTATTGTCATTTTGTGAGTGATTATTTTAAGGATCTGGGGCCTGCATGGTTGTCTTTTGTGGAAAAAGGGTGATTTATGACCCAATATGGAAAGTAAACATACACATAATAACTTTCTAGTAAGTGAGTGTTTCCTTTGTTTAGTTTTGCAGTCCATTAGATTCATGGCAAAATTTTCACTTCCACCAAAATCCTATCATTTTGGAGGGCTAAAATACCAGATTGTCATTTTAAATCGACTAATGACAATAGAAGATTTTAAATAAATTCAATTACTAAGGCCTCATAATTGTTCAAAAGTGATAATAAGACTATATTTTCGCCGGACTTCGCCACAACTCCTCTTCTTCTGTTAACCTCCTCAACAAACTGATTAACCTAACAACTAAAAACATCTTCACTCAACCTTCAACTCATTGCCCACCTTTCTCTTCAATCAACCTGACCTGTCGAACCACTGCACCGGTTCCTTTTCAATGTTGACTATCTTTCATGGATTTATGTACCGGGCGGGCTTTCCGAGGAGGAGTTAAAGAGATTGAGGGTGAAGGCGAGAGGTTTTTGGTTGTTGGGTTTGATAGGTTTGGGTTCACGGAGGGAGAGGGAGAGGGGAGGTCAGCCATGGAGGTGTGGAGAGCTTGAAGGGAGGAGAGAGGGGAGTTGGTCGGAGTCCGGCGAAAATATGGGTCTTATTGTCACTTTTGAATAATTATGAGGCCTTATTGTAGTCGGAGCTATTTAAAATGCTCTATTGTCATTTATGGTCGAATTAAAATGCCAATCTGGTATTTTAGCCATTTTTGGAGGGATGTTGATTTGAGTACTTTTGAGTGCCACCCCCATGATTTTCATAATTTTTAAAGATGCAATCAAACATTTGGTAAAGTTAAATGTAGACCCCACAATTTGATAACTTTTCAACCTTTTCGTTAAAATATATGCAACCAAACAGCCTTGAAAGCTAGGGAATTCACCCCTAAAAGCTAGTTGGTAGAGAGAGAACCAAATCCCTTATAAACCCAAAATTGACTCTTCATCTTGACATTGTGGGACTAAATGTACCCTAACATACCATCACGCTTCAGTAGTCTGTAGTCCACAAACTGCAACTAGGAAGGTGGGATTAGCCGATATATTTGTAAGGGACTTAGGAGAACTCACACTAAAAGTTTATCGTTAGAGTGAGGGAACCCAAATCCCTTATAAATCCTTATAGACCCGAATTGACTCCCCATTTGGTTAACATGGGACGAAAGGAACCTACCATCTTCTTTCCTGTCTAATGGTAATGGGATAAGTTTCCTTCAAAAAAGGGTTTACGTGGCATTGACAAAGAACCATTGCATGTAACTAGATACTTGCTGTGGAGTTTTTAGTTAAATTTTTTCAAAGGTCATGTTCATAGCATCTGGTATCAATTTTTATATAAAAAGTAAAAACTAGAGGCTTCATATAAAACTCATTTATTAATTTATTGAACAGGGAAACAACAATTTTTCCTGCATCTTGATACTTTATGCTGAGTTGTTAGCTCAATTTGTGTTTGCAGAGGTTGAAGGTTAAGTTCATAGGATCCTATAGTGACGCTTCATGCTTAAATAACTTATCGTTTGTTTTTAGTAATAGTTGGGACTGTAATTTTTCTTCATAATGCCTGACAATAATCTAATTCTTTCAATTTCACTTCTCAGGTTTACCGATATCGCCATTATTTCCCTTTTTGTACTTCATGGTATGTATAAGACTATATTCTACTTCATGTATACGCTCTTCAGCTCAATTTACATTACAGTGCTTGGTATAACACTTCATTTTATTTCATGGTTGTTGGAATAATGAGCTTCTTTTGGAATGAACAAGAGAACTTAAAAATAACGATTCAACTGAAAAATCTTACATCACTTTTCTTTGATAGTTAATGCATTTTAGTTTCAAACACTATCTACAAAACTGTTGAAGTCGTTCACATAGATGTCTTATGCCTGGAACTATCTAAAATGCATAAATTACTTTTACATAAATAAATAAAACGTAGAGCATGAAGTCACATTCTTCTTTTCTTCCTCCTATTTGTCATGCATACCGAATCACAAATTGCACATTAAGGAATCCAAATACTAGATAAGCATACTGCATGGTAAATGTCAACATTAGGAAAATGATGAATTTCAGTCACAAGGCTTTGACTCCAGGACATAACCTTTCATACCAATTATTGGTTGTCTGATGTTACTCATGTCTCACATTTAGAAATTTAAACCTTAACTTTTTCTACATGAATTAGCAGGGGCTCATAATTACTTTGATCTGGTGCACTATGTTTATACTACAGAATCTACGTTATTAATGACTTCTTCGACTTTTATTTGTCACAGATAAGGGACTTGCAGGTCGCCAAAAGAGTGGAAGATATTGGGTTTTACGCAGGTTTTGTCGGTAAGTCTTTCTTAGGATGATGTTCACATTCTAACAGGTTGTATAGATCTGAGTATTGTTCAATTCAAACTTTAAAAATTCATACTAATATCCATTCTTCATACATTGAAGGTGCTGCATTCATGTTTGGGAGAGCTTTGACTTCTGTATTTTGGGGAATAGTGGCAGATAAATGGGGAAGGAAACCTGTGATAATAATTGGCCTCATTTCATTGTCAGTACTACTTATTGCTTATTTTTGTTCACTTTGAACCTTCTTTACAAAAGAATAAATCTTGCTAGTTCTTAGGCTTTTGGGACTTGATTTTTTTACTTCGTTTCATTTCTATTTCAGGATTATATTTAACACCCTCTTTGGATTAAGTGTAAATTATTGGATGGCAATTGCTACTAGATTCTTTCTTGGAGCTATGAACGGTTTACTTGGGCCAATAAAGGTATTGACTATTTCATTTGCAATGATGAAATTGTTCCAGTCCCTATTAAGTTTTCTTCATAATTTCGCTTCTTTTCAGGCATATGCTTCAGAAGTTTGTCGACCAGAGCATCAATCTATCGGACTATCACTGGTATGAACCTTTTACTATTGACAAACGACAAGCCTTGTAGTATAGAGGGCTTAATAGAGAATTAATGCCTAAGTTTCATATAAAACATTTAAAAAGATTTTAAATGTTCCCTTCTATAACAATTTGAGACGCAGAATGGACTGTATTATGAATTGGACACAACCATATATATCAAATGCTCAAAGTAAAATTTGTTTTGGTATCAATAGACCAATAAGAAAACAAATCTTAAGACATTGAAACTTCTGTGGTTAATTATGGTGCAGAATCAACATTGCAAGATCCATTATGGGAGTTTGCTTTCAAAGATTTTAGTATAATTTGAGCTTCATGCCTTCAACTGACTAAGATAATCTTGGTGGAGGGTTAGTGCCCCAAAATGCGTTGTAGGTAAAAACTAGGTTAAATACAGGACTTTCCCTCAAAAACATAGCGGAGGCCAAAAATTTGAGATCGGGCATATGTATGCTGTTATGATGTTGGAAGGGGAACAGCTCTTCTAGATATTGGATCCATGGCGGATGATCGAAGCAAACAAGAAAAGAATAATGTAAGCAAGTGGTGCTAGAGTATAAAACTATAACTCTCACCATAACTCTTGTCCATTCTTGATCTTAGTTCAGTATGTCCAAGATGTTAGAAGTAGAGCAAATCAAGGAAAAGAGCAAATTCTATTCATTAGTATTGGGGTCTATATATACAAGTGGAGTGGTCTCATTCTTCTACTCTATCTAATGTGGAACTAAATAAAGAGAGTATATTTCTATATTTAACACCCCCTCAGGCATTGGGTCAACCAATGGTAGTTTGTCAATGAGAATAGATGTCGCTTTATCTTATGAGCTTTGGTGAAAAGATCCGCTAGCTGAAGATCGGTGTGGACATATGGAAGAGAGATTAGCCGCCGAAGAGATGATGATGAGTGAAGTGACAATCGATTTCTATGTGCTTCGTATGCTCATGAAATCTTGGATTGTCGGCTATTTTGATGGCCATATTGTCGCAATGTAGAGGAGTGGCGCTTGAGGGACACACCCATGTCAAGGAGGAGTCGTCGGAGCCAAATGATCTCTGCTGTGGTAGATGTCATGGCGCGGTATTCCGATTCTGCACTAGAGTGAGAGACAACATCCTGTTTCTTTGATTTCTAGGATATGAGAGAGTCGCCTAGGAAGATGCAAGAGCTGGTAGATCGGCGACTGTGAGTGTTACCACGGTCAAGGCACAGAGTCGCTAAGGGTGAGTGAGGATGATGTTGAGAAGAATAATGCTCTGCATGGTGTCTCACGAATGTATTGTAGGACGCGGAGTAGTGCTGATTGGTGAGGAGAGCGGGGTGTAGCGACAAATTGACTAAGGACATGAACTGCATGAGAAATATCAGGTCTGGTGATGGTGAGGTACACCAAGCTTCCTACGAGATGTCGATATTGAGTTGCGTCAGGTAGGGGATCGCCATCAGTGGTATTTAGTTTGACATTCAGTTCAAGAGGCGTTTGAGCTGGTTTGGAAATTCTTAGATCTGCGCGGTTGATAATGTCAGTGGTAAATTTCTGTTGAGATAGATGGTAGCCATGTGGTGTTTGATTGATCTCCAGTCCAAGAAAGTAATGAAGGTGGTCGAGGTCTTTCATTTCAAACTCTCGCTGGAGGTGGGATTTGATGTGTTGGATGGTCAATGGATTGTCACCCGTGATAATCATGTCATCGACGTAGAGAAGGAGAATGGTCCGTTGGCCATTCGAGGAGGAGATGAACATTGCCTGTCATTTTCATTCGGAAGGAAGCCGGTGATTGCATGGCTTGTGTGAAGTGGGCGAACCAGCACGGGTGCCTATTTGAGGCCATAGAGGGCTCTAAGGTGACGACGAGGCCTTTGGGGTGTGACGATCTAGGTGGAGGAGTCATGTAGATATCTTCGGTGATTTTGCCATGCAAAGGCATTTTCATCCATTTGATATAGTGGCTATTATTGTCGGAGGCGACGGTAGCAAGGTCCTAATAGTAGTCATTTTAGCCATCGGTGCTAATGTCTCCAAGTAGTCCACCCCATATTGTTGTGTAAAATCTCGTGCGACTAGTCGAGCCTTGTGACGCTCAATGGTTCCATCTGCTCTAGTCTTGACTTTGTATCCATCAACTAATGGGTGTCTTCCCGGAGGAAGAGGAGTGAGATCCCACGTATGAGTTTGGAGAGTCAGAAGTTCTTCTGCATGGCCCGCTGCCACTCGGGGTGTTTGACGCATCATAGTAAGAGTGGGGTTCCACATAATCGGCGTCATCATAGTGGCGTGTGAAAGGCAATGGATGTGAAGTTGGGGTCACGGTATTTGGCTGGTGGTTGGCGATCTCGAGTGGGATATCTGGTCTTAGGTGGGGTGTCAGTAGCGGGTGGTTCGGGTTCGATTGAACTTTGTGGAGGAGCAGATTGATCCCCAAAGAGGAGGTGGGTTAGAAGCGGCCACTTGCTCGGTGGAAGAACTAGTTTCGGGCTTAGCCCGAGTGATTTGTGGTGTCAGAGAGTTGGGTGTGTTAAGTTCAAGAAAGATTAGATCTGTGGGTGTGGATGGTGATAAAGGTACAGGTGGAGAGGGTAGAGAGTAGTATGGAAGATGTTCAAAGAATGTGACGTGGGGAGAGATGCGGAGGCGATCGTGAGTGAGGATCATAGCAGCGATAGCCTTTATGATGTAGACAGAGCTGGAATATGCACATGACGGATCGTGGTGAGAGCTTATTATGCCTCGAGGATGGGATTTGGACAAAGCATGTGCAACAAGACTCAAGATGGGAGTAATTTGGTGGTTTTTGGTGTAGCTGTTGAAAGGGTGTGAGGCCTTTTAAAGTAGTGGAGGGAGTGCGATTGATGAGATAGACACTCGTAAGGAGAGCTTCTGCCCAAAACTGAACGAAAATGAATGATATAGTAACAATGATCCGGTGGTTTCAAGGATGTGTCGGTGACGCCTTCGGCAACACCGCTTTGTTGATGAGCATATGGGCGGAGAATTAAGAAAGGGTTTCGAGAGGCAAGGAATTCGTGAAGCGGCGGGATGTATATTCCGGAATCTCGTGGGATTTTGATATGAGAGGAGAATTGTGTGAGGATCATGATGCAAAGTTTTTGTAGATGTCATATGCATCAGATTTATGTTTCATCAGGTAGACCCATGTGAAACGGGAGTGATCGTCAATAAATGTTATGTAGTAACGATTGTCACCACGAGATGGATGTGGAGAGGGTCCCCAAATATCGGTATGGATGAGGTCAAAAGGAGCGGACGTGATTTTATTATTTATTGGAAAGGGTTGGGCCAAGTGTTTTGCCAACTTGCAGCCGGTACAAGGTGACAAAGTGTATGCAGAGAAATTACCTAATTTACCAGTTGTGAAAAGGATGCAAAGACTGATGGAAAGAGTGTTGAGGTGAAGACGTGTTTCTTCGGCCTATAACTCTGTAACAGCTGTTTCGAGTGTGGGTCTAGGTGACCGGTGGATGAGTTGGCTGCGGACAGATTCGAACTCTGGTCGGAGCTTCATCAGGAACTGAAAGAGGTGTTGCCTGTCTCTGTTGTTATGGTGAATGGTCCTGGAAGCTGGATCAGTGAGAAGTGTTTCAAGGGCGGCAAGTTGTTCCCAGAGGTCAAAGATGTGGGTCTAGAACTAGTGGATCGAGCGATCGCCCTGTGTAACCATGGATATCTCCTGGTATAGTTGAAATTCTCGAGGCCATCTCGACTGTATAGAGGCCGGCAGATATTGAGAGATATGGCAGGGTCGAATCGTATCGAATGAAGTAGGATGGAGGGTGAGACGGATTGGACTATTGCAGAATGACACGATCTTCGGCATCCAGGTCATAAGATTAGACTCATAAGAGGAGAGAGTAGTCGAGTCCTTGGTGAGGTCGCCGGTAGGAGTTGGTTGAGTTGGGGGTTTTGTTGTGCCATCGATATGTCCCCAGAGCCCACGACTATGAAGGATGACTCGTAGGGAGTAGGACCAGAGACGGTAGTTATCGCCGTCAAGTTTTACATCAATAGATTGTTGATGAAAGTGCATCTCAGGCGTCGTCATAGCAACTTGAAAAAAAGATCTAGTTTTAGGCTAAATGATTGTCGCAAGATCTGTGAAGATCTCGAGATCTATGAAGTCTTGTTGCGCTGTCTTTTCAATTTAAAGACCTCGGTGCACAACAAGATAGTAAGATCACAACTAAATCCCAGTTTCACTAAGAAAACAAGAATTGACAGTGATATATCTCAGCAATGTGGGATATACACTCTTCTTCTCATCAGTTCTAGGACTGACCTGTCGAGGGAACCTAACAAGCTATTCTGGTTGATGAGCCAAATGATTGGCTTTTAAAAAAATTAACGGTGGATGAAGCATATCCATGTTGATGAATGCTGTCGGCTAGGGTTTATGAGAGAATTGGAGAGAGAGATGGGAGGGTGGCTCTGATACCATGTTAGAAGTAGAGCAAATCAAGGGAAAAGAGCAAATTCTATTCATTAGTATTGGGGTCTATATATACAAGTGGAGTGGTCTCATTCTTCTACTCTATCCAATGTGGGATTAAACAAAGAGTATATTCCTATATTTAACACAAGATTGCTCTTTTTGACATATCAAATGCAGATGTTTTAGCAGGAATTGGCTAGATGCTAGCGCTATTGAGAGAACTGAGAACAAAGAATGTTAGATTTAAACTGGACAAAAGTGAAAGAGGAGAGTGTATGCCAACAATTGGAGATCAACACGTATAAAAATGTATAACTATTATATGATCTTTAAAAAGAGTAAAATGGGAAGGGGAAAAAAAAAGGAAAATAGAACTGAAGTTGTTGTCTTGATTTTGACAAACTGTCAAGTAAAAGTCTTACGACATTCTAACACACTTCTGGTTACTTTGATTCAATGGTGTTTGCTTAACAAATTAACTATAGCCTCTCTGGTTGTAGTAGAAAAGTTCTCTTACATGTATCACTCTAGTTCTGTGTATCTCATCCTATTTACATAATTCAGAGTCAACAAAATATCAATTGGCATCTTTTTTCAGGTCAGTACCGCATGGGGCATAGCTCTCATTATTGGCCCAGCTCTTGGAGGTTTCTTTGCACAGGTAATGAAGTTTTCAATATAAAATAACTTATAATAGCGCATCTAGGAAGTTCAGACATGGAAAAAATAGGACATGACACTGACCTAAGAATTTTGAAGTAGCATGGCACTAAGTAAAAACAAAGACACGTAAAGATCTTTTTCGCCCCACTGTTTCTGAACTTTTACTCTCAAACATTTGAGCACGTTAACCTCTGATACTTTGTGGATACTGATACGGGTCCATGACAAACTAGGTTGAAAGAATTATATCATGGAAACTTTTATCATTCTTTAAAATATATATAAACAGATTCATACACAAATATTGATAGCTATGTATGTATTTAGGTTTATACATGAGCGAATAGTTATGAGCATGCTAATATCCAGGGAACTAAAATGATTTCTTCCTTAAAAGTTGAATACCGGGACCTAGAAGGAAGTGAACTTTGGTTTAAAGTTGACTGAAGCCAAATTTGCAAAAGATGAAAGAAGGGATCTCTGAACTTTATTATTACTTTTGACTTTCAATTTAACTGCAACTTTTGGAAAAACCTGGTTACGCACGATACCCAGTTTTCACTGTTCCATGGGTCATTTCCGTCTGAGCTCAAATATCTCACATATTTATGCTTAGATTCTCTTTAACTCATTTTTCTTTAATCGGACTCCATCAATCTTTTCCAGCTTCCTAGTATCAACATTCTCTTTGCACTAGTTGCCCTGTTTTCCAACAACTTGATCTTTCCTCTTTAGTTAGCTGTCTTAATCGGAGAATGCATACATTTTCTTAATTACCCATTTCAAGGTAGCCTCTTTGTGTTTAAAAATGCTTAGCACTTAGAGGCTGATATTTCAAAGATAATTTTTCCAAAAGTAATATAACCTGATGAGATAGATAGTATACAAATCAATATATGTATAAAGAATGCTTTTAGACTCCACTACTTCATATAAGTGTCAAATTTAGCAAACAGAGTTTAACAATTTCAGAAGCTAACTTATAAGTTCTTTGCACGAGTGTTACAGTGAAATACGATATATACAAATACTCAATTATTTACTTCTTATTGTTAAAATATTTTGTGCACTATGAGCCTATTCTTCATTATTAATATATATTTTATCAGCCTGCAGAGAAATTTCCAGGTATCATTTCTGAAGAATCATTTCTTGGGAGGTATGAGCGGTGCTATTTACTTCAATTTGGTTGCCTTATCATCTTTCTCATCTTCCGAACCATCGCATGTGTGTAGGTTTCCTTACTTCTTGTGTTTCTGTATATCACTCTTCGCCGTGAGATTACTTATTTCCTGTTATTGGCTTCCAGTGAGTAACAATCTCATTTCTGGTCTTATTTTATTTTTTCCCTTTATATGCTCGATATTCTCTTCGATAAGTGCCACATTGTTCATCTTCTTTATGTTTGTACAATTTTAGTGATCAAATCAAATACTTTTCTGTAAATTCTCATAGACACATTTCCTTATCACCATAGTAGAAGATAATTGGTTCTGTGCTATTACTGTTCCTGCTAGTGCACCATAACTCTGAAGTTTTGTGAAGGATAATGCAGTTATCCTTTAATGCTACATAGCTGATTGAGTCCCCATGTGGGCTGAATTTTTCCCCACATATTGACTTTGTATTTTTTAATTAATCTTAATAATGTCTTTCCTGTTATCAAAGCCCTAGGTAAATGTGTTTTCAAGGCTCCAATTCCCCAAAAGAGCAATGACATGTGTTCAAAACTTTACTATTCAGTGCTTGATGATTGTTCAAGTGTCTTTAATAATTATTCATGCATCTGCCATAAAAATACTTCTTGTACTTATTGGGCATTTATGTTTATTTTTCTTCTGTCCTGCAGAAAAACTTTTACCTATTTTGCAAATCTATCCTACTAAGTATGTTGAACATATTGGTCTTTTTATTTTTGTTATTATTGGTTCTGTTAAGGGCTTAGTTCTGTCTTTCTTTTAAGCCTGTATTATCATTTGGTAAATCGAGTAGCCACATGGAAATAATGTGTCAGAACACGATTTTTTCCCTTTAATATGTTTCAATTATGATGATCACTATGCAGGAAACATTGCACAATCATCCTGAAAGCAAAACAACAGATGAAACAATTGAACCTCTGGAGGCATCTCCTAATGGCTCTGATATGAGAGAAAAGGATGTAGAAGATGAAGGAAGGGCTCGGCCTAATACAGAAAATCTTCTTACAAATTGGCCACTAATGTCATCTATCATTGTATATTGTGTTTTCTCCCTTCATGATATGGCCTACACCGAGGTACATTTTGATGTTTACCATGTCTTTCTGAATGTTTACTGAACTTAACTATTATGTATTAGTTTGAAATTAACGTGCTTTAGCAGTAATCTTGACTGTAGTATAATCCCATTTACGCCTAAAATGAGGTACAATTACCTCAAATGAGGACTAATTCTAACAGGGAGCCAAAATTTCTAGATGATAAATGAACTTTTGCCTTTCACCTTCTCTGCCAAGGGGAAAAGAAGAATGGAAGAAAGAATGAACTAACTTTAAACACCACAATATATCTCAAAAAAAAAACTTTAAACACCACAATTGCAGACATTCATCACTTTCATTTCTGAGGGTGGACACCTAATAAGACCAAGTAATCTTTTGAAGTGTTTCCATTCAGAGATCAAGTACCCATTTTAGGGAAAGATGAAATTTATCTTCCATTGCATGGTTAAAACGAGATTGCAGAAGAATATTCATCAAACGTTGCAGAGTAACAGGGCCAAGTATTGGTTAAAGTTATGGCTATATTAGGCAATCTAATGTCATAATTTTGACAGAATACTAACTAGGTTTTGCATCCATAATAAACATGTACAGTTCTAACCCTTGGTTGATCATTTTTATCACTCAATATTTTACTGTCATTATGCTCTTCTGTCAATATGTATTGATTTCTAGTTACATGTACCACTAGATATTCTCTCTATGGGCTGAGAGCGACAGAAAATTTGGAGGGTTAAGTTTTTCATCGGAGGATGTTGGCGAGGTTCTAGCAATCTCAGGTATGTAAATGTGCAGCCCACCTTTTAGTTAAATGAAATGTTTTCATTTTTCCGACTAACCCTGCAACATTATACATTATGGTTTTGGTCTCTGTAATTTAGTTAAAATGCAGTTGATTGAATAAAGATTGGTAACTTTTGCTTTCCAGATATTTTTCAGTAAATGGTGTAGGTTCAATTCTAGTTCACTCAATACCAATTTAGTTACACATATATTGATCACCCTTTACAGTTGATATAAGAGAAAGAATAAAACTTTCCATCAGTTCCTTGGTTTATAGTATTTTATAAAAATCTAATTGATCCATTTACCTTAATTTCTAATTATAATTTATTGACTTGTAGGTTTCAGTCTTCTAGTATTTCAACTGTTTCTTTATCCGCCAGCAGAGACTCCTCGGGCCCATAAATTTATCTCGTGTTTCAGCGGTATACATTCATGGTCACCTCTCTTCATCCTTTGATGTTTTATTCAATGTTTGTGCACTTCACCATGATATCCAATGATTTCAATATGCAGGCTATAGCTATACCATTACTTGCCAGTTATCCCTTTATGACTAATCTGTCAGGACTAGTGCTTTCGGTAGTAGTAAATTGTGCATCCTTGTTGAAGAATGTTCTTTCGGTGAGTCAAAATTCGCACAAAGCTTTGTTTGATCATTGTGAAGTTATACAGGAAATGCATGTTGTAAATGTTTGAAGCCAATTTCTTTCTTTCTTAGCGTCGTAATATTACCATCTAATGCTCTTGCTTATTTTCCAAGCAGATGGTTATTATTACGGGAACATTCATTTTGCAAAACAATGCCGTGGTAATTTTCTTTTCATATCACTTTGCATTATAATTATGTTTGGTAACTAGCAATTATGGCTTCAGCTAAATGGCATGACAATTATTTACTTATAACCCTTGTTGCAAACAACAGGCTCAACACCAAAGAGGTGCTGCAAATGGCATTTCAATGACTGCAATGTCTTTCTTCAAAGCTATTGCTCCAGGCTGCAGGTGTAATGTAAGTATAAATATTTCTTTTTGTTATATTCTAATTTTGATACTGTTATGGCATGATGATATGTCTAAATTTAGAAACCACTACGGTATTTATACTGACATGTCATTTCTTAGGCTATTTATGAAACACCGGTCGTATTTACTTTATTGAAACATATATCATTTTGGAAAGTGTTATGTGTGCTTGTGCAAGAGATTTGAAACTGAACCTTTTAAGTCCGTTTTATTTTTATAAAATTGCTAGCTGAATCTGAATTCCTTTGTCATGTTTTATTTGATTATTGAAAATTAATCTTTCTTATTTGCAGATTTTCATGGGCACAAAAGCGCCAAGATGCTCCCTTCTTACCAGGTATTGTTTAAGTTATATTTAACCAACTAATTTGATAATATTGTAAAGGGAGGAAGAATGGTGAGCATATGTATGTAAATAAAATTAAGTATGTTACTAACTCATGTGCAAGTATAGTACCTCCCAGTAAAAGAAACATCACGAGAAATAGAAGCTCTGGATAAATATAGTTTTAGGGTCTTGCATTTAATCAAGTTATGGATATCAACTACAAGTTGATGTAGATTAAGACGCAAGATATGGGTATTAAATGCAATTTTTGAACTGAGAACATGTTTATTGATGCTGCAGGTGATCAAATGGTTTTCATATTGATCCTGGTAGAGCTCATCGGCCTCATGATGACCTTCAAACCCTTTCTAGCAGTAAAATCTGAAATGTAAATATTAGTAGATAATACACGATAGAGATCTGAAGATGAAGAGTTTCGCTCAATTATTTCACCAAGAGTTCGAGGCACAATTCAGCCTCGATATGTTGTATACATCAGTGGCATGTCAATTGTTTGTATCAATTTGTTTCTGTTTTAGACAGCCAATTGAGCTTTTCAATATTGTCATAATTGGCGGTTGTTAGAATCTAAAGAATAGCAATTGAGCTTTTCAATTTTGTCATAATTGGCGGTTGTTAGAATCTAAAGAGTAGTTTCTGTTCTTAGATGAATAGTAATCTGATACTGCATAATTAATGAATTGGCCACCAACTGGGAAGGACCTTATACAGTCATAGAAGAAGTGCATCCCAGCACTTATCGGCTTCAAAGCTCAGACGGAAGAGTCTTGCACCATCCTTGGAATATAGAACACCTCAAAAAATATTTCCAATAATTTTGACTATAAGACTCTCATGTGAATATAAATATCCTTTTACATACTTTATTGTGTTCTGTAGTGCTTTTAGACCTCGCAGATGCCCGAGGCCTGACTCGAAAGACCTTGGTACCCTTTCGGTATAAAATCAAGGCACGTCATCAACTCGGTCGACTCTGACTCGAAAGACCTTGGTACCCTTTCGGGATAAAACCAAGACACGTCATCAACTCGGTCGACTCGACTCGAAGACCTTGGTACCCTTCGGGATAAAACCAAGGCCGCGTCATCAACTTCGGTCGACTCGACTCGAAAGACCTTAGTACCTTTTCGGGAAAATCAAGGCACGTCATCAACTCGGTCGACTCCGACTCGAAAGACCTTGGTACCCTTTCGGGATAAAACCAAGGCACGTCATCAACCTTGGTACCCTTTTAGGATAAAACAAAGGCATGTCATCAACTCGGTCGACTCCGACTCGAAAGACCTTGGTATCCTTTCGGGATAAAACCAAGGCACATCATCAACACGGTCGACTCCGACTCGAAAGATCTTGATACCCTTTCGAGATAAAACCAAGGCACATCATCAACTCGGTCGACTCCGACTCGTAAGACCTTAGTACCCTTTCGGGATAAAATCAAAGCATGTCATCAACTAGGCCGACTCCAACTCGAAAGACCTTGGTACCCTTTCGGGATAAAACCAAGGCACGTCATCAACTCGGTCGATTTCGACTCGAAAGACCTTGGTACCCCCTCGGAATAAAACCAAGGCATGAAGCTGACTCATCTCAGGTACAAATCTCAAAATAAGGTAAACTGCAGATAAATATAAACATAGACAAAGAAGGCACTCAGATTGAGGAGACTAAGATATAACTTTCATTGATCAAAATATTTACATCAATACTTACATCAATATTAATACAAAAAAGAGATAAAAGAACAGATACAAGGAACTCTTATGGGGCCCGACCGAGCAGGCGCCTTGGGTCGAAGCAGGAACTCATGGGGCCCGACCCGTAGCAAGCGCCGCCTTGGGTCGAAGCAGTAGATAGATGTTGAGGAGAAGCAATAGCTGGAGCAGCGGTAGGAGAATCAGCGGTAGTAGGAGTCGGTGAGGAGTCGAATGGGGCTCGGACCGGCCTCCTCATTGTCTTCAGTCTGGCTGGCGGAGCTATCTCGGTCAAAGTTAGATCTGCCACCCGACTCCTCACCCTCATCGTCCCCATTATCGGCATCCAAGACCAATCCTCCTCCTCGCCTCTATCTCTTTAAGAGCATCAAGGCAGTTGGCGACTTGGGAAGGGTAGTGGAACCAGTCGAGATCCAGCTTAAGGTCGGATGGAGCTGATTCTTGAAGTAGTCGGCCGGCTTTGCGTGCCAAGGCCACTTCAACCTTTCCAAGTATTGTTGCGGTATTTCTCCACAACCTCCACTCAGTGAGCCTCGGACTCAAGATGATCGGCGACCTTTCAATCTTTCGCACTTCAGCAAGAGACGACTCTCGTTGTCTCTCGGTCTCTAGTGTGGCTCAGGCCGCCTCCTTCCTAAGTTTTTTGTGAGCATCCACCTCCTCCTTCAGCTGATCCTGAAGACTCTTAGAAAGTTGGCGAGCCAGCCGAGCCCGCTCGAAAGCGACGCTACTCTCTCGCCTCTCGACCTCGACCTCATTCTCCAAGTACTTCACTCTTTCATCCCGCTCATGAATTGCATACTCGAGATGACCGAGCTCCTCCTTGAGTTTCTCGATCGTGGCCCACTTCTTCTTACTATGAGCCCTCAACCCCTTCAGCATCTCCTCCCTTGTCTCCACCTCTCACCGCTACTTACCGTCATTTCTTCTTCAGGCCTCCATCTCCTTCCCTTGGATGACCACCTTCACCTCAGTAGCCTCCTGAGCGATCTTCTGAGCCTCTAGCTTCTCTTGAAACTTAAAATAGACCTCTCGGACATGTTCGAAGCATCCAAAGAGTTCCTATTCTACCAAGGCCCCTCAGAATAAATAACTCCTCAGGGCCTGGTGAAGACCACAGTCGGGCATGGTCGCCAAGATTTTGTCATCCCTGGGCAGACAGAACTGCTCCACAGCCCTGGCCTGGACAAATCACGACTCCAAGACCGACACCCTTTTATCAAGCCCTTGTGTAGGGACGAACCAATTCTCTTCAATTGGATCCCTCTCATGCCAGGGGCCAACTGCGGGCAACCCGATCATTAGCCTCCTCAGCCTCTCCCAGTCGGCCGCCGGCACTTCATTAATACGATGGGCACAGGGCCAATGCCGCCCTCATGAGCAGCAGATACCCCGGCCATCGAGTCTTCGATAGCAGGCTCTTCGGTAGTAGGCTCCTCGGCGACCCGCTCCTTGCCCTCTCGATGGGCCGACCCGGCTGGAGGAGACTGAGCCGTTTCCTCCTCAGCTTGAGCTTAGGCCTCGGTAGGCACAAACTCCACCATTTCACCCCTCTATCCGAGCGGGGACTCCTCGTCTAGAACGACGATGTCAATTTGGTCTCTAGGAGCGACCGCAGGGAGAAGAGTGGTTAGGTTTTTCCTTCCTCAGCTTCTTGATTAGGGATGGGTACGGCCGCCTCTGTCGCACCCCCCTCCCTAACCTGAGTCGGCTCAGCAATCCTGGAAGGACCTTGGCCGCTTGCTCTCCGCAGCCGCCTCCTCTTCTCAGACCTTTCAGCCTGAGCGGTAGTAGCACCCAACCCAGCCAACCGGGCCACTATCTCAGCAGCATTCGCTGCCACCTTCGCGGCCTCTGCTAGGGCCAACTCAGACCTCAGACGCTTCTGGGGCCTGGCTGCGGACCCCAGTTGAGTCTCATCCAGCTCCTTTAGTGGCAGAGCGAAGACCGCCACCCGGACATTATCATCATGGGTCGGCAAGTCTCTGGAAATGCCGGCCACCCTCAGCACCGCCGGGTCGAACACGTTCTCAATCCTTCAGGACCTAGTATAGGCCCGAACCTTCTCGAGCCCCTCCTTATCCTCGGCAGTAAGGAAACCTGGCCTTAGAACATCTTTGTTGATCTCGAGCCAAGCCGAGCAAGATACGACGGTGTCGGCTCCAAAAACCCAGAAGAACTTCTCCTTCCAGTATTTTTTTGACTCAGGAGCGTTTGAGACCACTTTGAAGCTGCCAAAGTTCTGGAAATATTGGTGCTCTTCCTTCTTTCTAGTTTTGACACTGATAAGGTGGCCGAGCATATGGAGAGTCGGGTTGACTCTAACCCGGTGACAGATCACCACGAACCCCACCAACGTGGCGATAGAGTTTAGCTTGATTTGGGAGGGCAAGACTCCCAAAGCTTTGAAGACACTGCTGAGAAAAGGATGTAGTAGAAGACGAAGGCCATACTCGAGATGGCGGAGATACACCGGAGCAATGATCTCGTTGTGGTCATACACCACCTGAGCTCTCTCCGGCGCCTACAAAGTGAACGCGTGGGGGATGTCATACCGATCATAGTAGGCCTCGAGTTTCGTTGCACAGAGCTTTGAATGGAATCTCCTTAGCAGATTAATTCTTATCTCTGCATCCGAATTTAACAGAGAAGAGGCCATCAGTAGATCTCCAGAAGATGATCGCAAGTCACTCGATGCAGAATTCTAGGGTTCGAAGTCCAGAAGATTAAGAAGATTTGTAACAGGTCCCTTCAGCGGAGCTGATAAATTTATAGGCTTGGAAGCGGACACGTGGCAAGATCAGAGCGGTCAACTCAATTATTAGTCAACGGCTGAGATTGACCTCAGAAGACGAACAGACAGCTCAGGAACCAAAGAGCTGCCCATTGGTTGACACGCCATCTTCGCTCAAGAAATGAGGCGACGCCAGCACACGTTCTCCCATGACGTTAGCATGTCACACCAACAGCGGCCTATCGCTTTCCTCATAAATGCACCTCAGAGATTGCAACCGTCAACTATTGAAATTTCACTCAGACGTAGCCAGCCGAGTTTGAATGAAAGGGGCCATGTTATAGCACGCAAATAACCTAAGTATTAATCCTCTTCTCGAAGTCGACACGTGTCCCATATTAACTAATCTTCACTGATCTCACCCTAAGCCCGACAACTCAAGCAACAGAACGACTTTTCCAAGCAGGCCAAGGTCGGACCAACAACTTCGAGGTCGACTAGAAAGGTGATGCTTGTCGGTCTATTAGCAAGTTCGAGACGAGAAGCATCCTCACTCGGCCTACCATTCAAATCATCTCCACTCCCTTTCAGCACTCGACCCTTCCAAGCCGACAACTTGCGAGGCCGACTAGAAAGGCGGTACTTGTCGTCCTCCAAGTGAAACAAGTCGGAAGGTGGTACATAATCGAGCTCCCCGCCTACAGTCGATTGCCATCACATTAAATGCATGATCAGAATCATCATTACTCAAGCCCCAAAAGTCTTTATGACTTATCGGACCTCGAGCGCCACGCACGCCCCGTCACCATCGTATTAAACACCTGGGTGACTCATCCCCCTCAGCAGCCGACACCTATAAAGTAAATGCCAACGAAGCCACATGTTTGGACTCTGCCTAAGTTACCTTTTTGCCCCTTTGGATCGACTATAAAAGGGGAGTGATGTCTATTGCTTAGGGTAAGCAAATTCTGCCCTAAAAAACTCTTGCATAATTACTCTTCTCCACTCAAGCTTTAAACTAACTTGACCGTCGGAGGAACCACCAGAGATCCCAACTCCGACCTCTTACGCATTCTTCATGTGCAGGATGGGACTATCGGCTCAGGAACTGGCCGTCTGAAGAAGTTTGAGAACCCTAACACCCCTCATAATCCACAAACAAACTCCCTGTTAGATAAACTGACATCAACAGGGGAGGTTGAAGGAGAAGGAGGGTGTAGATTTAATAATTTTGATAGGTCAAGGAGATGGAAGGAATTTTGCAAAAAATAAAAATGTAGTTCACTAGAATTCTCGCCGCCGATGAGAAAAAAAGAAGTCTAAATTGCACGAAAATACCTTATGCTTCACTCATTTAGCACTTGTATACCCTGAGTTATTTTTCGGAGCATTTTTATACTCTAAGTTGTTTAAAATTAGCACTTTAGTATCCTCAGTTATGTAAACATAAAAATTTTCACACGAAAGTTCCCATATAAATTCAATTTTAGAGCTTTTATTCATTAATATTTATTAAATTCTTGTTAATCCTACCCAAATTCTAATTTGAACATATTTTGATTCTATTTGGAAAAATAAATTTTGGATAGATCGATTTAGCAATAAGTTCAAAGAAATTTAATAGTTAGAAAATTATAAAATTAGCATGTGAATGTTAATTATATGAGAACGTTTGGATGAAAATTTTCACATTTGCATAGCGAGATAGTACTAAAGTGTTAATTTTAAATAACTCAAGGTATATAAATACTCAGAAAAACAACTGAGACATATAAGTGCTAAATTAGTGAAACATAACGATTTTAGTGCAATTTAGCCAAAAGAACCTTGTTGTCATTAGAGTACAAGTTAAAATAACATATTAATACCGAGCGTAAATAAAGACCATAATGAAAAATATGATCATTTAGAATACCAATATGATAATTTAGCCGTCTTCTCTCTATACATCCCCAAACAAAAACAAAAACAATAACCTTCCACTTTGAGAAAGGAAAGTCCTCTTCCGTTACATGACAAAGGATATGCGTATCATTTGTAGTGACAAAGTTCGACCCGGACTGTAACACAGAGAACTTGCGAATCAAGTTTTAGGGATAGTTTATGAATAGCGCGAAAATGTTGACAAGTTACATTAGGGCCCAGACCGGAAAATATATATACTATAAATAGGATCACGTGGCTAATTTGAGGTTAGGAATGGCGTCTTACAATTTTCTTTTCTCATTGATTCTTTTTTGTCTTGGTCTATGGAAAGGTTCATTCTTTTGAATCATTGGACAAATTGCTATGACACACTAAACTAATATTACTTTGGTTCTTGGAAATAATATCCCTGCTCTACCTTTTACGCATTAACCTTTTACAGAATAAACTAATTAACATGTTATATGATTGTCTAGAAAAATTTGGCTAAAATATTAGATTCGCATATAAGCATATAAAGTGATATTCATTTTCTAATAAGACTAAAAACTGACGCTAACGATAATAATACCTAAAATTAATATACTTAACCAATAAAACCTACTTCGATTCCTAGAATTTTAATTTAAGGGGGAAAATTACGAAATTTGGCATATATATCCCACAAACATTCCACACTAACAGATTTGCTCTCCCAAATTTCAATATTTGTAAAAAAAATTCATCACCCCCAAAACCCAAACACGATCTTCTTCATCCTCATCTCCTCCCCTCCCCCACTCACTCTCCTCTTTCCTCCTCCCCAAGATCCTCACCTTGACCTCCTCTCTCTCTCTCTCCTCTGTCATCTCATTCTCCTCCTCGCCTTCCCTCCTCTCCATCCATTCCTCTCTCTCCCCTCAAACATTTACCAAAAGCGGAGGAGGGAGTGGAGGAAGGAGAGGAGAGAAAGGAGGAGGAGAAAAGGGGTTAAGGAAAGCGAGGGGAGTGAGGAGAGAGGTTGGGAATATGTGTACGTTTTGTTTTGCAAATAGTTAAATTGGAAGGCAAATCTATAAGTGTGGAATATTTACGGGGTATATATGCAAAAATCTTTTATTTTACTGCTCAAATCAAAATTCTGACGATTGGAGTAGGCCTTATTAGTTAAATGTGTTAAATTTTAGATCTTATTATCGTCGGCGTCAGTTTGTAGGCCTTATTGAAAAATGAGTGTCGTTTTATTGGCTAATCTGATATCTTAGCCTAGTAAATTTGTTAGGATTACCATTAATTAGATATTAGTCTCTCAAAGCTTTGATGATTTTATATTAATTTCTCAAGCCTTAGAAATTGCTTATATGGCTCTCAAATGCGAAGAGGTCTTGCAATTTGGTCTCTCAATGACCACAGGACCTAGCATCTTATGTTCGCTCTAAAACTTCTCTTGTTCAGAAAAAAAAACATGCGTTGAGGATTGAGGGGCCAAACCACAAGACCTTTCGGGATTCGAGGGACGTATGAACAATTTTAAAGATGCAAGGGACTAATGCAAAACTATTGAACAGGGACTAATATCTAAAGAATTATTAAAATATTTCTGGCTGAGAGGAAATGTAATAATGAGAAGAAGGATCGCGCATGCTTCTGCAAACCAAAAGGTCAAGTTCTTGGGGATCCGACATAAGACTGCATATTAATTACGAGAGAGAAAACAGAGAGCAGCCAGAGGCAGTCGGTAGCAAAATCAATTTCTTTCCTTCTTTCTCAATGATGTATATATAAACAAACAAACAAACACTTCGCAATTGAAGTACACTCCAATTCTCTTTCATTTGGCCAAAATCTCCATCTGGGTTCTGATAATAAAATAAAATAAAAATCCCAAGAAAAGAAAAATTCCTACTGAGAATGGGAGCGATGGGGGACGAGAGCAAGGTGCCATTGTTGGAAAAAGTTTACTTTGAGAATTGCCCAGGTTGCAGGATCGATAAGAAAAAGGATGAGAGCTCTGGGTTACCTTACAAAGAGTTCTTCTTTGTGTGGATCACCACTCTGGCTGCTGGTAATGGGAAATTTTGGGGAGTTTTCTCATGATCTGGGTCACTTTTGTTTTGGCTTCTTGATTGTTTCTTTTGCTAAAGAATAGATTTTTATGGGTATTTTTAGTTTTGCATGAGCTAGTCCTTTTTTTCTTTTTTTAAATCTTTCATGTGTTCCATATGTTTTGCAGAGTTCGATTGATTTTCAGTGTGTTTCTGTAGAATAGATTTTCTGCTTCTTTTAGATTTGTTGGCTTGTTTGTACAGTATTGTCATTTTGTGAGTGATTATTTTTAAGGATCTGGGGCCTGCATGGTTGTCTTTTTGTGGAAAAAGGGTGATTTATGACCCAATATGGAAAGTAAACATACACATAATAACTTTCTAGTAAGTGAGTGTTTCCTTTGTTTAGTTTTGCAGTCCATTAGATTCATGGCAAAATTTTCACTTCCACCAAAATCCTATCATTTTTGGAGGGCTAAAATACCAGATTGTCATTTTAAATCGACCCTAAATGACAATAGAGCATTTTAAATAGCTCCGACTACAATAAGGCCTCATAATTGTTCAAAAGTGATAATAAGACTCATATTTTCGCCGGACTCCGGCCAACTCCCCTCTCTCTTCCCTTCAAGCTCCCTACGCCTCCATGTCTAACCTCCCTTCTCCCTCTCCCTCCCTGAACCCAAACTGATCAAACCCAACAACCAAAAACATCTTGCCTTCGCCCTCAACCTCTTCAACTCCGCCCTCGTCGCCACTCTCTCCTTCTTTCTCCTGAACACCATTCTCTCCTCCACCCTCGCCCACGGCACATTCACACTCTCCTCTTCTCTGAACTCTAAGACTTGTTGAACTAATTCTCGTTGGGGTTCGGGTTCGGCTTTACTGAGGTTTTTGATGTTGTGGACTATCTTTCTCATGGCTTGGCGGCCAGGGGAGGAGTTGGAGCTTCGAGGAGGAGTTAAAGAGATTGAGGGTGAAGGCAATTTGGTTGTTGGGTTTGATAGGTTTGGGTTCACTGAAGGAGAGGAGAGTCACCATGGAGGTGTGGCTTGAAGGGAGGAGAGAGGGAGATGTCGATGATATGGTCTGTGTCACAATAATTATGAACCTTATTAATTCGAGCTATTTAAAATGCTCTATTGATTTATGGTCGAATTAAAATGCCAATGGTATTTTAGCCATTGGAGGGATGTTGATTTGAGTACTTTTGAGTGCCACCCCATGATTTTCATAATTTTTAAAGATGCAATCAAACATTTGGTAAAGTTAAATGTAGACCCCACAATTTGATAACTTTTCAACCTTTTCGTTAAAATATATGCAACCAAACAGCCTTGAAAGCTAGGAATTCACCCTAAAAGCTAGTTGGTAGAGAGACCAAATCCCTTATAAACCCAAAATTGACTCTTCATCTTGACATTGTGGGACTAAATGTACCCTAACATACCATCACGCTTCGTAGTCTCGTCGTCCCACAAACGCAACTAGGAAGGTGGGATTAGCGCCGATATATTTGTAAGGGACTTAGAGAACTCACACTAAAAGTTTATCGTTAGAGTGAGGGAACCCAAATCCCTTATAAATCCTTATAGACCGAATTGACTCCCCATTTGGTTAACATGGACGAAAGGAACCTACCATCTTCTTTCCTGTCTAATGGTAATGGGATAAGTTTTCTTCAAAAAAGGTTCGTGGCATTGACAAAGAACCATTGCATGTAACTAGATACTTGCTGTGAAGTTTTTTAGTAAAATTTTTTCAAAGGTCATGTTCATAGCATCTGGTATCAATTTTTATATAAAACTAGAGGCTTCATATAAAAACTCTTTATTAATTTATTGAACAGGAAACAACAATTTTTCCTGCATCTTGATACTTTATGCTGAGTTGTTAGCTCAATTTGTGTTTGCAGAGGTCGAAGGTTAAGTTCATAGGATCCTATAGTGGCGCTTCATGCTTAAATAACTTATCGTTTGTTTCTTTAGTAATAGTTGGGACTGTAATTCTTTCTTCATAATGCCTGACAATAATCTAATTCTTTCAATTTCACTTCTCAGGTTTACCGATATCGTCATTATTTCCCTTTTTGTACTTCATGGTATGTATAAGACTATATTCTACTTCATGTATACACTCTTCAGCTCAATTTACATTACAGTGCTTGGTATAACACTTCATTTTATTTCTGCGGTTGTTGGAATAATGAGCTTCTTTTGGAATGAACAAGAGAACTTAACAATACGATTCAACTGAAAAATCTTACATCACTTTTCTTTGATAGTTAATGCATTTTAGTTTCAAACACTTTCTACAAAACTGTTGAAGTCGTTCACATAGATGTCTTATGCCTGGAACTATCTAAAATGCATAAATTACTTTTACATAAATAAATAAAATGTAGAGCATGAAGTCACATTCTTCTTGTTTCCTCCTATTTGTCATGCATGCATCACAAATTGCGACATTAAGAAATCAAATACTAGATAAGCCTATTGCATGGGAAATTGCAACATTAGGAAAATGATGAATTTCAGTCACAGGCTTTGACTCCAGGACATAACCTTTCATACCAATTATTGGTTGTCTGATGTTACTCATGTCTCACATTTAGAAATTTAAACCTTAACTTTTCTACATGAATTAGCAGTGGCTCATAATTACTTTGATCTGGTGCACTATGTTTATACTACAGAGTCTATGTTATTAATGACTTCTTGACTTTTATTTGTCACAGATAAGGGGACTTGCAGATGTGAAAGATATTGGGTTTCACAGGTTTTGTCGGTAAGTCTTTCTTAGGATGATGTTCACATTCTAACAGGTTGTATAGATCTGAGTATTGTTCAATTCAAACTTTAAAAATTCATACTAATATCCATTCTTCATACATTGAAGGTGCTGCATTCATGTTTGGGAGAGCTTTGACTTCTGTATTTTGGGGAATAGTGGCAGATAAATGGGGAAGGAAACCTGTGATAATAATTGGCCTCATTTCATTGTCAGTACTACTTATTGCTTATTTATTGTTCACTTTGAACCTTCTTTACAAAAGAATAAATCTTGCTAGTTCTTAGGCTTTTTGGAATTTGATTTTTTTTTTACTTCGTTTCATTTCTATTTCAGGATTATATTTAACACCCTCTTTGGATTAAGTGTAAATTATTGGATGGCAATTGCTACTAGATTCTTTCTTGGAGCTATGAACGGTTTACTTGGGCCAATAAAGGTATTGACTATTTCATTTGCAATGATGAAATTGTTCCAGTCCCTATTAAGTTTTCTTCATAATTTAGCTTCTTTTCAGGCATATGCTTCAGAAGTTTGTCGACCAGAGCATCAATCTATCGGACTATCACTGGTATGAACCTTTTACTATTGACAAGCGACAAGCCTTGTAGTATAGAGGGCTTAATAGAGAATTAATGCCTAAGTTTCATATGAAACATTTAAATAGATTTTAAATGTTCCCTTCTATAACAATTTGAGGCATAGAATGGACTGTATTATGAATTGGACACAACCATATATATCAAATGCTCAAAGTAATAATTTGTTTTGGTATCAATAGACCAATAAGAAAACAAATCTGAAGACATTGAAACTTCTGTGGTTAATTATGGTGCAGAATCAACATTGCGAGATCCATTATGGGAGTCTGCTTTCAAAGATTTTAGAATAATTTGAGCTTCATGCCTTCAACTGACTAAGATAATCTTGGTGGAGGGTTAGTGCCCCAAAATGCGTTGTAGGTAAAACTAGGTTGAATACAGGACTTTCCCTCAAAAACATAGCGGAGTCCTAAAATTTGAGATCGAGCATATGTATGCTGTTAGGATGTTGGAAGGGAACAGCTCTTCTAGATGTTGGATCCATGGCTGGATGATCAGAACCAAACAAGAAAAGAATAATGTAACTGCGTGGTGCTAGAGTATAAAACTATAACCCTAGCCATAACTCTTGTCCATTCTTGATCTTAGTTAATATGTCCAAGATTGCTCTTTCTGGCGTATCAAATGCATATGTTTTAGCAGGAATTGGCTAGATGCTAGCTATTGAGAGAACTGTGAGAAAACAAAGAATGTTAGATTTAAACTGGACAAAAGTGAAAGAAGAGAGTGTATGCCAACAATTGGAGATCAACACATATAAAAATGCATAACTATTATATGATCTTTTTTAAAAGAATAAAATGGGGGAAAAATGGAAAATAGAACTGAAGTTGTTGTCTTGATTTTGACAAACTGTCTAGTAAAAGTCTTACAAAATTCAAACATACTTCTGGTTACTTTGATTCAATGGTGTTTGCTTAACAAATTAACTATAGCCTCTCTGGTTGTAGTAGAAAAGTTCTCTTACATGTATCACTCTAGTTCTGTGTATCTCATCCTATTTACATAATTCAGAGTCAACAAAATATCAATTGGCATCTTTGTTCAGGTCAGTACCGCATGGGGCATAGGTCTCATTATTGGTCCAGCTCTTGGAGGTTTCTTTGCACAGGTAATGAAGTTTTCAATTTAAAATAATTTTAATAAGCATCTAGGAAGTTCAGACATGGACAAAATAGGACATGACACTGGCCTAAGAATTTAGGATATGGCACTCAAGTAAAAACAAGACACGTAAAGATCTTTCCCCACTCTTTCTGAACTTTTACTCTCAAACATTTGAGCACCTTAACCTCTGATACTTTGTGGATACTGATCAGGTCCATGTCAGACTTGGTTGAAAGAATCACATCATGGAATCATTCTTTAAAATATATATAAACAGATTCATACACAAATATTGATAGCTATGTATGTATTGGGTTTATACATGAGCAAATAGTTATGAGCATGCTAATATCCAGGGAACTAAAATGATTTCTTCCTTAAAAGTTGAATACCGGGACCTAGAAGGAAGTGAACTTTGGTTTAAAGTTGACTGAAGCCAAATTTGCAAAAGATGAAAGAAGGGATCTCTGAACTTTATTATTACTTTTGACTTTCAATTTAACTGCAACTTTTGGAAAAACCTGGTTCCATACGATACCCAGTTTTCACTGTTCCATGGGTCATTTCGTCTGAGCTCAAATATCTCACATATTTATGCTTGGATTCTCTTTAACTCATTTTTCTTTAATCGGACTCCATCAATCCTTTTCCAGCTTCCTAGTATCAACATTCTCTTTGCACTAGTTGCCCTGTTTTCCAACAACTTGATCTTTCCTCTTTAGTTAGCCGTCTTAATCTGGGAATGCATACATTTTCTTAATTACCCATTTCAAGGTAGCCTCTTTGTGTTTTAGAATGCTTAGCACTTAGAGGCTGATATTTCAAAGATAATGTTTCCAAAAGTAATATAA
Source organism: Asparagus setaceus (assembly GCA_012295165.1). NCBI lineage: Eukaryota > Viridiplantae > Streptophyta > Magnoliopsida > Asparagales > Asparagaceae > Asparagus > Asparagus setaceus. The sequence continues at coordinate 10,016,339 of CM022707.1, forward strand.
CCTGATGAGATAGATAGTATACAAATCAATATATGAAAAAAGAATGCTTTTTAGATTCCGCTACTTCATACAAGTGTCAAATTTAGCAAACAGAGTTTAACAATTTCAGAAGCTAACTTATAAGTTCTTTGCACGAGTGTTATAGTGAAATCTGATATAAACAAATACTCAATTATTTACTTCTTATTGTTAAAATATTTTGTGCACTATAAGCCTATTCTTCATTATTAATATATATTTAATGAGCCTATTCTTATTTTATCAGCCTGCAGAGAAATTTCCAGGTATCATTTCTGAAGAATCATTCCTTGGAAGGTATGAGCGTTGTGCTATATACTTCAATTTGGTTGCCTTATTATCTTTCTCATCTTTCTGAACCATCGCATGTGTGTAGGTTTCCTTACTTCTTGCCGTGTTTCTGTATAACACTCTTTGCCGTTGGATACTTATTGCCTGTTATTGGCTTCCAGTGAGTAACAATCTCATTTCTAGTCTTATTTTATTTTTTGCTTTATATGCTTTCGATATTCTCTTCGATGATGTTTGTTCATCTTCTTTATGTTTGTACAATTTTAGTGATCAAATCAAATACTTTGCTGTAATTCTCGTAGACACATTTCCTTATCATCATAGGTAGACAATAAGATAATTGGTTCTGTGGTATTACTGTTCCTGCTACAGCACCATAACTCCGAAGTTTTTGTGAAGGATAATGCAGTTATCCTTTAATGCTCCATAGCTGATTGAGTCCCCTATGTGGGCTGAATTTTCCCCACATATTGACTTTGTATTTTTTAATTAATATTAATAATGTCTTTCCTGTTATCAAATCCCTAGGTAAATGTTTTTCAAGGCTCAATTCCCCATAAAGAGCAATGACATGTGTTCAAAACTTCACTATTCAGTGCTTGATGATTGTTCAGTGTCTTTAATCATTATTAGTGCCATAAAAATACTTCTTGTACTTATTGGGCATTTAAGTTTTATGTTTTCTTCACTCTGTCTGCAGAAAAACTTTTACCTATTTTGCAATACTAAGTTTATTAAACATATTGATTTTTCATTTTTCTTATTGGTTCTGTTAAGGGCTTAGTTCTGTCTTTCCTTTAAGCCTGTATTATCATTTGGTAAATTGGTAGCTACATGGAAATAATGTGTCAGAACCGATTTTTTTCTTTAATATGTTTCCATTATGATGATCATTATGCAGGAAACATTGCACAATCATGCTGAAAGCAAAACAACTGATGAAACAATCGAACCTCTGGAGGCATCTCATAATGGCTCTGATATGAGAAAAGGATGTGGAAGATGAAGGAAGGGCTTGGCCTACTAAGGAAAATCTTCTTACAAATTGGCCACTAATGTCATCTATCATTGTATATTGTGTTTTCTCCTTCATGATATGGCCTACACGAGGTATATTTTGATGTTTACCATGTCTTTCTGAATGTTTACTGAACTTACTATTATGTATTAGTTTGAAATGCTTGGCGCTTTAGCGGTAATCTTGACTGTAAAAGTATAATCCCACTTTAAGCCTAAAATGAGGTACAATTACCTCAAATGAGGACTAATTCTAACAGGGAGCCAAAATTTCTGGATGATAGATGAACTTTTGCCTTTCACCTTCTCTGCCTCTCAAGGGAAAAGAAGAAAGAATGGAAGAAAGAAGAATGAACTAACTTTAAACACCACAATTCTAGACATTCATCACTTTCAGTTCTGAGGGTGGACACCTAATAGGACCAAGTACCCAAAAATTTTCATGGACACAAAGTAATCTTTTGAAGTATTTTCATTCAGAGATCAACTACCCATTTTCAGGGAAAGATGAAATTTATCTTTCATTGCATGGTTAAAAGAGATTGCAGAGAATATTCTTAAAACGTTGCAGAGTAGCAGGGCCAAGTATTGGTTAAAGTTATGGCTATATTAGGCAATCTAATGTCATAATTTTGACAGAATACTAAACTAGGTGTTGCATCCATAATAAACATGTACAGTTCTAACCCTTGGTTGATCATTTTATCACTCAATATTTTACTGTCATTATGCTCTTCTGTCAATATGTATTGATTTCTAGTTACATGTACCACTAGATATTCTCTCTATGGGCTGAGGCGACAGAAAATTTGGAGGTTAAGTTTTTCATCGGAGGATGTTGGCGAGGTTCTAGCAATCTCAGGTATGTAAATGTGCAGCCCACCTTTTAGTTAAATGAAATGTTTTCATTTTTCCGACTAACCCTGCAACATTATACATTATGGTTTTGGTCTCTGTAATTTAGTTAAAATGCAGTTGATTGAATAAAGATTGGTAACTTTTGCTTTCCAGATATTTTTCAGTAAATGGTGTAGGTTCAATTCTAGTTCACTCAATACCAATTTAGTTACACATATATTGATCACCTTTACAGTTGATATAAGAGAAAGAATAAAACTTTCCATCAGTTCCTTGGTTTATAGTATTTTATAAAAATCTAATTGATCCATTTACCTTAATTTCTAATTATAATTTATTGACTTGTAGGTTTCAGTCTTCTAGTATTTCAACTGTTTCTTTATCCGCCAGCAGAGAGACTCCTCGGGCCCATAAATTTATCTCGTGTTTCAGCGGTATACATTCATGGTCACCTCTCTTCATCCTTTGATGTTTTATTCAATGTTTGTGCACTTCACCATGATATCCAATGATTTCAATATGCAGGCTATAGCTATACCATTACTTGCCAGTTATCCCTTTATGACTAATCTGTCAGGACTAGTGCTTTTCGGTAGTAAAATTGTGCATCCTTGTTGAAGAATGTTCTTTGGTGAGTCAAAATTCGCACAAAGCTTTGTTTGATCATTGTGAAGTTATACAGGAAATGCATGTTGTAAATGTTTGAAGCCAATTTCTTTCTTTTTTCTTAAGCGTCGTAATATTGCCATCTAATGCTCTTGCTTATTTTCCAAGCAGATGGTTATTATTACGGGAACATTCATTTTGCAAAACAATGCCGTGGTAATTTTCTTTTCATATCACTTTGCATTATAATTATGTTTGGTAACTAGCAATTATGGCTTCAGCTAAATGGCATGACAATTATTTACTTATAACCCTTGTTGCAAACAACAGGCTCAACACCAAAGAGGTGCTGCAAATGGCATTTCAATGACTGCAATGTCTTTCTTCAAAGCTATTGCTCCCGCAGCTGCAGGTGTAATGTAAGTATAAATATTTCTTTTTGTTATATTCTAATTTTGATACTGTTATGGCATGATGATATGTCTAAATTTAGAAACCACTACGGTATTTATACTGACATGTCATTTCTTAGGCTATTTATGAAACACCGGTCGTATTTACTTTATTGAAACATATATCATTTTGGAAAAGTGTTATGTGTGCTTGTGCAAGAGATTTGAAACTGAACCTTTTAAGTCCGTTTTATTTTTATAAAATTGCTAGCTGAATCTGAATTCCTTTGTCATGTTTTATTTGATTATTGAAAATTAATCTTTCTTATTTGCAGATTTTCATGGGCACAAAAGCCAAGATGCTCCCTTCTTACCAGGTATTGTTTAAGTTATATTTAACCAACTAATTTGATAATATTGTAAAAGGGAGGAAGAATGGTGAGCATATGTATGTAAATAAAATTAAGTATGTTACTAACTCATGTGCAAGTATAGTACCTCCCAGTAAAAGAAACATGCGAGAAATAGAAGCTCTGGATAAATATAGTTTAGGGTCTTGCATTTAATCAAGTTATGGATATCAACTACAAGTTGATGTAGATTAAGACATAAGATATGGGTATTAAATGCAATTTTTTGAACTGAGAACATGTTTATTGATGCTGCAGGTGATCAAATGGTTTTCATATTGATCCTGGTAGAGCTCATCGGCCTCATGATGACCTTCAAACCCTTTCTAGCAGTAAAAATCTGAAATGTAAATATTAGTAGATAATACACGATAGAGATCTGAAGATGAAGAGTTTGCTCAATTATTTCACCAAGAGTTCGAGGCACAATTCAGCCTCGATATGTTGTATACATCAGTGGCATGTCAATTGTTTGTATCAATTTGTTTCTGTTTTAGACAGCCAATTGAGCTTTTCATATCATATAATTGGCGGTTGTTAGAATCTAAAGAATAGCAATTGAGCTTTTCAATTTTGTCATAATTGGCGGTTGTTAGAATCTAAAGAGTAGTTTCTGTTCTTAGATGAATAGTAATCTGATACTGCATAATTAATGAATTGGCCACCAACTGGGAAGGACCTTATACAGTCATAGAAGAAGTGCATCCCAGCACTTGACTTCAAAGCTCAGGCGGAAGAGTCTTGCACCATCCTTGGAATATAGAACACCTCAAAAATATTTCCAATAATTTTGACTATAAGACTCTCATGTGAATATAAATATCCTTTTACATACTTTATTGTGTTCTGTAGTGCTTTTAGACCTGCAGATGCGAGGCGACTCGAAAGACCTTGGTACCCTTTGGGTATAAAATCAAGGCACGTCATCAACTTCGATCGACTTCGACTCGAAAGACCTTGGTACCCTTCGGGATAAAACCAAGACCGCGTCATCAACTTCGGTCGACTCGACTCGAAGACCTTGGTACCCTTTAGGGATAAAACCAAGGCCGTCATCAACTTCGGTCGACTCCGACTTCGAAAGACCTTAGTACCTTTGGGGAAAATCAAGCGTCATCAACTTCGGTCGACTCGGCTTCGAAAGACCTTGGTACCCTTCGGGATAAAACCAAGGCACGTCATCAACCTTGGTACCCTTTTAGGATAAAACAAAGGCATGTCATCAACTTCGATCGACTCAGGCTCGAAAGACCTTGGTATCCTTTGGGGATAAAACCAAGGCACATCATCAACTCGGTGACGCTCACTTCGAAGATCTTGATACCCTTCGAGATAAAACCAAGGCACATCATCAACTTCGATCGACTCAGGCTTCGTAAGACCTTAGTACCCTTCGGGATAAAATCAAAGCATGTCATCAACTAGGCCGACTCAACTCGAAGACCTTGGTACCCTTCGGGATAAAACCAAGGCGCGTCATCAACTCGGTCGATTTCGACTCGAAAGACCTTACCCTCGAATAAAACCAAGGCATGAAGGCGACTCATCTCGGTACAAATCTCAAAATAAGGTAAGCTGGGATAAATATAAACATAGACAAAGAAGGCACTCAGATTGAGGAGACTAAGATATAACTTTCATTGATCAAAATATTTACATCAATACTTACATCAATATTAATACAAAAAAGAGATAAAAGAACAGATACAAGGAACTCTTATGGGGCCGACCCGGAGCAGGCGCCTTGGGTCGAAGCAGGAACTCTCATGGGGCCCGACCCGTAGCAAGCGCCTTGGGTCAAAGCAGTGATAGTAGATGTTGAGGAGAAGCAATAGGCTGGAGCAGCGGTAGGAGAATCATGGTAGTAGGAGTCGGTGAGGAGTGAATGGGGCTCGGACCCGGCCTCCTCATTGTCTTCAGTCTGGCTGGCGGAGCTATCTCGGTCAAAGTTAGATCTGCCACCCGACTCCTCACCCTCATCGTCCCCATTATCGGCATCCAAGACCAATCCTCCTCCTCGCCTCTATCTCTTTAAGAGCATCAAGGCAGTTGGCGACTTGGGAAGGGTAGTGGAACCAGTCGAGATCCAGCTTAAGGTCGGATGGAGCTGATTCTTGAAGTAGTAAAGCCCGGCTTTGCAGGCCAAGGCCACTTCAACCTTTCCAAGTATTGTTGCGGTATTTCTCCACAACCTCCACTCGTGAGCCTCGGACTCAAGATGATGAGGCGTTTCTTTCTGCACTTCAGCAGAGACAACTCTCGTTGTCTCTCGGCCTCCAGTGTGGCTCAGGGCGCCTCCTTCCTAAGTTTTTCGTCGGCATTCCGTCCTCCTTCAGCTGATCCTGAAGACTCTCAGAGAAAGTTGGCGAGCCAGCCGAACCGGCCAGCTGCTCTCGCCTCGCCTCGGCCTCGTCCTCCAAGTACTTCACCCTTTCATCCCGCCCATGAACTGCATGCTGAGATGACCGAGCTCTCCTTGAGGTTTCTCGATCGTGGCCGACTTCTTCTTACTATGAGCCCTCAGCCCTTCAGCATCTCCTCCTTGTCTCTACCTCTCATCACTTGCCATCATTTCTCCATGTCTCCAACTCCTTCTCCTGGACGACCACCTTCACGTCAGTGGCCTCCCAAGTGGTCTTTTAGGCCTCTAGCTTCTCTTGAAGCTTGAAATATACCTCTCGAACATGTTCGAAGCATCCAAGAGTTCCTGTTCTACCAAGGCCCCTCGGAGTAGATAACTCCTCAGGGCCTGGTGAAGACCGCAGTTGGGCATGGCCGCCAGGATTTTGCCATCCCTGGGCAGACAGAACTGCTCCACAGCCCTGGCCTGGACAAATCGCGACTCCAAGACCGACGCCCTTTTATCAAGCCCTCGTATAGGGACAAACCGATTCTCTTCAATTGGATCCCTCTCATGCCTGGGGCCAACTGCGGGCGACCTGATCATTAGCCTCCTCAGCCTCTCCCAGTCGGCCGTCAGCACTTCATTAATACGATAGGCAAAGGGCCAATGCCGCCCTCATGAGCAGCTGATACCTCGGCCGTCGAGTCTTCGATAGCAGGCTCTTCGGTAGTAGGCTCCTCGGCGACCCGCTCCTTGCCCTCTCGATGGACCGACCCGACTGGAGGAGACTGAGCCGTTTCCTCCTCAGCTTGAGCTTGGGCCTCGGCAGGCACAAACTCCACCATTTCACCCCCTCTATCCGAGGCAGGACTCCTCGTCTAGAACGACGATGTCAATTTGGTCTCTAGGAGCGACCGCAGGAAAGTGGTTAGGTTTTTAGGTCCTCAGCTTCTTGATTAGGGATGGGTACGGCCGCCTCTGTCGTGCCCCCCTCCCGAACCTGACTCGGCTCAACAATCCTAGGACCTTGGCCGCTTGCTCTTCGCAGCCGCCTCCTCTTCTCAGACCTTTCGACCTAAGCGGTAGTAGCACCCGACCTAGCCAACCGGGCTACTATCTCTGCAGCATGCGCTGCCACCTCCACGGCCTCTGCTAGGCCAACTCAGACCTCAGACGCTTCTGGGGCCTGGCTGCGGACCCCAGTTGAGTCTCATCCAGCTCCTTTAGTGGCAGAAGACCGCCACCCGGACATTATCATCATGGGTCGGCAAGTCTCTGGAAATGCACCACCCACCACCCGGAGGTCGACACGTTCTCAATCCTTCAGGACCTAGTATAGGCCGAACCTTCTCGAGCCCCTCCTTATCCTCGGCAGTAAGGAAACCTGGCCTTAGAACATCTTTGTTGATCTCGAGCCAAGCCGAGCAAGATCTGACGGTCGGCTCCAAAACCAGAAGAACTTCTCCTTCCAGTATTTTTTGACTCAGGGCGTTTGAGACCACTTTGAAGCTGCCAAAGTTCTGGAAATATTGGTGCTCTTCCTTCTTTCTAGTTTTGACCGATAAGGTGGCGAGCATATGGAAGTCGGGTTGACTCTAACCCGGTGTGGATCACCCGCGAACCCCACCGTGGCGATAGAGTTCACTTGATTTGGGAGGCGAGACTCCCAAAGCTTCAAAGTGAGAAAAGGATGTAGTAGAAGGCGAAGGCCATACTCGGATGGGAGGAGATACAGAACAATGATCTCGTTGTGGTCATACACCGAGCTCTCTCGGCCACACAAAGTGAGCAGCGTGGGGATGTCATCACAGATCATAGTAGGCCTCGAGTTCGTTGCCTGAGCTTTGAATGGAATCTCCTTAGCGATTAATTCTTATCTCGTTGCATCCAGAGCGGTAGCGATGAAGAGGCCATCGGTAGATCTCGAAGATGATGCATAAGTCACTCGATCACGAATTCTAGGGTTGAAGTCGGAAGATTAAGAAGATTTGTAACGGTCCCTTGGCGGTGATAAATTTATAGGCTTGGAGGCGGACCGCGTGGCAAGATCAGGCGGTCAACTCAATTATTAGTCAGAGATTGACCTCGAAGGCGAACGAACCTTCGGGAACAAAGAGGCGCCCATTGGTTGACCACGCCATCTTCGCTCAAGAAATGAGGCGGCCGACACCGCGTTCTCCATGGCGTTAGCATGTCACACCAACAGCTGACCTATCGCTTTCCTCATAAATGCACCTCGAGAGATGCAGTCAACTATTGAAATTTCACTCGGGCGTAGCCAGTAGAGTTTGAATGAAAGGGGCGATGTTATAGCACAAATAACCTAAGTATTAATCCTCTTTCGAGTCGACCGTGTCCCATATTAACTAATCTTATGATCTCACCTAAGCTGGACAACTCAAGCGAAGCGACTTTTCCAAAGCGGGGCCAAGGTGGGACCAACAACTTGCGAGTCGACTAGAAAGGTGATGCTTGTCGGTCTATTAGCAAGTTCGAGGCGAAAGCATCCTCTTTCGGCCTACCATTCAAATCATCTCCACTCCCTTTGACCCTTTCGACCCAGCCAGGCAACTTGCGAGGCCGACTAGAAAAGGTGCCTTAGTCCTCCAAGTGAAACAAGTTCGGAAGGTGGTACATAATCGAGAGCTCACTTCTGATCGATTGCCATCACATTAAATGCATGATCGAGATCATCATTACTCGCCCCAAAGTCTTTATGACTTATCGGACCTCGGCGCACATACGCCCGTCACCATCGTATTAAACACACGGGTGACTCATCCCCTCGGCGACAGGCACATAAAGTAAATGCCATGAAGCCACATGTTTGGACTACGCCTAAGTTACCTTTTGCCCCTTTGGATGCGACTATAAAGGGGAGTGATGTCTATTGCTTAGGGTAAGCAAATCGCCCTAAAAACTCTTGCATAATTACTCTTCTCCTCAAGCTTTAAACTAAGCCGTAGGAACCACAGAGATCCCAACTCAGGCCTCTTCGCATTCTTCATGTGCGGGATGGGACTATCGGCTCGGTGGCCCGTGAAAGAAGTTTGAGAACCCAACACCCCTCATAATCCACAAACAAACTCCTGTTAGATAGCCCACGACATCAGGGGAGGTTGAAGGAGAGGAGTGTAGATTTAATAATTTTGATAGGTCAAGGAGATGGAAGGAATTTTGCAAAAATAAAATGTAGTTCACTAGAATTCTATAGCCGATGAAAAAAAAGTCTAAATTGCGCGAAAATACCTTATGCTTCACTCATTTAGCACTTGTATACCACGAGTTATTTTTGAACATTTTATAAGTTGTTTAAAATTAGCACTTTAGTATCCTCGGTTATGTAAACATAAAAATTTTCACACGAAAGTTCCCATATAAATTCAATTTTAGAGCTTTTATTCATTAATATTTATTAAATTTCTTGTTAATCCTACCCAAATTCTAATTTGAACATATTTTGATTCTATTTGGAAAAATAAATTTTGGATAGATCGTTTTGATAAGTTGACAAATTTAATAGTTAGAAAATTATAAAATTAGCATGTGAATGTTAATTATATGAGAGCGTTTGGATGAAAATTTTCACATTATAGCAGATAGTACTAAAGTGTTAATTTTAAATAACTCAAGGTATATAAATACTCAGAAAACAGCGAGACATATAAGTGCTAAATTAGTGGCTATAAATTTTAGTGCAATTTCAAGAACCTTGTTGTCATTAGAGTACAAGTTAAAATAACATATTATCTGGGAGAGAAATAAAGACCATAATGAAAAATATGATCATTTAGAATACCAATATGATAATTTAGCCGTCTTCTCTCTATACATCCCCAAACAAAAACAAAAACAATAACCTTCCACTTTGAGAAAGGAAAGTCCTCTTCCGTTACATGACAAAGGATATGCGTATCATTTGTAGTGACAAAGTTCGACCCGGACTGTAACACAGAGAACTTGCGAATCAAGTTTTAGGGATAGTTTATGAATAGCGCGAAAATGTTGACAAGTTACATTAGGGCCCAGACCGGAAAATATATATACTATAAATAGGATCACGTGGCTAATTTGAGGTTAGGAATGGCGTCTTACAATTTTCTTTTCTCATTGATTCTTTTTTTCTTGGTCTATGGAAAGGTTCATTCTTTTGAATCATTGGACAAATTATGACACACTAAACTAATATTACTTTGGTTCTTGGAAATAATATCCCTGCTCTACCTTTTACGCATTAACCTTTTACAGAATAAACTAATTAACATGTTATATGATTGTCTAGAAAAATTTGGCTAAAATATTAGATTCGCATATAAGCATATAAAGTGATATTCATTTTCTAATAAGACTAAAAACTGCTGAACTAGATAATAATACCTAAAATTAATATACTTAACCAATAAAACCTACTTGATTCCTAGAATTTTTAATTTAAGGGGAAAATTACGAAATTTGGCATATATATCCCACAAACATTCCACACTACAGATTTGCTCTCCCAAATTTCAATATTTGTAAAAAATTCATCACCCCAAAAAAACAAACCACGATCTTCTTCATCCTCATCTCCTCCCTCCCCACTCACTCTCCTCTTTCCTCCTCCCCAGATCCTCACCTTGACCTCCTCTCTCTCTCTCCCTCTGTCATCTCATTCTCCTCCTCGCCTTCCCTCCTCTCCATCCATTCCTCTCTCCCCTCAAACATTTACCAAAAGCGGAGGAGGGAGTGGAGGAAGGAGAGGAGAAAGGAAAGGGATTAAAGCGAGAGTGAGGAAGAAGGTTGAGAATAATGTGCGTTTTGTTTTGCAAATAGTTAAATTGGAAGGCAAATCTATAAGTGTGGAATATTTACGGGTATATATGCAAAATCTTTTATTTCTTGCTCAAATCAAAATTACTGCGATTGGAGTAGGCCTTATTAGTTAAATGTGTTAAATTTTAGATCTTATTATCGTTGGCGTCGGTTTGTAGGCTATTGAAAAATGAGTGTCGTTTATTGGCTAATCGATATCTTAGCCTAGTAAATTTGTTAGGATTACCATTAATTAGATATTAGTCTCTCAAAGCTTTGATGATTTTATAATTTCTCAAGCCTTAGAAATTGCTTATATGGCTCTCAAATGCGAAGAGGTCTTGCAATTTGGTCTCTCAATGACCACAGGACCTAGCATCTTATGTTCGCTCTAAAACTTCTCTTGTTCAGAAAAAAACATGCGTTGAGGATTGAGGGGCCAAACCACAAGACCTTCGGGATTCGAGGGACGTATGAACAATTTTAAAGATGCAAGGGACTAATGCAAAACTATTGAACAGGGACTAATATCTAAAGAATTATTAAAATATTTCTGGCTGAGAGGAAATGTAATAATGAGAAGAAGGATCGCGCATGCTTCTGCAAACCAAAAGGTCAAGTTCTTGGGGATCCGACATAAGACTGCATATTAATTACGAGAGAGAAAACAGAGAGCAGCCAGAGGCAGTCGGTAGCAAAATCAATTTCTTTCCTTCTTTCTCAATGATGTATATATAAACAAACAAACAAACACTTCGCAATTGAAGTACTCCAATTCTCTTTCATTTGGCCAAAATCTCCATCTGGGTTCTGATAATAAAATAAAATAAAAATCCCAAGAAAAGAAAAATTCCTACTGAGAATGGGAGCGATGGGGGACGAGAGCAAGGTGCCATTGTTGGAAAAAGTTTACTTTGAGAATTGCCCAGGTTGCAGGATCGATAAGAAAAAGGATGAGAGCTCTGGGTTACCTTACAAAGAGTTCTTCTTTGTGTGGATCACCACTCTGGCTGCTGGTAATGGGAAATTTTGGGGAGTTTTCTCATGATCTGGGTCACTTTTGTTTTGGCTTCTTGATTGTTTCTTTTGCTAAAGAATAGATTTTTATGGGTATTTTTAGTTTTGCATGAGCTAGTCCTTTTTTCTTTTTAAAATCTTTCATGTGTTCCATATGTTTTGCAGAGTTCGATTGATTTTCAGTGTGTTTCTGTAGAATAGATTTTCTGCTTCTTTTAGATTTGTTGGCTTGTTTGTACAGTATTGTCATTTTGTGAGTGATTATTTTTAAGGATCTGGGGCCTGCATGGTTGTCTTTTGTGGAAAAAGGGTGATTTATGACCCAATATGGAAAGTAAACATACACATAATAACTTTCTAGTAAGTGAGTGTTTCCTTTGTTTAGTTTTGCAGTCCATTAGATTCATGGCAAAATTTTCACTTCCACCAAAATCCTATCATTTTGGAGGGCTAAAATACCAGATTGTCGTTTTAAATCGGCCCAATATGATAGGCGTTTTAAATATCCATTCTGATAAAAGGCCCATAATTTCAAAGTGATAATAAGACTCATATATTTTCGCGGGACTCAGTAACTCCTCTCTTCCTTCAAGCTCCCTCCATGTCTAACCTCCCTTCTCCCTCTCCTCCTGACCCAAGCCAACAGCCCGAAAATCTTGCCTTGGCCCTCAACCTCTTCAACTCGCCTCATTATGCTCTCTCTCCTCTTCTCTGAACACCATTCTCTCCTCCACCTGGCCCATTCCACTCTCCTCTTCTCTGAACTCTAAGACTTGTTGAACTAATTCTCGTTGGGGTTCGGGTTACTTTCTTGAGGTTTTGATGTTGTGGACTATCTTTCTCATGGCTTGGCGTGTGAGGCGGAGTTGGAGCTTCGAGGAGGTTAAAAAGATTGAGGGTGAAGGCGAGAGGTTTTGGTTGTTGGGTTTGATAGGTTTGGGTTCCGGAGGAGAGGAAGAGGAAGAAGTCGATATGGAGGTGTGGAAAGCTGAAGGGAGGAGAGGGGAGATTGATCCGAGTCCGCAAAATATAGATGTAATCACTGAATATGAACCTATTAATCGACTTCATCTCTATTGTCATTATGGTCGAATTAAAATTCGTCAATATTTTAGCCATTTTGGAGGGATGTTGATTTGAGTACTTTTGAGTGCCACCCCATGATTTTCATAATTTTTAAAGATGCAATCAAACATTTGGTAAAGTTAAATGTAGACCCCACAATTTGATAACTTTTCAACCTTTTCGTTAAAATATATGCAACCAAACAGCCTTGAAAGCTAGGGAATTCACCCCTAAAAGCTAGTTGGTAGAGAGAGAACCAAATCCCTTATAAACCCAAAATTGACTCTTCATCTTGACATTGTGGGACTAAATGTACCCTAACATACCATCACGCTTCTGTAGTCTCGTCGTCCACAAAACTGCAACTAGGAAGGTGGGATTAGCGCCGATATATTTGTAAGGGACTTAGGAGAACTCACACTAAAAGTTTATCGTTAGAGTGAGGGAACCCAAATCCCTTATAAATCCTTATAGACCCAGAATTGACTCCCCATTTGGTTAACATGGGACGAAAGGAACCTACCATCTTCTTTCCTGTCTAATGGTAATGGGATAAGTTTCCTTCAAAAAAAAAAAAGGGTTTACGTGGCATTGACAAAGAACCATTGCATGTAACTAGATACTTGCTGTGGAGTTTTTTTAGTTAAATTTTTTTCAAAGGTCATGTTCATAGCATCTGGTATCAATTTTTATATAAAAAAGTAAAAACTAGAGGCTTCATATAAAACTCATTTATTAATTTATTGAACAGGGAAACAACAATTTTTCCTGCATCTTGATACTTTATGCTGAGTTGTTAGCTCAATTTGTGTTTGCAGAGGTTGAAGGTTAAGTTCATAGGATCCTATAGTGGCGCTTCATGCTTAAATAACTTATCGTTTGTTTTTAGTAATAGTTGGGACTGTAATTTTTCTTCATAATGCCTGACAATAATCTAATTCTTTCAATTTCACTTCTCAGGTTTACCGATATCGTCATTATTTCCTTTTTGTACTTCATGGTATGTATAAGACTATATTCTACTTCATGTATACGCTCTTCAGCTCAATTTACATTACAGTGCTTGGTATAACACTTCATTTTATTTCTGCGGTTGTTGGAATAATGAGCTTCTTTGGAATGAACAAGAGAACTTAAAAATAACGATTCAACTGAAAAATCTTACATCACTTTTCTTTGATAGTTAATGCATTTTAGTTTCAAACACTATCTACAAAACTGTTGAAGTCGTTCACATAGATGTCTTATGCCTGGAACTATCTAAAATGCATAAATTACTTTTACATAAATAAATAAAACGTAGAGCATGAAGTCACATTCTTCTTTTCTTCCTCCTATTTGTCATGCATACCGAATCACAAATTGCGACATTAAGGAATCCAAATACTAGATAAGCATACTGCATGGTAAATGTCAACATTAGGAAAATGATGAATTTCAGTCACAAGGCTTTGACTCCAGGACATAACCTTTCATACCAATTATTGGTTGTCTGATGTTACTCATGTCTCACATTTAGAAATTTAAACCTTAACTTTTTCTACATGAATTAGCAGGGGCTCATAATTACTTTGATCTGGTGCACTATGTTTATACTACAGAATCTACGTTATTAATGACTTCTTCGACTTTTATTTGTCACAGATAAGGGACTTGCAGGTCGCCAAAAGAGTGGAAGATATTGGGTTTTACGCAGGTTTTGTCGGTAAGTCTTTCTTAGGATGATGTTCACATTCTAACAGGTTGTATAGATCTGAGTATTGTTCAATTCAAACTTTAAAAAATTCATACTAATATCCATTCTTCATACATTGAAGGTGCTGCATTCATGTTTGGGAGAGCTTTGACTTCTGTATTTTGGGGAATAGTGGCAGATAAATGGGGAAGGAAACCTGTGATAATAATTGGCCTCATTTCATTGTCAGTACTACTTATTGCTTATTTTTTGTTCACTTTGAACCTTCTTTACAAAAGAATAAATCTTGCTAGTTCTTAGGCTTTTTGGGACTTGATTTTTTTACTTCGTTTCATTTCTATTTCAGGATTATATTTAACACCCTCTTTGGATTAAGTGTAAATTATTGGATGGCAATTGCTACTAGATTCTTTCTTGGAGCTATGAACGGTTTACTTGGGCCAATAAAGGTATTGACTATTTCATTTGCAATGATGAAATTGTTCCAGTCCCTATTAAGTTTTCTTCATAATTTCGCTTCTTTTCAGGCATATGCTTCAGAAGTTTGTCGACCAGAGCATCAATCTATCGGACTATCACTGGTATGAACCTTTTTACTATTGACAAACGACAAGCCTTGTAGTATAGAGGGCTTAATAGAGAATTAATGCCTAAGTTTCATATAAAACATTTAAAAGATTTTAAATGTTCCTTCTATAACAATTTGAGACGCAGAATGGACTGTATTATGAATTGGACACAACCATATATATCAAATGCTCAAAGTAAAAATTTGTTTTGGTATCAATAGACCAATAAGAAAACAAATCTTAAGACATTGAAACTTCTGTGGTTAATTATGGTGCAGAATCAACATTGCAAGATCCATTATGGGAGTTTGCTTTCAAAGATTTTAGTATAATTTGAGCTTCATGCCTTCAACTGACTAAGATAATCTTGGTGGAGGGTTAGTGCCCCAAAATGCGTTGTAGGTAAAAACTAGGTTAAATACAGGACTTTCCCTCAAAAACATAGCGGAGGCCAAAAATTTGAGATCGGGCATATGTATGCTGTTATGATGTTGGAAGGGGAACAGCTCTTCTAGATATTGGATCCATGGCGGATGATCAGAAGCAAACAAGAAAAGAATAATGTAGCTGCGTGGTGCTAGAGTATAAAACTATAACTCTCACCATAACTCTTGTCCATTCTTGATCTTAGTTCGTATGTCCAAGATGTTAGAAGTAGAGCAAATCAAGGGAAAAGAGCAAATTCTATTCATTAGTATTGGGGTCTATATATACAAGTGGAGTGGTCTCATTCTTCTACTCTATCTAATGTGGAACTAAATAAAGAGAGTATATTTCTATATTTAACACCCCCCTCAAACTGCAGTTGGGTCAACCAATGGTAGTTTGTCAATGAGGAATAGATGTCGCTTTATCTTATGAGCTTTGGTGAAAAGATCTGCTAGCTGAAGATCGGTGTGGACATATGGAAGAGAGATTGTGCCGGCCAGTAGATGATGATGAGTGAAGTGACAATCGATTTCTATGTGCTTCGTGCGTTCATGAAATACTGGATTGCTGGCTATTTTGATGGCTCATATTGTCGCAATGTAGAGGAGTGGCGGTTGTGAGGACACACCCATGTCAAGGAGAGTCGTCGAGCCAAATGATCTCTTTGTGGTAGATGTCATGGCGCGGTATTCCGATTCTGCACTAGAGTGAGAGACAACATCCTGTTTCTTTGATTTCTAGGATATGAGAGAGTCGCCTAGGAAGATGCAGTAGCCAGTGGTAGATCGGCGATCTGTAGTGTTACCAGCCCAGTCTGCGTCGCTGTAGCTGCGAAGGGTGAGTGAGGATGATGTTGAGAAGAATAATGCTCTGCATGGTGTCTCACGAATGTATTGTAGGGCCGGAGTAGTCTTGATTGGTGAGGCGGGGTGTAGCGACAAATTGACTAAGGACATGAACTGCATGAGAAATATCAGGTCTGGTGATGGTGAGGTACACCAAGCTTCCTACGAGATGTCGATATTGAGTTGCGTCAGGTAGGGGATCGCCATCAGTGGTATTTAGTTTGACATTCAGTTCAAGAGGCGTTTGAGCTGGTTTGGAAATTCTTAGATCTGCGCGGTTGATAATGTCAGTGGTAAATTTCTGTTGAGATAGATGGTAGCCATGTGGTGTTTGATTGATCTCCAGTCCAAGAAAGTAATGAAGGTGGTCGAGGTCTTTCATTTCAAACTCTCGCTGGAGGTGGGATTTGATGTGTTGGATGGTCAATGGATTGTCACCCGTGATAATCATGTCATCGACGTAGAGAAGGAGAATGGTCCGTTGGCCATTCGAGGAGGAGATGAACATTGCCGGGTCATTTTCATTCGGAAGGAAGCCAGCTGATTGCATGGCTTGTG
This sequence comes from Asparagus setaceus, assembly GCA_012295165.1. Taxonomy (NCBI): domain Eukaryota; kingdom Viridiplantae; phylum Streptophyta; class Magnoliopsida; order Asparagales; family Asparagaceae; genus Asparagus; species Asparagus setaceus. Next base: position 10,033,245 of record CM022707.1, read on the forward strand.
TGAAGTGGGCGAACCAGGCACGGGGTGCCTATTTGAGGCCATAGAGGGCTCGGCGAAGGTGACAGACGAGGCCTTTGGGGTGTGACAGTCTAGGTGGAGGAGTCATGTAGATATCTTCGGTGATTTTGCCATGCAGAAAGGCATTTTTCATCCATTTGATATAGTGGCTATTGTCGGGAGGCGGCGACGGCAAGCAGTGTCCTAATAGTAGTCATTTTAGCCACTGGTGCGAATGTCTCCAAGTAGTCCACCCCATATTGTTGTGTAAAATCTCGTGCGACTAGTCGAGCCTTGTGACGCTCAATGGTTCCATCTGCTCTAGTCTTGACTTTGTAGGTCCATTTACAGCTAATGGGTGTCTTCCCTGGAGGAAGAGGAGTGAGATCCCACGTATGAGTTTGCTGGAGAGCTGTAAGTTCTTCCTGCATGGCCTGTTGCCACTCAGGGTGTTTGACTGCATCATAGTAAGAGTGGGGTTCCACATAATCTGACGTCATCATAGTGGCTGTGTGAAAGGCAATGGATGTGAAGTTGGGGTCACGGTATTTGGTGGTGGTTGGCGATCTCGAGTGGGATATCGGTCTTAGGTGGGGTGTCGATGGCGGGTGGTTGGGTTCGATTGAACTTTGTGGAGGAGCGATTGATCTGTGCGGCAGGAGGTGGGTTAGAAGCGGCCACTTGCTCGGTGGAAGAACTAGTTTCGGGCTTAGCCCGAGTGATTTGTGGTGTCGAGAGAGTTGGGTGTGTTAAGTTCAAGAAAGATTAGATCTGTGGGTGTGGATGGTGATAAAGGTACAGGTGGAGAGGGTAGAGAGTAGTATGGAAGATGTTCAAAGAATGTGACGTGGGGAGAGATGCGGAGGCGATCAGAGTGAGGATCATAGCAGCGATAGCCTTTATGATGTAGACTGTAGCCAAGGAATATGCACATGACAGATCGTGGTGAGAGCTTATTGCGTTCTGAGGATGGGATTTGGACAAAGCATGTGCAGCCGAAGACTCGAAGATGGGAGTAATTTGGTGGTTTTTGGTGTAGCTGTTGAAAGGGTGTGAGGCCTTTTAAAGTAGTGGAGGGAGTGCGATTGATGAGATAGACACTCGTAAGGAGAGCTTCTGCCCAAAACTGAACGAGTACGAATGCAGATAGTAACAATGATCTGGTGGTTTCAAGGATGTGTCGGTGACGTCTTTCGGCAACACCGTTTTGTTGATGAGCATATGGGCAGGAGAATTAAGAAAGGGTTTCCTGAGAGGCAAGGAATTCTGTGAAGCGACGGGATGTATATTCCCCCCCCCCCCGGAATCTGAGCGTAGGATTTTGATATGAGAGGAGAATTGTGTGAGGATCATGATGCAAAGTTTTTGTAGATGTCATATGCATCAGATTTATGTTTCATCAGGTAGACCCATGTGAAACGGGAGTGATCGTCAATAAATGTTATGTAGTAACGATTGTCACCACGAGATGGATGTGGAGAGGGTCCCCAAATATCGGTATGGATGAGGTCAAAAGGAGCGGACGTGATTTTATTATTTATTGGAAAGGGTTGGGCCAAGTGTTTTGCCAACTTGCAGCCGGTACAAGGTGACAAAGTGTATGCAGAGAAATTACCTAATTTACCAGTTGTGAAAAGGATGCAAAGACTGATGGAAAGAGTGTTGAGGTGAAGACGTGTTTCTTCGGCCTATAACTCAGAATACTGCTTCGAAAGTGTGGGTCTAGGTGACCGGTGGATGAGTTGGTCATGACGATTCGAACTCGGTGAGCTTCATCGAACTGAAAGAGGTGTTGCCTGTCTCTGTTGTTATGGTGAATGGTCCTGGAAGCTGGATCAGTGAGAAGTGTTTCAAGGGCGGCAAGTTGTTCCCAGAGGTCAAAGATGTGGGTCTAGAACTAGTGGATCGAGCGATCGCCCTGTGTAACCATGGATATCTCCTGGTATAGTTGAAATTCTCGAGCGTCATCTGACTGTGTATAGAGGCGCTGCAGATATTCCCAGAGAGATATGACAGTGTCGAATCGTACGAGCTGAAGTAGGATGGAGGGTGAGACGGATTGGACTATTGCAGCAATGACACGATCTTCAGTGACAGTCCAGGTCATAAGATTAGACTCATAAGAGGAGAGAGTAGTCGAGTCCTTGGTGAGGTCGCCGGTAGGAGTTGGTTGAGTTGGGGGTTTTGTTGTGCCATCGATATGTCCCCAGAGCCCACGACTATGAAGGATGACTCGTAGGGAGTAGGACCAGAGACGGTAGTTATCGCCGTCAAGTTTTACATCAATAGATTGTTGATGAAAGTGCATCTCAGGCGTCGTCATAGCAACTTGAAAAAAAAAGATCTAGTTTGCCGGCTAAATGATTGTCGCAAGATCTGTGAAGATCTGAGATCTATGAAGTCTTGTTGTGCGCAGCGAAAATTTCGACAGCACCTCTGGTGCACAACAAGATAGTAAGATCACAACTAAATCCCAGTTTCACTAAGAAAACAAGAATTGACAGTGATATATCTCAGCAATGTGGGATATACACTCTTCTTCTCATCAGTTCTAGGACTGACCTGTCGAGGGAACCTAACAAGCTATTCTGGTTGATGAGCCAAATGATTGGCTTTTAAAAAAAAATTAACGGTGGATGAACAGTATCCACGCTGATGAACAGTGTCGGCTAGGGTTTATGAGAGAATTGGAGAGAGAGATGGGAGGGTGGCTCTGATACCATGTTAGAAGTAGAGCAAATCAAGGGAAAAGAGCAAATTCTATTCATTAGTATTGGGGTCTATATATACAAGTGGAGTGGTCTCATTCTTCTACTCTATCCAATGTGGGATTAAACAAAGAGTATATTCCTATATTTAACACAAGATTGCTCTTTTTGACATATCAAATGCAGATGTTTTAGCAGGAATTGGCTAGATGCTAGCGCTATTGAGAGAACTGAGAACAAAGAATGTTAGATTTAAACTGGACAAAAGTGAAAGAGGAGAGTGTATGCCAACAATTGGAGATCAACACGTATAAAAATGTATAACTATTATATGATCTTTTAAAAAGAGTAAAATGGGAAGGGGAAAAAATGGAAAATAGAACTGAAGTTGTTGTCTTGATTTTGACAAACTGTCTAGTAAAAGTCTTACAAAATTCAAACATACTTCTGGTTACTTTGATTCAATGGTGTTTGCTTAACAAATTAACTATAGCCTCTCTGGTTGTAGTAGAAAAGTTCTCTTACATGTATCACTCTAGTTCTGTGTATCTCATCCTATTTACATAATTCAGAGTCAACAAAATATCAATTGGCATCTTTGTTCAGGTCAACCGCATGGGGCATAGGTCTCATTATTGGTCCAGCTCTTGGAGGTTTCTTTGCACAGGTAATGAAGTTTTCAATTTAAAATAATTTTAATAGCATCTAGGAAGTTCAGACATGGACAAAATAGGACATGACACTGGCCTAAGAATTTTGAAGTAGCATGGCACTCAAGTAAAAACAAAGACACGTAAAGATCTTTTATTTCCCCACTCTTTCTGAACTTTTACTCTCAAACATTTGAGCACCTTAACCTCTGATACTTTGTGGATACTGATACGGGTCCATGTCAGACTTGGTTGAAAGAATCACATCATGGAATCATTCTTTAAAAATATATATAAACAGATTCATACACAAATATTGATAGCTATGTATGTATTGAGGTTTATACATGAGCAAATAGTTATGAGCATGCTAATATCCAGGGAACTAAAATGATTTCTTCCTTAAAAGTTGAATACCGGGACCTAGAAGGAAGTGAACTTTGGTTTAAAGTTGACTGAAGCCAAATTTGCAAAAGATGAAAGAAGGGATCTCTGAACTTTATTATTACTTTTGACTTTCAATTTAACTGCAACTTTTGGAAAAACCTGGTTACGCACGATACCCAGTTTTCACTGTTCCATGGGTCATTTCCGTCTGAGCTCAAATATCTCACATATTTATGCTTGGATTCTCTTTAACTCATTTTTCTTTAATCGGACTCCATCAATCCTTTTCCAGCTTCCTAGTATCAACATTCTCTTTGCACTAGTTGCCCTGTTTTCCAACAACTTGATCTTTCCTCTTTAGTTAGCCGTCTTAATCTGGGAATGCATACATTTTCTTAATTACCCATTTCAAGGTAGCCTCTTTGTGTTTTAGAATGCTTAGCACTTAGAGGCTGATATTTCAAAGATAATGTTTCCAAAAGTAATATAACCTGATGAGATAGATAGTATACAAATCAATATATGAAAAAGAATGCTTTTAGATTCCGCTACTTCATACAAGTGTCAAATTTAGCAAACAGAGTTTAACAATTTCAGAAGCTAACTTATAAGTTCTTTGCACGAGTGTTATAGTGAAATCTGATATAAACAAATACTCAATTATTTACTTCTTATTGTTAAAATATTTTGTGCACTATAAGCCTATTCTTCATTATTAATATATATTTAATGAGCCTATTCTTATTTTATCAGCCTGCAGAGAAATTTCCAGGTATCATTTCTGAAGAATCATTCCTTGGAAGGTATGAACGTGTGCTATATACTTCAATTTGGTTGCCTTATTATCTTTCTCATCTTTCTGAACCATCATGTGTGTAGGTTTCCTTACTTCTTGCCGTGTTTCTGTATAACACTCTTTGCCGTTGGAGTACTTATTGCCTGTTATTGGCTTCCAGTGAGTAACAATCTCATTTCTAGTCTTATTTTATTTTTTTCTTTATATGCTCGATATTCTCTTCGATAAGTGCCACATTGTTCATCTTCTTTATGTTTGTACAATTTTAGTGATCAAATCAAATACTTTGCTGTAATTCTCGTAGACACATTTCCTTATCATCATAGGTAGACAATAAGATAATTGGTTCTGTGGTATTACTGTTCCTGCTACAGCACCATAACTCCGAAGTTTTTGTGAAGGATAATGCAGTTATCCTTTAATGCTCCATAGCTGATTGAGTCCCCTATGTGGGCTGAATTTTCCCCACATATTGACTTTGTATTTTTTAATTAATATTAATAATGTCTTTCCTGTTATCAAATCCCTAGGTAAATGTTTTTCAAGGCTCCAATTCCCCATAAAGAGCAATGACATGTGTTCAAAACTTCACTATTCAGTGCTTGATGATTGTTCAGTGTCTTTAATCATTATTCGTGCCATAAAAATACTTCTTGTACTTATTGGGCATTTAAGTTTTATGTTTTCTTCACTCTGTCTGCAGAAAAACTTTTACCTATTTTGCAATACTAAGTTTATTAAACATATTGATTTTTTCATTTTTCTTATTGGTTCTGTTAAGGGCTTAGTTCTGTCTTTCCTTTAAGCCTGTATTATCATTTGGTAAATTGAGTAGCTACATGGAAATAATGTGTCAGAACACGATTTTTTTTCTTTAATATGTTTCCATTATGATGATCATTATGCAGGAAACATTGCACAATCATGCTGAAAGCAAAACAACTGATGAAACAATCGAACCTCTGGAGGCATCTCATAATGGCTCTGATATGAGAGAAAAGGATGTGGAAGATGAAGGAAGGGCTTGGCCTACTAAGGAAAATCTTCTTACAAATTGGCCACTAATGTCATCTATCATTGTATATTGTGTTTTCTCCCTTCATGATATGGCCTACGAGGTATATTTTGATGTTTACCATGTCTTTCTGAATGTTTACTGAACTTACTATTATGTATTAGTTTGAAATTAACGCTTTAGCGGTAATCTTGACTGTAAAAGTATAATCCCACTTTAAGCCTAAAATGAGGTACAATTACCTCAAATGAGGACTAATTCTAACAGGGAGCCAAAATTTCTGGATGATAGATGAACTTTTGCCTTTCACCTTCTCTGCCTCTCAAGGGAAAAGAAGAAAGAATGGAAGAAAGAATGAACTAACTTTAAACACCACAATTCTAGACATTCATCACTTTCAGTTCTGAGGGTGGACACCTAATAGGACCAAGTACCCAAAAATTTTCATGGACACAAAGTAATCTTTTGAAGTATTTTCATTCAGAGATCAACTACCCATTTTCAGGGAAAGATGAAATTTATCTTTCATTGCATGGTTAAAACGAGATTGCAGAGAATATTCTTAAAACGTTGCAGAGTAGCAGGGCCAAGTATTGGTTAAAGTTATGGCTATATTAGGCAATCTAATGTCATAATTTTGACAGAATACTAAACTAGGTGTTGCATCCATAATAAACATGTACAGTTCTAACCCTTGGTTGATCATTTTTATCACTCAATATTTTACTGTCATTATGCTCTTCTGTCAATATGTATTGATTTCTAGTTACATGTACCACTAGATATTCTCTCTATGGGCTGAGAGCGACAGAAAATTTGGAGGGTTAAGTTTTTCATCGGAGGATGTTGGCGAGGTTCTAGCAATCTCAGGTATGTAAATGTGCAGCCCACCTTTCGTTAAATGAAATGTTTTCATTTTTCCGACTAACCCTGCAACATTATACATTATGGTTTTGGTCTCTGTAATTTAGTTAAAATGCAGTTGATTGAATAAAGATTGGTAACTTTTGCTTTCCAGATATTTTTCAGTAAATGGTGTAGGTTCAATTCTAGTTCACTCAATACCAATTTAGTTACACATATATTGATCACCTTTACAGTTGATATAAGAGAAAGAATAAAACTTTCCATCAGTTCCTTGGTTTATAGTATTTTATAAAAATCTAATTGATCCATTTACCTTAATTTCTAATTATAATTTATTGACTTGTAGGTTTCAGTCTTCTAGTATTTCAACTGTTTCTTTATCCGCCAGCAGAGACTCCTCGGGCCCATAAATTTATCTCGTGTTTCAGCGGTATACATTCATGGTCACCTCTCTTCATCCTTTGATGTTTTATTCAATGTTTGTGCACTTCACCATGATATCCAATGATTTCAATATGCAGGCTATAGCTATACCATTACTTGCCAGTTATCCCTTTATGACTAATCTGTCAGGACTAGTGCTTTGGTAGTAGTAAATTGTGCATCCTTGTTGAAGAATGTTCTTTCGGTGAGTCAAAATTCGCACAAAGCTTTGTTTGATCATTGTGAAGTTATACAGGAAATGCATGTTGTAAATGTTTGAAGCCAATTTCTTTCTTTTTTCTTAAGCGTCGTAATATTGCCATCTAATGCTCTTGCTTATTTTCCAAGCAGATGGTTATTATTACGGGAACATTCATTTTGCAAAACAATGCCGTGGTAATTTTCTTTTCATATCACTTTGCATTATAATTATGTTTGGTAACTAGCAATTATGGCTTCAGCTAAATGGCATGACAATTATTTACTTATAACCCTTGTTGCAAACAACAGGCTCAACACCAAAGAGGTGCTGCAAATGGCATTTCAATGACTGCAATGTCTTTCTTCAAAGCTATTGCTCCACTTGGCTGCAGGTGTAATGTAAGTATAAATATTTCTTTTGTTATATTCTAATTTTGATACTGTTATGGCATGATGATATGTCTAAATTTAGAAACCACTACGGTATTTATACTGACATGTCATTTCTTAGGCTATTTATGAAACACCGGTCGTATTTACTTTATTGAAACATATATCATTTTGGAAAAGTGTTATGTGTGCTTGTGCAAGAGATTTGAAACTGAACCTTTTTAAGTCCGTTTTTATTTTTATAAAATTGCTAGCTGAATCTGAATTCCTTTGTCATGTTTTATTTGATTATTGAAAATTAATCTTTCTTATTTGCAGATTTTCATGGGCACAAAAGCGCCAAGATGCTCCCTTCTTACCAGGTATTGTTTAAGTTATATTTAACCAACTAATTTGATAATATTGTAAAAGGGAGGAAGAATGGTGAGCATATGTATGTAAATAAAATTAAGTATGTTACTAACTCATGTGCAAGTATAGTACCTCCCAGTAAAAGAAACATGCGAGAAATAGAAGCTCTGGATAAATATAGTTTAGGGTCTTGCATTTAATCAAGTTATGGATATCAACTACAAGTTGATGTAGATTAAGACGCAAGATATGGGTATTAAATGCAATTTTTTGAACTGAGAACATGTTTATTGATGCTGCAGGTGATCAAATGGTTTTTTTCATATTGATCCTGGTAGAGCTCATCGGCCTCATGATGACCTTCAAACCCTTTCTAGCAGTAAAAATCTGAAATGTAAATATTAGTAGATAATACACGATAGAGATCTGAAGATGAAGAGTTTCGCTCAATTATTTCACCAAGAGTTCGAGGCACAATTCAGCCTCGATATGTTGTATACATCAGTGGCATGTCAATTGTTTGTATCAATTTGTTTCTGTTTTAGACAGCCAATTGAGCTTTTCAATATTGTCATAATTGGCGGTTGTTAGAATCTAAAGAATAGCAATTGAGCTTTTCAATTTTGTCATAATTGGCGGTTGTTAGAATCTAAAGAGTAGTTTCTGTTCTTAGATGAATAGTAATCTGATACTGCATAATTAATGAATTGGCCACCAACTGGGAAGGACCTTATACAGTCATAGAAGAAGTGCATCCCAGCACTTATCGGCTTCAAAGCTCAGACGGAAGAGTCTTGCACCATCCTTGGAATATAGAACACCTCAAAAAATATTTCCAATAATTTTGACTATAAGACTCTCATGTGAATATAAATATCCTTTTACATACTTTATTGTGTTCTGTAGTGCTTTTAGACCTCGCAGATGCCCGAGGCCTGACTCGAAAGACCTTGGTACCCTTTCGGTATAAAATCAAGGCACGTCATCAACTCGGTCGACTCTGACTCGAAAGACCTTGGTACCCTTTCGGGATAAAACCAAGACACGTCATCAACTCGGTCGACTCCGACTCGAAAGACCTTGGTACCCTTTCGGGATAAAACCAAGGCACGTCATCAACTCGGTCGACTCCGACTCGAAAGACCTTAGTACCTTTTCGGGAAAATCAAGGCACGTCATCAACTCGGTCGACTCCGACTCGAAAGACCTTGGTACCCTTTCGGGATAAAACCAAGGCACGTCATCAACCTTGGTACCCTTTTAGGATAAAACAAAGGCATGTCATCAACTCGGTCGACTCCGACTCGAAAGACCTTGGTATCCTTTCGGGATAAAACCAAGGCACATCATCAACACGGTCGACTCCGACTCGAAAGATCTTGATACCCTTTCGAGATAAAACCAAGGCACATCATCAACTCGGTCGACTCCGACTCGTAAGACCTTAGTACCCTTTCGGGATAAAATCAAAGCATGTCATCAACTAGGCCGACTCCAACTCGAAAGACCTTGGTACCCTTTCGGGATAAAACCAAGGCACGTCATCAACTCGGTCGATTTCGACTCGAAAGACCTTGGTACCCCCTCGGAATAAAACCAAGGCATGAAGCTGACTCATCTCAGGTACAAATCTCAAAATAAGGTAAACTGCAGATAAATATAAACATAGACAAAGAAGGCACTCAGATTGAGGAGACTAAGATATAACTTTCATTGATCAAAATATTTACATCAATACTTACATCAATATTAATACAAAAAAAGAGATAAAAAGAACAGATACAAGGAACTCTTATGGGGCCCGACCCGGAGCAGGCGCCGCCTTGGGTCGAGAAGCAGGAACTCTCATGGGGCCCGACCCGTAGCAGGCGCCGCCTTGGGTCGAGAAGCAGTAGATAGATGTTGAGGAGAAGCAATAGCTGGAGCAGCGGTAGGAGAATCAGCGGTAGTAGGAGTCGGCTGAGGAGTCGAATGGGGCTCGGACCCGGCCTCCTCATTGTCTTCAGTCTGGCTGGCGGAGCTATCTCGGTCAAAGTTAGATCTGCCACCCGACTCCTCACCCTCATCGTCCCCATTATCGGCATCCAAGACCAATCCTCCTCCTCTCGCCTCTATCTCTTTAAGAGCATCAAGGCAGTTGGCGACTTGGGAAGGGTAGTGGAACCAGTCGAGATCCAGCTTAAGGTCCGGATGGAGCTGATTCTTGAAGTAGTCGAAGCCGGCTTTGCAGGCCAAGGCCACTTCAACCTTTCCAAGAGTATTGTTGCGGTATTTCTCCACAACCTCCACTCAGTGAGCCTCGGACTCAAGATGATCGGCGACCTTTCAATCTTCGCACTTCAGCAAGAGACAACTCGTTGTCTCTCGGCCTCCAGTGTGGCTCAGGCGCCTCCTTCCTAAGTTTTTCGTCAGCATTCACGTCCTCCTTCAGCTGATCCTGAAGACTCTCAGAAAGTTGGCGAGCCAGCCGAGCCCGCTCGAAAGCAACGCCGCTCTCTCGCCTCTCAACCTCGGCCTCGTCCTCCAAGTACTTCACCCTTTCATCCCGCCCATGAACTGCATGCTCGAGATGACCGAGCTCCTCCTTGAGTTTCTCGATCGTGGCCGACTTCTTCTTACTATGAGCCCTCAGCCCCTTCAGCATCTCCTCCCTTGTCTCTACCTCTCATCGCCACTTGCCATCATTTCTTCTCCATGTCTCCAACTCCTTCTCCTGGACGACCACCTTCACGTCAGTGGCCTCCCAAGTGGTCTTTTCGGCCTCTAGCTTCTCTTGAAGCTTGAAATATACCTCTCGAACATGTTCGAAGCATCCAAAGAGTTCCTATTCTACCAAGGCCCCTCAGAATAAATAACTCCTCAGGGCCTGGTGAAGACCACAGTCGGGCATGGTCGCCAAGATTTTGTCATCCCTGGGCAGACAGAACTGCTCCACAGCCCTGGCCTGGACTAATCACGACTCCAAGACCGACACCCTTTTATCAAGCCCTTGTGTAGGGACGAACCAATTCTCTTCAATTGGATCCCTCTCATGCCAGGGGCCAACTGCGAGCAACCCGATCATGAGCCTCCTCAGCCTCTCCCAGTCGGCCGCCAGCATTTCATTAATACGATAGGCAAAGGGCCAATGCCGCCCTCATGAGCAGCTGATACCTCGGCCGTCGAGTCTTCGATAGCAGGCTCTTCGGTAGTAGGCTCCTCGGCGACCCGCTCCTTGCCCTCTCGATGGGCCGACCCGGCTGGAGGAGACTGAGCCGTTTCCTCCTCAGCTTGAGCTTAGGCCTCGGTAGGCACAAACTCCACCATTTCACCCCCCTCTATCCGAGCGGGGGACTCCTCGTCTAGAACGACGATGTCAATTTGGTCTCTAGGAGCGACCGCAGGGAGAAGAGTGGTTAGGTTTTTTCCTTCCTCAGCTTCTTGATTAGGGATGGGTACGGCCGCCTCTGTCGCACCCCCCTCCCTAACCTGAGTCGGCTCAGCAATCCTGGAAGGACCTTGGCCGCTTGCTCTCCGCAGCCGCCTCCTCTTCTCAGACCTTTCAGCCTGAGCGGTAGTAGCACCCAACCCAGCCAACCGGGCCACTATCTCAGCAGCATTCGCTGCCACCTTCGCGGCCTCTGCTAGGGCCAACTCAGACCTCAGACGCTTCTGGGGCCTGGCTGCGGACCCCAGTTGAGTCTCATCCAGCTCCTTTAGTGGCAGAGCGAAGACCGCCACCCGGACATTATCATCATGGGTCGGCAAGTCTCTGGAAATGCCGGCCACCCTCAGCACCGCCGGGTCGAACACGTTCTCAATCCTTCAGGACCTAGTATAGGCCGAACCTTCTCGAGCCCCTCCTTATCCTCGGCAGTAAGGAAACCTGGCCTTAGAACATCTTTGTTGATCTCGAGCCAAGCCGAGCAAGATCTGACGGTGTCGGCTCCAAAACCCAGAAGAACTTCTCCTTCCAGTATTTTTGACTCAGGAGCGTTTGAGACCACTTTGAAGCTGCCAAAGTTCTGGAAATATTGGTGCTCTTCCTTCTTTCTAGTTTTGACACTGATAAGGTGGCCGAGCATATGGAGAGTCGGGTTGACTCTAACCCGGTGACAGATCACCACGAACCCCACCAACGTGGCGATAGAGTTCAGCTTGATTTGGGAGGGCGAGACTCCCAAAGCTTCAAAGACACGGCTGAGAAAAGGATGTAGTAGAAGGCGAAGGCCATACTCGGATGGCGGAGATACACCGGAGCAATGATCTCGTTGTGGTCATACACCACCTGAGCTCTCTCCGGCGCCTACAAAGTGAACGCGTGGGGGATGTCATACCGATCATAGTAGGCCTCGAGTTTCGTTGCACAGAGCTTTGAATGGAATCTCCTTAGCAGATTAATTCTTATCTCGTTGCATCCGACGGTAACAGTAGAAGAGGCCATCAGTAGATCTCCAGAAGATGATCGCAAGTCACTCGATGCAGAATTCTAGGGTTCGAAGTCCAGAAGATTAAGAAGATTTGTAACAGGTCCCTTCAGCGGAGCTGATAAATTTATAGGCTTGGAAGCGGACACGTGGCAAGATCAGAGCGGTCAACTCAATTATTAGTCAACGGCTGAGATTGACCTCGAGAGCGAACGGTGACTCGGGAACCAAAGAGCTGCCCATTGGTTGACACGCCATCTTCGCTCAAGAAATGAGGCGACGCCAGCACACGTTCTCCCATGACGTTAGCATGTCACACCAACAGCGGCCTATCGCTTTCCTCATAAATGCACCTCAGAGATTGCAACCGTCAACTATTGAAATTTCACTCAGACGTAGCCAGCCGAGTTTGAATGAAAGGGGCCAGTGTTATAGCCTGCAAATAACCTAAGTATTAATCCTCTTTCTCGAGTCGACACGTGTCCCATATTAACTAATCTTCAGCTCGATCTCACCCTAAGCCTGGACAACTCAAGCAGCGTAAACGACTTTTCCAAGCAGGGCCAAGGTCGGACCAACAACTTGCGAGGTCGACTAGAAAGGTGATGCTTGTCGGTCTATTAGCAAGTTCGAGACGAGAAGCATCCTCACTCGGCCTACCATTCAAATCATCTCCACTCCCTTTCAGCACTCGACCCTTCCAAGCCGACAACTTGCGAGGCCGACTAGAAAGGCGGTACTTGTCGTCCTCCAAGTGAAACAAGTCGGAAGGTGGTACATAATCGAGCTCCGCTGATCGATTGCCATCACATTAAATGCATGATCGAGAATCATCATTACTCAAGCCCCAAAAGTCTTTATGACTTATCGGACCTCGAGCGCCACGCACGCCCCGTCACCATCGTATTAAACACCTGGGTGACTCATCCCCCTCAGCAGCCGACACCTATAAAGTAAATGCCAACGAAGCCACATGTTTGGACTCTGCCTAAGTTACCTTTTTGCCCCTTTGGATCGACTATAAAAGGGGAGTGATGTCTATTGCTTAGGGTAAGCAAATTCTGCCCTAAAAAACTCTTGCATAATTACTCTTCTCCACTCAAGCTTTAAACTAACTTGACCGTCGGAGGAACCACCAGAGATCCCAACTCCGACCTCTTACGCATTCTTCATGTGCAGGATGGGACTATCGGCTCAGGAACTGGCCGTCTGAAGAAGTTTGAGAACCCTAACACCCCTCATAATCCACAAACAAACTCCCTGTTAGATAAACTGACATCAACAGGGGAGGTTGAAGGAGAAGGAGGGTGTAGATTTAATAATTTTGATAGGTCAAGGAGATGGAAGGAATTTTGCAAAAATAAAAATGTAGTTCACTAGAATTCTCACGATGAGAAAAAAAGTCTAATTGCACGAAAATACCTTATGCTTCACTCATTTAGCACTTGTATACCACGAGTTATTTTTGAACATTTTTATACTCTAAGTTGTTTAAAATTAGCACTTTAGTATCCTCGGTTATGTAAACATAAAAATTTTCACACGAAAGTTCCCATATAAATTCAATTTTAGAGCTTTTATTCATTAATATTTATTAAATTCTTGTTAATCCTACCCAAATTCTAATTTGAACATATTTTGATTCTATTTGGAAAAATAAATTTTGGATAGATCGATTTAGCAATAAGTTCAAAGAAATTTAATAGTTAGAAAATTATAAAATTAGCATGTGAATGTTAATTATATGAGAACGTTTGGATGAAAATTTTCACATTTGCATAGCGAGATAGTACTAAAGTGTTAATTTTAAATAACTCAAGGTATATAAATACTCAGAAAAACAACTGAGACATATAAGTGCTAAATTAGTGAAACATAACGTATTTTAGTGCAATTTAGCCAAAAAGAACCTTGTTGTCATTAGAGTACAAGTTAAAATAACATATTAATACCGGAGCAGAAATAAAGACCATAATGAAAAATATGATCATTTAGAATACCAATATGATAATTTAGCCGTCTTCTCTATACATCCCCAAACAAAAACAAAAACAATAACCTTCCACTTTGAGAAAGGAAAGTCCTCTTCCGTTACATGACAAAGGATATGCGTATCATTTGTAGTGACAAAGTTCGACCCGGACTGTAACACAGAGAACTTGCGAATCAAGTTTTAGGGATAGTTTATGAATAGCGCGAAAATGTTGACAAGTTACATTAGGGCCCAGACCGGAAAATATATATACTATAAATAGGATCACGTGGCTAATTTGAGGTTAGGAATGGCGTCTTACAATTTTCTTTTCTCATTGATTCTTTTTTGTCTTGGTCTATGGAAAGGTTCATTCTTTTGAATCATTGGACAAATTGCTATGACACACTAAACTAATATTACTTTGGTTCTTGGAAATAATATCCCTGCTCTACCTTTTACGCATTAACCTTTTACAGAATAAACTAATTAACATGTTATATGATTGTCTAGAAAAATTTGGCTAAAATATTAGATTCGCATATAAGCATATAAAGTGATATTCATTTTCTAATAAGACTAAAAACTGACGCTAACGATAATAATACCTAAAATTAATATACTTAACCAATAAAACCTACTTCGATTCCTAGAATTTTAATTTAAGGGGAAAATTACGAAATTTGGCATATATATCCCACAAACATTCCACACTAACAGATTTGCTCTCCCAAATTTCAATATTTGTAAAAATTCATCACCCCCAAAACCCAAACACGATCTTCTTCATCCTCATCTCCTCCCTCCCCACTCACTCTCCTCTTTCCTCCTCCCCAAGATCCTCACCTTGACCTCCTCTCTCTCTCTCTCCTCTGTCATCTCATTCTCCTCCTCGCCTTCCCTCCTCTCCATCCATTCCTCTCTCCCTCAAACATTTACCAAAGCGGAGGAGGGAGTGGAGGAAGGAGAGGAGAGAAAGGAGGAGGAGAAAAGGGGTTAAGGAAAGCGAGGGGAGTGAGGAGAGAGGTTGGGAATATGTGTACGTTTTGTTTTGCAAATAGTTAAATTGGAAGGCAAATCTATAAGTGTGGAATATTTACGGGGTATATATGCAAAAATCTTTTATTTTACTGCTCAAATCAAAATTCTGACGATTGGAGTAGGCCTTATTAGTTAAATGTGTTAAATTTTAGATCTTATTATCGTCGGCGTCAGTTTGTAGGCCTTATTGAAAAATGAGTGTCGTTTTATTGGCTAATCTGATATCTTAGCCTAGTAAATTTGTTAGGATTACCATTAATTAGATATTAGTCTCTCAAAGCTTTGATGATTTTATATTAATTTCTCAAGCCTTAGAAATTGCTTATATGGCTCTCAAATGCGAAGAGGTCTTGCAATTTGGTCTCTCAATGACCACAGGACCTAGCATCTTATGTTCGCTCTAAAACTTCTCTTGTTCAGAAAAAACATGCGTTGAGGATTGAGGGGCCAAACCACAAGACCTTTCGGGATTCGAGGGACGTATGAACAATTTTAAAGATGCAAGGGACTAATGCAAAACTATTGAACAGGGACTAATATCTAAAGAATTATTAAAATATTTCTGGCTGAGAGGAAATGTAATAATGAGAAGAAGGATCGCGCATGCTTCTGCAAACCAAAAGGTCAAGTTCTTGGGGATCCGACATAAGACTGCATATTAATTACGAGAGAGAAAACAGAGAGCAGCCAGAGGCAGTCGGTAGCAAAATCAATTTCTTTCCTTCTTTCTCAATGATGTATATATAAACAAACAAACAAACACTTCGCAATTGAAGTACACTCCAATTCTCTTTCATTTGGCCAAAATCTCCATCTGGGTTCTGATAATAAAATAAAATAAAAATCCCAAGAAAAGAAAAATTCCTACTGAGAATGGGAGCGATGGGGGACGAGAGCAAGGTGCCATTGTTGGAAAAAGTTTACTTTGAGAATTGCCCAGGTTGCAGGATCGATAAGAAAAAGGATGAGAGCTCTGGGTTACCTTACAAAGAGTTCTTCTTTGTGTGGATCACCACTCTGGCTGCTGGTAATGGGAAATTTTGGGGAGTTTTCTCATGATCTGGGTCACTTTTGTTTTGGCTTCTTGATTGTTTCTTTTGCTAAAGAATAGATTTTATGGGTATTTTTAGTTTTGCATGAGCTAGTCCTTTTTTTCTTTTTTTAAATCTTTCATGTGTTCCATATGTTTTGCAGAGTTCGATTGATTTTCAGTGTGTTTCTGTAGAATAGATTTTCTGCTTCTTTTAGATTTGTTGGCTTGTTTGTACAGTATTGTCATTTTGTGAGTGATTATTTTTAAGGATCTGGGGCCTGCATGGTTGTCTTTTTGTGGAAAAAGGGTGATTTATGACCCAATATGGAAAGTAAACATACACATAATAACTTTCTAGTAAGTGAGTGTTTCCTTTGTTTAGTTTTGCAGTCCATTAGATTCATGGCAAAATTTTCACTTCCACCAAAATCCTATCATTTTGGAGGGCTAAAATACCAGATTGTCATTTTAAATCGACCCTAAATGACAATAGGCATTTTAAATAGCTCCGACACAATAAGCCTCATAATTGTTCAAAGTGATAATAAGACTCATATTTTCATGGGACTCGGCCAACTCCCTCTCTCTTCCCTTCAAGCTCCCTACGCCTCCATGTCTAACCTCCCTTCTCCCTCTCCCTCCACGAACCCAAACCGATCAAACCCAACAACCAAAACATCTTGCCTTAGCCCTCAACCTCTTCAACTCGCCCTCGTCGCCACTCTCTCCTTCTTTCTCCTGAACACCATTCTCTCCTCCACCCTCGCCCACGGCACATTCACACTCTCCTCTTCTCTGAACTCTAAGACTTGTTGAACTAATTCTCGTTGGGGTTCGGGTTAGGCTTCTTGAGGTTTTGATGTTGTGGACTATCTTTCTCATGGCTTGGCATGTGAGGGGCGGGAGTTGGAGCTTCAGGAGGAGTTAAAGAGATTGAGGGTGAAGGCGAGAGGTTTTGGTTGTTGGGTTTGATAGGTTTGGGTTCACGGAGGGAGAGGGAGGTCACCATGGAGGTGTGGAGAGCTTGAAGGAGGAGAGAGGGAGTTGGTCTGAGTCCCAAAATATGGGTCTTATTGTCACTTTTGAATAATTATGAGGCCTTATTGTAGTCGGAGCTATTTAAAATGCTCTATTGTCATTTATGGTCGAATTAAAATGCCAATCTGGTATTTTAGCCATTTTTGGAGGGATGTTGATTTGAGTACTTTTGAGTGCCACCCCCATGATTTTCATAATTTTTAAAGATGCAATCAAACATTTGGTAAAGTTAAATGTAGACCCCACAATTTGATAACTTTTCAACCTTTTCGTTAAAATATATGCAACCAAACAGCCTTGAAAGCTAGGGAATTCACCCCTAAAAGCTAGTTGGTAGAGAGAGAACCAAATCCCTTATAAACCCAAAATTGACTCTTCATCTTGACATTGTGGGACTAAATGTACCCTAACATACCATCACGCTTCTGTAGTCTCGTCGTCCACAAAACTGCAACTAGGAAGGTGGGATTAGCGCCGATATATTTGTAAGGGACTTAGGAGAACTCACACTAAAAGTTTATCGTTAGAGTGAGGGAACCCAAATCCCTTATAAATCCTTATAGACCAGAATTGACTCCCCATTTGGTTAACATGGGACGAAAGGAACCTACCATCTTCTTTCCTGTCTAATGGTAATGGGATAAGTTTCCTTCAAAAAAGGGTTTACGTGGCATTGACAAAGAACCATTGCATGTAACTAGATACTTGCTGTGGAGTTTTTAGTTAAATTTTTTCAAAGGTCATGTTCATAGCATCTGGTATCAATTTTTATATAAAAAGTAAAAACTAGAGGCTTCATATAAAACTCATTTATTAATTTATTGAACAGGGAAACAACAATTTTTCCTGCATCTTGATACTTTATGCTGAGTTGTTAGCTCAATTTGTGTTTGCAGAGGTTGAAGGTTAAGTTCATAGGATCCTATAGTGACGCTTCATGCTTAAATAACTTATCGTTTGTTTTTAGTAATAGTTGGGACTGTAATTTTTCTTCATAATGCCTGACAATAATCTAATTCTTTCAATTTCACTTCTCAGGTTTACCGATATCGTCATTATTTCCCTTTTTGTACTTCATGGTATGTATAAGACTATATTCTACTTCATGTATACGCTCTTCAGCTCAATTTACATTACAGTGCTTGGTATAACACTTCATTTTATTTCTGCGGTTGTTGGAATAATGAGCTTCTTTTGGAATGAACAAGAGAACTTAAAAATAACGATTCAACTGAAAAATCTTACATCACTTTTCTTTGATAGTTAATGCATTTTAGTTTCAAACACTATCTACAAAACTGTTGAAGTCGTTCACATAGATGTCTTATGCCTGGAACTATCTAAAATGCATAAATTACTTTTACATAAATAAATAAAACGTAGAGCATGAAGTCACATTCTTCTTTTCTTCCTCCTATTTGTCATGCATACCGAATCACAAATTGCGACATTAAGGAATCCAAATACTAGATAAGCATACTGCATGGTAAATGTCAACATTAGGAAAATGATGAATTTCAGTCACAAGGCTTTGACTCCAGGACATAACCTTTCATACCAATTATTGGTTGTCTGATGTTACTCATGTCTCACATTTAGAAATTTAAACCTTAACTTTTTCTACATGAATTAGCAGGGGCTCATAATTACTTTGATCTGGTGCACTATGTTTATACTACAGAATCTACGTTATTAATGACTTCTTCGACTTTTATTTGTCACAGATAAGGGACTTGCAGGTCGCCAAAAGAGTGGAAGATATTGGGTTTTACGCAGGTTTTGTCGGTAAGTCTTTCTTAGGATGATGTTCACATTCTAACAGGTTGTATAGATCTGAGTATTGTTCAATTCAAACTTTAAAAAATTCATACTAATATCCATTCTTCATACATTGAAGGTGCTGCATTCATGTTTGGGAGAGCTTTGACTTCTGTATTTTGGGGAATAGTGGCAGATAAATGGGGAAGGAAACCTGTGATAATAATTGGCCTCATTTCATTGTCAGTACTACTTATTGCTTATTTTTTGTTCACTTTGAACCTTCTTTACAAAAGAATAAATCTTGCTAGTTCTTAGGCTTTTTGGGACTTGATTTTTTTACTTCGTTTCATTTCTATTTCAGGATTATATTTAACACCCTCTTTGGATTAAGTGTAAATTATTGGATGGCAATTGCTACTAGATTCTTTCTTGGAGCTATGAACGGTTTACTTGGGCCAATAAAGGTATTGACTATTTCATTTGCAATGATGAAATTGTTCCAGTCCCTATTAAGTTTTCTTCATAATTTCGCTTCTTTTCAGGCATATGCTTCAGAAGTTTGTCGACCAGAGCATCAATCTATCGGACTATCACTGGTATGAACCTTTTACTATTGACAAACGACAAGCCTTGTAGTATAGAGGGCTTAATAGAGAATTAATGCCTAAGTTTCATATAAAACATTTAAAAGATTTTAAATGTTCCTTCTATAACAATTTGAGACGCAGAATGGACTGTATTATGAATTGGACACAACCATATATATCAAATGCTCAAAGTAAAAATTTGTTTTGGTATCAATAGACCAATAAGAAAACAAATCTTAAGACATTGAAACTTCTGTGGTTAATTATGGTGCAGAATCAACATTGCAAGATCCATTATGGGAGTTTGCTTTCAAAGATTTTAGTATAATTTGAGCTTCATGCCTTCAACTGACTAAGATAATCTTGGTGGAGGGTTAGTGCCCCAAAATGCGTTGTAGGTAAAAACTAGGTTAAATACAGGACTTTCCCTCAAAAACATAGCGGAGGCCAAAAATTTGAGATCGGGCATATGTATGCTGTTATGATGTTGGAAGGGGAACAGCTCTTCTAGATATTGGATCCATGGCCGGATGATCAGAAGCAAACAAGAAAAGAATAATGTAACTGCGTGGTGCTAGAGTATAAAACTATAACTCTCACCATAACTCTTGTCCATTCTTGATCTTAGTTCGTATGTCCAAGATGTTAGAAGTAGAGCAAATCAAGGGAAAAGAGCAAATTCTATTCATTAGTATTGGGGTCTATATATACAAGTGGAGTGGTCTCATTCTTCTACTCTATCTAATGTGGAACTAAATAAAGAGAGTATATTTCTATATTTAACACCCCCCTCAAACTGCAGTTGGGTCAACCAATGGTAGTTTGTCAATGAGGAATAGATGTCGCTTTATCTTATGAGCTTTGGTGAAAAGATCTGCTAGCTGAAGATCGGTGTGGACATATGGAAGAGATTGTCTTGGCCGGTAGATGATGATGAGTGAAGTGACAATCGATTTCTATGTGCTTCGTGCGTTCATGAAATACTGGATTGCTGGCTATTTTGATGGCGCTCATATTGTCGCAATGTAGAGGAGTGGCAGTTGTGAGGGACACACCCATGTCAAGGAGGAGTCGTCGGAGCCAAATGATCTCTGCTGTGGTAGATGTCATGGCGCGGTATTCCGATTCTGCACTAGAGTGAGAGACAACATCCTGTTTCTTTGATTTCTAGGATATGAGAGAGTCGCCTAGGAAGATGCAGTAGCCAGTGGTAGATCGGCGATCGTAGTGTTACCGCCAGTCTAGCGTCGGCTAGGCTGCGAAGGGTGAGTGAGGATGATGTTGAGAAGAATAATGCTCTGCATGGTGTCTCACGAATGTATTGTAGGACGCGGAGTAGTGCTGATTGGTGAGGAGAGCGGGGTGTAGCGACAAATTGACTAAGGACATGAACTGCATGAGAAATATCAGGTCTGGTGATGGTGAGGTACACCAAGCTTCCTACGAGATGTCGATATTGAGTTGCGTCAGGTAGGGGATCGCCATCAGTGGTATTTAGTTTGACATTCAGTTCAAGAGGCGTTTGAGCTGGTTTGGAAATTCTTAGATCTGCGCGGTTGATAATGTCAGTGGTAAATTTCAGTTGAGATAGATGGTAGCCATGTGGTGTTTGATTGATCTCCAGTCCAAGAAAGTAATGAAGGTGGTCGAGGTCTTTCATTTCAAACTCTCGCTGGAGGTGGGATTTGATGTGTTGGATGGTCAATGGATTGTCACCCGTGATAATCATGTCATCGACGTAGAGAAGGAGAATGGTCCGTTGGCCATTCGAGGAGGAGATGAACATTGCGGGTCATTTTCATTGGAAGGAAGCGGTGATTGCATGGCTTGTGTGAAGTGGGCGAACCAGGCACGGGGTGCCTATTTGAGGCCATAGAGGGCTCGGCGAAGGTGACAGACGAGGCCTTTGGGGTGTGACAGTCTAGGTGGAGGAGTCATGTAGATATCTTCGGTGATTTTGCCATGCGAAGGCATTTTCATCCATTTGATATAGTGGCTATTGTCGGAGGCGGCGACGGCAGCGGTGTCCTAATAGTAGTCATTTTAGCCACTGGTGCGAATGTCTCCAAGTAGTCCACCCCATATTGTTGTGTAAAATCTCGTGCGACTAGTCGAGCCTTGTGACGCTCAATGGTTCCATCTGCTCTAGTCTTGACTTTGTAGGTCCATTTACAGCTAATGGGTGTCTTCCCTGGAGGAAG
The DNA here is from genome assembly GCA_012295165.1 of Asparagus setaceus. Lineage (NCBI taxonomy): Eukaryota > Viridiplantae > Streptophyta > Magnoliopsida > Asparagales > Asparagaceae > Asparagus > Asparagus setaceus. The sequence continues at coordinate 10,055,069 of CM022707.1, forward strand.
AGGAGTGAGATCCCACGTATGAGTTTCTTTGGAGAGTCAGAAGTTCTTCCTGCATGGCCTGTTGCCACTCAGGGTGTTTGACTGCATCATAGTAAGAGTGGGGTTCCACATAATCTGACGTCATCATAGTGACTGTGTGAAAGGCAATGGATGTGAAGTTGGGGTCACGGTATTTGGCTGGTGGTTGGCGATCTCGAGTGGGATATCTGGTCTTAGGTGGGGTGTCAGTAGCGGGTGGTTCGGGTTCGATTGAACTTTGTGGAGGAGCAGATTGATCCTGTGCAGCAGGAGGTGGGTTAGAACTGGCCACTTGCTCGGTGGAAGAACTAGTTTCTGGGCTTAGCTCCGGAGTGATTTGTGGTGTCAGAGAGTTGGGTGTGTTAAGTTCAAGAAAGATTAGATCTGTGGGTGTGGATGGTGATAAAGGTACAGGTGGAGAGGGTAGAGAGTAGTATGGAAGATGTTCAAAGAATGTGACGGGGAGAGATGCGGAGGCGATCGAGTGAGGATCATAGCAGCGATAGCCTTTATGATGTAGATCAGAGCCAAGGAATATGCACATGACGGATCGTGGTGAGAGCTTATTGCGTTCGAGGATGGGATTTGGACAAAGCATGTGCGGCCGAAGACTCGAAGATGGGAGTAATTTGGTGGTTTTTGGTGTAGCTGTTGAAAGGGTGTGAGGCCTTTTAAAGTAGTGGAGGGAGTGCGATTGATGAGATAGACACTCGTAAGGAGAGCTTCGCCCAAAGCGAGCAATACGAATCGATAGTAACAATGATCCGGTGGTTTCAAGGATGTGTCGGTGGCGTCTTTCGGCAACACCGTTTTGTTGATGAGCATATGGGCAGGAGAATTAAGAAAGGGTTTCCTGAGAGGCAAGGAATTCTGTGAAGCGACGGGATGTATATTCCCGAATCGGCGTAGGATTTTGATATGAGAGGAGAATTGTGTGAGGATCATGATGCAAAGTTTTGTAGATGTCATATGCATCAGATTTATGTTTCATCAGGTAGACCCATGTGAAACGGGAGTGATCGTCAATAAATGTTATGTAGTAACGATTGTCACCACGAGATGGATGTGGAGAGGGTCCCCAAATATCGGTATGGATGAGGTCAAAAGGAGCGGGCGTGATTTTATTATTTATTGGAAAGGGTTGGGCCAAGTGTTTTGCCAACTTGCGGCGGTACAAGGTGACAAAGTGTATGCAGAGAAATTACCTAATTTACGGTTGTGAAAAGGATGCAAAGACTGATGGAAAGAGTGTTGAGGTGAAGACGTGTTTCTTCGGCCTATAACTCTGTAACAGCTGTTTCGAGTGTGGGTCTAGGTGACCGGTGGATGAGTTGGCTGCGGACAGATTCGAACTCTGGTCGGAGCTTCATCAGGAACTGAAAGAGGTGTTGCCTGTCTCTGTTGTTATGGTGAATGGTCCTGGAAGCTGGATCAGTGAGAAGTGTTTCAAGGGCGGCAAGTTGTTCCCAGAGGTCAAAGATGTGGGTCTAGAACTAGTGGATCGAGCGATCGCCCTGTGTAACCATGGATATCTCCTGGTATAGTTGAAATTCTCGAGCGTCATCTGACTGTGTATAGAGGCGCTGCAGATATTCCCAGAGAGATATGACAGTGTCGAATCGTACGAGCTGAAGTAGGATGGAGGGTGAGACGGATTGGACTATTGCAGCAATGACACGATCTTGATGTGATCCAGTCATAAGATTAGACTCATAAGAGGAGAGTAGTCGAGTCCTTGGTGAGGTCGCCGGTAGGAGTTGGTTGAGTTGGGGTTTTGTTGTGCCATCGATATGTCCCCGAGCCCACGACTATGAAGGATGACTCGTAGGGAGTAGGACCGAGGCGGTAGTTATCGCCGTCAAGTTTTACATCAATAGATTGTTGATGAAAGTGCATCTCGGCGTCGTCATAGCAACTTGAAAAAAAGATCTAGTTCTTGGCTAAATGATTGTCGCAAGATCTGTGAAGATCGAGATCTATGAAGTCTTGTTGTCTTGGCGAAATTTAAAACCTCGGTGCACAACAAGATAGTAAGATCACAACTAAATCCCAGTTTCACTAAGAAAACAAGAATTGACGATGATATATCTCAAAGAATGTGGGATATACACTCTTCTTCTCATCGGTTCTAGGGTGACTGTCGAGGAACCTAACAAGCTATTCGGTTGATGAGCCAAATGATTGGCTTTTAAAAAAAAATTAACGGTGGATGAACAGTATCCACGCTGATGAACAGTGTCGGCTAGGGTTTATGAGAGAATTGGAGAGAGAGATGGGAGGGTGGCTCTGATACCATGTTAGAAGTAGAGCAAATCAAGGGAAAAGAGCAAATTCTATTCATTAGTATTGGGGTCTATATATACAAGTGGAGTGGTCTCATTCTTCTACTCTATCCAATGTGGGATTAAACAAAGAGTATATTCCTATATTTAACACAAGATTGCTCTTTTGACATATCAAATGCAGATGTTTTAGCAGGAATTGGCTAGATGCTAGCTATTGAGAGAACTGAGAACAAAGAATGTTAGATTTAAACTGGACAAAAGTGAAAGAGGAGAGTGTATGCCAACAATTGGAGATCAACACGTATAAAAATGTATAACTATTATATGATCTTTAAAAAGAGTAAAATGGGAAGGGGAAAAAAAGGAAAATAGAACTGAAGTTGTTGTCTTGATTTTGACAAACTGTCAAGTAAAAGTCTTACGACATTCTAACACACTTCTGGTTACTTTGATTCAATGGTGTTTGCTTAACAAATTAACTATAGCCTCTCTGGTTGTAGTAGAAAAGTTCTCTTACATGTATCACTCTAGTTCTGTGTATCTCATCCTATTTACATAATTCAGAGTCAACAAAATATCAATTGGCATCTTTTTTCAGGTCAGTACCGCATGGGGCATAGCTCTCATTATTGGCCCAGCTCTTGGAGGTTTCTTTGCACAGGTAATGAAGTTTTCAATATAAAATAACTTATAATAGCGCATCTAGGAAGTTCAGACATGGAAAAAATAGGACATGACACTGACCTAAGAATTTTGAAGTAGCATGGCACTAAGTAAAAACAAAGACACGTAAAGATCTTTTTCGCCCCACTGTTTCTGAACTTTTACTCTCAAACATTTGAGCACGTTAACCTCTGATACTTTGTGGATACTGATACGGGTCCATGACAAACTAGGTTGAAAGAATTATATCATGGAAACTTTTATCATTCTTTAAAAATATATATAAACAGATTCATACACAAATATTGATAGCTATGTATGTATTTAGGTTTATACATGAGCGAATAGTTATGAGCATGCTAATATCCAGGGAACTAAAATGATTTCTTCCTTAAAAGTTGAATACCGGGACCTAGAAGGAAGTGAACTTTGGTTTAAAGTTGACTGAAGCCAAATTTGCAAAAGATGAAAGAAGGGATCTCTGAACTTTATTATTACTTTTGACTTTCAATTTAACTGCAACTTTTGGAAAAACCTGGTTACGCACGATACCCAGTTTTCACTGTTCCATGGGTCATTTCCGTCTGAGCTCAAATATCTCACATATTTATGCTTAGATTCTCTTTAACTCATTTTTCTTTAATCGGACTCCATCAATCTTTTTCCAGCTTCCTAGTATCAACATTCTCTTTGCACTAGTTGCCCTGTTTTCCAACAACTTGATCTTTCCTCTTTAGTTAGCTGTCTTAATCGGAGAATGCATACATTTTCTTAATTACCCATTTCAAGGTAGCCTCTTTGTGTTTAAAAATGCTTAGCACTTAGAGGCTGATATTTCAAAGATAATTTTTCCAAAAGTAATATAACCTGATGAGATAGATAGTATACAAATCAATATATGTATAAAGAATGCTTTTAGACTCCACTACTTCATATAAGTGTCAAATTTAGCAAACAGAGTTTAACAATTTCAGAAGCTAACTTATAAGTTCTTTGCACGAGTGTTACAGTGAAATACGATATATACAAATACTCAATTATTTACTTCTTATTGTTAAAATATTTTGTGCACTATGAGCCTATTCTTCATTATTAATATATATTTTATCAGCCTGCAGAGAAATTTCCAGGTATCATTTCTGAAGAATCATTTCTTGGGAGGTATGAACGGTGCGCTATTTACTTCAATTTGGTTGCCTTATCATCTTTCTCATCTTTCCGAACCATCGCATGTGTGTAGGTTTCCTTACTTCTTGCCGTGTTTCTGTATATCACTCTTCGCCGTTGGAGTACTTATTTCCTGTTATTGGCTTCCAGTGAGTAACAATCTCATTTCTGGTCTTATTTTATTTTTTTCCCCTTTATATGCTCGATATTCTCTTCGATAGGCGTGCCACATTGTTCATCTTCTTTATGTTTGTACAATTTTAGTGATCAAATCAAATACTTTTCTGTAAATTCTCATAGACACATTTCCTTATCACCATAGGTAGAGAAGATAATTGGTTCTGTGCTATTACTGTTCCTGCTAGTGCACCATAACTCTGAAGTTTTTGTGAAGGATAATGCAGTTATCCTTTAATGCTACATAGCTGATTGAGTCCCCCATGTGGGCTGAATTTTTCCCCACATATTGACTTTGTATTTTTTTAATTAATCTTAATAATGTCTTTCCTGTTATCAAAGCCCTAGGTAAATGTGTTTTCAAGGCTCCAATTCCCCAAAAAGAGCAATGACATGTGTTCAAAACTTTACTATTCAGTGCTTGATGATTGTTCAAGTGTCTTTAATAATTATTCATGCATCTGCCATAAAAAATACTTCTTGTACTTATTGGGCATTTATGTTTTATGTTTTCTTCTGTCTGCCTGCAGAAAAACTTTTACCTATTTTGCAAATCTATCCTACTAAGTATGTTGAACATATTGGTCTTTTTATTTTTGTTATTATTGGTTCTGTTAAGGGCTTAGTTCTGTCTTTCTTTTAAGCCTGTATTATCATTTGGTAAATCGAGTAGCCACATGGAAATAATGTGTCAGAACACGATTTTTTTTCCCTTTAATATGTTTCAATTATGATGATCACTATGCAGGAAACATTGCACAATCATCCTGAAAGCAAAACAACAGATGAAACAATTGAACCTCTGGAGGCATCTCATAATGGCTCTGATATGAGAGAAAAGGATGTGGAAGATGAAGGAAGGGCTCGGCCTAATAAGGAAAATCTTCTTACAAATTGGCCACTAATGTCATCTATCATTGTATATTGTGTTTTCTCCCTTCATGATATGGCCTACACCGAGGTACATTTTGATGTTTACCATGTCTTTCTGAATGTTTACTGAACTTAACTATTATGTATTAGTTTGAAATTAACGTGCTTTAGCAGTAATCTTGACTGTAGTATAATCCCATTTACGCCTAAAATGAGGTACAATTACCTCAAATGAGGACTAATTCCTAACAGGGAGCCAAAATTTCTAGATGATAAATGAACTTTTGCCTTTCACCTTCTCTGCCTCTCAAGGGGAAAAGAAGAATGGAAGAAAGAATGAACTAACTTTAAACACCACAATATATCTCAAAAAAAAAAAAACTTTAAACACCACAATTGCAGACATTCATCACTTTCATTTCTGAGGGTGGACACCTAATAAGACCAAGTAATCTTTTGAAGTGTTTCCATTCAGAGATCAAGTACCCATTTTTAGGGAAAGATGAAATTTATCTTCCATTGCATGGTTAAAACGAGATTGCAGAAGAATATTCATCAAACGTTGCAGAGTAACAGGGCCAAGTATTGGTTAAAGTTATGGCTATATTAGGCAATCTAATGTCATAATTTTGACAGAATACTAACTAGGTTTTGCATCCATAATAAACATGTACAGTTCTAACCCTTGGTTGATCATTTTTCACTCAATATTTTACTGTCATTATGCTCTTCTGTCAATATGTATTGATTTCTAGTTACATTTACCACTAGATATTCTCTCTATGGGCTGAGAGCGACAGAAAATTTGGAGGGTTAAGTTTTTCATCGGAGGATGTTGGCGAGGTTCTAGCGATCTCAGGTATGTAAATATGCAGACCACCTTTTCGTTAAATGAAATGTATTCATTTTTCCGACTAACTCTGCAACATTATACATTATGGTTTTGGTCTCTGTAATTTAGTTAAAATGCAGTTGATTGAATAAAGATTGGTAACTTTTGCTTTCCAGATATTTTTCAGTAAATGGTGTAGGTTCAATTCTAGTTCACTCAATACCAATTTAGTTACACATATATTGATCACCCTTTACAGTTGATATAAGAGAAAGAATAAAACTTTCCATCAGTTCCTTGGTTTATAGTATCTTATAAAAATCTAATTGATCCATATACCTTAAGTTCGAATTCTAATTTATTCACTTGTAGGTTTCAGTCTTCTAGTATTTCAACTGTTTCTTTATCCGTCAGCAGAGAGGCTCCTTGGGCCCATAAATTTATCTCGTGTTTCAGCGGTATACATTCATCCTCACCTCTCTTCATCCTTTGATGTTTTATTCAATGTTTGCGCACTTCACCGTGATATCCAATGATTTCAATATGCAGGCTATAGCTATACCATTACTTGCCAGTTATCCCTTTATGACTAATCTATCAGGACTCAGGCTTTCAGTAGTAGTAAATTGTGCATCCTTGTTGAAGAATGTTCTTTCGGTGAGTCAAAATTCGCACAAAGCTTTGTTTGATCATTGTGAAGTTATACAGTAAATGCATGTTGTAAATGTTTGAAGCCAATTTCTTTCTTTTTTCTTAAGCGTAATATTACCATCTAATGCTCTTGCTTATTTTCCAAGCAGACGATTATTATTACGGGAACATTCATTTTGCAAAACAATGCCACGGTAATTTTCTTTTCATATCACTTTGCATTATAATTATGTTTGGTAACTAGCAATTATGGCTTCAGCCAAATGGCATGACAATTATTTACTGATAACCCTTGTTGCAAACAACAGGCTCAACACCAAAGAGGAGCTGCAAATGGCATTTCAATGACTGGAATGTCTTTCTTCAAAGCTATAGCTCCCGCAGCTGCAGGTGTAATGTAAGTATAAATATTTCTTTTTGTTATATTCTAAATTTTGATACTGTTACGGCATGATGATATGTCTAAATTTAGATACCATTACGGTCTGTATACTGACATGTCATTTTTTAAGGCTATTTATGAAACATTACCAGCCGTATTTACTTTATTGAAACATATATCATTTTGGAAAGTGTTATGTGTGCTTGTGCAAGAGATTTGAAACTGAACCTTTTTAAGTCTGTTTTTATTTATATAAAATTGCTAGCTGAATCTGAATTCCTTTGTCATGTTTTATTTGATTACTGAAAACTAATCATCCTTATTTGCAGATTTTCATGGGCACAAAAGCGCCAAGATGCTTCCTTCTTACCGGGTATTATTTAAGTTATATTTAACCAACTAATTTGAAAATATTGTAAAAGGGAAGAAGAATGGTGGGCATATGTCTGTAAATAAAATTAAATATGTCACTAACTCATGTGCAAGTATAGTGCCTCCCAGTAAAAGAAATATGCAAGAAATAGAAGCTCGGGATAAATATAGTTTTAGGGTCTTGTATTTAATCAAGTTACGGATATCAAATGCAAGTTGATGTAGATTAAGATGCAAGATATGGGTATTAAACGCAATTGTTTGAACTGAGAACATGTTTATTGATGCTGCAGGTGATCAAATGGTTTTCTTCATATTGAACCTGGTAGAGCTCATCGGCCTCATGATGACCTTCAAACCCTTTCTAGCAGTAAAAATCTGAAATGTAAATATTAGTAGATAATACACGATAGAGATCTGAAGATGAAGAGTTTCGCTCAATTATTTCACCAAGAGTTCGAGGCACAATTCAGCCTCGATATGTTGTATACATCAGTGGCATGTCAATTGTTTGTATCAATTTGTTTCTGTTTTAGACAGCCAATTGAGCTTTTCAATATTGTCATAATTGGCGGTTGTTAGAATCTAAAGAATAGCAATTGAGCTTTTCAATTTTGTCATAATTGTCGGTTGTTAGAATCTAAAGAGTAGTTTCTGTTCTTAGATGAATAGTAATCTGATACTGCATAATTAATGATCATGCTGTACTTTTTTTTTTCCTTCTTCTTATGCCTTGTGTATATAGATTCTTCTCTTAGACACCATTTCTTCTCTGTGGATAGTACTCATGGTAAAAAAAAATAATGCATGTGTTCATCAAGGCGAATGGTAATTTTGCGATAAAGTATGCATTGGATTCATTATTCTTTTTCGAATTAAGTGGTTAACGTGTCGGGGAATTTTATTTATGTACAACCACATTTTTTTTTTATATTTTGATTTTTTTTATTTGCTCGATCAACATGATATTCATTTACTCATCTCATGATGAAGGGGCCTTTGCCAAATATTTCAAAAGGTCTCCCTACTGCATCAAAACTCTGAGTTGTGGTGATGATTGAGAATTATAGTTTTATATTCTAACATGCTTCCTGCCGATTTTAGAAAATTTGCTTTAAATTTGAACCTAGATTGCTCTGATACCATCTAAAGGGCTCTGCCACAGCACCTACACTCTAAAGTTGCGGTGAAGGTTGAGTGTAACAATTCTCAAGAAGAAGAGGGGATTCAAATCCAACACAAACACTAATACATCTCTTATCATCCTAATTAAGTATTTTATCCTCATTGATATTTTTATCCTTCCTTTATATTCCAAATCTTGCCTACACTGACAACGAATATTACGATTTTGATGTGAAAAAAAATGCTACTTGCTACTAACCAAATGAAAATATTGCCACTTTTTCTCTCTCATCTCACCACAAAAAAAACTATTTTTTTCTTTGAAAAGGAAAAAATGACAAAATACATCCTTATCATTTATGGAGCCAAAGTTAGACCCGGACTATTAGGAAAAGAGAACGTAGGTGATAGTAAGTTTTAAGGATAATTCATGAATAGTCCACAAAAGTTTGATGGTTGCATCGGGACCCCAGACAGGAAGCTCTTGTTCGTGGCTAAAAATGAGCTGTTGCACTCTTCTGCTTTTTGGCCTCGTCTTTTTGTCCTCGGCTCACCAAAGATTGATCCTTGGACAAATTGCAGACAACACGTTTAATATTATTGATGTGCTCGCAAATAAATTTTTACCCACTACATCTTTTTATATTTTGAAATTTTTGTCTAATAATACTGCTAAAAAAAGCCCTTTATATATATGATGTAATAATACTAGGAGAAGGTTGTACAGTAATTATAATAGCACTCATAAGAACATTAGACAACCATTATGTATGAACAGTTGTAGACAAAGAGTTTCATTTGCAAGAGCTTTTATGGTATGGGATCTAATATGTAATAACTTTTTTTTATATTAATGTATTATTTAGTAATAGCACCTATGGCGATTCACTAACAATTCATTAGAACATTATACTCTTATTTTGGCATGCAAATAATACACCATGGAAGCTTGTTCTTCCGACTTGAGCCCCTTTCCCCCCTCCCTTGGGCTTAATAAAAAAATAGAGTTAATTGCACATAGACCCCTTGTAATATCACGTTGTTTCACTTATTATCCCTTAATATAAGCTTGATATTGGTAGACAAACCTTTTTTTTAACTAAACTTAACGTTGTCATCGCCCTCCATATAAGGTTTATGGAGAAGATATAGCGAATGTTGAGGAAGGAGCGGAGCGCAATAGTATAGGAGCTCTATCTGCTACAAATCTCTAATGATATTTAGTTGTAGAGGATTTATCCGTCACTATCAAACATAAAAGGTAATAAGTGACACAAGTATTAGGGATCTACGTGCGATTACTCCAGAAATATTCATAGTAGGAAGATGTGTAATAAGTTCAAAGACTAGGGATGCTTTTGCAAAAACAGATTTCAAAGTCGACAGGGTCCGACATAAATTTTGTACATATAAAAAACTAGAAGCTATTTAAAAACTCATTTGTTAATTTATTGAACAGGAAAACAACAAAATATTGTGAAAAAAAAAAAAAGCAGACAACTGCAGCCAAACCATTGACCTGTTAGCAAATCTAGTCCCTACCTTCTTTCTCTCTTCCCCAGTGACATAAAGGCTGACGCACTGACAAAAAAACTATTACCTCCCAAATCCCAATTGAAACTTTAAATATATCTAAGCTCCATTTCTCTTCATTTTAGCCAAATCTCCATCTGGGTACTGATAATAAAAAAAAACCAAGAAAACAAAAATTCCTACTGAGAATTGGAGCGATGGGGGACCAGAACAAGGTGCCGTTGTTGGAAAAAGTTTACTTTGAGAACTGCCCAGGTTGCAGGATTGATAAGAAGAAGGATGAGAGTACTGGGTTACCTTACAGAGAGTTCTTCTATGTGTGGATCATCACTCTTGTAAATGGTAAAGGGAATTATTATTTATTTTTATTTTTTTTGGGAGTTTCTAACCTGTGTCTCTTTTGGTTTTGAGTTCTTGGTTGTTTCTTTTGGTAAAGATTGGATGTTGATGGGTTTTGAAGTTTGTTCTGTTCCTTAGCTGGTGTTCTCAGTGCATGAACTAGTCTACTCTTTTAATGTTTGATGTTACGTTTATTTTATAGTTGTTTAGTTCTATATGTTCCTCTCTCTCTCTCTCTCTCTCTCTCTCTCTCTCTCTCTCTCTCTCTCTATATATATATATATATATATATATATATATATATATATATATATATATATATATATATATATATATATATATATATATATATATATACTTGTGTTTGTGATTTGTCTCTATCACCATTGAGAGTCAAGCCCACCTTGTACTTGTAAGGATCCATGGAACTTTTGACTTTGGTTTACTACTCCCTCTAACAATTAGCTTTAAAGGTGAATTCTCTATAAAAATGATATGAGAGCCAAACCCACCTTCTCATTTGCAAAGCTAAAGCAGTGACACCGAGTTTGCAATGTTCAATGGGACTAGACTAGTGCAAAGCCAGCCCGCGTGGCCGTTGGGATTGAAAAATTGTTGTGATACGTTAGGGTCCATTTAATTCCATGTTGACTAATTGAGGAGTTAATTGTGGGTTTATAAGGGTTGTCTCTTTCATAGCTGGGTTTTGGGGATGAGTTCTCCTACTTAGCTTACAGTTTCTTTTAGATTTATCAAGTGGGTTTGAATTGTATTGCCATTGTCATAGTGTTGGAGTATAAAATTATAACCCTCAAGCCTCATTACGACTTTGGAAATTTGATGCAGTGGTAAGGTCCTATGATATGGTACCAGAGTAACCCAGGTTCGAAACTTATTGGCCGCAGATTTTTAAGCGTTTTGATGCAGTGGCAGTGTCCTTTGACACTACTTACTAGTAATAGGAGAATTTTCTCTAAAAAGTAAATTGAGTTTTCTCTTCTGGGTCTGTTTTGTTTCGGAGTTAACGTTAATTTATTTTCTCAGAGATCTGTTTTTTACAAACTGTAATTTTTTACCCCTTTTAGTTAAAATCTCATTGAATGTGCTGTCTTATTTTATTGCTACAATCATTGATGTACTTGAGTCACAGAATCGCCTTAATCTCAGTGTAGTGGTCTGAACATAATATTGGTGATTTTGGCCACAAATCTCATTGTATTGGTGTGTGGACATGATGTTTCAAAACTGAACTGTCCAAATTCGATCAATTCCATCTATTTAATCTCTTTACACCAATTAATACACCCTGCTAATTAACCCTCTATGATAAACAAACATTTTACAGTGTAAATATTGTTAGTTCCATTTCTCTTCGTTGTGGCCAAAATCTCCACCTGGGTCTGATAAAAAACTGAAGAGAAACAAGGTTCAGGTTGTTTTACATTGAGGATTGGAGCAATGGGGAATGAGAACAAGGTGCAATTGTTGGAAAAGGTCTACTTTGAGAACTGCCCTGGTTGCAGGCTTGATAAGGAGAAAGATAAGAACTCTGGTTTGCCTTACAGAGATTTCTTCCATGTGTGAATCATCACTCTGGTAGCTGGTAATGGGAAATTTTTGGGGACTTCTCATCTGGGTCTCTTTTGTTTTTTGGTTTTTGGTTGTTTCTTTCGAGAATAGTTGATTTTTATGGATGGTGTTCTGTGTTCATAGTTTGTTCTCAGTGCATGAAGTACTTCTGTTTTATGTTTGATGTCGGATTTGTCTTATATTTGTTGCTTCAATATGTTTTGCAGAGTTCCATTCATTTTCAGTTTAAATCTCAATAATGGATTCTCGTATCAAGAACTACGCAGTCCTTTTCTGTTTATATAGATTTTATCAACTGGGTTGTGTGATATTATCGTTTTGGTAGTATTGTTTGCAAAATTGATTTTTTTTTTCTTCACCTGGGTGTCTTTTGTTTTGGAGTTTTTGGTAGTTCCTTTTCTCAAAGATCAGAATTCTATGGATAGTGTTTTGTAGGTTTGTCGTTTTAGTTAGGATTTTGCATGGTGTGTACTACCTTCTTTCTTTCTTTTTTTTTCTTCAGAAGTGATTAAATGGGTTTGCGTTGATCTCTTATTTCTTGTAGTAAACTTTTTTTTACCTAAAAGTTCTGGTGGTAATTATTTGCAAAGATATAATCCCTTTTTTTTTTCAAGAATTAACCTTTTCATTTCTTCTCTTTCTCTTGTCTCCTCTTTGAGATGCAAAGGCCTAACTGGGTAGCCTTTGCATCTGAGATTATGTACTTAATGTAGCTAAGGACAACTAGCAGCTAAGGTTGTGTTCTTAACTGCCATAGGATATAATTTAGTGCTGGAGATTTATTAGGACCAATTTAGTTCACCTTATATAAGAAACAAATCTACAATTATTAGTTAGCTGTTTCTGTCAACATCTGGAGCCTTCAGTACAATTATGCTGTGAGTAATCATATAGTTGGTTCTTGTAGTGCATTCTCTTACGTACTAATTAGCTGAGCTTCTTACTCATTGTTCAGAAATTTCTGACGAGATTCTAATTTCTTTTAATTTTCTCTTAACGTCTCAGGTTTACCAATATCATCATTGTTTCCCTTTTGTACTTCATGGTACGTATAAGATTTTACTTTCCTTCATGCATATGCTCCTAATTTTCATTTTTCAGTATATTTCTTGTACCTTGATGAATTTAAATACTTTGCTTATTCTCTAAGGTTGTTGGAACAATGAGCATCTTTTTCTGTATGTTGGAACATGAAGTGATTCAGAAAACTTACTGATGAGCATACAAATAAATCTTACATCCCTTTCCTTTGCTAGTTAAAGCATGTTACTTTCTAAATTTTACGCTCTATATAGAAAACTATTGTCGTTCTGATTGATGTCTTATGCTTAGAACTATCTTAAAATACGTAAATTACTTTTTGTATATTAATTAGAAAAGGAATTTTTATTTATTATATAAAATACTTCTCCAAAACTACTGCTGGTAATGTTTGACTTTGATATTACAGAATAAACATGATTCATGACCTCTTCGACTTAAACTTGACACAGATAAGGGACTTACACATTGCCAAGCGAGTGGAAGATATCGGGTTTTATGCAGGTTTTGTTGGTAAGTAGTGTCAGGATAATGCCTTATTTCTAAGTATCTTTTCAGTTCAATCTTTATAAATTCATAGTAACAACCATTTTTTCTTACATTGAAGGTGCTGCTTTCATGTTCGGGAGAACTTTAACTTCTGTATTCTGGGGAATAGTAGCAGATAGATGGGGAAGGAAACCTGTGATGATAATTGGCGTCATTTCATTGTCAGTACCACTTATTTCTTATTTATTGTCAATTTGAACCTGCTATGGTAAACAATGAATGTTGTTAGTTCTTGCTTCTTAGGCGTTCCTTTGCATTTGATACTTTCTTTCTTTGTTTTGTTTGTATTTCAGGATTATATTTAACACCCTCTTTGGATTAAGTGTAAATTATTGGATGGCAATTGCTACAAGATTTCTTCTTGGAGCTTTGAATGGTATATTTGGCCCAATAAAGGTATTCACGTTCTATATTATATTAACGAAGTTGTCATAAGCCCTATTAAATTTATCTGTGTAATTTGGCTTATATTCAGGCGTATGCTTCAGAAGTTTGTCGACCAGAGCATCAATCTATCGCTCTATCACTGGTATGAATCTTTATTTATTATGTAAAATATTATTACTTGCCCCTTATATATATGTCTTTAGTTGCATAATGGACTATACAGTCAAGAATAGCATGATACAACTAAAAGGGCGGCCTAGTGCACGAGGCTCCAACAATGTGGTCTCTAGGGAGGGTCACATGTATGCAGCCTGAACACCACGCGCAGGGAGGCTATTTCCAAGATTCGAACCCGTGACCTTCAGGTCAAAAGGCAGCAACCTTTCCATTGCGCCAAGGCTCGATACAACTATATATATATATATATATATATATATATATATATATATATATATATATATATATATATATATATATATATATAGAACAAGGCTCCTATAAACTTAAGTTGATAGGGAATAGTTGTTGAGAGTTATTTCTTTATGTTAGATAGGAATAGACCCCTTTTGTTTAGTCCCACATTGGATAGAGTAGAAGAATGAGACCACACCTCTTGTATATATAGATCCCAATACTAATGAATAAAATTACACAATTCTCTTGATTTGCCCTGTTTCTAACATGGTATCAGAGCCTCCAAAACCCTAGCCTCCAAAACCCTAGCCGCAAAAAAAAACGCCACTGTTCATCGCCGCTACTGTTCATCACCGCCGTCACTTCGTCATCTTCATCCTTTGGCGATTATTTCCTTCGTGAAATAATCCCCTCTGGACTTGACCCCTCTGGATCAAACATTGCTTTGATCCTGAGAAGAGTGGTGATTTCGCTTGGTCGATTTCACTCACTTTGACGATTATTTCACGAAACGATTATTTCCTTCATGAAATAATCCCCTTGATCGTGTAGCCCCCCCTCGTGTTGAGGAGAGAGATGAACGGGAGGGCAAAGTGGATGATGAGAAGAGGGTGATATTTGGAGACGAGGAAAGTTGAAGGCCGGGTATGGGATCTAGATTTATGGGATCGGTGTGAGGGAACCGAACACAAATTAGATCGATAGAGACCGGCACAAATCCGATGGCGAAACTCATCAAGAAGTTGAACCCGGAGGATGTTTCAACTATGATGCAGTTCATGAGGATGACAGCTGGAGAGGGCTCAACAAAGCCACCGCCCAAGAAGGTGGAGCTTCCACCTATCGACGTGAAGCTCGAAGGGCCAGTGACATGTCTGAGTTGGTCGCGCCGGGTGAGATATACCCTTACAGGGAGGAACCTGGAGGGATATCTGACAGGAGAGAAGACTGAACCGACTGAGGTCTCAGCAGGAAGAGATGAGTGGAAGTCCACTCATATGTTGGTGTATATCTGGCTTCTTAATTCTGTAGTCCAGCCAATTGCAGTCACGATAGATGGCTTTGGGAAGGTGTAGGATGTCTGGGAGAAGCTGAGAAGGACCTATGATGGGGTGGGGAATAACCTGAGGATATTCCAGATCGAAAAGGAGATCAGCGCTACAGTCCAGGGAGAGAGGACTGTACAAGAGTATGCCACGGAACTGGAGCGCTTGTGGCTGGATCACGATCACTTCTCGTTCTAAGCAAGTTGTAAGGACCCTGAGTGCAAGGAGCGCGAGGCCTCTTTGCAGAAGAGGACCATGCTATTCCTCCGAGGCTTGGCTCCATCATTTGAGCAGAGGACGGCGATGCTACTAGCCCAGACGAAGATTCCATCTCTAGAGGAGTCAGTCTCGGCATGATACAGGAAGAGAGCCGTATCAGGTTACAGGCTGGGACAGGTGGACTTTCGGGGGAGAAGTCAGCACTGGTGGTCTCAAACCCGGGTAACACTGGATTCAGAGGGGAGACTAGGCAGTGCTTTAACTACGGAGAGGTAGGGCATCTGAGACAGATGTGCTCTAAGCCATCCAAGGAGAGGAACTGGGGTGGACGTGGATAGGACGGAGGCCGTGGCCGCGGCCGTGAAGGCCGGCGAGGTGGAAGAGGAGGTCATCGGGCGAATCTGTCGGTGGCAGAGGAGGAGGAAGAAGCTGTGATGACTTTTACTGAGGAGGATCGAGCTCTCTTGGCGGCACTAAGAAGGAAACAGAAAGCAGTAGACGACGTGTCTAAGGGTGCATCTACTGCTTTCTCTGGAGGAGACTGTTTGGGTCGAAAGTTGTTTCCATTTATAAGACTTGAGAATATTACACTTTTGGTTCTCAGTTACAAAGAAAATTAAATAACTCTCTCACAAACTCGAACAAAAGACGCTACAAGTGTAGATCTCCTGTTTTCGTGGGACTTTGCCTGTGCCGGGGACGCGTAATTCGTGGACCACCGAGCAGCGATCGTCGAATCGACGGGGTTTAGTTGATGCTTCGCAAAGGAAACAAGAACTTCAGCAAATATCTTAGCAAGGTAAGATATCTACTCTTCTCAATAATAAGTCAAGGCTTAAACTCGAGGAATCTCCGTGTGGATCGTGTTCTTGAACTCCGGAAGCTTGGATCTCGATTGCCCTTTCGATGGCCGACCCCCTGCCCAAGTGGACGTAGGAGGATATTTATAGTCTTTGGAAAACGTGCCCTCTTCAGAAACACAAGTGTCATAAGTGCAGGACATTTGTAGTTAGCGCGGCAGCTCGAGCTGCCTCGCGCCAAGCTGCCTCGCTAACTGGCGAGGCAGTGTAGGTTGCCTCGCTAGCGGCGAGGCAGTATGGGCTGCCTCGCCGATCGGCGAGGCGTTGTCGCCCCTCCACCGCCGTAACGGTTTTTCCGCTTTTAGGCACGATTAAATGCCCTAGAATCACGCCTAGTGGTATCTTCGGCGATGCAACCGCACATTAAAGTATCTGAGCGTCTCTGCGATAAAGTCAAGTGGGCCCCACCGGCATTGATTTAGACCCTTCGAGCTCGTTTTAAGTATTCTGGGTGTCTCGCATTTGGCGAGACACAAGTAAGTGTCTCGCTAGTTGCGAGACACATCAAGGTGTCTCGCTCGTGGCGAGGCACCAACAAGTGTCTCGCTAGTAGCGAGACACATCAAGGTGTCTCGCTCGTGGCGAGGCACCAACAAGTGTCTCGCTAACGCCGAGACATAAGCAAGTGTCTCGCTTCGTGGCGAGGCACCAACAAGTGTCTCGCTAGTAGCGAGACACAATCTTCTCATCGTTGACTTCTTGAGATTTCGACGACGTTGTCCTTCGATCTTCTCATAATTTAGTCATATTTGAGGTTCTTCACAATTTTGATGCCTACGAGACTATGCGATTCGCTCTTGGCACACCCAAATAAAGGTATGAATGACACACATGCCCTTGCATCCATGGCGCCACTAGATCCACGTGGATAATGGATTACGGAGCATCGGATATGTAGCGGCAATGCCGGTGAGTTCTCGTCTTATACTCACCGGCGAGCGAGAGTATCAGTGCGGATGGTACGGCCACAGTACGTGGTCGATAAGGGCACCGTTAATTGTACGAGTTACGTAACACTATCTAATATTTTGCATGCTCCTTCATTTTCTGTTAGCCTGTTATCCATTAGTGCCATTATCCTTCAACTGAAATGTGTTGTTTATTTCGATATTCCTAAGGTGATCTTTCAGGAGAAGGGTACAGAGTGAAGACTTGGGACTGGCACATGGCGTAGCGAGCTGTGGTACCTGGACCGTGAAGGGATGGACTCAATGCTGACATCGATAGTTGAGAGGACGAGAGCAGGAGGAACTGAGGTGTGCGCAGAGGATGAGTTGATGCTACATCATAAACGGATGGGACATCCTTCATTTAGTATTCTGGGTAAAATGTATCCAATCTTATTTCAGAAAGCAAATCAACAGAAGCTTCAGTGTGATGCTTGTGAGTTTGGGAAGCTTACTAGAAGCTCTTATGTCAGTTCGGGTAATAGGAGTTCCTGTAGTTTTGAGGTGATACATACTGACGTATGGGGACCTTGTCTAATAAATTCTATAAGTGGATGCAAATATTTTGTTATATTTATTGATTATTTTTCCAAAGTCACTTGGGTGTACCTGATGAAAAATAAGAATGATGTAATTGGTTGTTTCAAAGACTTTCATAGGCACATCCAGACTCAGTATGGTGCAGTGGTAAAGGTGTTGAGGTCAAATAATGGGACACAGTACATCAACAGAATATTTGGGGAGTATCTGTCAGCTCAAGGGATACAACACCAGACTACATGCACATACACCCCAGCTCAGAATGGGATAGCAGAGAGGAAGAATAGACATCTTCTAGAAGTTAATAGGAGTACGATGATGGCAATGAATGTCCCAAAAATATTGTGGGGACAAGCAGTTTTGACGGCCGTTCACTTAATCAATAGGATGCCTTCGAGTGTATTGAAATAGAAATCTCCGCGTGAGACACTGAAGGGAGACAACGGGGGGACCTTACCATTGAAGGTGTTTGGCTGTGTGTGTTTTGTGAAGGACAACAGACCATCTGTTGGGAAACTGGACCCCAGGACTGTGAAGTGTATGATCGTGGGATACTCTGGCACACAGAAAGGGTATGTCTGTTGGAGCCTAGTGGAAAAAGGTTGTTTATCAGTATGGATGTGCGGTTTCGAGAGCTCGAGCCATACTACACATTGGGGGTAACTTCACCCTTTGGAGACTCGCCCAATATTGGAGGTATGAGGCGAGAGGGGGAGAATGGTGAGAGCTCAAGGGGGTCAATCCCAATTTCGGTCCCTTACTCAGAGGAGCAAGAAGATGAAGAGGAAGGGGAGGAGGAGGAGAAAAGGGGTGCTAAGCCTACAGCTCAGGGGGTTGCCTATAGCTCAGGGGGAGTTATGTACAGATAGAAGGAGGGGGAAGCAGTTAGAAGTGCCTACAGTGTCAGAGGTGCCTACAGTGCCAGTGCCAAGTCCCTCGTCCCGCTCTGCTCCAACTCTTGAGAAACCTACACCATCCTCCACTTCAGGTGATATCATTCCTTCTACTGCTACCCCTCTGTCCACACCAGTGTCTGTAAGGAGGACTACTCGCAGTAATGTGGGTAATCCTTCTGACAGATATGGTTGGGATCTTGCTCAATTTATTTCATATTCTAACATATCCCCTTCACATGGAGTATTCATTGCATCATTAGATTCTGTTACTATACCTAACAATTGGCAGGCTGCTAAGAAGGACCCAAAGTGAAAGGCAACCATGCACGAGGAGCTGGGGGCTCTCGAGAAAAACCACACATGGGAGTTGGTGACACTACCAGCAGGGAAAAAAGCAGTGGGATGCAAATGGGTGTTTACTGTGAAGCAGAATCCAGAAGGGTAGGTTGAACACTACAAGGCACGACTGGTGGCAAAAGGGTACAGCCAAACATACAGCATTGACTACGATTAGACTTTTACACCAGTGGCGAAGATGAGCACTGTTCAGACACTGATCTCTCTCGCAGAAAATAGTAGATGGAAACTATACCAACTAGGCGTGAAGAATGCGTTTCTTCATGGGGATCTAGTGGAGGAGGTGTATATGGAGATACCACCAGGATTTGGCACAGGACAGACAGTGGGTAAAGTCTGCATGCTGAAGAAGCCTCTGTATGGGCTAAAGCAGTCTCCCTAAGCATGGTTCGACAGGTTCAAGAGGGCTATAGTTGGTATGGAATACAAGCAGATCAATGCCGACCATACTATGTTCTTTCGAAGAAGTGGGGGCCACATCACTATGCTTGCAGTGTATGTAGATGACATGATCATCACAGGGAATGATGAGAAAGAGATTGCCCAGCTCAAGGTGAGATTGAGCAAAGAATTTGAAGTGAAGGATCTGGGTCAGCTTCGATACTTTCTTGAAATAGAGATAGCTCGTGGAGCGGAGGGAATTGTTCTCTCCCAGAGGAAGTATGCACTGGATCTTCTTGCAGAGACAGAAATGTTGGGATGTAAACCTGCTACTACACCGATCGATCAGAAGTTCAAGCTGATTGCTGAGGCAGGAGAACCAGTTGATCGTGAGAGATATCAGAGGCTGGTTGGTAGGTTGATCTATATGAGTCACACACGTCCAGACATTTCATTTGCGGTGAGCGTGGTGAGCCGCTACATGCATGACCCGAGGAAGGGTCATATGGATGCAGTATATCAGATTCTGAAGTATCTAAAGGGTGCCCCTGGCAAAGGGCTGATATTCAGGAGGAGTGACCATGTGAACATTGAGGGCTACTGTGACTCAGATTGGGCTAGCTGCGGAGATGATAGGAGGTCTACCTCAGGGTACTGCATATTTGTAGGAGACAACTTAGTCTCTTGGAAAAGCAAGAAGCAATCTGTGGTGACAAGATCAACAGCTGAAGCAGAGTACAGAGCAATGGCCGTGGGGGTTGCGGAGTTGATGTGGCTGAAAAGCATGGTGGTGGAGCTAAAGTTAGATCAAGGGGCCAAGATTAGGTTGTGGTGTGATAACAAATCAGCTATCAGTATTGCCAACAACCCAGTGCAGCGTGACAGAACCAAGCACATCGAGATTGACAGGTTCTTCATCAAAGAGAAGCTGAACAGTGGGCTACTGAAGTTAGGCCATGTTCCAACTAAGGATCAGGCTGCAGACTGCTTTACTAAAGGACTTAGCTCAGTAGACCTAGCTAGAGGGTGTGACAAGATGGGCTTAATAGATATCTTTCACCCATCTTGAGGAGGAGTGTTGAGAGTTATTTCTTTATGTTAGATAGGAATAGACCCTTTTTGTTTAGTCCCACATCGGATAGAGTAGAAGAATGAGACCACTCCTCTTGTATATATAGACCCCAATACTAATGAATAAAATTGCACTTTTCTCTTGAGTTGCCCTGTTTCTAACAATAGTCATCCACAACTTTTCTATCCATTGATGCTGCCTTGGGATCCGTGAAAGATATAAAGCCCACTTTGAGATTTGTGTGCATCTTGATTTCACGGATCTCAAGGCAAGATCAATGGATATAAAAGTTGGTGGACACTCCTCCCTATCAACTTAAGTTTATAGGAGCATTGCTCTATATATATATATATATATATATATATATATATATATATATATATATATATATATATATATATATAAATAAAATAAATGCTTGAATTGGTTACAATTCGTTTTCAAACATTGGAACAATCAAAAGTAAACATTTAGACACTTAAAGTTATATGTTTAATTATGGTGCGCAATCAATCTTATGTTCATCATTGGAGGAGATCTAGGTGGTAGATCTGGCTCGCAGCTTCCGAATCATGTGTGCCGATTCTCAACATGTGTAAAAACATATAATTATTATATGATCTTGAAGAATAGTAAAACAAAAAAAATGTAGGAGGCCTGTTTCCATTAGCAGGATACTAACCGAGAAAGAAAAAATGAATAGGAGATAACCAATTAACCATCATAGCGTATCTTAGCTTAAATAATAGTTACAGTTGGCAAAAGCCTCACACAGTTTGGACATCTTTCAATTTATTGCTCTGAGAAAGGAAGGAAAAAGTGACCTTTTGTGGCCGTGATATGTTGGAATATGCTGCAAACAAAACTTACTCTAGTCATCAATATGCATATATACAAGAGTTTTCAACGAAATTTACTAGAGTTGCTTCATCTATGCTTTTCATCTTTTTTTCATAATTCGGAGTTAATAACAGATCTATTGATATCTTATTTCAGGTCAGTACAGCATGGGGCATAGGTCTCATTATTGGTCCAGCTGTTGGAGGTTTGCTTGCACAGGTAATGAAGTTTTAAGACCCCCCTACTAGAGCAAATTATGCTAATATGTTTCATATGCCCATTTAAGAATCTCAAACATGGACAAAATAGGGAAATGACACTTAAGATGCAAATTCTAAAATGGTAGGTCCTTACTTATGAAAAAATATACGCAAAGAATGTTTTGCCACCAGGTGTCTTACATGGACACAGCTTTAACGTAGAATTGTTTGTTCTACATATGCTGATATTCTAAAAAATTTGAGCTCCCTGACCTGATGTTTCTTGGACGCTACTATGGCTTTATGCCAAACTTGGAAGAAAGATATCATGTAAATTTTTATCATTATACATATCATGTAAAGTTAACTATACATATGTTAATACATACATAAATATAAATAGGTATTTATATATGTAGGTGTTATGACAAACCCCAGGATAAACTAAAATCAATTAAACGAAAGCACGAAAAATATCAAGAATACACGAACACAAAGATATACGTGGTTCGGCTTGTAGCCTACCTTCACGGGCGAAGGAGGAGAATAGCTTTACTAAATTGTGAGGAATATAATGTGGAGATCTCTCAATCACTCAATCTCAAATCACACCCATGAAAGCACTTAATCTCTCTAACAATCCCTAACACCTAGAGAGCTAACCAAATAGAGAGCCAAATCAAGAACCTCTTAAATCTATTGCTTCAGCCTACAGAGCCATTCTCAATGCTTCCTGCTGCTGTCGGGTGGATCAACTATCTACAGTCTTAATAAAGAACCATCTGTTCTTTCCCTTGGTGCTGCGACCCTAAGTTGGGTAAATTCTCATCAAAGATCTTCTGTCATATTTATAGAGACTAAGGATAATAGTTATTGCTATCCACAAATTTTACATGATAAGAATTTTAATCTCAATAGAATAAACAAACTCTTTTCTCCTTATCTTAATACTAGACATAGCTAATAGAAACTCTAATTAGATTGCATATCCTATTCAAGAATTAGTATTTGAATCACCCATAATAGTAGGTTTATGCATGAGTTAGTATTTATGCACATGTTATATCCAGACTATTCCAGAGAACTAAAATGATTTCTTCCTTCAAAAACTTGAGTACGTAAAAGGGTGTAAAGTATGGCTTGAACCTAACCAAAGCTAAAATGCAAATGATGAAAAGGAATTTCTGATCTTGCCGCTTCCTTCTCTTTGGGTACTTGTTGGCTGAGCGCTTAGGGGCTGATGTAACAGTTTTACTGTACCATTCGTGTTTTAAATGTTATTGCTATGGACAAGGATGATACTTTAAGGATAATGCCTCCGAAATTTATGTAACTTGATGAGAGGGGTAGAATCAAAATAAACACTTTGTAGATTCCATTAATTCATATAAGTGGCGGAATTCGCAAACAAATATAGACAATTGCACACGCTAATTTATAAGTTCCTTGTACAAGTATTAGTTATGAAAATCCATGAAGACATATATTCAATTATTTATTTTTTATTGTCGAAATTCTTTGTGCATTTTGAGCCTATTCTTTGTGATTAACACATATTTTATCAGCCTGCAGAGAAATTTCCAGGTGTTGTATCTGAAGATTCCTTTCTCGGAAGGTATGAGTGGTGCACTACTTACTTCAATTTGGTTGCTTTATTATTATTTTCATACTTGCAAACCTTCAAATGTTTGTAGGTTTCCTTACTTCTTGCCGTGTTTCTGTATATCCTTCTTTGCTGTGGGAGTCCTTATTGTCTGTTATTGGCTTCCAGTGAGTAACGATCTCCATTCTACTCTTCTGTTTTTTCCTCCTTTTGTAGCTTTCCATTTACTAAGTAACTAAAATCCTTGTAGAGAATACTTGTTTCCCAATAATATAAAAGATTATAAAGAGTTGTTAAAAATTATACCATTTAAAATAAAAAGTATGCTTTAAGTGATCCATGGTCAATTTCTTAGTAGTTATATTTTTGCATTGACATGAATTTAATAATATTTTTGGAAAACAAAACTTAGTATTTTATATTTATCTCTTATAACATATAACGTGGTGAAGAAAGGAACGAAAGGAAAAAATCTATCATTGAAAATTACAATTTACGCTTCTAATTACAATAGGAATTTCACCAGTCGTCCAAACTTTTACTACCCCACTATGTTCATTATAGATTGGTATAGATAGATACGTTCCATATCCCTGTGTAGAGTTTTTTCCTGCTTATACTCCCGAAAAAAGAGCAGTGACATTCATTCAATACTTCATCGGGATACTAGGAATCTAGATTACTTTGAACTTTATGTTTTCTTCTTGATTTTTCAGTTTCTTTTTAAGCATAAAAATGCATGTAGCATAAAAAATGAAGTTCTTGTACTCCATTGGGGTATTTCACTCCAACTGGAGTCTTTCACTTTATCTCACAAATCAGTCCAATGAAATATGTTTGATGTTTATTTTTCTTATTATTGTTTTTGGCAGTGCTTAGTTTTATCAACCCAAATAGATGTACTAGGATTACTTTTGTCCTATGTTTCTTTTAACCCTATATTACAATTTGGTTTTTTGGGTGACTACCTGGAAATAACTGGTCTGAACGCGAATTTGAAATTTTTTTTTTTCCCCTTTAGTTATGGTTTCAATATAATCATGATTATGCAGGAAACATTGCACAATCATCCTGAGAGCAAAACAACAGATGGAACAAGCGAATCTGTGGAGGCATCTCCTCATGCCTCTGATGTGAGAGAAAAGGATGTCGAAATTGAAGGAGGGGTTCAGCCTAATAAAGAAAATCTTCTTACAAATTGGGCATTAATGTCATCTGTCATTGTATATTCTGTTTTCTCGCTTCATGATATGGCCTACACCGAGGTAAACTTTGATGTTTACTATGCCTTTCTGAATGTTCGACGCACTAATAGAATGTATTTGTTTGAAGTTTAACATGCTTTAATAGTAGTCTTGATTGAAATTATAATCCCACTTGAGCTTTAAATACATATCCAGTATGAAAAAGTTCAAGAGATGGTCTTCATCCCATTTGAGCAATTTTCACTATCTCGATCACAGATATCATCACTTTCTGTTTTGAGGGTGTAGACCAAGATCATCAGAGCTAATTACCTGAAAATTTAATGGACACATTAATATTGTGGGTTATCCCCATATCAGAGTGTTGAATTCCCAATTTGAGGGCAAAATGACTTTTATCTTCCATTGTATGGTTAAAATGATATTGCACAAGAATATTCATTAAGGCTTGTGGGGAATAACGGCATTAAGTACTTGGTTAATGTTATGGCTATATTCGGAAATTTAACATCATGATTCTGGCAGAAACATTGGAATGTGTTTGCATCCAATAATAAGCTTATATCCAGTTCTAGTCCCTTGTTGGTTCAATTTTTCCACTCAATGTTTTACTTGTCCTTATGCTCTTCTATCGATCTATTATTAGTTTCTAGTTACATATACTAACCAAATCTAAATTTCAGATATTCTCCCTATGGGCTGAGAGTGACAGAAAATTTGGAGGGTTAAGTTTTTCATCCGAGGATGTTGGCATGGTTCTAGCAATCTCAGGTATGCAAAGCTTAATGGGTTTTCGCATATATACTGCTAAATCTTCCATATTTGCAATTTTACCCTCCAAACCTTGATATTTGCAAAATTAAACCCCAATTCTCTCACATTGGGTTTTTCTGTCCCTCCAACTTAACAATATTGGTTTATATATAGGGCAATGTCAAATTTTGCAATAATTTTCAATAGGCTTGCAATATTTTCCGTTTAAAAACTAAAATCGTCAAGTGAGAAGAGTAGAAAATTTTAATGTGAGAGAATTAGAGGGTAAGTTTGCAAATACCAAGATAAGGGGGGTAAATTTGCAAGTATGGAATATTTGAGGGTTATATATGCAAAAACCCCAAATCATAACCCATCTTTGGTTAAATGACATTTTCAAGTTATCCAACTTAGTCTGCAACATTAGAGGATTATGGTTTTAGTCTCTAAGACAGCTAAGGACATTATATTTCTAGGCTTCTATTTAGTTTTTACAATATTTTTATGATACTATTGCTCATTGGCCTTCAGGCATTGTTCAATGGAAATTGGTTTCTTTTTTTTATTTTCTTTTTTCTTTTTAATGGTTGAATAAAGATTAGTGAATTTGGCTTTCCAGATATTTTGCAGTAAAGTGTGTAGGTTCAATTATGGTTTACACAGTACCTAGTTATAAATTCACCCCACTACTTTCTATATAAGAGCGAGATTAGACCTTTTCATCAGTTCCTTGGTTTGTGGTGTAACATATCTTATATAAGTCTAATTGATCAGCATATATCTTAATTTGATGGTTAATTACTGATTTGTAGGTGTCGGTCTTATAGTATTTCAATTGTTGCTCTATCCACCAGCAGAGAGACTCCTCGGGCCCATAAATTTATCTCGTATTGCTGCGGTATATATTCACTTTTCACCTCTATTCAGCTTTGGTGATTCGTTCAACGTTTGTGCTCCTTACCATGATATCTCATGCTTCTTATTTGCAGGCTATAGCTATACCATTACTTGCCAGTTATCCCTTTATGACTAAGCTATCAGGACTCGTACTTTCAGTAGTGGTGAATTCTGCATCCTTGTTGAAGAATGTTCTCTCTGTGAGTACAAATCTGAAAAAAGTTTTCTTTGATCTTTGTGAAGGTTATCGAGCGGATTAGTTTTTACATAATGTACATGTTAGTATTTGTAGCCAATTATGCCTTTGACGTGTGAACACCATCATGTCTAATTGCTGTAAAGAGCGAGAACGAATAAGATGCTAAAAAATATACTAAACTGTCACACAATAGTGTGTTGAATGACGAAACAGAGAGATCTAATTGAAGAGTTTAGTTTTGAAAAGCCAAATATTGTGGAGCTCCTCTAATTAGAGAAGTGTAAATATTATATACTGATTTGAAGGTTATGCTCGACGGCGTTAAAAATGAAGCTAATATTTTAATGTCAGGTCCAAGAAATGATAGCCCAGAAGTTCTACTATATATACATAATAAACTTTCAGTCTTCTGACTTCACTAGCACAAAAGATAGAGCTCTCTCATTTTTTAAAATTTTTTACAGAAAGATACCTTTGGAAGCATATTTTATTTTTCTATAGCTGCAAGTAGACGTCAATTTACCATGAAATGAGACCTGTAAAAGGTTGATATATTAGGAAAGAGGTTCTTTGGCCATGCTTCTAGAAACTTGTCAAACAAACAATTTTGAAATATTAAGATGTAATATCTTGATTATATAAGTGGTAAAGGTTCAAATGTTTACTCTGGTTCTGTATTCTGGGCACCCAAATCTTGTAGAAGATGATTAATAGTGCGGATCTACGATTTACATACTAAAGTAACACATCTCACATTCATAATTGAGGTAAAGCAGTCCTACAAGATATATGCACAGGTCAATGTAATGTATAATTTATATATACTTGTTTCACCTGAAATACATGCTCCACAATTACACTGGCCAGATACATAATAAAAATCTTCATCATTAAATAATTCAAGCTGTATATGTTTTTCATAATTATTTAGCCGAAATCTAACTTATTTGTTTGATTTCAAGACTGTTGTAATTCTGAAAGTGCATATTCCATCTGGTATTAATATTTTTTGGAACCTTAAACCATTGTGTGTGTATTTTTGGTGTGGAAATTTATTTTGCCATACTAAGTAATTCTTTTGGAAATTCTGATAATTCAAGCTGGCTTTGTCCTTGTCTAACACCCACACTCTTTTCCTACCAGATGATTATCATTACGGGAACATTCATTTTGCAAAACAATGCAGTGGTAATTTTCTTTTCGTATCAGCTTACATGTTAGCTAATTTTCTAATTTGCAATAATGACTTCAACTACATGGCATAAAAATTATTCACCAATAATCCTTGTTACTAACAACAGCCTCAACACCAAAGAGGAGCTGCAAATGGAATTTCAATGACTGGGATGTCTATTTGCAAAGCTATTGCTCCAGCAGCTGCAGGTGTAATGTAAGTATGACATTTTTTAGTGTAATTTAAGAGGAACGGTGATGCATATTTTGAACTTTGATACTCTTCTGTAATTTCCACTGATATTAATTTATGCTATTAATGAACTAACTTTCATTATTTACTTTGTAGAAACAAATTTTTTTCAATTTTTTTCTTTATGGTTAGCACTGTTGACACAAGCTCCGCATTGAAGTGCTAACTTTCTAATATTCTTAGTACTTAGTAAGTAGAAGTAACATAGGTAGAGACATAAATATACATAAAGGAATAGAGATATAATAAATACAGGTTTTATATTGTTTATCTTCCCACAGGGAGACATTCACATATATCACTTCATATTTATCTTCCATATTAATTGTATCTCATTTTTAAAATGTGTTGAAGAGGTGCAAAAATGAAAATATACTTGTAAATCTTGTAGCATGTCTGAATTGTAGAATACTTTTCGATATTGAAATGGCTTCATGATAGAATTGTTCAAGCCACATAGTTAACTTAGCAACATCTAACATTTATATGCTTATAGAAATTCTGTCAATATCCTGACTGATTTGGCACTTCAGTATATGTATCACAAATCCTCGAAGTTTACTTGGTTGGGCATATGGAAATGTTTGATGTCAAAATACTAACTACTTGTCATCATCATAATGTCCAAACTTCAGATTTTAACTTTGGGTACTTAGAATGTTGTCAATCAAAATAAAATTTGGTTTTTGATAATGTTAGCATCTTTTATACTAGTCATCCTTTTCACATTCAGTTAGGCCAGACGCTGTCGAGTTGTTGTAGTGACCAGTTCGGTTTGGCTCGTGTATTGGCATGTTTGTATATGCCTCTGCATGCTTGTGCAAGAGATTGAAAACTGAATATTTTGAGTCGATCTTTCATTTTATAGTTATGCTGATTAAATCAGATTTTCTTTGGCTTATTTTATTTAAATATTAAAAACTAATTACCATTAAAATTGCAGATTCTCATGGGCACAAAAGCGCCAAGATTCTACATTCTTACCAGGTATAATTTAAATCTCCTCTTAGTATTTTCTAGCATTATTGTATCTCAAATTCTGAAGCTGCTGCGAGAGATTTTGTGTATTGTCATCACTGAGTACTGTAATCTTGATCACTAGTATCAAAGATTCAATACTGCTAGAATTATGTTAATCAATCAAATTTCACAAGTTACAAAAATACAACTCGGAGGAAGTTTTTACACAACCATGCATGTAAATTATATAGTTATATAGTTATGTTGCTTTTTATTTTTATTTTTGGTAGATATTTTGATATTTTCAATCTGTACACACCATACAATTTCTATAATAGCTTATTTATTGATGTTGCAGGTGATCAAATGGTTTTCTTCATTCTGAACCTGATAGAGTTCATTGGCCTCATCATGACCTTCAAACCCTTTCTAGCAACCAAAGTTTGATATGCAAATATAAGTGCATATACTAAATGTACAATAGACACGTTCTCCAGACGAAGAACGAAGATTCAGCTGAAATCGGCTATAGATGCAGGCCCAGGACCGGTGTAGTCTTGTAACATTTTCCTGAAACAGGCTATAGACGCAGGCCCAGGACCGGTGTACTCTTGCAACATTTTCCTCAACAAATAGTTCCCTGAGAGCTTGAGGTTCAATGGGGTCAATCGTTATATTGATGTCTTCTGTTCAATAACAGCCACTTGAGCTTTTCAATTTGTTATAATAGGTGATTGTTAGGATTATGAGGGTGTTTGGGGGAGATTATTTTTTGGTCAAACTAGCTTTAAGCTAGCTTTTTAATATTGTTAGGTTTTGAGAAGTTGAGAAGAGGGTAGAGAGTGAGAGAGACTGAGAACAAATTGAGAGGAAGCTAAAAACTCTATTTTCTCTCACTTAGGTTTTCATATTACATAGTGCAAAATAAAGATAAATGGCTCATAGGCCCAAAAGCAATTTGGGTCACAATATAACAATCTCCACCTTGAGACAAATTGCGCCCAAACAAACTAAGCATAAAACTAACTTAAGCAAAAGCAAACAAACATAAAGATACAACTAGCATAAGCTAGCAACCCAAAAGCTAGCAACAAGCTAGAAACAAAACAACACCGAACTTGAGCAAAACTTGGACTTTGCAATTGGAAGAGGCTTAGTGAGCATATCGGCGGGATTTGACTCGGTACCAATCTTCTTCACGACAACCTTACCTTCCAAGATCACATCTCGAACAAAATGATACCGAATGTCAATGTGCTTGGTCCTCTCATGATACATGCGGTCCTTCGTCAAATGAACGGCACTTTGGTTGTCACAATATATCGCAATAGGACCCTCAAATGAGGACATCTCACCAACAAAAGCCTTGAGCCAAATAGCCTCCTTAATAGCCTCGGTAATTGCCATATACTCGGCTTTGGTGCTTGAGAGTGCAACGGTTGATTGAAGTTGAGACTTCCAACTAATTGCACATCCTCCAAAAGTAAACACATAACCGGTCAAAGACCGTCTCTTATCAAGATCACCCGCAAAATCCGCATCCACATAACCCGTTAGGTTATCATTGCTCCTTCCAAACTCCAAATGAGCATCAATGGTACCCTTCAAATAGCGGAAAATCCACTTCACCGCTTCCCAATGCCCTTTTCCGGGACAAGTGATGTACCTACTTACCACACTAACGGCTTGAGCTATGTCGGGTCGAGTACACACCATCAAGTACATAAGACTTCCAACCGCACTTGAATATGGAACTTTCTCCATATAGCTCTTCTCATGATCGGATTTCGGGCTCATGTCGGCGCTAAGCTTGAAATGCGCCGCAAGAGGAGTAGACACAACCTTTGCCTTCTCCACACCAAATTGGTGTATCACCTTCTCGGCGAAATTCTTTTGTGAAAGAAATAATTTCTGATTGGACCGGTCCCTTGTGATCTCCATACCAAGGATCCTTTTGGTGGCCCCTAAATCTTTCATCTCAAACGCCGAACCAAGTTGCTCCTTCACCCTCCGAATTTCTCCCAAATCTGAGGCCGCAATCAACATGTCATCAACGTAGAGCAACAAATAGATGAACTCATCACCCACTAGCTTCTTGAAGTAAACACAACTATCATAGCTAGAACGGTGGAAACCAATACTCACCATGAATGAGTCAAATTTCTTGTACCATTGCCGTGAGGATTGCTTAAGGTCATAAAGGGACTTCTTCAACAAACAAACATGGTCCTCCTTTCCCATGACTTCAAAACCCTCTGGTTGCTTCATGTAAATTTGCTCTTCTAAATCACCATGCAAGAAGGCGGTTTTCACATCCAATTGTTCCAACTCCAAATCTTTCATTGCAACCAAAGAGAGCAAAACTCGAATGGAGGTATGCTTTACCACGGGAGAGAACACCTCATTAAAGTCCACACCTTGGACTTGGCTATAACCCTTAGCCACAAGTCTCGCCTTGTATCTAATATCCCCCGAATTTGAGCCATCGACCTTCTTCTTAAAAACCCACTTGCAACCCACAATCCTTTTGCCACTAGGCGGCTTCACAAGAGTCCAAGTTTGGTTATGTTGCAATGAATTCAACTCTTCATTCATGGCCGCAACCCAAGCAGTCGCATTCTTGAAAGAGATCGCCTCTTTATAACAAGATGGCTCGCTTGAATCCAAATCTTCGGCAATAGCCAAACAATAAGCATAATCGGAATATCCATATCTTGCGGGTGGTCGGATTTCCCTTCTTGTGCGGTCCCTCGCCAAGGCATATGGTTGATCTTCTTCTTTCTCTTCTTCGACATGAGCATCTTCATGATATGACGTGGCCTCATCACCTTGTTGGATCGGCACCTCAAACTCCACCTTCTTCTCAAACGTCTTGTCCTCCTTACTAGTCGGCTCGGGTGCTTCACCTTGTGTCTTCAACATGGCCGACTCATCAAATGTAACATCCTTTGAGATGAGGAACTTGGACAATTTAGGACACCATAATTTGTACCCCTTCACATTCAAGGGATACCCAACAAAGACACACTTCTTTGCCCTTGGCTCCAACTTTCCGTCATTCATATGGAAGTAAGCGGGACAACCAAACACCCGCAAGCTCGAATAATCGGCCGGCTTACCCGACCACACTTCTTCGGGTGTATTTCACTCAATTGAAGTGGTAGGAGATCGATTCATCAAGTAGCATGTCGTGCTTATGGCCTCGGCCCAAAACTCCTTACCCAAACCCGCATTGGAAAGCATACACCGAGCATTTTCAAGTAGTGTCCGATTTTCCCTTTCGGCAACACCATTTTGTTGTGGAGTGTATACAACCGTCTTATGACGAACAATCCCTTCGGCCTTGCAAAAGTTATCAAACTCACAGTTGTAAAATTCCAAACATTATCGGTTCTCAACCTCTTCACTTTCCTTCCCGTTTGTTTTTCCATAAGAGACTTTCATTCTTTGAAGTTTTTGAACACTTCACTTTTCTCTTTCAAGAAATAAACCCAAAGCTTCCTTGAAAAATCATCAATGAAAGTGAGCATATAACGAGAACCATTACCTTTAGATGGCACTTGAGAGGGTCCCCAAAGGTCCGAATGAATGTAATCCAATGTTCCCTTGGTCGAATGAATGGCCGTCGAGAAGCTCAATCTCTTTTGCTTGCCAAGTACACAATGCTCACAAAACTCCATATTGCTCGTGCATTGGCCGCACAACAAGCCTCTCTTACTCAAGATGGTCATTCCTCGCTCGCTCATATGCCCCAACCTCATATGCCACAACTTCGTAACATCCGCATCCGAGGTAGGAGCCGCAATAGCGGCCGAGCCCGTGACCGTGGAACCTTGCAAGAAATAGAGAGTTCCAATTCTTCTTGCTCTCATGATTGTGAGAGCCCCTTTTGATACCCGAAGGACTCCACCTTCACTTTAAAACTTCCATCCCTTTTCTTCTAAAGAATCCAAAGAAATTAAATTCTTTGTTAAATCGGGTATGTGCCTCACACCCGTCAACCTTCGAATCTTGCCATCATGAAACTTGATCTTTACCGAGCCAATCCCGGCAACCTTGCACAAATTGCTATTTCCCATGAGCACCTTACCCTCCGTAGGCTCATAGGTCTCAAACCAATCTCGATTTGGAGTCATGTGTTGTGATGCACCCGTATCCATAACCCAACAATTCCTGTCATCAATGTTGGTATCAACCACACACAAAGTATCCAACATGTCACAATTGGCCACATTGGCCTCTCCCGAAGAAGCACCTTTATCCGCCTTTTGTTTGTTCTTGAGCTTGAAACAATCGGCTAGAATGTGTCCCTTCTTTTTACAATAATTACACGTGAGATTCTTGTGTCTTGACTTTGAACGGGTCCTTGAATATTTCGGGGTTTTGTCCTTCGACCTACCCCAATCCACAACCAAACCAACACCTTGATCTCCTTTCTCCAAATTGGTCACCTCATTATCAATATGCAACTTGGCTTGCAAATTACTCTTCACATCCTCAAGAGTAATATTGTCTCTACTATAGATCATCATGTCTCTAAAAGCCTTATAAGAAGCGAGCAATGAGCACAACAACAACAATGCTTGGTCCTCATCCTCTACCTTAGCACCCAACTTGTCCAAATCATTTAACAATGATGCAAGCTCCGAAATATGATCAGACATAGATGTACCTTCTACCATACGAAGGGTGTAGAGGCGCAACTTTAACCGCAATCGGTTGGTTAGGGACTTCAGGCTGGCGACTGCTCGACAGATCTGATGCAGGAGCCGGCGGCGGAGCTCGACGGATCTGGTGCGGCTGCTGCTGCTGAGGGGTCGAAGGCACTCGACGAATCTGAGGGAGAACGGCGCCGAGACGATGGCGAGGCGCTGACGCGGTGGTCGGTACGCCAGCCGACGAGGCCAACGCGCTAGATCTGGCGCGATGGAGATTGGTAAGGCTCTGATACCAGATTGTTAGGTTTTGAGAAGTTGAGAAGAGGGTAGAGAGTGAGAGAGACTGAGAACAAATTGAGAGGAAGCTAAAAACTCTATTTTATCTCACTTAGGTTTTCATATTACATAGTGCAAAATAAAGATAAATGGCCCATAGGCCCAAAAGCAATTTGGGTCACAATATAATAAATATCTACTTGTTTGGTAAAATATCAAATAAGTTGGCTTATAAGCCCCATTTTAAAAAGCTGGTATACCCCAACTTTTGAAAAACTAACTTATAAGCTCAATTAAATATGCTAGGTTTGACTAAAAAATTATTATTCTGTCCAAACAATTTTTATAGCATTTTTATCATAAAAATTAAAAGCCAGTAAAAGCTAGCATAACTATGGCTTTAGGGTCGGCCAGAAAGTGCAAAAATCCAGTTGGACTGGCAGTGACGGTCCCACCTAATTTTATGCTTAAACATTTTATTTGGACCAACCACCTCCCCACCCCAAAAAAAAGAAAACTAGTTTAGTGTCACTATTTGGACTTAAAAATAGGGTCAAGTCTAGCCTAAAAATTTGACAAACAAGAAACAACACAAAATTGGGTCAGGTTCAGTCCTGGCCCAATTTTACAAAATAGCCAAACACACCCTTAAAGAATAAGCTCATCCAAACACCCTCTATTTATTCTTTGCGGAATATTAATATGATACTGGACAACTCGGCAATAGTTATCAGTTAATCGCCATGGCACCTATTTATTCATTCTTGTGCCTCGTATAATTTGCGATAATACATGCGGGTTCATTGTTTCTATTTTGTTTGGTGTTTGCTCGATCTACATGATATTCATTTTTTCGTCTCATGATGGATGATTTCATGCAACTGAACATGTAAAATGTAAAATGAATTCCTAGAAAACCTGTAAAGGGTGCGTTATCTCATTCACTATCAATAACTAAACAGTAGTCATTACCAACTTGCATTTCGAAAAAAAAAAAAACGGATCATTTAATTTGATTTCTATTATACAAACACCTGTGTTACAAAATTCCTATTTCAAAAATATTATCACTGCCCTATCCCACTCTTCGACAGGGATTCAGTAACAAAGCTGAATCCACAACAAATGCACAGAGCACAAAGCCAGTAATCAACACAAGTACTGATTCTTTACAACAATTGTACCTATCTTTTACACTGCTTTTGGCTGAACCTGCTCAAAATCGAAGACCTCAAACATTAACCTCCTCACATCGGGCTTTCCGTAGACAGCATACCCTAATCCATGGATCGCTTGCTGAACAGCAGTGGTCGATGGATTTCTTAGCCTCCGGTTGTGCTCAAATGAGTCTTGGACAGATTCACCGTAGACAATGTAATGGTGGAGGTGCTTGTCTCTTAGATAACGCCCACAGAATTTGTTCATTAGGAGACGACGGTGTTTTTCTTGTAACCATCTCCCAGGAGCATCGAGATGCTTCATGAGTAGCCTCTCGGCCATTACAAGATCCTAATGAAGAAGATAGCAGAGAATAATATTAAAAAGATGCTAATTTTTTTATCATTTTCAGAAATATGATTTTAATTGGAGATCTTCTTGTAGCCTTATCTACAAAAAGTAAATTATTAGTTGGGAAATTTAATTGATTTGTGAATCTTTTAGAATAAATTATTAGTTGGGAAATTTAATTGATTTGTGAATCTTTTAGAATAAATTAATAGTTGGGAAATTTAACTGATTTAATATGATTGAAATTCTTCCTTATTAAAAATTAGTTTCTAATGATCACGTTTGCTAAGTCTAGAGACTCTAGACTAATATTTCTTCAATAAAGTTATGATGAAGAAGTCTATCGGAAAAAAACAATGCAGTCTTGTGAAATCACACTTTTGAAGGTCATTGATCTGGGTGCCGCTGAAATCTTTAAGTTTCCTGTTCTTTATTCTTTTTATTTCTTCTTCCCCGCTTTTCTCGGTCTCATCTTGCTTGTAGAATTAACCTTGAGTTTATCTCCTCTCACTCAGGAGCATATTTCATCTCCAAACAAGAAATCACACTTGTAATTTTCTGTTTCCGGGGGATGCCATATTGTTGGCGAATTAGGCAACTAGAGGCACAAACACTCTCATTAACAAAAGAAAGTGCTCACTAAATAGTCTACATTTATGTGGTCTAGTATGTGTATATCCTCTAGTACGGTTCACAAAATTTAAGTGCCCTTAATTCGTGAGCTTGTTATCAAGTGCAGCACTTTCCATTTCTATGTCCTTTCCCCTCCATTGTTTGTTTGTTGTCTGTGTACATGCCCATGTGTTTAAAGATACTGTGGGTTACGAATGAATATGGTGCACTTTCGCATCAGTAGAGGTTCAAGTTTGGATCCACCTTGCATCAAGCCAACTCTAGTGTCTTCGGACTAAGCACTGTACTAACAGATATTTCATAAAACTTTGATGGGAAATGCGCCCACAAAAAAAAATTACTTCTAGTAATTCTATGAACCAGTAAACTATTAGAATATGGAGTAAGTACTTATAACAATAATACCTGAATCTTTTGGCCAACATACTCCAATCTTTCCAGGCAAAATCGAGGATGCTCAAACTTATACTTTGAAGGATGCAAGAAGCATAGCTGTCATTCAACAAGAAATAGAATTTATCAAATCCCTAAATGTTAACTGACAATGCCAGTATATTATGATTTCTACACTACTCTTATCATGTACTTCGATTGTTGGAGAAGATTAGCGTTTACATCAGTTAGTCTAACAAAATAAAGCCTTCTAGGCACCGTAAAGATGTACTTATATAATGCTCTAATTAATGTAGTATAAAATAGTTAATATTAAAAACTGAAAGAATGACACACAGATACTAGTCATTAGAGTAAGGATGCATGTGAGAGAGGGGATCAGCAGTTCTTGAAAGTTAAGCTATAAAGACAAGAAAGAATGGTTGACGACTGTAAGCTCAAGATATAAAAAGTTGCCTCCCTCACCATAGAAGAACAATGGGATCCATATTTATTCTGTCCAAAATATAGTTTAGAAAGGAAAGATAAAGCTTCTGAAGGATGATGATTGTCTCTGCAATAAATATCATCCAAACCAAAACAACTACGAAAAGCAATAAGCAATCCTCGTCTTCTTCTAAAGAAATTATGCAGCATCAGTTAATCAAAGTGCTTTCTAGCAATCTCAGTTGGTTTAATGAAAAGCTCAAACAGGCCATGTAAAATATTTTCTTTAGGATAAGATCAGGTTATAACTACTGCCAGGAGAGCAGATGCAAGATGAACCTAGAAAGAAAAATAGTAAAGTTAGGTCGCAGACTCGCACATGCAAAATTTAGCACTCTGATGCATGAATAAGGTACGAGTTTTACAGCTCTGATGAGAAAATAAAACTGTCCACTCAAGTAAGACGTGGAATTAATGGGATTGTGACTTTAGAAACCACAATGAAGAAATTTCACATTTTAAACATCTTATTGGAAAAGAGTGATCCGAATCAACCTGATTAGCCTTTTCCACATCAAGTGAATGCTCCAGAAGTTGGACAAATTTTATTTTATTTATTTTATTTGCTTACAAAGACTAGCATTATCATATAAGGTTCAATTGGAATTACTAGGTTAAAAAGTCGCTATGTGTCTTGATTGTAGGCAGTTAATGTCTGTGCAGAAATATATGATGGATGGTCACCTGAAGTCCAAGTCCAAGTTCAATGTTCCTGGCCTCAGTGATCTCCGGAATTCTGTCACTCATTGGCCGAGGATATCCAAGTGCTTGCATGACTTTGGGTCTGTTGTCAAAGTCCCAAATGTTTCCCCGAAATCGATGCATACCTGGTGGTACACATGCCCTAAAAAGCCTTGGATGTGCAAAAAGTGCATCCTGTGGAGGCTGTATGAAATAGATGAAGAATTATGAGTCAGTGAACATTACAAGATTGCAAGAGTAAGAGTTGAGCTAGGCTATTCAAAATGCAGATTCTATCGTTCCACGTCTAAAT
Organism: Asparagus setaceus; assembly: GCA_012295165.1. Taxonomy (NCBI): domain Eukaryota; kingdom Viridiplantae; phylum Streptophyta; class Magnoliopsida; order Asparagales; family Asparagaceae; genus Asparagus; species Asparagus setaceus. Next base: position 10,092,817 of record CM022707.1, read on the forward strand.
TTTGGATTCTATATTTAAAACATATATCATTCAATGATATCTACTAGAAAATCAACTATTTAGAAATAAAAAAAATGTGGACAATCTCCATATATTTTAACCATACATTTTGTGTGCCAAATCATTGGAAATTTTGATTCTACAGAGTAGAGGGTGAACTTGGCACAACCTTAAGGTTATAATGGTGGGAGCCTCATGCATTTCGCCGCACTTTTTAATACGTAGTGCGTGCATATTACATCACATCCAACAGTGTGGATTTTCAATTTGGAAATCAAAATTATAAATTTAGATCTATAGTACCGCAAATCCTATATTACCAAATAGTAGCCTAGCTCATCTTCACAAGAAACATATAACTAAAGGAAAAAAAAAAGGAAAGCAATAGGTGTATCGGCCATACCCTGTAGGCAGCAACATCTTGCCAGCTGAGTGGCTTGCCCTCAAATTCAGCCGAAACATAATCGACATCTTCCAGCTGACGTCTCAGCCTTGGTTGGCAGCTTTCATCTTCTGGGTCCATTCCAAATGCCTCGAAAAGAACACGGTAAACCTCAGGCATGCCAAAACACAGATATATTGCTCCAAACAATGCCCAGAATACAGATCTGATAACACAAAACAATAATAGTAAGCTTAACCAGGATGACTAGAAAACATGTGTACAGATATCCAGTATAATGATCACAAATATTGAAATGATATATGTGTGAAAAAGTTATAAATGGCATACCTATAAAGAACATAAGATCACTAATTATTACAAATATCAAACAAAACAAGTAAATTTCAAAAACTACCATGAACTATTTTTATTAGAAAAAATTACAACAAACTTTTAAATCAGTAATTTTAAAACATATAAAAGTTTATCTATCATAAATAAATCTCAGAACACAAATTTTAACTAAAATAATTATATCAAGTATATCCATCATCACTAGCAAAATGCCAACTGAACCGCACTCCATGTACCCATAAACCAACCCTAAACAGGGCTCCTTATATGCTCTACGATATCAACAAAGATTGAAGACACGGTATGTAATAATACTGTAACTAGATCAGACCAGGCACACAATTTACGAACCCATATCCGGCAACATCCTTCCCATTTCTCAAATGCAATTTCAGATTTTATATCTAAAACTCACTTTCTATGCGCAGTGTAATGATATGAAAAATTGATCTCATTTAAATCAAAAGCAATGATAAAAATCTTAAAATATAGTTACTTACCAGGCTTTTCTGATCTTTCCTACTCAATTCATCCATCTTGCCATTAAGAAATGTAAAATTCCAAAAACTCTATATTTTAACCCACTTGGGAAAGCTCATGTATTATCCATCGCTTACACCTTCCACTCTTTGGTACTCTGACTAGAACAAAGTCATCTTTTGACACAAATTGCAGCAGACGCAGTTGTTATCCCAAACTATTGAACTTAGCTACACCACTGTTCTTCTCCATTTTACTAGTTAAGTCACGTTCCATTTATACCCATAAATGAACCCCAATTCAAGAATGTTCCAATCTATCTATGTACTAATTCATACAATGTTTCAGACTCAAAATTTTCTACACAAAAGCTAACAAAAATTGAACTAAAACACACAATCAAACTCAGTTCTCCCAACCTCTTGAGGTTAGCTACACTAGTGCTCTTTCTCCATTTACTAATTGAGTCTCTCCACTTACCCATTAATTTATCCCAATCCAAGCATGTACCTATCAATCTAAATACCTAACTCATGGTAAAGTTCCCAGCTAAAAATTTTCTACACAGAGAATAACACAAAAAGTGAATCAAAACACACAATCTAAACCAACTTAAATCAACCACTTACTTCACCAGCAGCTCCCTCTCCTTATTATCTTATCCATCTCATCAAAAGGAAACACCAAATTCTGCAAGCTCGTCACTTTAATCCACTCCAGCAAGAACTTCTTCCCTATCAGTCTAAACACACACTCTCTCACGTCACTGCCGGAGATTTCCTAGAATACCTCTGCATGAAATACTCACAAAAAAGGCCATCTCCAACACATACTGCCCCAAGAACTAAAGGCTCAAGTGCCCATTGAACACGTGCATCGCCTTGTTCCTCTCAGACTCGTCACTCAAATGTTGGAAAGCTAAACCAACAAAGTATCAAAATGTGTTGCTGGCTTATCATCATTAAGCTTGATAGTCGATTCTAATGGATACCCAAGTGCTTGTACAGCTTCTAGAAGGTATCCATCAATCCAAATTTTGTCGGCATTGTTTAAAGGGGACATTTCCTTTTGCCCCAAATTCAAAGCACAATTTCTACCGAAAACACAATGTTCTAATCTCAAACTCCCTTTGCTAAAACTAACATAAAAAATGAATTAAAATACATCATCTAAACAAAATGTATACAAGTGTTAGCATGATAAATGAACTCAAATTGACAAGCAAACCAAAGCAATCACTTACTTCACAGGCGGCTCCCTCTCCCTCCTTATCATCTTATCCATCTCATCAAAAGGAAACACCAAATTCTGCAAGCTCGCCGCCTTAATCCACCTCGGCAAATACCTCTTCCCAATCAACTGAAACACCCTCTCCCTCATCGGCGCAGGCGACTCCCTCGGATACCTCTGCAAGAAATACTCACAAAAGGCCATCTCCAACACATACTGCCCCAAGAACCAAAGCCTCGAATGCCCGTTCCGCACGTGCCTCGCCTTGCTCCTCTCACACCCATCACTAAAATGCTGAAAAGCCAAATACAACAAAGTATCGAAATGCTTCGCGGGGCTATCATCCCCGAGCTCGCTAGTCGACTCCAGCGGGTACCCGAGTGCCTGCTTGGCCTCCAGAAGGTACTCATCGATCCAAGTTCGATCGGCATTGTTCAAATTCGAGCTGGGCAAGCAGGAACTGAGCAAAGGGAAGGATTTTAAGGAGAGCTGCGGGGAGTTGAGGAATCTTTCGGTGAGCTTGGCGTCGTCAAGGGGGGGTTTGAGGATGAAGCGGCGAGGGGGGAGCTTTTTCTTGGGAAAGGCGATCTTTTTACGCTCGGCGAGCTCTCGGAGGAGCTTCTGGGGGGAGTTGGAGGGGGTTTGGGGATGTGGGTCGGTGGCAATTGCGTGAATAGTTGGGAATTGGGGGGTGGGTTTGAAGGGGATGGGGTTGGGGGTGGGGTGAGAGGGGAAGGGGGAGAGAGAGGAGGAGAAGGAGAGGGAGAGGGAGGATGGGGGAGTGAGAGACATTGGAGGGAGAGGGGAGAATTAGGGTTAGGGTTTGGGGGTTTTGGGCATGAGAAAGAGATTGGAGAGAGGGTTTTGAGAGGGGTTTTGGAGAGAGGAAGAAGAGAGAGAGAGAGAGAGAGAGGAGATAAGGGGCGGGGGGGTTGAAGAGGGAAAATATCTTGATACCCCTCTTGGAGGCTGTTGGATTTTTTGTGGCCCATCTCGGGGGGTCGAAAATAGCACTCAACTACGATATAGTTTGACTTGCTTTGCACTTATATACCTTGCTTTACTTCTTTTTCGCAACATTTTTATATTCTTAAGTTATTTAAAATTGATAGTAATATCTTTTATCATGCTAATTTATTAAATGTCTCCATATTTCACTCACATCTTAATTGATATTAAGTGCATGCGAGAACATTAGCTTGCCAATTTTAAACAACGTGGGTATATAAATGTTGTTAAAATATAAGAATGTATAAGGCAAAGTGAGTGAAACTAGAAGGCATTTTAGTGCTACCGAGTATTATCCAAATCAAATATACGAGCATATTAACAATAAGAGTTGGAACTACGTGGTCGATTAGAAGCGGCCAGGACAACAAATACATTGTGTGATTGGTTAGATGCAGTCGCAGCCTCACATTGTTCTAATTATATCCAAATTTCAAAATAGATGTTTTGTTGAACATTGCAACTCCGAAGAAGATTAAAAATAAAGGAGTTGACGCTGCTCAAATTTGCAGAGTTTTACATAAGGGTGCATTCGGTTCGGATACGGCTCGGATATGATGCTTACCATACCCATATCCGCTTACCCATCTCGGATACGGATACGGATACGGATATACCTCGGTACGGAAAATTCATAACCATATCCGCTAAAATCGGATACGGTTACGGATATACATGCGGATATATAAGCGGATACGCATGTGGATACAAAACGGATATGAGAAAACTAGATAATATTGAGAAAAACATAGTTCACGTGATAAGAAAGAGTTTGATAATATGTTCATTATAACTAAAAAGCTAAGATTAGACATCTTGATCATCAAAATTAACCACAAATCCATAATCTAAGAATTAAAACTATCGTAAGAATATGACTAATATGTATTCGGATATTTCGGATACGGATACGGATATTTCACTATAAAACCATATCCGTAACCATATCCTATCGGTTATAGATTTGAGTAACCATACTCGTATCATAACGGATACGGTTACGGATATTTCCTCGGATACGGATATGGTTTAACACCCTTAGTTTTACAACAACAGGTGTTGGAATTACACGGTGTTTATAAATGCACTGGTTTCATCTTCTTTGGACTGAACACATTTATATGTACGCACAACTCCTGCTATGGCAACAATTTTCTATTTGGACGCTATAACAAATCCTTTATTTTTCGGTCTCTTTTGCCTTTACAACATCCAACATACAAATAGGTGAATGTATTTGTAAAAATATTTAACTGTTCCAGCTGCTTCAAACTGCCAAGTTAAAAAATTGTGGAGTTTTGGGTGGTAAAGTGTAAAATCATGTTACAATATTAATGCAAGCTAATTTAAACGCGTCGAGGATCCGTGGCGCAATGGTAGCGCGTCTGACTCCAGATCAGAAGGTTGCGTGTTCGATTCACGTCGGGTTCAATCCCCAATAATATCCTCCTTTTTTAAAAATTTGGTCTTAATTGCATTAAAACTCTATAGTTTCTCCCACTTTGCACTTACATACCCTTAATTGTTTTTAACGACACATATATATTCTAAAACTTTTACAACTTACATTGTTATGCCCTCAATTATGCAAACATGAAAATTTCTCTCTGAAAATTATATTGGCTTAATTGCACTTAAAACTATATAGTTTTCCCTACTTTGCATTTACATACCCTTAATTGTTTTGGCAGCGCATACATATTCTAAAACTTTTAAATTTTACATTTTAATACTCTCAGTTATGCAAATATGAAAATTTCCTCTAAAATTATCATGCAACACTCACATGTCAATTTTAGAATATTTGAACTCTTAATATTTACTAAATTTCTTGTTAAATCTATCAAAATCTTACTTTAAAATAGAATTAGGATACTCTTAACAATAAATTTTAATAAAAGTTAAGGGTTTTAAAGTTCTGAAATTAGTATGTGAGTATCGCGTGAGAATTTTCGAAAAATATTCTCCTATTTGCATAGTTGAAAGTATTTAAGTGCAACTTTTAAAAATTTAGAGTACATAAGTGTATAAGTGCTGCCAAAACAAGTGAAGGCATAAAAGTGCAAAGTAGGGAAAACTATAGGGTATTTAAGTGCAATGAAGCCTTTATATTTTCAACCTTTTCAAATTTTTATTTTCTGAATTTTAACAACATATAACTAAATTGAGGCCCTTTTCTAAATTTCATCTGCATGATACTAAATTCTAATTACTAATCTCTTGCAGTAAAATCACTCAATCAATAAAAATATTAATAAAAATAAAAACCCTCTAAAATCTCCAGAGAGGAAATGGCAAACCCTAGAAGGATCCCCCCTCGAACCTATTCCAATCCTCTTCTTTCCTAACCTCCCTCAATTATTGCTGATTTGTACTCTAGATAAACTTAAATTTTGATTATTTTCTTATGATTTCTTTTTGTGCATATTTTTATTGATAACTTTTCTACAAACGTTGCTATAGAATGGCATACATGGTGAAAATTTTGATTCTTGGGTTGTTTTGGAAGTCCTTGTGCTTATATCTTGTTCGTGTTTGATTACTTTGTTAATTTGGTAAAGATTTTAAAGAACACAAAAATTTAATCATGTTGTGGCTTTTCCATGCAATGCTCATTTCATAATTTATTCCTTGGTTTGTGCACAATTCAGAGTATGCTCAAGTGACCAGCTTCATTCTTTTGACATTTCTTAAATATTTTTATGATCTACTTCACTTATTTTATGTTAAACTTTTTTTCATCTTGTAACAAATGTCATATACATTCATCTTGGAGAATTCTAATTTGGAAGTTGATGACTATGCTGAAATAAGCATCGGTGCCGTTCGATGAGTTTGTCATTCTTTTTTAGGAAAAATTGTGGGTTGATCATTGTAAGTTTATGGGGATATTAATGAGAGGCTACACTTAGACCTTTTGGTAAATTTAGACTATGATATCCTTTGTATGAAGTGAATACAAAAGATTAAAGGATTTTGTTTTGTTTTTGTTTCTGTTTGTTTTTTTATTTAGAATAATGGGAAGAATCGTGTTTAAGTGTTTACAATTGCATTAAGAAGGAAGAGGCTTAAAATTTCAAAAAGCAGCAATTAAAGATCTTGTTATGTGTATCAGTGCAGCTTACATGTGAAATTGTTACAGTTCGTCTATTGTTTACTAGTTTTTTCCCCCTTTCTTTTTGCCCTTTTTAGTTATGCTGCAGAATTTTTTTTTTTCATTTCATTGATCTTTTTTTTTCTTGTTATGTGTTTCTTATTGGATGCTTACACTGTTTACCTTCATATTGACCTAGATTTTATTGAACACAGGTGATGCCACAAGCATTTACAACTTCTTTTCTCAAAAACCTGTAAGTTTCACCATCTCAGTTTCTTGTTCCTTTTTTTTTCTTTTTTTTATCTAATATTGTTTCTAAACCATATTCAAATTAGAAATTAGGCAGGGGCTTCTCCACAGGCACTAAGGAATTTATAGGAAGTTAAAAACATAATCATATTATTGCTAATTTTGCTAACTACTCATAAAATCTCTTCATAGTCTTTTCACAGCCAAATAACGAAACACTAGTTTAATTATCACTACGTTACAACATAATAACAACAATACATTGAAAACATTGCTATAGAAAGAGTAAAACTCATAAGCATTCATCTTTCCATAATTATTCAACTAGGTAGAAACTTTTCGGTTCATGTCGCCATCATATCCAGGCTTACCCCAAATTCAGATCAGGAAGCTTGGGAAGCTTCCAATTACCTCCAAAATCAAAAGCACACTTAGGAAAGAAACAATTATGTATGTCATCGATCCATGCTATCGACCTCATACAACTATCTCCTGCTTTTATAATGAGCATACGCTTGAAATCCACAATGCACGTACAATCATAAACGTCGACTGGAATTATAGCAGATCCTGATGCAAATCCCCTCCGGAAAATTATTAACGTCTCCTCAGGAAAGTCAAGCCATTTGCTTCCATTACTTGCCGCTGCATTGAAGAAGAGCACTCTTGAAGGAAGAGCACTTGCTCCAAAGTTTCCATGGTTGTCGATAAATGCTTGGATAATGCTAATTTCTCGATTATTCATGGATTCAAAAACAAGAAGAAAGTAAGAGAGAACGAGGTAAATATTTCATAATCAAAAGTTCTGAACTTTCGTGTTTATATAGAGGAAGTACGTACATGAACCAATTTGGATTAATGTTCGCTTAAGAGTACGAAAATGATATTTTACAAATTTAAACAAATTTTGGTTAATGTTCACGTGAGGCGTAAGGAAATGAGATTAACGCATTAGAGAGAGTGCTGGAAGAGAAAATGTACCAAGTAACGAAATTAGTCAAGATGGTATAATTTTAATTTTGGATCAAGAGATACGGATTTAGGAGAAATTGGAGTTCAAGTTTGCTCGCGAGAATGCTGTTAAATGCGTGAATCATTCATCGAAATTGAAATATATATACTGTCACTACATTGCATTCATTGAATAGCCTAATTTGATAAGAAAACTAGGAGGGTTGGATAAAATGGAAAAGTGCGGGCTGGGGGGGGTAGGGAGGGAGGGAGGGTGGTCTGCAAATCTTTATAAAAAAAAAAACCTGTGTGCGCGAGGTGCTGCGAGTCTTTGTAAAATAATTGTCTGTGCAGGCGCGAGATTGAGGGGGTGGGGGAAGGTGGATGGGGGAGGAAGGATAGAAAAATCTCATCTTATGCAAAACCAACTTGATCAAGTTCAATTCAAACATGATCCAACTTTAGAGTTTTCCACTCTGAATTTGAGTCTGTCTCCTTAAGTCACATGTCATGCTATCAAACTTTAGTGGTTATCTTAAATTCCTTAATCAAATAGTCTCCTTTAATTCCTCTTTTGTTTGTGTAGAAATCCTTTTGGTTTTAAATTTTTTACGTGTAGTATGATTTAACTTGAACAATACTAAATATTACAATATGGGAGGGCATGATTAATGATAATAAACAATAAGGAATAAGGTGATGCCCAAGGCATATTTTGAATGCTCATGGGGATATTCAAGGTTCCGAGTATTTTTGGTTAATTTTTCATTCTCTAATAATGTGAAACATCTAAGCCAAGTAACTTTAAGAAAAGCAATAGCTATTAGACTATGAGCAAGAATTTTGCAAAAGTTAACCACTCAAATACAAGCATTCTCATGAATTTTTGTTGAAAGTGAGTAGTAAATAAGCATTAAAAAATAAGTAATAGTTTCCTCATTTAGCTTTCATCAGGGAGGTTCTATATAAGATGATTGTGCAGAAATATAATTTTCTTGCAGAATTGATATTGTCATGCAATTTTTGATATTAAAATTATGTCTAGTTTTGATGTCGGCACTTTTCTGCAATCTTTTTTCCCTAGTAACTTTTTATGATGCTAAAGCTATGAATACATTGAAAGATGGAATCTGGATCCTTTTCCATTCAAGAGAAGAATTTGTTTTCTCCCTTTCTTTTGTAGGATTACTGAAAGCACATTGTTGAAACCTCCCCATTATTTCTTCTTCAGTCAGGTTCCATTATAAACTATCTATCCCTTCATATTGAAAAAGCTTAAATAGCAACAAGAGTATGTCTTCAATAATAAAATAGTTACTGATGACTGACATTTAGAGCTTTGCAAAAAACAGAAACTAAAACAGAATCACAAAACACATGATGTTATTCTCTAATGTTTTGATATGCATAAACACCACACTTCTCTCTTTTAGCAAACTTAGTTGATTACAAATTCAAATCTGGGATCTCATCAACAAATCTCACTTGCCCTGCAGATTGCGACACCATTGGATGACATGGCTTCCTCCAACAAGCACAACCCACAGCTCTCTTAGGGAAGAAACACTTGTTATTGACATCAATCCATGCTATAGAACATACACAACCAATCTTTGGATCGACAACAATCATTCGCACAAAGTCTATGATGCAACTTCTGCCGAAAACAAACATAGAAAGTACATCTTTCCTCGACACAAATCCGTCTTTGAAAATCTCCACAGTTTCAGGAGGAAAATCGACCCACTTGCTATTTTTAGGAGTTACGGATTCGAAGAAAAGGATTCTAGATGGAACTCCACTCTTTTTGAAATTTGCATGGTTGTCTAAAAATGCTAGGGTAAAGTATGAGAGGGGTGATGATGTATTGGTAGTGTTTTTGCTAAGGCACTCCATGGAAATAACAAGTGTTGAATAGATTTAGATTTTCCTATTTACTTCATATGTTGTGTATTGTGTGTATTTATAAAGATGGTGTACATGAATTTGTTTGAATTAGAGTCTACTTGAGGCATAAGGTAATTTAGATGGAGAGAATATTAAGAGAAGATGCATTTAGTAAAAATCACATATTTTGAATTGCTTTTGTAGAATGAGAAAGTATAGAAGTTCATGAAAACTTTGTAGCCAAGCTAATTAGTGAATTGTATGTGGATATGATATGAGTTTGGTTCATGAATTAGTTTGAATTATTGTCTACTTGAAGCATAAGGTGATGAAAGATTAATGTAATTTGGATGAATAAAATCAATAAAAGATGCATTGAGCAAATGAGCAAATAAAATTCCACTGTAGCATTCGTTTAGCAAATCTAAAATTTCCTTTTCTAGAATTCTAATGATTTTTTTCAGATTTATTCATTTGGTAAATCAAGAAAATAGGCTCCTAATCCAATTTTACTTGACTTATTAGCCTTTGGATTAAAGGGTAATAGTGCCAATATCTCCACTCTAATTTTCACTACAGATGGATAGATACAACACCTATAGCATTTATGCACTTACTAATCAATGATAAGAATACAAATATGAATATGGTTCAACAAAAAAAATATGTGTACATATCCGTCAAAAAGGAACATGCATATGATCGCGAGGGAGGAAAATAACATACAAATACATAGTAAATATGAGATGAACATATGAGATACAGGAGTATATAAGCCATGTGATACATAGTGGTGGAGCTACATATTGTCCAACGGTGTCACGTGATACCACTAGATTTCAACATTATATGTATTTTTATTTACTTTTACTTGTATTTATTACTTAGGACACCATTAAGAATAGGGTAGGACACCACTAGGGAGGTTAACTTATAAAATTAACAGTATAGATTCCAAATATAACCATGATGAATTATATGATGACACCACTGAGACAAAATTCTAGCTCCGCCACTGGTGATACAAAAAGTTTTATAAATACCTAATTTCTCAAATCAATTATCAATCTAACAATTGATCTATAGATCACCAAATAATGTGTGTAGTTCACTAATCTAAGAACAAAACAATCAATCTAACAATTGATCTATAGATCACCAAATAATGTGTGTAGTTCACTAATCTAAGAACAAAACAATCAATCTAACAATTGATCTATAGATCACCAAATGATGTGTGTAGTTCACTAATCTAAGAACAAAACAATTTAACTGACCGATTGAAAAATATAACAACATTTTGGATCCATACATGGATTTTACCTGTAATATTCGTATTCATATCCTACCAAAGATATGTTATGATATCTATATACAAATATGTCAAAAGTGAAATAGCTAGGGTATATTTCACCAACCTCACTAAAGTTTGGATCATTTTAAGATGGCTAAATAGCACTTATATACTCTATTGTTTCATCTACTTTTACTTATATACCCCCACTTGTATTTGGTAGCAAGAAAATGCCCTAAATTTTTAAACTTACACTTATATACCCTCACTTGATTTTGGTAGCGTTATATACCCTAAAGCTATTAAAACTTTACACTTACATAGCCGAAAGTTTTAACTGACACTTAAATATCTTAAAGTTTTAAAACTTGACTTAAATACCCTCAAGTTTGCATAACTGAGGGTATTTATGTGCAAGTTTTAAAACTTTAGGTTATTTAAGTGCTAGTTGTAAAACTTTAGGGTATTTAAGTGTCACTAAAAGAGTTAAGGTATATAAGTGCTAGTTTAAAAACTTTAGGGTATCCTTTGCTACCAAATATAAGTTGGGGTATATAAGTGAAAAGTAGGTGAAACAATAGGTATATAAGTTCTATTTAGCCTTTAACATAGAAAACATAGTCTAAAGAGCCTCTAAATTTTACCTCTTTTTCTAAGAAACCCTTAACTTTTTACTTTTGACAAAGAAGCCCTAAAATTTGCCTTCTCCTCTAAGAAGCTCTTTAACATTCTTTTTGTACAATAAAATCCATAAGTTTTAGTCCTCTCTTCTAGAAAGCCACAATTTTCTTATTAGCTTAGAAATTTAATTGTAAAAAAAAATATGGGGGCTTCATCGAAAATAGGAGTAAAACTTACGGGCTCAGTTGTCAAAAAATGAAAGTTAAGAACTTCTTAGAGAGCGGCAAAACTTAAAGAATTTTTGTCATAAATAAAAATTTGTTGCTTCTTAGGAAAAAAAAAAGGTAAAACCTAGAGGGCGTCTTAGACTATATTATCTTTTAAAATTACACTAGAAACGTTTAATTCACACCGAAATAATTTGTCAGATAATCCAGTTAGACACAACTACTTTAGTATTATACTTTTAAAAATTTTTGATTTTTTTCTTTAAAACTTTGTTTAAGTGAAATTTAGCTGAATAGCTGTCTAGCTAGTACAGAAAATGCAAATACACAATAACACTAGGCTAAAATTGTAAAAAAGACCTTACCCAATCCTTGATGACGTGTTAACCAGCAGTCCTCCCAGTCAACAAATGCTGACGTGCACACTCCGTGTCCAAACCGCGTCGACCGAAGCAAAATTACAACAGTACCCAAACAGAACAACATAATGATTTAGGGGCCCAATGCCGAACCCGACATCTAAAAGTTACAGCTGACACCGCATATTTGGTTCGATTACACGTGGAAGCACGTGGTGGGGTGATAGGAGTCAGAATCTTTGGTGTATTTTTGGGTGTAAGTTCAGTAGGTGCAGTTTGTGGTTTCAGTGTATTCTGTACTTTAATGTTTTGTTCCTTGGCTTGAAGTTACATAGCTAACCTTGCTTGGGTTAAAAGTACCCACGTGCATATGCCTCTTTGATTGGAGAAAGTATCCCATGGACCGGGACGATCCATTATGAACCATTAGATTCCCTTGGAATATGAAAAATTTCAGATCCCAAAGAGATCCAATGGTTCAAAAGGGAGGGGTGCAATGCACCCGTCCCCATGGGATACTTTCCCCTTTGATTGACAATATCATATAACGAGTATAATAATATTGAATTAATAAAAAAACATTATTGAGGTAGTTGCATCCAAAGCGGTGATTGCTATCTACACTTCATCAAACTTAGGCAAATAAAAAACCATACGGTTGGGAATTTCATACTGGACAATAATTATGAAACCCCTCAAGTTTGAATATACTTATTAAGAAAACCCCACTATCTTTATCTTTTAATTACAAAACTCTATGCCACTAAGAAAACCACTGACGTTCATTTAAAACCGCATGTGCAAGTCGCATGCGTTTTTTAATTTCAAAATTGCCCTCCTCTTTACTCATCTTTAATATCCTCTTTTTTTACCACAGCTTTTTCACTTGTAGGATGAAAATATTTTCAAGCTAACGAGTTCTTCTTGATATTCTTCATTGCAATGTCAAATTATAGAGTGATTGAAGCTAAAAGTAATTTTATGTATTCTATCTTTTTCAAGACATCACTTCATCAGAGACCAAAACCAAATGATTTGAAGAGGGTAACTTGATCTTCGGCTAACTTTGTCTCCCGCAACAGTCATCATTGCTTAGATTTTGATGGGAAAAGGATTCTACAATATTTTCAAAAAGAAAAAAAGGTTATTATTCAGGGATATCTGAGAGAAAACTAAGAATATGTCTTTATGTACTGATCGTGCTAAAGTAGTATAATGCGTGGTCCATTAGAACACTCTGCATGCCACGGGAGTGTTTTGATGCCACTTACAGGAAACATGAGGGGGGTAGATTGCGAATTTCTCGTTCCTACGTAATGGCCTAGAACTTCTTCGCATGTAGAAAGTTCTAAGAAATTTTGTATTCCGTGCTGAATGAGAGTTTTTTTCCCTTCTATTTTTTAAAGTTTAGTCCTCTTTTAAGTGGTAAAGTATTACAAACGGCGAAGACATTTATTGGATTTTTAAAAATGACTCCAATATTACTACATTTTCCTAGATTTTGTGATCTTACCTCCGATCAAAAAAGAAATAAGTAATTAGCTCAAATACACAGGGGTATTTTCGGCAACCTACATCACCTTCAGGTCCGGATCTCCCAGCGCAGAGATGAGATGCTCATCTCCGAACATATAAAACGCCTCTCAATTCCCAAGAAAAAAAAGAAAAGAAACGGTCTTCTGCTCTCACTCTCTCCTCTCATAAACTCGATCCCTAATCTCTCTCTCTCTCTCTAGAATTCTCATGGCGGATCAGCTCACCGACGATCAGATCTCCGAGTTCAAGGAGGCCTTCAGCCTCTTCGACAAAGACGGCGATGGTAAGATCCCTCGATCTGATCTGATCCGATTTCATCACTCCTTTTTAGAGTTTGTTCAAGATTTGGCGTTGATCTAGGGTTTCTGTGTGGCTAATATTGTTGGATTTGTGTGTTAGGGTTTGGATATTGTTGATTTACTGTTTGATTGGATCGATCTGAAGATGTAGTTGATTTTGTAGTTAGATTGGGAGATAAGTTGGAATTTTTTGAAAAAAAGTTCAATTTTTTATGTGGATTGGGGACTTTGAATCTCTCTTATCTTAGAAAGTTTAGATAGGTTGTTCTTGCTACATTGATGGAATATAAAGTTAGACTCGATAGCTAAGTACAGAGTCTGTGGCTAACTTGTGGGTATTTAAATTTGTGTACGTGTTTAAATAAGGCGGATTTAGGGCTTTTAATTTGTCATTTTATTTTAGGAAGTTGTGACTCGGGGTCTTTACGTTTCTCATTATGCTGTGGAACTTAAACTTGACAGTCAATAATGGTTATGAATGTAAAATCAAGGGCAGTTGTCTTTAGGATCCCGACAACTATGCGCTTTTTAATCAAACAAAGATGTTCTGGTATTGGGGGGAACAAGCACGTGGTGGTTGGTGTTCTTGGCAAAGCGTCGTACAATGACTCCTGTTCAATGCATACGAGGAACCAAATCGCATGGTGGGATATGGAAACTGATCTGATGGATACCTTTTCCCCTCTTTTGTCCTTCATAGCTCGTACATTTTCTTTTATCGTGACACCATTCTTTTCAGCATGCCACACCAAGGATGTAACTAGAAATAGGGGCTGAAGACAATTATGTATGAAGAAGTTGTATCATTTTCTTTAGCATCCTAACTATAATATATTACTATCAATTATTCAACAAGTTCACGAATTAGCTAAATGACATATTTATTTCTTCAAAACAGATAGTTCTTCTGGAATATTGACAAAGTATAATCAACGCCCATAAAGGTTTAGAATTAAAAGAGTTCAATTCATTTTCTGATTTATAAAGACCAGACCATGACTAAAATGGGGACCATGACTAAAATGGCTGAGGGTATGTTATGTATAATCAACACGGTTCTTGTGGATTATGAGTGTACAAATAATCATTCTTACTTTGGCACATAATTGTTTTTTACTTTAGAGTTGAGTTCAACATTAATTAGTTGAAGATTTGGGATTCCCATGAGTTGAACTTACTGTAGCTCACTAATTTGGAGGGCTCAGATCCTAACTGCCAACAGAAAAATGTATCACTATCAATTACCCAACTAGTTTACTAATTAGCTATATAACTATCACCTACCCAACTAGTTTACTAATTAGCTAAATGCCATATTTTATTTCCAAAATAGAAAATTCTTATAGGAATGTGGGTCAAGTGTAATCAACACCCAAAATGGCTTCGATTTAAAAGGGTTTTATTCATGTTTTGATTTATATAGACAAGACCATGAATAAAAGGCCGAGTTACAGCATACTATGTACAATCAACATACTAATTCTACTTGAAGACTATGAGCATATAAAATCACCATGTTAATTTGGCACATAATTGTTGGTTACTTTGTAGACGAGTTCAACATTAATTAGTTGAAGATTTGGGATTCCCATGAGGTAAACATTCTGCAGCTCTGAGGGTTGAGATCCCAACTGCCATGAGAAAAAAGAGGTTGGGAGGGGGATTTAAGCTTTCCAAATAAATGAGCATCAGAAAACTCCTGTTTGGAAAGTGGTCTTATAGAATTTGTATTCTAGATTTGAACTCTTCTCTATCAATTTGTAGAAAGGGCCTATGTTTTAGAAAACGCTAGGCGCTTCTGGGCACTAGAGCAAGTGCCTAGCGCCCAGGCACCTAGGTGGTTGCTTAAGTGGCACATGAGCAGAGAGAGGAATGATTTCTTTTCAAAGATCCAAAACCATATCCGCGCCGTTTATCTAAGATGGACTTTAATATAAAGTTTTGATCCAATCCATTTTGACTTGGCTCATTCTCTTCATACATTACTGTGCCTAAGCGAGTGATATACCCCTTTGTGATGTGATGCAATCCACCTAACCGACCTATGCTCCCCTAGGCACTCCCAACCTTAGGTGGGCGACCTAAGTACTGCTTAGGCCACTAAGGTGGACGGCCAGACCGCTTTTTAAAAATTAAAATAGGCCGTACAAATTTCTCTTTGTCCATGGACAGAGAGAACACCATTTTCTTACACAGGTCTCCTAACACCTACATAGGAAATAAATAAAAGTTTTCTCTTAAGGGCACAATAGTTTTAAACACATCCAAAATTTTTCTCTTATGGGGGCACATGTACTAGTATACATATAAGTCAATAACTTATATAATATAAATTCCAGTACTAAATAAACTTATTTATACAACAATCACAAAGATCTTAACATATAATACTTTTCATCATAATTTTCATAGCAATACGATCAATTTTTCTATTTGCATCACAAAAACTAACAACACATTATTGAGTTTCAATAGTAGTACTTCATAATTGTTCTCTAAATGGGGGCACCAGGTAACTATTGTTTGCGAGCACCTATTCAACATGAATTCAGTTTAACTTATGGTTAGCAAGTTTATGGGGGCACGTGCCCCAAAGCTCTTAAGCTGAATCCATCCTTGGATCTAATATTATCCGTATGTGGCAGAAAGGAAGGAAATGTCTAAACCAATCCGAGAATGGAGTACATAGGAAAGGAGATACAAATGAAGTTGGATTCCATCCTATTTGACGAGAGTTTAAAATTAATATTTAATAAAATAGTGAAGTTGCGCTAGTGTATGAAACATACTTCCCCCAAACAAAAGTTTATGTATTTCGCATGTTAATACGTGTATTTCTATCTTTGTCTCACACGTACAAATACATATGCCATGATTTACTTCATTGTATTCAGCTCTTAAACAAATTGCTTATGATGCCTTATGACCATGCCAGAGTGATATATATACAGTGGCGGATCCTGGTCTAGGAATTCTTGAAAGTGGTGTCACTACAGCTTTAGTAATTAAAAAAAAAATTTACAATTTCCCTGATGAGTATTTATCTTTCAAAAAAAGTACATAATCACATCATTAGTAACACTATCATATACATCTTTCTTAATATATTTGTAATTAATCATAGATTCTCAAGTTCCGAACTTGAATTTTGGAGTGAGTTTTTGAGTTGGTAAATTTTAGAAAACCCTATTAAGTTTGGGCGTTCCTTGATTAACCCCTTTAACTTTCAAATTGTCACAAAACCCTACTTAAGTTTTGGGGTTCTTAGAAAACTCCCCTTCAACATCATTCAAAGACTTGCTAGCGTTAACTGCAATTCTCGCATGTGTGGTTAAATTACGCAAGAGATTTTTTATAGTGAAAACTGTGCTGCATGTTTTTAGGGGGTTTTTGGAAAATTGAAAGTTGAAGGGGGTTTTCGGAGAACCAAAAAACTTAAGAGTGGTTTGTAACATATTAGAAGTTAAGGGGAGTTATCTGAGAAACTCCCAAACTAAGAGGGTTTTTGTGAAATTTACCCTTTTAATTGGCTGGGATCGCGTGGGAATTTGGAATTTTGGGTTCGGTTCTGTCAAAATGGGTCATCTAAATTGAAGTGGGGTAAGTTCTTAGAGAGGTGGGTTTGTAATAGGGGGAGTGGGTTCTTGGTCCTCCTTGACCAAACTGGTGTCACGTGACACCGGTTTGGTCAAGGTGGATCCGCTATATATATATATATATATATATATATATATATATATATATATATATATATATATATATATATATATAGAGCAAGGCTCCTATGAACTTAAGTTCATAATGAATAGTGGTGCACCAACTTTTTATCCACTCATCTTGCCTTGAGATTTGTGATGCACAAATCTCAAAGTGGGCTTTATATCTTTCACGGATCCCAAAGCAAGATGAGTGGTTAGAAAAGTTGGTGCATCACTATTCATTATGAACTTAAGTTCATAGGAGCCTTACTCTATATATATATATATATATATATATATATATATATATATATATATATAGACACACACAATGTTACATGGGTACTTCTATTCTATTAGGAAGTCGTACCCGTACCGGACATGTACCCATACCCATACCCAAACCTCTTGGACCCTTCTTGAATATATACATATGTTTATTCGGGCCTATACTCAATTATATAATACATGTTTTAATTTAAAACACGCATACACTTCTTGGATGTATATTCTACACTTCACATCTATTTCTTATATATTGATCTTATGTAAATTAAAAAAACAATATTGATCTTATGTAAATTATTAATTTAATAATAGCATGCATATATATAGCCATGTCCCCGTTCCCTAACTTTTACAAATTTGCCGTGTCCCGTAACCGTACCTATACCCATGTGAGGTTTTCTATATATTAACTTAGATCCATTTAAGTAAAGTAACCCTTCACATGAAGCTACTTAGTTCCAAATGGATTATGGGGAGGGGAAAAGGAACAACTTTTTGTCTGTTACTGTTTATTTTCAAAGATGATCATGAGTGGGTTTTTGTATCAAGTTGTTTGCATTTGTGAATTCGGATTCTTCTCGAGAGACTAGCAGGCATCACTTCATTAATAGGACCATTATGCTGCATACTTCTGCTTTCTACTTTCTACCATAAGGCTATAACAACTTTGTGATATATATTAACTAAGTTACTTATTTGATCAAAGAGAAATAGTCTACGACAATAATCCTTTGAACTCCTTTTTACTACTGTAGAATGTTGGACATAACCAAGTTTTATATTGTTGAAAAAGCAGTGAATATCTAGTATTCTCTAATTCGACGGTGTAGTTGATAGCTATGTTTAAAGAAAGTTTTTCAACTTCATCAGAAAATCATTTAGAAAAAATATTTAGTTGTTGACTTTCTTTAGTATCCTAAATGAGAGCTTCAAGAAAAAAAAAAGCCCTACAAAAGTTGCACGCGAATAATTCCCAGGATGTAGTTGTAGTTATGCTCGTTTTGCAGGCAATTCTGACTACACTAGAACCCAAATTCTCTAGTTACACATTGAGATTGAAAAGTTGTAACCATATGAGAGCTCCAAATGCAAGCTACCAGACACATTTATTATTTAGTGCATAGTTGCTGCATTTGAGACCTGTCCGCAGTTGCTGCATTTGAGACTTGCGTCATTTTGTTTGGATCTTGTGTGAACTGTTGGTTAATCATATTTTTGATCTTATGGTACTTAATACAACTATATGTTTGGTTGCTTGTAGTTGGAGACTACAAAACAATCCAAATAGTTGTTAGCTTCTTTATATCTGTTTCTTGCTTCTCCTAAATTGTGTTTGTGTGTCCTAGATGTCAATAAAACATAATTTGCACTCAATTTAACTTTTTCACACTTCATAGCTTACATGTGAAAAGTTTGTCATAAACTTTTGGGCAGAGATAAGAGGAAAGAATATCTAATTTCAGTTACGTTCACTCTTGTACGATAATCCAAACAGGTTGCATCACAACCAAGGAACTGGGAACTGTGATGCGCTCCCTTGGCCAGAACCCCACAGAAGCCGAGCTTCAGGACATGATCAATGAGGTCGATGCTGATGGAAATGGTACCATTGACTTTCCGGAGTTCCTCAACCTGATGGCCCGAAAAATGAAGGACACCGACTCTGAGGAGGAGCTCAAGGAAGCATTCCGGGTCTTTGATAAGGACCAGAATGGCTTCATCTCTGCAGCTGAGCTTCGCCACGTCATGACCAATCTTGGTGAGAAGCTGACCGATGAGGAGGTTGATGAGATGATCCGCGAAGCTGATGTTGATGGCGATGGCCAGATTAACTATGAGGAGTTCGTCAAAGTCATGATGGCTAAGTGAAGTAGTAGTATTACGATTCTAAGTTTCCCTGTGTTTGTAGGTAGTGTTTTAATTTAGTAGTTAGTTGTGGAGGAGAGGAGAACATAAATGGTGGTATTTGTGTGTTTGTGACTTGGTGGATGTTTGTGTGCTTGTGAATTTGTGCTTTATTTATGTCGGTGATTTCTTTTTTCTTTTTTTTTTTAGTAGTTTGGAAATTGGGCTTGGATTTTTCTCCAGTTGAGTCATTGCTTTTGCAGCTCTTGTTTAGTTGTCCAACCTTTTATGACAGCAATTGTATTTTTATTATTGTCTTTGTTTTTTTCTGCTTGCTTGATTCTCTGTTGATGGTTTAATCATGGAATTCTTGTTTTGGAGAACTGGGTTTGTACTTAATGTTTTAGTTTGAAGGCAGGACTTTCCACGAGCTGATCGATAGTTTGTACAGGTATCTGTATCTTTGTTGGGTTGCATTTTCAGTTCACGAATTGAAGCGCCGCCGCTGTGTCATCTGAGTGTATTTTGCTTGACCCTGCACTAAATGTATAATCAAGTACCGGTATCCATATTCCTGTAGAACTTTAGGTATTTGTGTTCTGATCATGTATTTTGCTTCAAAATTAGAGGGCATGCATCTGTTAGGAATCAAAACTCCTACATTCGAAAGAGAAAACAAGAAAGAAAAGCAGTCACAAAACCACATGAGACATATTTTAAGAGACAGTTTACGTGGCTCGTCAATTTGCTTGCAATCGGCAATTTGTCTATGCCCACGGCCGCTCTAGGATTTCCTTCTTTATGTAAAGTTGCAATTACAAGAGTGAGCGTTCGTATATATAGATGGAGACTAGGGTCACATGCTACAAGTAAAATTATGGTTTTGTCCTTCTAACATAATCTATAAATTTTTCAAGCGACACAGTCCAATCAGACGCCACAATTCCCACAACATCTTCTGGCAACAGGACCAGGTAGCTCTGTGGTTATTTCTGCACTGTTCTCTTTCATGGCCATAATGGGTTTATTTGAGTCAACAAAACAATTACAGTTAATTGCAGATAGACCCCGTCCGGTGTTGCTGTTTTGAACTTACTGCCCCTCTACTTTTATTCTCTTTTACCCTTGTAGTTTGACAAATAGATCCCCTGAAGGTAAAGAGTCAACAAAGTTTTACTCACAGGGTCTATCTGCAAAACTAAAACGGGTCTATCGGCAAAATTAAAAGGGGTACAAACAACGGTACTACAGGGGTCTATCAGCAATTAACCCTCTCAACTAATGCCAATTCTGCGATTGCAAGTTACTCTTGAAACTTAAGAATAATAATAATAATAGACAAGATAGGCTCGTCCATATAGGAGGCGTTTGGCAATTCGAAAGTGAATTAAAAAAATGTAAGTTATTTTTTTTGGCAAATAACTTTCACTTCCATGTCAGCATGCAAATGAAATACAATGTTTGTTTGAAAAATAAAATTATTGTTGAAAGTGCAATATGAAGATGATTTGGCAGAATAAGATTAATTAGAAATTATTGTTAAAATCATTTAATTAAAATTAATTACCATTTTTGTCACTTTCATGTGACTTCACCACTTTTTTAGGAAAAGTCAAAATTGCATTAAATCCTATGTGGCAACTTTCTTGAATTTCACTTTCATAATTACTTGCACGTAAACAAACACCTAAATTGTTAAAAGAAAGTGACTTTCTTACTTTCATCTTTCACTTGCATGCAAACAAACACCCCAATAATGTGTAAAAGTTAGGGCTGGCGACTGGGCTGGGCCGCCAACCCGAGTCCAGGCCCATTGGTTTCGAGTTGATCCAGGCTAGCTCAATCCGGACCAACCTTGAATTTGGTTCGAGCCAAAGCCTATTCGGGGCCGGAACGCAACCCAACCTGGCCCACTGACACGACCCATTCGAGTCGAGTCGAGTTGGTCAACCCAGCGCACTACCTTTTCTTTTCTGTTCTTTTCTTTTTCTTTCTTTTATTTTTTTGACTTTTTTAAAAACTTGATTTAGAAGAATTTCGACCAATTACTAGCAATTTTGTTGCATCTTGAAGAAAGTTTTGGACTCGAGCTACCAATTTTTTGCTTGAAAAACTCACATTTAACTTTGTTATTGTTTTTTAGATTACTAAATAGTTACTACTAGTTAGTTAGTTACTAATAAATAATTTACTTTAATAAAAATTAATGTTATTATGGAGATTGGGTGCGAGTTCGGTTCTGGGCTTGGTCTGAGCCCAGGTTCCATTCGAGATGGGTTAGGTTTGTAGGCCGGGTTCGAGTTCGGGCTTGGGTTTCAGAAATAGACTTGTGCCCAACCCACTTTGAGATTGAACCGAACTAAACCCGGTTCGGATTCTACCGGGCTGGGTCAAACCCAACCTAGAACGAGCGGGTTTAGTATGAGTTGTGGGCCAACCCAACCCAGCCGCCACCCTTAGTAAAAGTGACAGAAGAAATGACATGGTCATAATGTGGTTCAACCAATTTGGTTTGCATCTGTGTAGTAGTAATTCAACACTCAAATTGCCAGCAGCCAAAGATACAAGCCGCATCTCAAATTCTATTCTCAATACCTTCCAAATCTCACGTACATATAGATGGTCACTATGAAATTTTTTTTTCCCTTTTCTTTTTCAAAGATGGTAGTCTCGTCTCGAAGCCGAAACCTCATATCATCCAGTTTGGGATCACCTCATTTACTAAGACTGATCAAAAAATTCTGACTCACATGCGAGTGTGTTCAAACAAAGTACCTCGATTCGAAAACAATATCAACAACACTCCCTACATAGATAATTGAACAGTACATAATTTTCTAAAAGAGATGCACACAAAACATAAACATAAACGAACGAAAAACCCCTCTTCTCTAATATATTATTTGAAAAAGCTGTCTACATACAGAACTCACACTCTGACTTCTGAAATACATGAAAAGGAAAAAGGAGGGAAAAAAAAGAAAAGAAAAATGCAGTAAAGAACAAAGGTTTCATATGACAAAATGAAATAGAACTGAAATTTTTTTGGAGATGATTACTCAACAAGAACAACATTTACATCTTACAGAAACAAATATATCTGCTGCAGTTCTGTATATCATGAGAAAGCAGCTTTATCTTCCATATCTTCTGATGTCCAAACAACATCCTTGAGGCCATTGGAGAGGTTTTTGTAGAACTGCAAGAATGTAAAATTGTGAATTAACTAACAAGATACCGGGAAAGATGCATCGGGATTAACGAACAAGATAGAATAAAACTTAATGTTACAGAACGACTAATAATTATGTACACTATGGGATAATTGCGGAACAACTGTAGCAACATGTATACTATGGGATAGCCCTGTGCATTTGAAATGCAAAAATTCTATGAATTTGACCAAAATTTACGTTTACCCGCTTTCAAGTAAAACGACTAGTAATTATGTACTCATTTCATGATGAACCACATTTTACAGATTTGTAAAGATTAAAGATGGCATCCCGAAAGAATTAATCTTAGTCATCTTAGATGGACGACAATACCTTGTGGAACTCCAGTGTGTCCCCTTTAGCTTTCCGCACCTCTACCATATGAAGAGAAGGAGCCACTTGAAAAATCTGAAGAAAAATAAATCAAATGTCAGAACTAAGAACAAATTGAGAAATAATTTTCTTTTTAGGGGAAAAATGAAATGCACTTCTTGTCTGACCTCAGTAGCAACATTGAGATTTCCTTTTCTTCCTGCTTTCACGTTTTCTAGCCTCATCTGAAATAAAATTTGCCCAAAATATATATATTATTGTGAGAAAAAGATTGAATATTATGAATATTATTTTCGGACAGTTAAGTAATAACAAAAATTTAGAAACAGGCCGACCTTATAATTTTTCTTCTGAACATCAAATCCAAGTGGCTTTGCAGCCTCTTCAATCTTACTGATTATCTCTTTTGCTGCACATTTTGATGTGAATCTGGTTTCTCTCTTGAATTCCTAGAGGCGAGGAATTATAACAATTTAGGATAAATTACTGTAACCAATGGAATCATGTTCGCTATGATAATCTCGATCATGCTTTAAACAAGGTAGAAAGATTTTTTTGCACGTACAAACAACAAAATACAGAATTTATAGTAGGTTAATCATATAGCACAGCTATTTGAACTATCAAAGCCCATACCATCTCCGAGTCGAATAAATTTCCTAGATTTAACCCCTTTGACATAGAAATAAGTTCAAAAGCATTCATTGGAGTTGGCTGCACTTCCCTCTCCTCTTTCACATGATTCTCCTGTAAGAAGGTAGAGAAAACTTTCAGATATCAGTTTTTGAATGGGGAAAGAAAGGTTTCTCCTATAGAACCAAGACTAGAACTTTTAACAAGATTTTTTTTTCTTGAAAGAAACTTTTAGCTAGAATTGAGACTTCCTTTGCACTCACTTCTGAGTCCTTGAAGACCGATTCCACATCATCCAAATTTGCTTCATATTTCTCCTCAAAAACAGGGGGCTTATACCCTTTCTTGAACCATTCATCCTCCAGTATCTCAGACATCGTAATCCGCTGGATTAGAAACACGAAGCTAACATCAATTTCAAAAATATAATGTAGCCAGAAGTTGCACGTGTTGATTTAATGGCTCAAACACGTACTATCTCATGCCAATATAGTTCAAAAATACTTCTGATGTTTATTTCAGAACTTTACACACACAATTATATATAAAATTGTCCTATTTTGATGAAGTTGATTGAGAAGTGCTAATTATAGAATGTTGGCATAACGATATTTTTAATGTATATTGAGTGTCAACGGTTTCTGTAGTGTTGGATTGAAAGAATAGCTATATGATATAGGTCACTAAATTCCTTTTATATTTACCTGTTGTAACATTATCAAATCAACTTTTTTATACATCAAATCTCAGATTTTCTTCTTCATTAGTCATAATGGTCTGTATTAGTTGCTATTACTCAGTATAAGCAGTATCGATCCATTTCAATTAGACCGGACCGACATACTTAAAATCCAGTATGATGCGCGTGCATGTGTATACACATACGTACATACATAATGTAGACATACTTATACATCAGTATCAATTGATACTTCGGACTGTGGAGGACTCGTGGCTCGTGGGGGCCACGAGCACGCAGACGCCGCTCGCAGCCGGGCGACGAGCACGAACGCGTTCGGTGGGGCCACGAGCACGACTGTACACGCCACGCAGCACGAACGCGTTCGTGGGGCCCACGTGAACGCGAGTTTTCGTTCTTTTTTTTGTCCCTCACGCGTTTTGAACGTGTTTTCTCACGCGTTTTGAACGTGTTTTCTCACGCGTTTTGACCCTATAAATTGGATATTGCGGCTGAAACTAGGGTTTGGAGAACAAAGGTGTTTTGGAGGCCGAAAAAAGGGTTTTTTGAGCCGTCGTTTGAGAGAGAATTTGTGAGAGATTTGAGAGTTTGTTTGAGGGTTTTATTTGTGAGATCCGGTGTGATTGTAAACCCTATTTGTTTTCTCTCTCTCAAGTAGTAAAATCTCTCCCCTCCTTGCCCCGTGGACGTAGGCAATTTGCTGAACCACGTAAATTTATTTTATTTTACTGTTGAGATTTATAATAGCTTGTTTAGGTTCCCTCGACAGGTCAGTCCTAGAACTGATGAGAGGAAGAGTATATATCCCACTTTGTTGAGATATTCGCTGTTGATTCTTATTTCCTTTGTGAAACGGGGATTTATTTGTGATCTAGCTTTCTTGTTGTGGCTATTGTTCGCCAGAGGTGTCACAAATTTTCACAAGACAAGTGGTATCGAGGCGCCGGGTTCTGACTTGGGGCTTGTTCGAAGGATTCGCTGAAGGATTCTTATTTGAAGAGTTAAATCTACAACATGGGTGAAACAAGCACATCGGGATCGTCTCTTACGAAGGCGATACAAAGTCTGAGCATCAATAATACAAATATTGATGTTCCGAAGTTCGACGGCAAAATCAATTTCGATTTGTGGAGATGCCAGGTGATGGATGCGTTGGATGCGCAAAATTTAGAGGAGACTCTTGAGTTACAAGAGAAACCTGACGATATGGATGATAAGGTTTGGAAGAAGATGAATAGCAGGGCTTGTGGAGTTATTCGGTCGTGCTTGACGCATGATCTTATTTATGATGTGATGAATGAGAGGTCCGCAAAGAGACTATGGGAAACGCTCAATGATAAGTATCTTACTAAAAGCATTGAGAATCGGCTTCACTTGAAGAGGAAGTGTTACCAGTTCAAGATGAAGAGGGGAGTTTCCATTAGGGAGCATGTTAATAACTTCACGAAGTTGCTTTCAGATATGGTCAATGTGGAAATCAAGGTTGAGGATGAAGACAAGGCGGTACTGCTTTTGTGTTCATTGTCAGAGGATGATTACGGCACGTTTGTCCTCACTATGATAAATGGGAGAACTACTGTTGGTTATAAGAAGGTGATCTCAGCATTAGTAAATTATGAGTTGAGAAAGAGTGATGGTGAATCCTCCGAGAAGGTATCGGGAGATGCATTAGTAGTTCAAAGCAGTACTCCAAACCATTGACAGTCCAACCGCTCAAAATCGAAGAATAGAGGTGGCCATAAGAGTGTTGGTAGGAACCAGTGTTGCTTCTATAAAGAAGAGGGACATTGGAAGAACGAGTGCCCAAAGTTGATAGATCAAGCCGGGAAGAATAAAGGGAAAGCTGTACAAGCTTCAAAGGTGAATGTTGCTAAAGCTGTTGGCAACAATTCAGATTCAGATTCTTCAGGCTATTCGTTATCCGCACTACCGTCAGATTGTAATACCGACTCTACGGAGTGATTAATGGATTCGGGAGCTACATACCATATTTGTCCTAGGAGGGATTGATTCTCCAGCTTTGAGGAGTTGGAAAGAGGGGATGTCGTGTTCATGGGTAATGATCACGTATGTCCTATTGATGGTATTGGTACAGTTCGAATCCGTATGTGTGACAAGGTGATTCGGGAGTTGAAGGAAGTAAAGTTCGTTCCGCAGATGACGAAGAACATTATTTCCCTTGGAACTTTGGAGGCAGCTGGTTATCGAGTGATCTTGGAGAATGTAACTCTTAAGGTCACGAAGGGGTCCATGTTCGTGATGAAGGGCGTCAGACAGAAGAATTTGTATTATTTGATTGGAAGCACGGTGATTGGTGAGGAGCTGACGACTCCTTTGGATTTGGCTAGACTGTGACATTTGTTAAGGCTGGAATATTTATTTATAGGTGCCGTGCATTGTTTGGTGAGGAGTGCTTTGACCTGCAATTGAAAGTCCTGTGAGCACGTTGATATGAGCAAGAAGACCGAGATGAAGTTCAGCACTCCAATAAGGAGGGGTCTTTTAGGTGGTGTTCATTCAGGCATTTGGAGGACTTCCTAAGAGGCATCATTGGGAGGTAATCGGTATTTAGTTTTCTTTGTTAGTGACTGTTCTAGGCATTTGTGGGTTGCAACCAAGCCCCGTTGGGTTGAAGTCCTAGTAGTCAATAACAAGTTGAAGAAGTGTATTGGCAGAAAGGCAATACGTCAATCAGTTTGTGGTAGAAATTCTTTTCTGTATTTGTGCCAAGCTCATGACAGTTGGAGACACTTCATTGGAAAGGAAACATTGGGGCGACGAGATGAGATGATAAATTTGATTGGTCGTTCCTTTCTGGAGGAGGATCGGCGTTTGATGTCGAGCATTGGCTTTGGTGTTCGGCCTTCGACATATTTGGGTCATCTTAGTTATAGGTCGTCGACTGCTGTATGTGGAGATTTTGGATCTGGTGGAGCTGCTTCAGATTTTGGGTTGCGTCGGATGTTTGGTTGTCCAGCATTTGATCACATCGAGGATGTGAGATTTGATCCGATTGCACATTTGGAATTCAGAGGCTCGTTTGGTTATTATTTGAGAGACTCTGATTTTGTTCTGAGCAGGTATGTCACTTTTGACTCTCAGCAAGTGGAGAGTGTTGACCAAATCGTTGGGACATCGCAGCAGGTGAAGGGTGATGCTACTTCACGTTGGGTGGAGATTCCTCCACATTCTCCAGATCATATTACATCATTTGGAATTCTAGCTGAGGTGACACAGTTTGGGGATCATGTTGTTGTGGATGCAAATGATGAGTTGGTTGATTCGAATGTAGCTGATGGACATAGTTTGAATTCAGTTATGGCCGTTGGTTCACCTCAGGTGGAGGCGTTTGGTTTGTTTCACTTTGGGGCCATTGGGAAAACTATGAGCCGCAGATTTGATCAGGATATTGGAGAAGGGTTGCAAACTATTCTAGTTGATTGAAGGCCTTTGGAGGCCATTAGTTGAACTACGTGAAAGCTTGATTCCTTGGATAAGAAGATACGTAGGCAGTCAGTTATGATGCAGCCGATTTGGTGAGTTGATACCGATATTTGGAGAATGTTCTCATTCTCGATTGGGTCTCGACTTGTTGTGGATTGAGTCCGTTATCGTGAATGGTTTCACTTCATCCCGATGCAACAAGTGGGACATTTGGTTATTGGTGTCGACTCGGTTTGTGCCGGTGTTGGTTTTGATGAGGAGATTATTTGAACACTCGTTTGGGTTCCCGACTTGTTGTGGATTGAGTCCGCTGTCGGAATTGTTTCACTTCATCGACACAACAAGTGAGACGTTTGTTTGGTATTGGTGTCGACTCAGTTTGTGCCGGTGTTGGTTTTGATGAGGAGATTATTTGAACACTCGTTTGGGTTCCTGACTTGTTGTGGATTGAGTCCGTTGTCGTGAATTGTTTCACTTCATCCTGGATGCAACAAGTGGGACATTTGGTTATTTGGTGTCGGCTCAGTTTTGGAAAAACTTCACCGAGGTGAAGAATTGTGGAGGACTCGTGCTTGTGGTGGGGGCCACGAGCACGCAGACGCCGCTCGCAGCCGCCACGAGCACGAGAACGTGCTCGTGGAGGCCCACGTGAACGCGAGTTTTCATTCTTTTTTTTGTCCCTCACACGTTTTGAACGCGTTTTCTCACGCGTTTTGACCCTATAAATTGGATATTGCGGCTGAAACTAGGGTTTGGAGAACAGAGGTGTTTTAGAGGCCGAAAAAAGGGTTTTTTGAGCCGTCGTTTGAGAGAGAATTTGTGAGAGATTTGAGAGTTTGTTTGAGGATTTTATTTGTGAGATCCGATGTGATTGTAAACCCTATTTATTTTCTCTTTCTCTCAAGTAGTAAAATCTCTCCCCTCCTTGCCCTGTGGACGTAGGCAATTTGCCGAACTACATAAATTTGTTTTGTTTTGCTGTTGAGATTTGTAATAGCTTGTTTAGGTTCCCTCGACAGGTCAGTCCTAGAACTGATGAGAGGAAGAGTGTATATCCCACTTTGTTGAGATATTCGCTGTTGATTCTTATTTCTTTTGTGAAACGGGGATTTATTTGTGATCTAGCTCTCTTGTTGTGGCTATTGTTCGGCAGAGGTGCTGCCGAAATTTTCGCTGCGCACAACACGGACCTTGTAAGAAGCAGAACAGTGCAAAGCCTTATTGTGTACTCTTTAAAGAATTGGTAATGATAAATGCTTCTTCCAACTAATTACGAAATGCAACTCACCGTCATCGGATTTGGGTCAAGGATCCTCGTTATCAGTCTCTTCGCACCAAAAGTAAGCCAAGGTGGAAACGTAAAATCAGCAGCACAGATCTGCAACAGAAAGAGGACATCATTAGAATGAATGAGAACAATATACGAAACCAAACCCTAAATGTGGTCTAGTTGCTCACTTTATTATACAAGATCATAAGGTTATCATCCTCAAAAGGCAAATACCCGGCAAGCAGTACAAAGAGAATGACCCCACATGACCATATGTCTGCAGTTGCTCCATGATAGCCTTCATCATTGAGGACCTAACCATAAAAAACAAGAAACTGACTGAAGGCAAATTTTAAAAGAAAAGTGCATGGAAAAAAAAAAAAAAAGCATTACTGCCCATAATGTAAGTCTACAGATGAATTAGTACCTCAGGAGCAACATAGTTTGGAGTTCCACAGGATGTGTGAAGTAATCCGTCTTCCTGGATGAGAACTCAAGATAAATTTCAAACTTTAAAATTAAATTATGACAATTGGTAGGCTACAAAAATATCATATGTTAGATTACCATATATAACATAATTAAATCTAGAAATATTTTCTAATAATAGAGATCGCATACAGGATGCAAACAAAAATCCTAAACTATAAAGAAAAGAACCATATGATGACCAGTAAGGAAATTGACTACAAGGAACGAGGACCAACTCTCAAGATTTAGCATATCTAACTATAGCTGTTTCAAACAAGTAGTTTAACAGGTGGATCTTATCTTATAGCCCAGCTCATGAAATCATGGATGAAATTCCACTTCCAAAACGTACTCATGATTCTGGACCGGTGGCGAAATAAAAAATTTGCATATAGATTTTTACTAAGTTTGTTGACACATTGGAATAAAAATCACGAAATCATGTTCATTCATCTTTGCAGTTGATGAATCCTAATGATGCTGGAATGTTCGCCACATGACCTGATAAAATGTGCCTTTCACTGTTCGATTGCTCGATGGTCACAATTCTCCTCAAGTTCATCTAGTTTACAGAAAACAACTCTTCAAATTATAATGGCAAAATTGGCTGCCTTAAAAGAAAACATTCAATCTCATCATCTGATCAGTTAAATCAGATGGATTCTATCATCAATCCCCATGAATCTACCGACAAAATACTGCCTAAGCTACCAGAACCTGGAAATAAAAATAAGAAAACCTCAAATCTCTAAACAACAAGCCAATTGTTTATTAGTGAGAATGACAAGGTTGAAAAGAAATTTTATCTACCTAGATAAGTGCTCTTGGTTCAATTAAAAGTGCTTTTAGTTAAAGCAAAAGCAATGATCACAAAGATATAATCTTCTGAAATTGGTAATTCAGAGAATGTCATACTCATTTGAAAAATGGTGCATGCTCCTTTTAAGGACTGCATGTTTCTTATGAACAGTTATATATAGTTTTAAACTGGTAACCTTTGAAAGGTTCTATATTTATTTATTTGCCAAAACTGATATTTATTAACTCACTGTTACTTGTTGGGGGGTTCAAAAGAACATTGTGAAATACAAATTTTCCGTTCTTTACCAATTTGGTAGTTCATTGATTTTAAAATTAATGAAAATTAGGAATGAAAATGTTCTCTTTATATTTAATAGTATATACCAGTCCTTTTAGTTTTTACAAGGATATTTCTAGGGGGTATGGAAAGGATCCCCTCAAGAGATTTTGGCCGAGAGAAGATTTGCGACTCTTACGAAGACCCCTACTAATTACTATAACTATCAAAGAGTATAGGTAACGCTTTCTGATGGATTTCCTTTTTAAAAATATTCTCTTGTTGAGTAGAATATCTTGGATTTCTCCCCTATGGATATAGCATATATTTGATGGAATTAGTGTTCTTAAGTTTTCAATTTTGGTCCCTTTCGTTCTTCATATGCTCATGGCTTCTTCAGGGAACTACCACCTAGAAACTACTATCGACATTGTTAAGCAAGATGAAAAATAATTCTTGAAAATACACATCCATCAGTTGTTACCTAGAACATGGATAAAAACATTACTCAATTATGTCATAATAATGCTTTAATAGCTTGAATATAGTGCTTTGAGCATTTATTGTTTACCCTGACTTGTTGAGACAATGCACTTAATCCAAAATCAGAAACTTTGAGGTTCCCAAACTGATCAAGAAGCAAGTTTTCTGGCTGCAAATACATGAAACAAGGTGAAGATATTTTAACCAAAACATTAAATCTGCTGAAAAAATCAGGACACAATTACTTCAATAGAAAGGTTCACCTTCAAGTCACGGTGATAAACACCCCTACTATGGCAATAATCAACAGCATTAATTAGTTGCTGGAAATACTTTCGTGCTTCACTCTCCCTCATCCGTCCATCATTAACCTATACGATCAAAATTTCGCAACCATCATGAATAATGGATGGCCTACTAAATAAAGACTAGTCCACATATACCGGCTAGTTTCATTTGACATAAACAGAAGGTTAGAAACTTTAACACTTACAATTTTGTCAAAGAGCTCTCCCCCAGTTACAAATTCAAGAACGATAAATATCTTTCTTTTGCTTCCCATTACCTGACGAGAAAAGACAATTTTCAGTTAATAATGGTATACTAACAAATAAAACTATGACTTGGGTTTTAAATGCATTTTATGGCTAAGTTTAAATATCTTTTACACCTTATGAGCTCAGTATTAAAAATGGTCTTATGGCATTTGTCATGAATGTAAACACCAATAGCTGTTTTTTTGGCACTGACATGGATATGGATGCATGTACATGTATTCAGATATAAACGGTGCATTTTAAGGGAGATGCATTTTTTTTTTTTTTATACTTGAGCATATAAAGGCATATTCAGTGAAACAATGCAAAGCCATCTTAAATGAAACGATTTTGCCCCCCACAACCCCCCAAAAAAAAAAATCTCATCATCAGGTGAGTGCTTTTGTCTTCTTATTCTCGTTATGCAAAGGACATATAAAGATATTCTTTTCTGAAGGAATAAACACCTAAACATAACACCCAAAACACTGGACAGATTTATTGTCTGAAAATGAACCAAGATCAACATATCAGGATAATCGTAAGACATCACTAAAACTTGAACTAGATTAACCATCTCGTCAAAAAAAGAAAAAAAAATTTCACAAATTTTTTTTTTCTCTCACTTATATGCATCTCCGTTGCCTTCTCATGGTATTGGAAGGAGAATAGAGAATGAGGGTTGAAGATATGTGGTGGTTCCTTAAGAATTAAAAGTTCGCCTCTTTAGTAACTGTATCATATTGATGCAATCAAGCTTGCAGTTGCTACATTTAGTATATGTACTCACTAGGAAGCCAAAGTTGGCACCTCAGTGTGGATTTGCAGAGAAGGAAATCACGCAATTTCTGCTATTAGAGAACAAATTTGATGCAGACAATATTCAGATAACTAGAATCATGCAATTGGTTACGCACTCCCTTACGAGGATCAAGAAAATTTTCAGATAACTAATAATTTTGGCTTGTACATAGTGTACCTGTGCTTGCATATCTAACACGATAACATGTACCTGTGCTTGCATATCTAACACGATAACATGTATTTTCCTTTTAAGCTCTAAGCAACCAAATCCACGAAGATCCAGCTCCGCAAACATAATATCAAGTTTGAATGGAGTTCATATATGTTAGTTGTAGCTTAACAATTTTAGAAAATGGCTCTGAAACAAATCACACAACTAACAACAACTAAATATGTCCATAATTTACATGCTACAAAAAATAAAAACAATGAATAATCCATAAAAGAACATGCTTCGACTTATGTCAACTCATGCAAAAATTGGAAAGTTTGCAAACTGCATCTTCAAACAGAGAGGAATGCTCCAAGAAAACCAGAGGACATAAAAGGGAAGTAGGAACTTTTAAGGTTACACTTCTATTTGTTACATTGACATGCCACATTTTCCGGCTTGCTAGAAGAACAAAGGTTACAAAATCACAGGCAATTAACTGACATAATAAATAAAAAAACTCTTGGACTACCTCATTCAGCCGAACTACATTGGGATGCTTTATTAACTTCATGGTTGCAATTTCCCGCTTGATCTGCATTGAATTATAAATGATCACCTTAGCATAAATCTCTCAATGATAAGGGAAGACGCATGCAAATATTCATCTTAAGAAAAACTTCTAAAGGAAAAGACATGGCATATTTTCCACAATATAGCCGATATGAAGAGAAATTAATGTGCAAATGAGACTTTTCTTTGATTATACAAGAGTAAGAAGGAGACCTGTTCAACTAGCTTGTGCTTGAGAACCTTCTCCTTATCAAGAATTTTGATGGCAACGGCTTCACCAGTTTTGGCATTTCTTGCAAACTTGACCTTTGCAAATGTCCCTTCTCCTATTGTTCGTCCTAGCTCATAGTCGCCCACACGCCGCTTCACTTTGGCCGAATTCATTTCTACCTTTATCTTCACTCCCCCCCAAATCAAAAGGTTAATCTTATCTAGTACCTTTTGAATGGACTATTAGGATACCGGTGTTATACAAAAGGAAATCAACAGGGGAAAAGGCAAATAAATATTCATTCACATCAATTTTTTAAGAAAAGAATAATTGCATATAACCCCCTCATCTATATCTTCAGTAGTACTTATCACCCCCTAAACTCGTACCCCAGAGTGATGAGCACTAATATACGAGTTGAAGCTGATAAGTACTATTGAGTGATGAGTGGAGTTATCTGCAATTTACCCAAAAAGAATAAGGCAGCTTCAAGGCTACTTGAATGACCAAGTAGCCAATAACAATGGATAGTGAAGTACTAAGGGAAAACATTTGACGTTTTCTTGAAATGAATGTCCACATATCACTTATAAGAATAAAACAAATAGAGGAAAGAATATCATGAAGAAAACAATCACCTAGTTATCCAGTTATTTTAAATTTTAAAGAAAAATCACTTAAAGCAGTATAAATTAAATCTCAGATCAGCTTAACCTGTCAAATACTAAGCATTCCTATTCCAGTCCCTGCAAGGAACTATATATTGAAATCAACAGGAACAGTGATTCACTGTGAATGGTATATTTGTTGGAAAGATTAATTCTAAAAATTATTCAAGAAATAGCACAAACCTTACTGGCACAAAACATATAGCAAAAATAACTATCAATTGAAATATATTTAGGAAACTCATAAATTACATGCTAAACCAACCAAAATTGAGGGATGTTATAAGAACCATCATTCATCTCAAAAAAGAACATAGATAGCCTCATTATCAAAAGAACTGTTTAAGAAGCAACATAATTGAAGCGTTATTTTGATATTAGCCCCCCAAATCTTCAATATTTTCTTATTAGCCCCGCATATCTTTGAAATTGATCTTAGTCCCCCAAATCTTTGATAATCTCAGGACCCCAAATCCTATTAGTATGTTGAAATAAAGCCCTCAAAAGTTAAAATCTATTTAAAATGAGGGAAATATTTTGTTTAGTTTAACTTTTTTGGTGATTTGCTAGTTATACCAATCTCACACCAACCCAATCCCACTAACCACTTTAACTTATACTCGTTAAGCTCCCCAATTCCATTTAATAAAACTCTAATCCAAACCCATTTTCCACTTCATCTTCTCCTACATCTTCTCCAATGTCTTCCCCAATGGGAATCTACCCGATGCAAATTTTGGATTAGAGCTGAAGAGAACCGTTAGGAAAGACGTTGGAGGAGATGAGGTGGAAAATGGCTTTGGGTTAGGTTTTATTAAACGAATTTGTGGAGCTAAACGAGTATAATTTAAAATGGTTAATGAGATTGGGTTTGTATGAGAGGGGTATAACTGACAAATCACCAAAAAAGTTAAATTAAACAGAATATTTCCCCAATTTAACCAGATTTTAATTGTGGGGGCTTATTTCAACATACTAGGGGGGGGGTTAGTCAATTAGAACTAAAAATTAGAACTGTGATAATTCGTAGGATAAATTTTTATGGTGTTAGTCAATTAGAACTATAATTGGGATAATTTTTTAAGGTGTTAGTCAAGTAGAATTCTAGAAGAACTAGAACTGGGATAATTTTTAAAATTATTCCACTAATTGTTCTACCTATTTAGAAAAACATGAGTTCTTCTCGTCCAAATTATTCCACTTCTCAACCTAGAACTAGATGAGAACAAACTAGAACTTTTGAATTGTTAAAAATTACTAATAGTTGAGTCCAATAAAATGAATGTTCCTAACACATTATGCATTATTATACATTATAAATGTATGCAAATAGTACTTGCAATGCATATAGGAAAATTTGAATAATTAACGGTTGATATTAAAAAGAAGGATAAGTAACGCTTTGCAAATACACATAAACCACAATCAATAATAGATATTTACCCTAATCAATAATATTTTGTGAGAAGTTTTAATAAATAAGTAATGCATAACATAATGATGGGAACAAGTGTATTAAATTTAATTAGTATGAATGAGAAAAGAGTGGAGATGAAAGATTAATAGCAAGTGATCAAAAACTTGAGATTGATTTAGGAAATTAGGGACTTAGCCATAATATATGATTAAAATTGTTTTATACTTCATGATTATTATAGTATTTGTGATGATCAAGTATGTTGCACTATTAATTGATAATTCAATATTATTATTTTTGATGAACTACTTCATGATTATTACTAGGCTAGTTTACATGATTATTGATAGTAATAAGTATTAACAATAAAGTTATATATAGTTTAAGTAATAGTTACTCTTTTATAAGAATTATTAATATTGCTTTATATAATTATCAATTTATATTCACAAGCTTCAAAAATTTATAAATTAAGGCCATTCTATCAAAATACATAATTATATACTTTCTAATAACTCCAAATTATCCCACATAATTTTACTAAAATATCCCACTTCTAAAAGTATCCAGATTGTTCTATTAAAATATCCCACTTGCATAAAATTATCCCAATTGAACAATTATTCCAATTGTACTTAAAAAGTTCTGATTGACTAACACCCCCTAACAGGATTTGGGTGGTTGAGATCAATTTCAAAGATTTGGGGGGCTAATATCGAAATATTAATGATTTTGGGGGGCCTGAGATCAATTTCAAAGTTTTAGCAGGCTAATATCGAAATATTGAAGATTTGGGGGACTAATATAGAAATAATCCTTAATTGAAATATATAGACAATAAATCTCAAAAACAATAAATATCTATCAAACTACTCAACCAGATAAATTAGAAAAGGACAATAAATAAATGAGAAATGAGCCATCAAAGCTGAACTCTCCAATGTCTCAATTACTTGTCAAAGACAATTCAAAGAGAACAACCTAGAAATCAAAGTCCACATATATCAGCACACTTCACTACTGGAAAAACAAAAGAAAAAAAGAATCTGGATGGAGAAGTATCAGAACTAGAATTATTGATCCTGAACATGAATCACATTGAAAGGAAAGCTCAATAGGAAATGATGACTTGAACCAAAAACATTAATTTTCAATGGACTATTACCAAAATTGAATAAACCAACAGACTGACCATCTCTCACATTCTAAATCCTCATCTCCAAACAATCAAATAGAAAATTGGATTAAGATTGCAAACAAAAAGGGCAAAAATATGATTTGTTTCCCAACAAAACCAAGAAATTGAAATACCCATATCAACCAAAGTTAGGGGAATCTAACTTTTAACCTCAAACAACAAATATCATAGAATTTGCAGCAGGAGATCCACATCAAAACATCAAACATTCAAAACCCATTACCAAGATCACTCTAGCAATAATACCCACATCCTCAAATTCTCAAATCAATAGGCAAAAATGGACCTTGAGCTCAACAAACTGAAGGGGACTCACCTTTTTAGCAAATCACAATCTGCCCAATTCTCAGAGTGCTGATAGTTTGTTTTCTTCTTGTTGCTGCAAATGAACAGGAAGATAGAAATAAATTTGGTCCTACACAAAATTAAGAGGGTCACAGAGAGAAAGGACTGAGATAGAGCCAAACCTCTCTCTCTCTCTCTCTGCTTTTGCTTTTTACTGAGGATCTAGATTGTACTATATTGTCCTTTGTGAATGAATGCTTCACTATTTATGTCAACAACTCCCTTTGTTCTTCTTTTTTTCTCATTTTTACATCCATTCCCTCCTTCGGGTTTCTCTCTCCAATCTCTTTCATTTGTTAGCCAACCTTCAACTCTTCAATTAGCTAATAAGGGAAAGCTTCATGAAGGGGTTTGAATAGTTCAAGATGAGCTTTTATTACCTTTGGAGAGATGAGGGTTAAATGATTGAGACATGACCCATATTAATACAGCTCAGCAGATAAAAATCTATGTATTACATTTGGATTATTTCCATTCTTTTATATTTTGAAGTTAGTCCCCCAAATAAATGAACCTACTATAAGGTCCCAGAACGTATAATATGTTTGAAATGAGCCCTCTAGTCAGCACCAATTTGAAAGGAAGAGTCTGCTTCTTATCAGAACCGAATGCATGTGAATAGTTGCTTTTGACCCTTTCGATGGGCACAATAGTTGTACGGCTCAAAATTGATCCAAATCCGATTTGCGATAAGAGAGAAGGAGAAAGATTTTGGTGATGATTTCAGGGGCAATAAAAAGAAATTTTTACCCTTTTCTCATAAGGGGAAGCGGGGGGCAAGAAAGAGGAAATTTTTTCCCTTTCTCATAAGGGGAAGCGGGAGCTAGAGATAGAGTGATGAAAGTTGATGTTTTGGGATGAAAGTTACTTAGTGAGGATAGGTGTAATAATCATCCATTCATATTAAGAAGTAGTCTAATCATGGTTAACAAATTGGATGAATTTTGTGATGCATTGGCTAATCTCAAACATTTTATTTGACTTGGGGAACAAATAGCAATTTCCGAAAAATGAAGGACTAATCTCAAAATATGAAAGATTTGAGGGACTAAAACTGAAATAGCCCGTTATGCTTTTCTCTTTTAATTGGATCTAAATCTGAGGGACTCAGGGGGTGTTTGGCAATTTGAAAGTGAATTGAAAATGTGTAAGCTTAGTTTCTTTTGCAAATAACTTTTACTTCCACGTCAGCATGTAAGTAAAATATAGTGTTTGTTCGAAAAACTAGATTATTGTTAAAAGCGAAACGTAAGGATGATGTGGCAAAATAGGATTTATTAGTAAATGTAGTTAAACTTATTTAATTAAAATTAGTTACTATTTTTGTCATTTTCATGTGACTTCACCGCCTTTTTAGGGAAAATTAAATTTGCATTAAATCCTATGTGACAATGATCTTGCATTTCACTTTCGTAATCACTTTTATAGAAACAAACACCTAAAATATTTTTAAAAAGTCACTTTCTCACTTTTATCTTTCAGTAACGTGCAAACAAACAACCCCTCAGCAAGTGATTTTGGACCAGGAGAGAAAGTTGCGTGTGTTCTCGCCAAATTCATGGGCCACAACAAATATATTCATAGTTAATATAATTATCGTGTGATTTGATCTTCTTTGCAAATCTTAGTTGGAGTATTTTGCTATTCTTCTTGGTATTTTCTTTTGGTTGAAGATTATCCTTACGTGTCGATTGGCTTGCAGGAATAAGTATGAATAAAATGCTCATTTTCGCTTCTCATTTCTTTATACCAAATACAAAAGTTATTGATTAATATATTATAATATGTAATAAAACATTAGTAAAACTAGCTGTAGGAATTCTTCTCAATATTTCTCAGAAGTCAGAACTCAAGAATGTACCTTATAACACTTTTGGATGAAATATTTAGTCATAAGCTAGAGACTAACAAAATTTTCCGAAAAAAGGAAAAAAGAAAAGAAAAGAAAGGCAATGTTCATAGAAATTATTACTTTTTAGGTGAGACAAGTTCCAATTTCATCTCTCCTTTTGTTTATCTCCTATAAATTATCCGCCTTCTAATTTTTATTATTTGCCAGACCTTATTGTCATCTACTCAAATATCTATAGTACTTGCTAAATTGCAACTCTACATAACAATAATTAATATAAAGAATTAGATAATAAAGAAATTAATATTTTCATATTTCACCTTTATAATGGAACTTCAAGTAATAAAACAAGTTAAGCAATTAGTAGTGTTTCATGCGTTTCCACGATGTATAATGCATGCTAGCCACAGACCAAGTCACCGAGATGCGTGTTTTATCAAAACTTCATGCAGCGAAAGCGTGGTGGGCCCATAACTTACTGGTCCTAGGATCCACATGATGACTCTGCATCATAAATATAAAAGAATCCTTGATTTAGTATTACATGTATTTATACATGCTGAATACTTGGGAGAGGGTTAGTCAAATAAAACTCAAAACTAAAACTAAGATAATTTGTGGGATAAATTTTATAGTGTTAGTAAGAACTATTGATAGGATAAAATTATATTGTATTGGACAATTAGAATTGGAATAAAATTAGAACTGTGATAATTATACAAAATTATCCCACTTTTTCTTTTCTCTATAGAAAAGTGAGAGTTCTAATCTCTCAAATTATTCTATGTTTTCGCCTAGAACTAGTGATATCATATCATATCATACTCCTCATAAAAGTGTGAGTTTGGAGAAAAACTTTTCATGAATAAAAATAACCTTAAATGTTTTAGATATTACATTGTTATCCTATCCTAATTAATATAAATAATAAGAAGAAGAAATTTTGGTAAAAATATTTAAATATTTAATAATTTTAGATAAAAGTTAAAGAATTGACTAAAAATAGATAAAAGATAGAGAATTGATAAGAGTTGGTTTTATCTTTATATTTAATTATTTATGGTAATTAGTAAAGAGATAAATAACTGCTATCTAATCTTAATGTCTTTAAATTAGGAGATAATAAATTGATAATAAGGAGTTAGTTTTATCTTTAAATTTAATTATCTATAATAATTGGAAATGACATGAGAAATTGTTATCCTATCCTAAAATTGTTATCCTATCCTAATATTTTTAAATTACAACATCATGATAACAAAATAAGGATTTGATAATTAGGAAATTTTTATCTTTAAATTTTATTATCTATAATAATTAGTAAAGAGACAAAAACATTTGCAAATATTAAAGGTTTGAGGGGTATGTATGTAAATAAGAAATTATCTACGGTAATGAGTAAAGTGATAAAAGTTGTTATTCTATCCTCATATATTTAATTTAGGATATAAGAAAATAATAATTAGGAGTTTATCTTTAAATTTAATTACATATAATATCCAAGTTTTCCGTCGCCAAAAGAAAATAACCTTAACCATAATTAAACGAGAAATGAAAATGTCATTGGTTCATATTCTCACTTTGCATAAAACAAACGTTGTTAAGGTAAAACCCAATATAATACATTTGTACCTTGAGAGCTCTATGAACTAGTATCGAAGCTAACTCTTTAATCAACAAGAAAATGATATATATATATATATATATATATATATATATATATATATATATATATATATATATATATATATATATATATATATATATACCTTTAAAAGTGTAAGTTGAGAAAATTTTTTATAGACAAAAATATCCTTGATCCTTTTACACTGCTATCCTATCCTAATCAATATAAATAACTAATTACATAAATAACTAACTAAATGAGAAATTGTTTATGGTAATGAGTAAAGAGATAAAAAGTTGTTATTATATCCTCATATCTTTAATTTAGAAGATAAGAATTTAATAATTAGGAGTTTATCTTTAAATTTAATTACATATATAGTAACCAAGTTTTCCGTCGCCAAAAGAAAATAACTTAACCATAATGAAACGAGAAATGACAATGTAATTGCTCATATTCTCACTCTGCATAAAAACAAACGTTATTAAGGTAAAGCCCAATATAATACATTTGTCCCTTGAGAGCTCTATGAGCCAGCATCCAAGCTAACCCTTTAATCAACATGAAAATGAACGACAGGGACTTTTTTTTATTTATTTATTTGGGTGCGTGGGTGGGGCGGCGGAGGAGATAAACAAACGGCTTAACAATGTTAATCTCATTAATCATCAACGCCCAAGCAAAAATAACAATAACCATGCTCCAAATTATCGAGATGGTCATCAAAAGCAAGATGAAGAGCCCCATCTGCCCATAGCCGTCAACAATATATTCATGGCGACCACCAGCAAGCAATAGACTCTCTGTGTGTGTGTCTATATATATATATATATATATATATATATATATATATAGATATAGAGAGAGAGAGAGAGAGAGAGAGAGAGAGAGAGAGAGAGAGAGAGAGAGAGAGAGAGAGAGAGAGAGAGAGAGAGAGAGAGAGAGAGAGAGAGAGAGAGAGAGAGAGAGAGAGAATTATTTCTTAAAGTTACATGTGCTGTGACTGTCTGACATCACTACCAAGTTCCTTAAAGAACTTGGTAGTGATGTGGACAAATTTGGTCCACAAGTCTAGCTTTAAAAAGTCTTTCTCTCTCCTCTTTCTCTCTCCTCTTTCTCTCTCCTCTTTCTCTCTCCTCTTTCTCTCTCCTCTTTCTCTCTCCTCTTTCTCTCTCCTCTTTCTCTCTCCTCTTTCTCTCTCCTCTTTCTCTCTCCTCTTTCTCTCTCCTCTTTCTCTCTCTCTCTCTCTCTCTCTCTCTCTCTCTCTCTCTCTCTCTCTCTCTCTCTATATATATATATATATATATATATATATATATATATATATATATATATATATATATATATATATATATATATATATATATATATATATATATATATATATATATATATATATAGAAAAATGGAAAAACTTGGTACCAAGTTCCTTAAAGAACTTGGTAGTGATGTGGACAAATTTGGTCCTGAAGTCTTTTAAAAAGTCTTTCTCTCTCCTCTTTCTCTCTCTCTCTCTATATATATATATACCTTTAAAAGTGTAAGTTGAGAAAATTTTTTATAGACAAAAATATCCTTGATCCTTTTACACTGCTATCCTATCCTAATCAATATAAATAACTAATTACATAAATAACTAACTAAATGAGAAATTGTTTATGGTAATGAGTAAAGAGATAAAAAGTTGTTATTATATCCTCATATCTTTAATTTAGAAGATAAGAATTTAATAATTAGGAGTTTATCTTTAAATTTAATTACATATATAGTAACCAAGTTTTCCGTCGCCAAAAGAAAATAACTTAACCATAATGAAACGAGAAATGACAATGTAATTGCTCATATTCTCACTCTGCATAAAACAAACGTTGTTAAGGTAAAACCCAATATAATACATTTGTCCCTTGAGAGCTCTATGAACTAGTATCGAAGCTAACTCTTTAATCAACAAGAAAATGATATATATATATAGAAAAATGGAAAAACTTGGTACCAAGTTTCTCCATATTCCTCATACATATATATATATATATATATATATATACCTTTAAAAGTGTAAGTTGAGAAAATTTTTTATAGACAAAAATATCCTTGATCCTTTTACACTGCTATCCTATCCTAATCAATATAAATAACTAATTACATAAATAACTAACTAAATGAGAAATTGTTTATGGTAATGAGTAAAGAGATAAAAAGTTGTTATTATATCCTCATATCTTTAATTTAGAAGATAAGAATTTAATAATTAGGAGTTTATCTTTAAATTTAATTACATATATAGTAACCAAGTTTTCCGTCGCCAAAAGAAAATAACCTTAACCATAATTAAACGAGAAATGACAATGTAATTGCTCATATTCTCACTTTGCATAAAACAAACGTTGTTAAGGTAAAACCCAATATAATACATTTGTCCCTTGAGAGCTCTATGAACTAGTATCGAAGCTAACTCTTTAATCAACAAGAAAATGATATATATATATATATATATATATATATATAGAGTAAGGCTCCTATGAACTTAAGTTTATAATGAATAGTGGTGCACCAACTTTTTATCCACTCATCTTGCCTTGAGATTTGTGATGCACAAATCTCAAAGTGGCCTTTATATCTTCACTGATCCCAAAGCAAGATGAGTGGATAAAAAGTTGGTGCACCACTATTCATTATGAACTTAAGTTCATAGGAGCCTTCTCTCTCTCT